>CM067068.1:10847656-11507656 GCA_033980235.1 Diadema setosum
ACAAAAAAAAAAAAGATAAAAAAGATACTGATAAGATGTTACAAAAATAGACATTACAGATATCTCTTCTCAGTTTTTGCAAGGTGACATAAGATTGAGCACATGCAACACGAGTTTTATTGAGCAGATTAATCTTCGATTCTTAGCCCTATATCATATTCATCTGTAACACATTCGGTTGTGTGGATATTCATGACGTGTTTTTTTTTCACCAATCTAAATGAGAACCATGAAAAAAAGGGGGATTGCTTATCTCAACGGGGGTTTTAAAGTCGCTTATGTATGAATAACCAGTTCTTATTTCATAATTCCTTTGATGCTTGTGACGGTTTTATCCGCATAAAAAGAGTTAGCAGCATTTTATAGATTTAGAGGAGGAAACGTGTGTGATGAAAATCTCTTCGGATGTACCCCAGCGCCGTGCTCTAGAAGAGCACGCCCCCTCCAAGCTTTCAAAAAAGACCATGTCTTGCAAATTTAGACGATATTGTCAAGATACCGTATGAATTTCGTACATTTTATGTGTGTGTGGTTTTTTTTTTAATATATAGTATGAAATAATTCATAGTATGTACGCTCCTCCCTCCCACCACCACGCTTCTACTTTTCTCTCTTTATGTTTCTTTCTCTATTTACCTGTTACACAAAGACCATCTGATGTGGCAAGCAAAGAGATCGCTGATATAAGACTATAATCAGCTATCCATAATGTTCTTTTAATCAGTACTCTTTTATTTGTTGTATAGATAATGTAGTTTGATACGCAATATCGGTCTGTGTATGATTGATGTAAACACACACAAAAATATAAACAAACAGCTGACACGAGTAGCAGCCTTTCCCACGGGCTCCTAATACACGCAATGCAAAATGGTCAACTCTCTTTTACCAGGGCTATACTACCGATCAGAACATACAGTCTCAGTACGTCACTGATGACCAGGGAGGCGAAACCATCACCTCCCTGATTAACTTACATTCTCGTCAGTAGACGACAATCAAGTAACTTCTTTGAGCATAAACTTGTTTTCCCTATTCAGGGAAGGTATGAGTAACATAATGAGTAACATTCAATCTCCTCTGATATGAATGCATAACAATATTTCAGTCGACTGCGGCAACAGCGGTGGTTTTAATGTGTGTGCCCGGCTCTTTGTAACAATTACGTGAGTCAATAATCTATTATTGTAATGCAAACAAGTCTGGTTCATGGACTCCAAACAAGAGAGCATAATTATTATTTGAAAGTTGATTCTCGACCGCTGTGCTTTCCCTATAAAAAAAACAAAAAACAAAACAAACAAAAAACGCGAGTTCTATGACGCATGAAATGGTCTGGTTATGTATTTGTTCGTGCAAGGAAATTCTTCAAATGCATGTAAAGAAAAAAAAAATTAAATGTGTTTGTATTTAGCCGAAAAGGATGCGTGAGAAAACATACTTCCTTGACATTGATCTAACTCAGCTGTTATATTCAATATTCAATAACTGTTCTGTGATTCATACTTAATGAAAGCCATAAACTCGGTGTTCGGAGAGTTGAAGCAAATTATTTTTGACTCTATTTCTTTTCTTTATTTGTAGGTGTCACTACGTTTTAGGTTTGTTAGGACAGTTTATGATCTACGTGAAACATCTTATGCGGTGGATCAAATTCTGGGCAACCTGGATATCAATACCGAATTTAAATCATTAAAGGGGTATCTCACTGAGCGGCAAATGTTTGCGAGCGTAGCGAATTCTAGGAAATTTTAGGTTTTCTCCTGATTCGTTAACAGTTGCAATCAAATTCGTAAACAATTGCAATCAAATTCGCAAACAGTGTTCATTGTCGTAAACAGTCATATTTCAGAGACATTCGAAGAAATTTTTGAACATGCTCAAAATTTCTTTTAATTTCTCTGTAATATGACTGACGCTCATTTCGTGGGCAGCTATTTGTTGTGAACATGGTGTTGTATTTCTTTTTTTTTTTTGTTTTTGTTTTTGCTGCCATAGTTGATCATGGTTGGTCTGTCTTTTCAACTTTATTTAGTACTTAAGGTTCCTTGCGAAATCTTTGAATTCGTAATATAGATATAAAGAATTTAATGTTTTCAGCATTGTCTTAGTTGCATGGATGTGTATGCTTTTCGGTACGGTTTAAAGAGAAAGAAAAAATTTCAACTTCGATTACCTTCCCTTCGCCATTACCACATCCCAAGAACCAAGATGAAAATTGCTCAACCCCCCCCCCCCACACACACACACACCTTCCTTTGATGTTTGCCGCATGAAATTTACGTGATGTTGTTTGGTCGTACGGCACGCAGGAATGCGCCGTTGAATTGCTTTCTTTTTATAATACACTTGGCATAAGATCCTCGAGGCTTTGAACTTGAACCAACGTAATGTTCTCTGGTCTCCATGTAATTTTCTGTCACCCTATTTAAATATTGATTTATCGAGGGCTTCTCAAGTACCTGCAATGTTTGTATTCGCTTTGTGTCTGCCATAGGGAGACGTGAACGGTGAACGAAAAGTAAGATTACCATACCAGGATGTCTCTCCCCCTCACATGCATTGAAGAACGAACACGCACAGAGAGCACACTTGCCACTCGTGTGCTCAGTATTATTTACTGATGAAAATGAAGCTTTCAAGGACGAGATAGTCAGATCAGCAATATTCATCTTTTAACGGATAATCGTACAGAAATCGTTTTGAAATGTGACAATTTTCTGGTCTCCGCTTGGGATTCTTGCCATTACCACGTGATCATAGTCTTACCGCAGTCCTTTTTTTAAATGATGGGACACTAGGCCTGTATAATTTTCTTTTTAACGGCGCGGTACAATTTAACGACAAAAATACATACATACATACATACATACATACATACATACATATCTGAATGAATCAAGCCTCTATTTACATCTAAAGCCAAACCAAATTTTTATCGCATCAATTATCTTTATCGAATTATCGCAATAGGCAAAATGTCTTCATTCAAATTTATGATTTTCTTCCGTCGAGATGTTTTCATTGCAACTGATTGACAAATTGCCCTACATCGACGTAAATGAGCACTGAATTGATCAGTGTTTTAGTAGTAGCCATGATAAAAAATCATGGGCGTACATACTCGAGCAGGATTCGAACCCACGACCTCCTGATCACCGGACAGGCGTCATCTCCACTAGACCACCGAGCTTTCGCCCGAAAGCAAGTGTTGGTTCTAATCCCTATAGCATGCAGCGGGTACTGCTTTGTTATTCAAATTTATGATTTTCTTCCGTCGAGATGTTTTCATTGCAACTGATTGACAAATTGCCCTACATCGACGTAAATGAGCACTGAATTGATCAGTGTTTTAGTAGTAGCCATGATAAAAAATCATGGGCGTACATACTCGAGCAGGATTCGAACCCACGACCTCCTGATCACCGGACAGGCGTCATCTCCACTAGACCACCGAGCTTTCGTCCGAAAGCAAGTGTTGGTTCTAATCCCTATAGCATGCAGCGGGTACTGCTTTGTTATTCAAATTTATGATTTTCTTCCGTCGAGATGTTTTCATTGCAACTGATTGACAAATTGCCCTACATCGACGTAAATGAGCACTGAATTGATCAGTGTTTTAGTAGTAGCCATGATAAAAAATCATGGGCGTACATACTCTAGCAGGATTCGAACCCACGACCTCCTGATCACCGGACAGGCGTCATCTCCACTAGACCACCGAGCTTTCGCCCGAAAGCAAGTGTTGGTTCTAATCCCTATAGCATGCAGCGGGTACTGCTTTGTTATTCAAATTTATGATTTTCTTCCGTCGAGATGTTTTCATTGCAACTGATTGACAAATTGCCCTACATCGACGTAAATGAGCACTGAATTGATCAGTGTTTTAGTAGTAGCCATGATAAAAAATCATGGGCGTACATACTCGAGCAGGATTCGAACCCACGACCTCCTGATCACCGGACAGGCGTCATCTCCACTAGACCACCGAGCTTTCGCCCGAAAGCAAGTGTTGGTTCTAATCCCTATAGCATGCAGCGGGTACTGTTTTGTTATTCAAATTTATGATTTTCTTCCGTCGAGATGTTTTCATTGCAACTGATTGACAAATTGCCCTACATCGACGTAAATGAGCACTGAATTGATCAGTGTTTTAGTAGTAGCCATGATAAAAAATCATGGGCGTACATACTCGAGCAGGATTCGAACCCACGACCTCCTGATCACCGGACAGGCGTCATCTCCACTAGACCACCGAGCTTTCGCCCGAAAGCAAGTGTTGGTTCTAATCCCTATAGCATGCAGCGGGTACTGCTTTGTTATTCAAATTTATGATTTTCTTCCGTCGAAGAAAATCATAAATTTGAATAACAAAGCAGTACCCGCTGCATGTACTGCTTTGTTATTCAAATTTATGATTTTCTTCCGTCGAAGAAAATCATAAATTTGAATAACAAAGCAGTACCCGCTGCATGCTATAGGGATTAGAACCAACACTTGCTTTCGGGCGAAAGCTCGGTGGTCTAGTGGAGATGACGCCTGTCCGGTGATCAGGAGGTCGTGGGTTCGAATCCTGCTCGAGTATGTACGCCCATGATTTTTTATCATGGCTACTACTAAAACACTGATCAATTCAGTGCTCATTTACGTCGATGTAGGGCAATTTGTCAATCAGTTGCAATGAAAACATCTCGACGGAAGAAAATCATAAATTTGAATAACAAAGCAGTACCCGCTGCATGCTATAGGGATTAGAACCAACACTTGCTTTCGGGCGAAAGCTCGGTGGTCTAGTGGAGATGACGCCTGTCCGGTGATCAGGAGGTCGTGGGTTCGAATCCTGCTCGAGTATGTACGCCCATGATTTTTTATCATGGCTACTACTAAAACACTGATCAATTCAGTGCTCATTTACGTCGATGTAGGGCAATTTGTCAATCAGTTGCAAAAAAAATGTCTTCATGTTGTGGTTCGACATTCATTCACGTTGTACACTCACGCTTGACTGACTGAAGAAAATGAAAGTGTGACGTCCCTATAGAATAAACTCGTGTACGGGTGAATCACAACACAACATGACCCCAACTTAGGCCTTGTGCTAACCGAATTTAGCTCTCCTGAGCAACTCCTGAGCAAAAAAACAGGACAAAAACAACAACAACAACAACAACAACAACAACAACAACAACAACAACAACAACAACAACAACAACAACAACAACAACAACAACAACATCATCAACAACAACAACAACAACAGCAACAAAAACCACCAAACAATCACAATGTGTGGGTTTTGATTGACAGCAGTGAACAACAGGGGTTAGAATAGATGCAAAACATTTTTCGGCAAAATGACGCAGGATAAATCTATTTCCTCATCAGCACAACAGAGTCGATTGTCTTTCAAAGTTTAAAAAATGAATACGCACATACTCACATTCATTACCACTGACACGAAATGAAGCGGACCTCTACATACGTAGTATCGGCAAAATAAATGAATGATAGCTGGAGTCTTTGTATGATTACTTCCTGTAAGGGTTTATATCCGCGACTGTTCAATGATTCTGTATCGGAGACGCCTCACTGTATTTCTAACCTGTCTACTCTTCAAGCCAGATGGCAGACACAAACTTCTGAAGCAGTATTTGATCAGAATTCATAATTATCATGTGACTGTCCCTGAAACTTCAACGGACATGTGAGTAACTTCGTCTTACACTGTTCTCAATTCAACATCCACTGAGTTAAAAAGTTACTTTACCATGTGCAGGAGCGGCGCTACAACTTTTTGGGAGCAGGGAGTTCGCTTCACTTTTGATGGGGGAGGGGGATATTTTGCTGCCACATTCGGCTGACAGGCGAAAAAAAAAATAATAAAAGGTATTTACATTTTTGGGCGACACTTTGTTTGAAAAGATTTTATTTTCTGCATTTCATATTTTCTTTCAGAATAACAAAAATAACAAAGGCAGGTTCAATTACACAAATACAATTCTGAAAATTATTGACATATTACATAGTAAGTCATATTTTGTATGTAAAGACAAATGAAACGTCAAATAACATACAAAATGTTTATATGGCCAATAATGACTTAATTCACAGTACAATATATAATATATACATATGATGCAGAGGGCCGCCGTTATAAGCCGTGCTTGAACAGACGGACAGCCAGAGTTAAATTACCATTTTTTATTGTAGTACTTGAACACTAATACAGATGGGCCATGTTAAAGTGCGTGTAAATCCAGTTTTATACAATTACTTGGTAAACAGGAGTGGTGCCTGTGAGTGCGTGTGCAGGTGATGAAGCGCGAAAGTGTTGATGGTCAGCACTTCTAAGAAAATGATTGGATATGTTATAATATGGGCGAAGGGTCAAGCAGTAAAGTAAAAGAAAAGGAAAAGGGGGTGGACCAAATATTGCCTTGTTGTTGAGTATAAGAGGTACATGTTTAATGATTACTGTACCGTATGATATTGTGCCAAGAAATATTTCTTTGTATTTGCCTTAAAGGAATAGAGAGATGTGCATTGTTTTATGTGGAGAGGGAGTGAATTCCAAATATCAGGCCCGTTATGCCGAATTGATTTTTGAGCTAATAGGAGTTTAGGGTTATTCAAATGGAAATCATTACAATGGCGCGTGGGGTAAGCATGGACATCCCTGTTAAGGGAAAATGCGTTGTGGAAGAGTGGGAGTAGATTTTGCGTGTATTTGAACATAAATATTGCTGTTTGAAATGTGTGTATATCATCAACTTTAAGAACTTTTAGTCTAAGGAAAAATGGATCAGTATGTTCTAGATAATGTGAGTTGGTACATATTCTTATTGCCTTTTTCTGTAAAAGAAAAAAAACATTTACTTTGGTTTTATTACAGTTTCCCCAGACAACATTACAATAATTAATGTACGGTAAGATTAATGCATTGTATAACATAATGAGTACTTTTTCCGTTACAAAATATTTTAATCTCCGAAGTGTTCCAATGGCTTTGGATATTAATGTGGTTATATTGTCAATGTGGTTATTCCAATTTAAGTTGGAGTCAAGGGTTACCCCTAAGAACTTGGTTGATTTTTTTCCAATAATGGGCATACCATCAATAATAATGTTATTAGGCATTATCGGTTGCAAATGTGAAGTATTGAAGTTTATAAAACACGTTTTATCTATATTTAGTGATAATTTATTGCATTTAAACCATGTAGAGATTTTTACAAGCTCAGAATTAAGTATATCAACTAGTGTGTTTAAACAGTTGTGAGAGTAGAAGACACTGGTATCGTCCGCGAATAATACATAGGTGAGAAGGGTTGAGGAATTTATGATATCGTTGATATATAAGAAAAAGTAGAGGTCCTAAAATGGATCCCTGTGGTACACCGCAAGTAATATATGACTTAAACGAGGTACTTGAATGAAATGCTACGTATTGCTGACGTTGGGATAAATAATCTCGGAACCAGGAAAGAACTATTCCTCTTATGCCATAATTATGTAGCTTTTTTAATAAAATTCCATGGTCTATTGTATCAAAGGCCTTGCTCAGGTCCATAAAAACTCCTATCACGTGCTGTTTGTTCGCAATAGAATCGATAATTTTGTCACAAGTTTGAATGATTGCAAAATCTGTAGAAAAACCTTTGCGAAAGCTTTGCGAAAGCCAAATTGGTTAGGATTTAAAATGTGGTTATCAACCAGAAACTTATACAAACGTTCATGTGCAATCTTTTCAAGGATTTTGGAAATGACGGGCAATAATGAAATTGGACGATAATTCTTTATTTGGGACGCATCATCTTTTTTGTGAATAGGGATTACTTTCGCAATCTTTAAAGAATTTGGGAAGATCCCAGTAGATAATGATAAGTTACAAATATGTACTATGGGGGTTACTAAAAAATGTATTATTTGTTTTAGTAAATGCATACTTAATCCATCGTGGCCACAAGATCTACTCGACTTAAAGGATCGAACAATATTCAGTATTTCATTTTCATTCGTGGGAGTAAAGAATAAAGAATTATTATTACTTTCTGGAAGGTAATCTGTAAAATTTCCAGCGTTTGGAAGTATTGTTGAGGCGAGATTGGGGCCTATGTTGGTAAAGAACTTATTAAAACAATTTGCAATGATTTCAGGGTCGTTAATATCTTGGTCATTTTCGGAAATAACGGTCGGGAGTTCTTTCTTTTTATTCTTAATAAGGTCATTGATAGTTCGCCACAGTTTGGTTTTACTGTCCTTATTTGATTCTAGTATGTCTGAATAATATCGCTTTCGAGATGCCCGGATTAATGTGGTTAATGTATTTCGATTAGTGTGGTTAATGTATACTTCTTTACTGACATCGCCTGACAAGCAGCAAATATCCTTCATAGGATCCAGCTTTACGTTCCCAAGTTTTTGATTGCTTCAGAATTTGAAAAGCAGGGGGGGGGGGGGGGGATAAAGTGATTCTGTGTGTTGTATGGGTGAGTGTCTGCATGATTGTATGGAGGTACCTTATGGTGAGGAACGGTGGGGGTGGAAAAGTTCTGCTCGCATTTTACCTGATTTGCTTTTCAGAATGATTAGAGCGGGAAATGGGGGATATACACGTGTACTTGTATAGTCCCGGAAGCAGAACGAATAACACATGATAATTTAGTGTCTTATAGAGTATGACAGGATTTGACAAACCGCTTGACGACATTATACATATTATAATCATATATTATATATATATATATATATATATATATATATATATATATATATATAATGTATATATGTATATACATATTGGTTTATTCAAAATTTATCTATTTATGCATGCGATTATTTAAAATTGCATTAAAATATTACACATTCCATCAACTTGATACTCAGACATGTACGTTAAGAGTAACAATTATCCCCCCCCCCCCGCTTTCTGAAAGCTGTTATCAAGTGATATTCATTATGCTATGAAAAAGTGATTTTTTTTTTTTGTGGAATTCCCTTTATATTTTTCTTTATATTGTTGTCCACACGTACGTCATAATCTCTAGTAGTCTCCTCATCCAGCGGTTCCAACACCAGAACTTTAAAAATTCATAACTTTTGCATCAATTGTCCGATTTTCCTTAAACTTTCACTGATGTGTTCTACTAATGTTGCTGCTTTAATTCAATCCGCATTTCTCTTTGGGTTTGGGTTTCCTTTAAGCCTTGTGCTAACCGGAATCTGCTCTCAAGAGCAACTCCTGCGATGGTGAAAAAAAAAAAAAAAACCACACACACACACACCAAACAAACATAAACAGAATTCTGTAAAGACGGGTGCTGTTCGTTATTCCGAAGGGTCGTTATTCCGAAGGGTCGTTAATCCGAACACGCAAATACCCTATACCTAGAGGTTCGTTAATCCGAAAATGAAAAAGGGTTGGTTATCCGAAAATTTGTGGCGTTATTCCGAAGGTACGTTATTTCGAAGATTGGTTAATCCGAAAATGAAATTCGGAACAATGAAGTTCGGAATAACGAATCTTAGGAATAAAGAGCCTTCGGAATAACGAACCTTCGGAATAACGAGCTGTAACCGTAAAGACACGCAGGAGGAATGTTGACAGTGTGGGTTTTGATTGACAGCAGTGAACAACAGGGTCTAGAATAGATGCAAAACATCTTTCAGCAAAATGACGCAGGATAAATCTATTTCCTCATCAGCACAACATACCAAGAGTCTATAATGGTCTTTCAAAGTCTTAACAATGAATACGCACATACTAGCATTCATTACCACTGACACGAAATGAAACATACCTCTCTAGTATCGGCAAAATAAATAATGTTTAGCTGGAGTCTTTGTATGATTACTTCCTGTAAGGGTAAGGAGGTACTAGGCTCGCCAAGTACCTCCTCGGTATAGGTATCCGCGACTGTTCAACGCTTGTGAGTGAGATCGAAGACGCCTCATTTTACTTTTAACATGTCTTCCCTTCAAGCCAGATGGCAGACACAAACTTTTGAGGCAGTATTTGGTCAGAATCCATATGTGACTGTCCCTGAAACTTCGACGGACATGTAAGTAGTTCTCAAACTCAGTTCAACAACCATTGAGTTAAAAAGGTACATAACCATGTGCAGGAGCGGCGCTACGTTTTTCCAGGGAGGTGATAACCTCTCTGGTTTTTCCAACTGAGAAAAAAAAAAAAGCACACCGAGTACCACTCACCTCCCTGGTTTTCAAAGTGAGGGGGTCGATATGGGAGCAGGGGCTTCGATTCGCTTTTGATGGGGGGGGGGGAGGCATTTTACAGCCACATTTCGGCTGACAAGCAAAAAAAAAAATTATAATAAATAAAAAAAAGTTCTTTATATTTTGGGGTGGCACATCTTTACTGATATCGCCTGAAAAGCAGCAAAACATAAATACCTGTCATAAGATCCAGCACCACGTTCCCAAGTTTTTGAGTACCACCTGTACTTCAAAATTTGAAAAGCATAACATGTCATTTTAGATGCAATAAATTCATTGTTAGTAATGACTGGAAATATATTTTGTCGGATATACTTTGCTTGAAAGGTGGATGATGAGTCTGGGTTTTTTTTTGTGTTTTTTTTTTTTTTTTTTTTTTTTTACGCAGAGAACATTGCCACTTGGAATCAGTGTGGTTTCTTTTCAGACCATTTGCTTTTGAAGTGTTGTCAAAAGTAGAGTGAATTCAATTTTTGTTGTGCAAAGCATATTTGCTGGAGGCTGGTTTCTTGGCTTTATGTTCCATTCGACAACACAGGGTTCACCAAAAATTGTTGATCTTCTTTTCGCACTTGCCTGTTCTCATTATAGACTGATGGCATATCATTTTTTTAAATCTATGTGTGAGCATATCGTAATATCTAAATCAGAACGAACTCTAACAGTTATCCTCAACAATTCATGTCTTGACTCTTTTAGTATAGTATGATGTATTTTTTGTGTAGCTTTTTGAAATGTGATTAATATTAGCTCTGTGTTGTGTTCCATACGCAATATACCAAAATAGCGTTTGGATATATTATTCACAATATTTATCATTATAATATAGTAATTAAAATTAAAGTTTCCACGGAGGACAGAGAGCGAACATTCGAAAAGTAAAAATCGGTAATTGAAATGTGCCACCAAATTCAAAGACCTGTATGTTCGAGCACATTGTTCCTATACTATACATCCACACCAGTGTCGAAATTGTTCATTAACATGAGCTGAGATTAACATTGCATAAACCATGACGGTGTGAAGAAGAGAGTTGAATCATTAACAAAAGTAATGATATCGTAAATCTTTATGCACTAACTTGTGACTTGTGACTGTGACTTGTGACTTGGAGTATCAAAAGGCGGCGGTGGCATCTACTTTGCATGTGTTACAAAACATGAATGTAAAAATTTGAAAACTTTCGCATCATTTTGTAGGATTCTTTGAATTTCCAACTGTTCCTGCTTGTATAGGGTTTATTCGAGTGTAAGCTTTCAAACAGAATGCGGAATGTCTCTTTAACGCTCTACGTGGAGCTCGAATGTATGCTGCATAGCACTTGAACTCATGACGTGTTGACGTCCCAACAGGGAATTCTTTGTTTCAACATAGACTTCCTCATAATGTTTGCAGGTCTCAACCAAGGCCTTTGAATGTCATCACCGGTCGTTCCCTGCTCACCATCGCCACATAATTATCGCCTGAGGCTTGCTTTAGGCTCTTGGTCCAGACACAACCAGGAATTCATTAACATTCAAATCAAACTTATCGCGATTAACTACAGGTGTAGGCACTAATGATGGTTTGTTTAGAGGAAGCACAGGTCTTGTTTACACAGACAATACATCCATTGACTCAAAATATATGGATAAGCAACAACGAGTAAACCTTATTATCTTATACAGAGTCTGAACACGCGTCTATCAAATCTCTTGATCATTCATCACTATGATTAATTTTTTGAAATGTTGACAGTCAGGAGTCTGCGCGTTTTCTTCAATAATTGTGCGGACAATTTGGCTCATTGTCGCCCCGTAATTACATCACCATACCCTGTCGATATTTTCTGACATTCGCAATTTTCATCATGACTTCGGCCGGTGCATGCACTTTAGGTTGATGCTTTGTTGAAAATAGTATGCCCACTCCCGCCACCCTTCCTTTCATCTTTCTTCTTTAGCTTCTTCTTCTTCTGTTCTGTCTTAAAACAGGCAGATTTCACACAATTGAAATACGAGTCAGAGTTCCTTTATATTTCCATTGTTCTTTTTAAAGGGTTCAAAAATTTATTGTTTTGTGTACCATAAGTTTAAAGGAAATTAAACAGAGATTTTATCAGGAATGATTTCATTTGTCATTGCTAAACTGAGTTATGTTGACATTTGAGGTTTTCTTTTCAAGTTTAATTGAAGTCAAGGACCTCGAGTTACAATAGTGGAAACTTACTGAAACGGAAACCGTGCGTTTATAGTGCATGGAGATAGAGGCGTCTTTCATTTGAAAACCAAATACTTCCACGATTGTCCAATTCCGTTTGCCGTAGGTTTAATGATGGATTACGTTTTGGTATCTGTTTTGTTAGATTGATGGCGGTATTGTCTGCATAACTATATTATGACAATGCCCGTGGGGAAATATTTATTTTCGTTATGCGGCTGCTATACAGAGTACATCCCCCATTTTTCAATAGAACAGCTTAAAAGGGAAAAGGAAAGGAAAGAAGGGAACAACACGAAAAATCCACAATGTTATGTGAAACTCTTGCAATTATATTTTCATTCTGTCCCTGAAATGGGGAAGGAGAACATACTGATGGAATGTGAAGTCTCACCACACATGATATACTATTAATAAATAGAAAGAATTATAATAATGTGGGGTTGTCTCGGCGTAACTGTTTTCTTACTATATTGTATGGACATTAATGTATTGTTGTTGTTGTTTTAAAGATGGAACGAAAGGTGAGAGAGAGAAAATGGGGTCCTATACAAAAAATTTTCCCCAACATTAATGTACTCGTGAAGACTACAGTATATACTGTAGAAATGTTAAATAGAATGTGCTGTCTGCGGTCTGTCTATTTGTCCGTCTGTCTGCATGTCTGCCAATCTGTCGATCAGGCTGCCTGTCATGTCTGTATGTTTGTCTGTCGGTCAGCTGTTTGCAAGTCTGTCTGTCTGTCTGTCTGTCTGTACTTGAGTGTCGTGAAAAGGTTGTTTGCTGTGTCTGTTACTACTCGACGTGCTTGTGGCAGCATAGTATTCATGAGCTTCCATCACTCATCGTGATATTGTGGTAATTCATGTGCATTTGACGCTCACAAGTTTAGAAATGGTAGAGAAGCTTCGTGCATATAATGATTTTGAAATATACAGCTGCTGATATGCAGACAGTGATGTGTGTGTCTCTATCTGGAGGTTGCATACTTTGTGATAAGAAAGTGGAACATAAGAGAGCAATAAAAGAGTACGCTATGAGAAATACATTCTCTTATAAATACCCATATTATCACTTCGTTCCACACAAAAGTCTCTGTGCTTTAACCTGTACCTGTCAATATTTCACTGAGCCACTTCTACCAATAAATTCTCCGCAAATATTTGCTTTTATCACAAGATTTCCCCTTGAGCTTAGAAACTTCATGTCGCCACAGTGCTGGTAAATTTGACTGGAGATGTCGAGACGATCTGGGCAGGGCCACTTCAAGCAAATAGAGTAAACTTTTGATGGGACATTGTGAAATCATTCAGAGCTTCCCGAAATCCGTCTTCCATGACAATTCCATTGTTGTACCATGGAGCTACGTAGCTCCATGGTTGTACCCTGAATTCTATGGGCAGAAAGGAAAACCTAACAAACATCGCACGACACAGAGGAGGGGAAGGCGGTCATTGTTTGATTGATCTTGTTCGTTCAGGGAAAAGTGATTGTGATGAATTAAACACTCCTGTTAAATTGTATGATATATTACTTGCGAGTCAAATCGAATAAGGTTGCGCTGAACCAAGGTTGAACTTCAATAACCTCGATCCCTCGTGCATGATAATACTGATGAACGTTGTCAGAGATTTTGTTTTAATTTTGATATGGGAAGGACCAGTGGCGGATCCAGAGGGGGGCGCAACCGGCGCACGCCCCCCCCCCCCCTTTATTTTTCGTTAAAAACAAAAGAAATAAAAAAAAGAAGAAATGAAACCCGGAAGTGGCACCAGAAATAATTAAACACGCCCCCCCCCCCCCTTTACAGAATTCCTGGATCCGCCCCTGAGGACAGAATTTAGTTGATGAATGGATAGAAAAACACCCCAAAACTGTATCAAAGTAGATATCTTGCACGCACACACAGATACGCAGATACACACGTCGCCAAGGGAAACAATATCGTATTGTGACAGGTTATCGTGTTTGTATGCTAACACGCCATTTTATGCAAATGTCTTGTCATTGACTTAATGATGTTATTGACCTAGTACATTAATTTCATGGAATTGATTACTCATAATAATGGAATTTACGACTCGATGTACTTGTGTGTAATGGACTCTTTCATTCACCTTTTTCATAGTCAGTGGTCTTGTTATGATAACCAAACATGATCATTGATCTATTAATATCCGAGTGTTTAAGCTGGTAAAATAAGTTGAATATCATGAGAAGTAACTGATCAGCCGTTTTCTCGCGAATTCATGCTATGTATTTACGTAACATTTTTACTACATTCAACAGTTCCTCAAGGCTCCATTGTATGCAAACCAATCATGTGCAGAATGCACCATAATTTACGGCAAGTGCAATTTCCCACTGATAAGTGGATGCGTGTGCAGATGAAGTACAAAAATCGAACATTTTGGAGTTATTCTTAAAAGTATTGGACAACTGAGGAAAATACACGCTCATAACTGATGGAGGACTGAGGAGTATTACAATACCCCTAAAGTGGAGTCCTGCATAAAGAATTGATGGAAGTTTAAAATTTTCAACTTTCTGAAATCCAACTGATTTCTATAAGACAGGAATTCTAGAGTTTGTTTGAACCTCCCTGGAGAATGCAAGTATATATGCGCAGTGTCTGTTTAAACCCCGGGAGAAATCGTCTGGCACTGCGCTATTTTGTATTCCCGCGTATCTTTGCTAAGAAGATTTGCATCAATATCCACACCATCTCATCAGCCGCCTCTGTGTAGGACAGGTGAGACGAAACTTCGATCTCCCGCTCAGATTCTTTACATTCTTGTTGTGTTTGCACTGAGGTGTTGATAGACTTTAGCCAGAGTCTAGAAGAAAGGGTTCACGGGTGTTCGCTCTTTTCTGCTGGATGCTTCCTCAAGTTTGTACTCCTGGATTCGAGCTTTACACGCTTTCTGTGCAAACTAAATTCTTCTACCTACTGTTCAGACCGTTAAGAGGTGTGTGCCTTGCAAACAGATAGTACCTTTACTTTGACGGATTAACGGCTTTAGGAAGTTGAAGATCAGTAATGCTTCGAATGGCTTCTTGATTCCGCAAAGGTACGAAAAGATAAAAGGGACGCAAACGCTACGTGGGCAATGTAGACATAGGACACAAGCATTATATTTCTATTTCATAGTGACAGTTAATTAGAATGCGTTCATTGTCCACAAACATATCATCACAACAAATTTGACATAGCGACGGAAACTCCAGTAATGGTAATGGGCTGAAGAAGGGGATAGAGGGGATAGATCATGGTGCATATGAATGCTTACAGCTAATTTTGATGACTGGGAATATAACAAAAGCATTGCTTGATAATAATCCGCTTGACCGTGAAAGTAATCACGAATATCCGAGTGTTTTGTGACGTGTCTTGTGAAAGAAACCAATGTAAGGTATATTTGCCAAACAGACGAGTGTTCAACAGGTATGTAGCGTAAAATGACTTCTTATGTACAGGACTACAATGCATAACGTGTTTCGTGGTCCGATTCTCTCCCATGTATGTAGGCACAGATGGTTAATGGAGTGAGTGAGAACATGTTCAAAGCACGGAAGTGATCCCCACCCCCCCCCCCCCCCATGCACCTCCCCCTCCAGTTCAGAGGTACTCAAGCCTGTTTATTTTTTCCTCTGAATGGAAACGCGAATTTCAAATTAAGTATACACACCTAATAAATGATATTAGTGATAATTCGAAAGACCATAATTTTATGCCCTGTTGCCTTGTATACGTGTGACTTTTCATCCCGACGATTCGGGGGGGGGGGGGGGGGGTGTTCGACCAGCGCCCAGAGGCTCCAGAGACAGACATGCCTCACTTCATACCCATAACCATCTTCCTTTGAAAAAAAAAAAAGTTATTAAACAGATTTTAAAGAATATGTACGTAAATCTATACGCTATATTCCCCCCAGATTTCAAGGAACTAATGCAACCTTCGATCGGGTGGATATAGGTTTCGTGGAATTCAGACTCACTGAAAACATCCAAGGCAATTTTGTCATTTCAATGCTTAATTCCTTAATGAAATATATCACGAAATAATATGTTGTGAGAAAAAAACTTAAAGGAAAAGAATTCGAAATAATGCCTTTTATTCTCATTCTTTTTGCGTACATTTCTGGCATAAACTTAGTTATGATTAGAGTGGCCCAAACACTGTTTTGCGGCGGGAGTGATTGAAGAAATCCCCTGCCGTAAATATACGTATGGCAAAGAAAACTTGAACAGTGTCAGAAAGTATTACTATCAAGAAACTGTACCCTATTTGATGCCCTCGAAAAGCTCGCCTTTTGTTAAGTATAATAGTAGATTGTAACAGTTACAATACGCGAATTAGTGCTTGGCCAAAACGCTATTATACAGTGTAACAGCTGTGAGGAATATATCTCCGGGGTTGTGAAAAGCATCTAAAAAAAAAAACTGGGTCCCCACAATTTGATTTGGTCTGTTGAGTATTTGAGGGGAACAATACCCCGTCTTTATCACAACATTTACTTTTCCCCTTTGTCTTCTCTTCAGAACTTACCGTTTTCTTTCATTTTTTCTTCCACTCCCAGTATTATGAAAGGAAATATGTCCCATCAGTCGTGTTGCAATTCAAAATAAATTAGTGGCTACTTTCCATTCTTTGTGTAGTTTAATAATCGGGGCCTTCAATGGTGAAGCTGGAGTCAAATAAAGGAGTGACGCCCCTCCCTCAGTGGTGCCAAAAGCACCATGAGTCATCACAGAGTGGATTACTCTCGAACTCCGCTGAGATGAGGGACCTGTGATCCAAAATTAGATTGAAAATTTCAATCTAATAGATTTAGAAGTCAATCTATTTTCTTAGTCTCATTTTGGATTTGTCCCTAACCATAATCTTATATGATTGAATTCCAGTCTAAGGAATTTAGAGAGTATCGCAGAGGTCAAAAGGAGTTTTTCACTTTTATGTTGACAGACTTGGACGTTGAGTACATTGATATAGATATAGAGATCGATAGACAGAAAATGTACTGATTAATCAATGAACAGGATAGATGACTAAATAACAAATAAATACTGCAACGAATAGAAAGATATGCTGAGACTGCGAAGTATCCATGCTCAATAAAGTTGTTATAAAGTCCTCAATTTGGCTTACAAAGAAATATACACCTCCCTTGTTTTGTCATCATGAGCAGATAAAAATTCAGCCTAGTCAGCGAAATTGATTCGCATGAAGAATTAGGGAGTCCTCATTTTCTCGGGCATTTTAATGTAAGTTCATATACCTGGCTAGTATAACCTTGTTCATGGTTACGAATAAAAAGTTCTTAAAGTGATCTTATAGTTATGGTTGAGATCTAATAAAAGGTGGGACCCACCTTTTATTAGATTCACTTTGTTTTACTTTGTTTTGGATATCTCAGGCATTCCAGAGCCAATTTTCATCTAGTGAACTTTGAATTCCTCTTAGAATGGTATCATGCTCTGTATTATTGGTATCTCACAAAAAGTTAAAAGCCCAATCCTCATCTCCACAAATACTATATCCTGACTGACTGACGTTTCAAAGGTATTATCCTGGAAGCTACATCTCCGTGTTATTGAGAGCATTTTGGAGTACCTTTATACGAAGCAGAGTCCGCATTATGCATGATAATGGAAGAAATGACTTTGTCCTCTTGTACGTCCTTCTCCGTCCTCTCGAAGAATGACCTCATTCCGCTTGACCTTCCCGCTGATTATCGCCATTGTACATGATCTAGTTGGGATGTTTCGTATATCTGTGCAAGGAAAGACCGTTATTGTACTATCGAAATCCAGGCGCATCATTCTGATTCTTGAGATGACATTCAGACTGAATAATAAAAACTGGAGTAGAATACTATAATTATATCACACAGAATAATTGTCATGGTTTTGTTTTTATCACTGATTTTTATATAATTACACGTATGTACGATTATATAACCGCACTTCAGTTTCCATTATGATACATTTATATGAAAGGAAGGCATCCAAGTTCAATAGATATGGCATTGTGCAATTAAAAAAAAAAACTAACTTTTTATCTTCCTAGGTCCCGCCCGAGGTGGCTTGTTTAATATAATTGCAGGTATAAACCTTTTTCCAAAAAACCCACAACAACAACAGTCCGAAAAGTGCAAAGTTCAACTGGTGATTCCAGTAGCCTAATTTCTCCATGCGTTCATTCCCCTTAGCTCTTAAAAATGTCCCCTATCCATCATCATATGAACCAATATTGACCCAGCCCAGATTAATTCCACTAGGACTCTGAATGAAAAGTGCAAACTTCCAGCATTATTACCAGATTGATGATGTTCAATAGAAAATAATCTCATTCTGACCAACGTTATCCCAATGTGCTTTAGTCTTTCACGGTTATTCGTTCGCACGTGTGCTTTTTCAAGTAGTTTTATAGCGGCTTGCAGTGAAAAAAAATGGGAAGAATGTCACACCAATCATAATTTTTACAAATTTTTAAGTGGACCATCCATCGTTGAAGACAACCCTGTATGATGAGAGTATAAGGCAGAGTGCATATTGATGACATTGTTGATCGGTATTTTATGTGTTATTGTCCAGAAATACCAGTGGCGGATCTATAGGGGGCCGCACCGGGCGCGCGCCCCCTCTTTACTTTTTTTGTTGTTGTTAAAACCAAAGAAATAAAAAGGAAAAAAAAAAAGGAGGGTGGGCGCTGGCGCCCCTTTAATTAGTAAAGGCGCCTCCCCTTTACGGAATTCCTGGATCCGCCCCTGAATACCCAACATGATACAAGACTGTTTTCATACCTTACCTTGAATACGTCCGAATTCGCTACACATTTACTTGGTTGTAGTACACACGTGCACGGTGGTTTGAACATTACCATGGAGCAATGGTTTAGGTAAAGTTTGACCTTTCAGTCACATCACACGGTGTGGGAGTGTAACATAATTATTCTGTACTAGATTATTGTGGTCCTGACAGTACGCAGCCTTGCCTCATGTTTGTTTGTTTATTTGTTGTTTTTTTATTTAAAAAACGATGTGCCAACGCACAAGGATTTCATAACTTCCAACTAGTACGGCCTATGTTTTGCGATATTCATCAAAATAAAAAAATACGTTTTTGAATGAAAAAAGTGTGGTTTTCAATTCTGACATTTGATTTAGAATGCCGAGTAGGCCTATGTGTAATTTTCCCATATTTGAACCGTTATGATGTCTGTCTTAATTTTTTTTATTTGTTTGTTTGCATATTAATTGTTTGTTTGTTTGTTTTTTACTGTTCCTCGAGATATCTTTTTATCTGCAAATGCATGGTATAGCCTTGGGGTTTGATAAAACTGAGGTCATTCCGCTTGCCATCCGACAGTCAAACCTTTATGGCGTCACATTTCTTGTGTTCGTTTGTCTATCTAAAATGAACGTATTATTTCCCTCAACCTCTCCTCTGCACCCATAAGTGTTTACAAGAAGCAGGGACAGCTTTATCAATTCTCATTATATTCCTTCACTTATTTTATTCTGAATCGTATCATTGATATGTTTTGACCCGAGGATGACACAATTTTAGCATAGGCCTATACTGTGCAGCCAGACTGTATTAGCCATTACACGTTTGTTTGTCGAAACCAATGTATAAGATGTGAATGATATCTTGTCAAGGTGACCCCCATCACCAAACTCTTCTCCACGAAATGCTGATGTCATTCACAACATTCATTTCGTATTTCTCGGAAATGCTTAAGAATGCATTCAATGGCACAGAAAGCTTCAGGTCCACTCAAAGCCAGACCCTCCATTGTGTACATAACAAACATGTTACAGACGTCATAAGCTCAAGTGTATGTAAGCACACTCGGAACAACATTGTAAACACACACACACACACACACACACACACACACACACACACACACACACACACACACACACACACACACACACACACACACACACACACACAGTCTGTTACTCTTACCGTTGAATCTCCGTCAAATCAGAATTCCACCATTTCTTGGTATTTGATCCAATTTTGGTGACTCTTTCACCGTTCTCTGTTTGTTACTTCGTTACCCTTTGTGCACAAAGTTGGCGTTTCCTTTAGTACTTCGACAAGAAAGATTCTAATCGCTATATGCATGGAATAAGCATTTTGATATCTTCCTTTAAAGCATAGGCCTATAGAAACGATAGCTGAAAACTGAGTGAAATCTTACGAAGAAATAAAGACCGTTTGAGCGAGCAATCTCACTTGCTATATGTTTTGTTTGTTAGATATTAATCATAATTTTAATCAAATATCTTCTCAGCCATTCAATTTTCAAAACTGTAGAGAATGACTGCCTTCTCATATCAGGCTTTCGGGTGTATGTAAATGGTACATGACGATAGGAATAATAAATTTTGCGCTGAAGCATAAAAACACACAGACGCAAAAACACACTCACAGACAATTGTGTTGTATTACTGACTAAAGTGACGAAGACAAGTGTTCAGGCTGAAAACTATGCCATGGCAGCTGATTCATTATTCGAAATTTCTCCGCATTTCTATTTTCTTCAGTATGTATCATCTAAAGCTCAGAAGAATTGATTTTGTGCGGTTATCCGTGAGAATGACAACACGTGCTGCAAAGTATGTGGATTGCATCCCCTCTTACCGGAATGGAATAGTCTAAATTGACTCAACAACAGCTGCTGCCCTGTACACTTTTCTGTCCTCACTCATTTTGGGACGGGGGACTGCTGCAGCGTGTGATTTCCCCCTTCAACCCTCAAACCTGCCGTCTGCTCTGGTAAACACACACATCCACATGGTACACACAACACACATACACTGGACGTGCTCGCCTACCAAGTTCTCCTCCTAAACGTCGTGTATTATGTGCTGCAGTTGAAATATGACCCTGCCTGGCGAATAAAGTTGTTGGGAGGAAGTAGGCTGCGACGTGTTTTCATTCGTGGGTTTGATGCGGCGCGGGTTCAGTCGGATACCTCAAACTCGGTGCGGATGCATGCTAACATAGGATGCCGTGTAATCCGAGGGGACTGACGATTTACCTTTTGAGGAATACTTTGGAAATATTTACTTTTCCTCTGCACCGTACTGTGTCATTGTAAGTTCACTTCTATTTTTAACGGTAAAACATATCCACATTTTGCCCCTTGCTAGCAAGGATAGTAAGGATATTTATTTATAAATGTGCTTGTAAACCCTTTAACCTCTGATGTGATATACTGTATGTCATAAACTATTAACCGGTGCTCAATGGGGAAAGTGCGCGTGTCATCATGCATGGCGTCTGGAGTGTCGAGTTTGACAGTTTGACCAAGGAGGTATTGGTTTGACCATGGAGCTACACACTTTGGTAGCTCCATGGTTTGACCAAGGAGGTATGACCAAGGATCAAGGATGTATAGCTTGCGAGCCTAGGCCTAGTACATGATGTAGTATACCTTCTTGGTTTGACTCACTGAAAACCTCTGGTGCAGTGGTGCTCGATTTTGTTATCGACCAGTAAGTTAGTATTGACTGCACATGAAGTCTGAGCATGATGCTGGTATTTAAAAAAAAAAAAAAACAGGACGGAGAGAAGGGCAAGAAGGAGAGATATTTTAAGAGGAATGGAGTGATCTCTTGCTTTAATAATCTAACACTGTATTTTGCCTTTTTTATATAAAAGAATGAATAACTAGTATTGGTTTGAGAGATGATAGTTTCAGAAATTTAATAGGCATAGGCCTATATTTAGATCTTCAGAAACTTAAAAATATTTGGTCGAGAGAATCTCACTCTCAATATTGTGAGAAAGAAGTATAATTGAAAATGGTTCTTGTCAATGAATGTTTGCTAAAGCAATTTTTTTTTCTTTTTTAGAAATCAAAATTGAGTTGAAATTCACATGTGATTCAGCAATTCCACCTTTTTTTTCCCAGACAGAAATTTGTCATAAACAAATAAACAAAGAAAGAAACCAGAAGGTACTGGCTGATAAACTGATGATCTTAAGCAAGCTGCAGCAAAATTTGACAATGCTCAATGGAGATGACTGCCATGCTACCCTACTTTGGCAAAAGGAAGCAAGTGACATACCATCCGAATTTGAGTTATTGATGTTTTCATAATTCACATAATAAGCTCTTCTTCCAGGCCAAATTTCATGCAGAGACACTCATCCTACTAAGAGATATGTTAGATAAGACATCATGATAGTCAATTGACATCAATGTAAATGATAGACACATTTTGCTCTTTTACGAGAAATGTCACTTTTGTCACTTGCTTCCTTTTGCCAAAGTAGGGCAGCATGTGCCTCAGCTGACTGAATACTGGCATTGTATCTCTTTTAGCCAATCAGCTGTAAGCAATTCAATAAGTACTCCTGTTGCACCACTGTGCCATGCATGCTGCATGCACTGTGACTGATTCCTGTGTCATGATTCAAAGCATTTAAATAACTTTAGTGATATACATTAACCTTGTCATCTGCAATGGAAGTGGGATTTTTCTTGGAAAAAAAGAAGAAGTTTTGACTGGATGTCTTTCCAACTCAGCTGATAATATTCATCTCTATCTCTTTCTGTTCCATCTTTGTCATTTATTTTTAAAGTATTCAGTATATGGCATTTACTGCATGGCCCTATCTGATGCATTCAGTTTCTCTCTTCTCTCTCTATCTCAAGACTTTTGTTTGATAGTCTTTCAGTTTGGTATAGATTTAGTGTTTTCTTCTGTAAATATATATATATATATATATATATATATATATATATATATATATATTATATAGGGGCCACCATTTTCTTGGTCTCTCAGGAAAATCTGCAAATTGGCTCTGTTTCCCCCCAATAGAAGTGATAAAAGGAAGGAGAGGCAAAGAAGCAGCATATACCACTTTCTTTATACTAGTTTGAAGAGCTCAAGTTGCAGAGAATGCAGTATAATATGCTGTGTGGAGAGTTTATGCTTCCTTTAGCTTGAGGGGTCTGAGGTGATAGACTAGCCAAGTTCTAATATGTCATGCAAGAACTATGTGGCAGATGACATTTAGAAATGACCCGTGCTATATTCACTCTACTTCCTACAAATCCTCTGGTCTGGAATGTGTATCAGTAAAGTCAAGGGATAAACAAAGTTAAGAGTGTCTGACTAAAAGTGTCTAATCTAAAATGTCATGATACAATTATTTCTCCCCTGTAGATGTTACCATACTCTGAGTTATTCATAATAATATTTTATGTCCAAATGAGATGGACTGAAATCTGTTTTTGTTGTTGTTTAAGATAAGGTGAACACACAAGCCAACTTTCACCACAAATAAGTTTTGTTGGTCAGGACTTCACAATGATCTGTCAATTATGTGAATGCCCAGTATATGTAACAGGAAAAAAAAAGTTTTTGATGTTTGTTTACACAAGTGCAGTGTAGTAGAGCATTTATGTCAATACAATGGTTATTTAACTATCATGAATAAATATGATCTCCTCTTGTCAGAGTCGCCACCCAAGAGAGAAACTTCTTGAATTGATAAGTTGTCCCTTGAAATATCCTTTATGTAAATAGACCTTTTTGGTTTGGATGTTTTTTTATGTTAATTTATATTTCAGTCCCAAGGGGGTGGTGTGGTGGAGGGGGCTTTAGTGTGCCTAAACAATAGCTGATTTATGCACTGACATACCAATGCACCTGACCCTTTGCATAACCCATTTAATCATCTTTTCTTCTTATTTTGGAAGCCCCCTTTCCCTCCCCTCCCCCCCCCCCCCCCCATGGCTGACAGGGGTTATAGTGTTTTAAAACCAAGTAGTCTGTATAATGTACACGTGTAGACTGTAGTATTTAGTTCAGGGCATTACAAGACATGTACTCCCAAAATTTATTTGAAAGGGCCGGCAGGTGAGGACTATGTGCATGTACTTTCAACACTAGCAGATAATTTTGTAGCGCTCTGTCTTATCTCATGTCATACCTAGTGACTAAAGGTGAATTTTTTAGACTTCCTGTAATATAGTGTAGGGCCTCTCGCAGTAAGAATGTAGTGTAAAACAGTGTTATGTGTGCTATGCCGCAGGAGAGATACAAAACTGTATGTTGGACACAGTAGCGGAATCGACCACCATAAAAATTCTTTAAATACCAGATTCACACTTTCGTCTTCTAATGGGCCAGGTTAAAGCACCATAAACAGGGGACTTCTTTTGTGCAAAGTTGGTCAAGCCTGTCCCCACATATGAAATACCAGGAGTTGTTTGTGTTTACTGCACCCATGTGTCTGTCACAAGAAAACAAAACACAGCACAATTGTTTTTGTGGTCCGATAAATTTGTGGCATGCACAATATAAATCTATTTCATTGAGGAAACTTCAATTGTAGTCTAAACAGCTTATGAGATGGAGATAAATTGGGTTTTGCTTTTGACTGTGTGATAGACTTGTCATCAGAGACCACAGCAAGCTACTGCCTTGAAGTGATGATTGTGGTGTGCATATTAATTATTCTATTTAATGTTTTTGGTGCATAATAATGATGATATGAAATTAAACACAACATACGACATACTATACATAACAGATAACTTGAGAAAGTTCTCAGATTAATACACCCTCCCCAACCCCCCCCCCCCAAAAAAAAGTACAAAAACAAACAGAAATGCTATAAGGATTAGAACCAACACTTGCTGTCAGGCGAAAGCTCGGTGGTCTAGTGGAGATGACGCCTGTGCGGTGATCAGGAGGTCTTGGGTTCGAATCCCGCTCGAGTATGTACGCCCACTGATCAATTCAGTGCGTATTTACGCCGATGCAGGGCAATTTGTCAATCAGTTGCAACAAACAGAAAAGCACAATGATAATGATTATTAGATGAGTACCATTCTTTGCTAATGTCTACAGGTCGTTGAACAGTGACTATAGTACAGCATATGTGAATTGAAATAAAATAGCAAGGAAGACAGTAATAACATAAATTATAATTATATGGTGCAATACCATCAGCCCACTTAAGGAACATTATACATGCACAATGATTATGACAGTTCTCTAATTATAGTATTATATAACATAATATGGATCATATATACAGCAATGTCAACTCATACTCCACGAATCATGTTACATGGTCGTATCGGGTATCTCTGATGTTATTCCTGTTGGCATACACCCATAGACTGTACAACACAGTGTAACGTTATCCGGGTACTGTGTCATTTGAGTTTTCTGAAACATGCGGAAGGATTAGAAAATGATGAAATGAAAAGTACTTCCTATGGAACACATCCTGACTTGAGTGCTTTGAATTACAAATTTTGATGTCTCCAGGGACTTCATCTGTATTGTCTCTACATTACCTTTGACAATCAGAGTTATAGAGGGAAAACTGTAACATACAAGGCACGTGAAAAGATGTAACGACATTTCTTGCATTGCATGCTTGATAGGTAGGCCTGCCACAGGACAATTAAAGGGATAGTATAGTATTGGATATGAGGACAGACTAGGGCTTTGAACTTTTTGTGAGGTACCAAGAAACCACTCATGAAATACTACAGAGCATACCATTCTAAGAGGAATTCAAAGTTTATTTGATGAAAATTGGTTTTTGAATGGCTGAGACACCGAAAAACAAGGTAAAACAAAGCGATCGTAGTAAAGGTGGGTCCTTTTTATTAGGATCGCTCTGTTTTGGATATATCTTAGCCATTTCAAAACCAATTTTCATCAAATAAACGGTGAATTCCTAGTTCTTTCATAATCATTAGAGGTTTCTCGTTATCTCACCAAAAAATGTTAGAAATGTGAAATTAGGTCTTAACCAAAACTTCACGATCCCTTTAATAGAGATTTGTCTGACCCACATTTCAAGCAAGCAGAATATAATCAGGGCTATGCAAAGGAAGTTCTTGACCTGTTTGGCGGTATCAGAGAGTGAAAAAAAAAAAGAGTAATCAAATGAGTCAAACCCAGCTGTGAATTCAGTTTTGGAGGCTGATTTCTCGTCTGTCTGTTTATCTCCCTCACCTTCTCTTTCTCCCTGTCTTTGTTTGTCTGTTTGTCTGTCAGTCAGTTTCTCTCTTTAAAGGGATTGTATAGTTTTGGTTGAGACCTTATTTCAGGTTTCTAACATTTCTTGGTGAGACTTGGTGAAACCTCTTATGAAATATGAAAGAGCATGTAATTCTATGAGGAATTCAACATTTATTTGATGAAAATTGGTTTTGAAATGGCTGAGATTTATAACCAAAAAAGAGCGATTCTAATAAAGTGTGGGACCCACACTTTATTACATCGCTTTGTTTTACTTTGTTTTTGGATGTTTCAGTCATTCCAAACCCGATTTTCATCGAATAAACTTTGAATTCCTCTTTAAATGGTATGCTCTGTACTATATCATAAGTGTTTTCTTGGTATCTCGCAAAAAGTTAAAAGCCCAATTCTCATCTGCACCAATACTGTACTATCCCTTTAACGACTCTCAGGCTCAGCTCTCCCATTCTCTCTCTCTCTACCTCTGTTTGTCTGTCTGTCTGTCTGCCTGTGTGTCTGTCTATCTCATTATCTATTCCTCTCTTTATCTCGCTCTCTTTTTCACTCTCAGTAGGAATGCTTTGTGTGAGTCATGAGTAGAGATCAGGGATGCATGATTACATTGTCAAGGTCATTCATGGCATACATGAATTGTTTGGGAAATGTGTAGGCCTCTTGATTGTCCACACATGACAGATATAAATTAAATGTAAAACCAGGTCACTTGAGTTGAGCTTAATTGCAGATGCCTGTCAAAGTTTGTTGAATTCAATTATGGGTCATATTCATAATTGTCATATTGTGCATGACTGATTTTTGTTTTGTTTATTATTGTGTGTGGCTTGAGACAAAATGAATTGATCTGTCTCCTGTCCCTTTGCAAATTTTATTAGGTTCCTTTTTTGATCTTTGAACACTTCCTCCAGTTAAAAGACTTCCTAATTAGATTGTGACTCTGACAGTTGTGATTACCAGAATCAGTCCTGATGACTGGTTGGTAGCTACACGTACAAGGGAAATCTCCCTCGAGGAACTTGTCTCTTTTTTTTTTTGCTATACCTCTTCCAAATATCCAAGTAATTTAATGTGAAGATGATCTTGTGTCACCATTGCAGATATCTACACTTGTACCTTGAGTATATTGTCATGTGCCTGAAAAAATGATGTGAAGGCACGTAAGCCACGTGATATATCTTACGCACTCGTGCATGATAACATTCTGGGCACTTGACAATATTATCATTCTGTAACATTTTTGCCAAGTCCCCCAATTCTAGTTTCTTTATTGGCTGTGAGAAATGAATATCAATTTTTCTTTTTTTCTTTTAAATAGTTTAAAGGTGTAGATTGCCTTCCATGTGTCTGACATTTCTGAGTTGATGGCAATGTAACATTTATATCTCATGAACTGAATATTACAAAGTTGTAAAAGAAATGTCTGTGTGTTAATTTGTGGATTTTCCAACTCTGTACGATGTACAGTAAAAACTACCTTTGAAGGGACTGTACAGTACTGGTTGAGGTGGGGATTCATGTTTTGAACTTTCCTAAGTGAGATAATGAGAAACCTCTTATGAAATATGAAAGAGCATGTAATTTTAAGAAGGATTCAACATTTATGTGATGAAAATTGGTTTTCAAATGGCTGAGATATCCAAAAAAGTGATTATAATAAAAGGCGACAGGCCACGCCTTTTATTAGTATCTCTTTGTTTTCCTTGTTTTTGGATATCTCAGCCATTTCCAAACCGATTTTCATCAAATAAACTTTTGATACCCCTTAGAATAATTGCATGCTCTTTGACATCTCATAGAGTGGTTTCTGAATATCTCGCACCTAACGTTAAAAGCTAAATCCTCACCTCAACCAGAACTGTACACACCCTTTAAGACCCTTCATGTTTGTCATCATTGAGTAATTAGTCATGTTCCTTGCCTTCCATCACCCTCCACTGGCACACATGGCTTTCATATTTGGGAAAATTGACATTCACTTGAAGTGCTTGTCGCATTAATTCAATAGACGAAGCATGATAGAAAGAATGTGACCTGATATCAGGATACTTCCACCAAGGGAAATGAAATTAAAGACTGGTATACCAGTACCACGCCTTTAATATGTTGTTACATCATCTGTAGTAGGCCACAAACAAAATTTCATACCGATGCACAATTCATGTGAAACAGCAGTTTTGTGTCACTCCCTATCAAACCTTGAATGTTTAAATCTTTGATCAATTGTTTGTGACTGCCTACAAACGTAGCCATGTTCTCCACACACTTTTGTCCTTTTTGTTTTAAATCTTTGCTGTGAAATTCAATTTGTGCCAGTTCTGATTTATAAACTTGCATCATTTCAGTCTTTGGTGGCTAATCTTAGATATTTTCATCATATCTTATCTATTCAGCCATTTTTTAAATAAGTGCATCATTGAGACAACTTACAAGTGCTTAAAATAGCACTTGTATAGCTATCGTGTCATGCCAATGTTGATGCTTGGAGCAATCGCAGCCCTCCTGCTGAGACGGTTGGGAATTCGAAACTTCTTAACACATTGAAGATGTGTCTCAAATATACTCGGGCAGGTGTCCAAGGGAAATTCATGTTTAATATAGCAAATTCAGCTCGTCCTCAACGTATTGTAACAATGACGTCCAATGAAAAACAAGGATGTCACATGACAGCTATAGTATTACAGGGAAGCTGTCAAATGGTTTGTTGATGTTCAGGATCCATTTAAAGTTCAGCCACTGGGAGGCAAGGCCAAAGTGATCAAAAGGCTATTTATATTTCACAGGGGCTTTAATTATTGTGGACTTACATGCCAAACTGTTGCCTGTCATAAACACAAATGTAATGTATATAGGCGTAGACTGTCTGCAAGATGAGAAATTTATAACTTTGCTTCTTGAAGAGGTTATTCCAATTTCTCATTTTCTCACTATGAAACTCGATTGCGAATTTAACCATGATTTAACCTAAATTGTCTTGCATGTTGCAATAAAAAATGCAATGTGTATGTACATAATTAATGTAGATGTATGTGTACATGTTTTGTGTATACATAGGCTTCTTTGCACAGTATGGAATATTGGCTTTTACAGGAAGTTGTTGTTGCCCTTTTGATAACAGTTCACTTAATTTGTGGTGAATAGAAATTCTTGATTAGTTTTTGATCATGCTGAACAATCTATTCAATTCATCTTCAAAAAAAACAACAACAACACAAAACCACAAAACCTTATTCACTGTCAAAACTGCTGGAAAGCTAACACTAGAGAGAAGTCTCAAATTTTGATTTTTAATTTTAATCAGTGAGAAATTGAGTAAGGATTGTTTTTGACTCACAATCATTCTATGCTCTTCCCGAAATGAATAGGATGTTTGAGTGATTCTCGAGTTTCCATTCTCTTTGCGTGAAGTAAAGTTGGCAAGAAAAAAAAATGTGTGAAGTTCAAAATAGCATGATTAGTTTTTGTCAACACAGAACATTTGTCCATGCAATTTGCAATGAATAAAATCAGCAAGTAAACTTTTAAAGTTAAAAATACATGTACAATGTAGTATGAGCCTTTGTCATTGTATTAGCGTGGCTGCATGCAACTGTGGCTGTGTTGTAGAAAGTGCACATTTGGTGTGGTATATGTGGCCAGATTTCAAATGTCAGTTGGGAGTTAAAAACGTAATCTCTTTCTCATTGCAAAGTGTCTCAGAAGAGACTTATTGCAATTTGAAGTACTACACTCTTGTCTGTGCTTCATCTTGTTATGTTTGGCATGGTTTTATCAGTTGACTTCTACCGACATGTCATGCTGTTCTTTCTTTTTTCAGTGTTCATAATTTGCTGTGACTGGTTGCTGGGATTTTTGCTGTGAATTTTATTGACGTACTGTAGGTGTAGAGATGCCTGGGGGTCGGTATCTGTAAATGGGCATTTGTCTAGGGCCTGTTTACTTGTGTGGACAGGGACTCCATATTGATCTTTTCAACTAACTGGAGCTCAGTGAAGATCCGGGAAGTCTGTGGGGTCAAATGGCTAAATGGGATTTTGTGTCTCTATTTCCATATCTTCCATCAGCCACCCTTCTTGCCTTCTGGCAATGTTTGGCTTAGGAGCGCTCTGTTTTCCCAGGCCAGGTTGAGCAGTGTTCTCATGTTCCGTATCTCATCTCCTTCCACTTCCCGAGGATCAAAACCTGTCTTTGAACCAGGTAATCCCCCTTTGATGCTCAAGAAACCACAGGAGGATAAATTCTGGTGTTCAGTAAATGGCTTGTTATCAGCATCTTGAGGGTACATTTCAGACTCATACTTTACGTTTTATGTAAGTGTGATATTGGTTGATAACCACTTACCCTTCCTTTTGACATGGTTTTTCATGTTCAGTGTGTGTTTGTTTCCTCTGTTTATACAGCAAACTGTCAGTTGTTGTAACAGGCTTCCAGGTTTATTGTAAAATTGATTTAACAGTATTTAAAACTTTGTATATATATGCACACTTTCTAAAATCCTTTCTGGCATTAATTGTTATCATTTGTCAATCCAGCATTCTTGTTCAGTAGATACTTTTTTTTTTTGTGGCCTGCCAATCCTCTGTGTAAAAATGTATGATTCATATCACAATGTACATTGTATGTCAGTAGGCTTTAGGCACCATGTGTTGATAATAATAGGCTCACAGGAGGCCAAAAATGCCTGAAAATAGACCGGATTTATCGTTCTTAGATATGATTCAATTTTAGCTTGTACCCTGTAGTCTCATGCAGGAAAAAGAGGGGCTTTAGAAGGGTTGCTCTTAGAATAATGTGTAGCCAATACCAAAACACCCATTCCAACTTCAGATGAAGTGTGTAATTCAAAAACTGCATGTCAGCACTTTAAATTCCTAGCTTGGTTCCTCTCACATATTTCTTTGTGTGTACATGATTTTATATTTCTTTTGGACTAAGCAAATATTCAAATGAACTAAAAATATGACAGGCAATTCAAAGAATATCTGAAAATATAGATCAGAATCTATTACATCATAGCCCTAGTTGACAACCCTATCTCGATGACTGGACATTAGTGCAGTATTTTTCAGAATAGCATCAGCCAAATTATGTAACTGAAACTACATTTAGCAGTGAAATATGAATGTAAGTCGTAGATTTTATCTTGTCACTTTTTTTTTTTTTTTTTGCAAAGCAGCTACTAGCTCCATTCATATTCATGCAATCTACATTGTATGTTGTAAGTATGCAATGATATGATGTGAAAACTGTTTGATACATTGTATGATATAATTTTTACCTGGTGAACTGTTGATTTTCAGAATGGAATAAAAGAACACCCAAATAATATGTCAAACCCTTGTTATGTACTTCAAGTACCATTTTCAGATGCTATTTGTGAAGTTTTGGTACATTATCATAATTATCATATAATATCAAGGGAGGAATAAAATATGTAATATATCCCTTATCATTGAGCAAGCACAAATGTGGTATGACCTGATCACTGCATCAATAGGCTCTTTGTATGGCCTAACGGCTTCATTCTCCACAGCAAGCATACTTTTGACAGAACCAGTCACATGTCACATGTTGCTCACCTCGCTTTTATTGGGCTGTTGCTATTTAGTATTATGTGTACTATCCTTTCTGGAGGCCTGACCAGCAAGTTTCTGTCAGGTCAGCTTTCAGTTTGGGAATAAAGTTTGTACATCTAGTGGTTTTTTTTTTCCTGTATCTTCTTGTGTAGTATATGAATTTGATTTCCTGTTCAGCTGACCAAAGTGTTAAATCATGCAACCAGTTGCCATTTCAAGGCACTGTGCATATGTCATGCTGCGTCTAAATCACTCCTAGTGTGGGATGTTTGTCATTGAGGGCCAGAAATGTGCTTTTTATATCAATTTTGTCCAAAGGACTGCTATTGGTGAAGACTCAGGTCAAGCTTTCCTAGTTTTAATAGTAAAAGAGAATTGAATGAATAATGACATATTACGTAGGCCTAATTTATGTATTGGGATAGGAAAAGATAAGTAAAGGCCTGTTCACACACACTCCCAAAATGACCAGTTATAGCTAAACAAAAATATTTGTCCACTATGCAGCCCTTATGTGTGGGTACACACAAACAAAAATCACTAACTGTCACAGTTCACATGGCACCATAAAAATCAGTCCATCTTATTTTTTTTTTGGAAACCTTTGATTGCATTGCCTTATGAAGTCTGCACAAAAGGGTGTTTGTGGTCTCACTTTGGTCATTTTGTTCAGAGAATTACTGTATATGCTGAATATTTTGCTAGGTTTTTATTTTCTCAAATTTCATGAGTCAAAGTGCTATTTGTGAATTTAAAGACACACAAAAATATTTGACTCTGATCCCAACATGAATGTGACGTGCATGCAGACATTTTTTTATTTAGTATGCCTACTGTACTCCACAATAGTGAACTTTACCGCTCGCTGAATCGTCGGGAAGTCCTGAATTCACAAAAAATTAGACTTGCTAAATATATGGCGTATACAGTAATGTACTTCGCTCGCAGCCTGATGCGTTTTTTTTTTTGTGGACTCTGTAAACAGTGCCAAATAAGATTTATTTTTGCAGTGCCGCCCAGCTATGTTAGGCCTAACTCTTGCATGTGAATGGGCCTGTAATGTCTGAAGCTTGCCTCATTTGCCTTCTTGAGAAGGTATGCAGTATGTTTACATCATCATGGGAGCCAGACGATTTGGGTAATCACACCATCTGATTTTGCCATCAAGGCCCTGTCATGGTGTGTAGGGAGGAGAGAGGCATAGATTTCTCACCTCCCTCATAAGAGTGTACTTGCACTGACCCTGCATTCGCTCCCTTACCTACTGCATGTCCAGCAGCCAAAGTGCTTTGACCTTTGACCTCAGAATGTCAGTCAACAAGGCCATCAGGCCATCTGCTAAAAACATGGCTATTTCAACACTTTCTGTACAGAATGTGTGTTTAAAGCATCTGTCATCAGGATGGGATGCTTTTGCATCACAGGAGGCTGTTTCTAATATGGAATTTTATGCACTTCAAATGAGCAGAGAGGAGAGAGATACATTGTAGGCCTACATGGTTTGTATACCACAAAATAGTTTTTAACTGTGCTTGGAACAAAATATGCTTGGAACAAAATATATAATATATTTTGTTCCAAGCACACTTTCTCTGTTTGTTTTCCTTTCACATCGGAATAATATATCTGGATAATGGTAGAAATCTCATACATGTATTTTCATTATTGCTGAAGAGGGGGAGGGGAAGGAGAGGGGGAGGGGGAGGGGGCTGGGGACTTCAGTATGCCTTTAGGCTTTAGTTACTGACATAGCAATGCACCTGACTCATTGCATAACCCATTGAATCATCTTTTCTTCTTATTTTGGAAGCCCCCCAATTCGTACATGTACATAAGTTACAGTGTTTTAAAAATGAATAGATTGATATCGTGATATTGAAGTCCTGCAAGCAAGAACTGAAGTATTTACGAAGACAATCATTGCATATCTGTGCTCTAGTCATTTGATGTTTAAAGAAATGTTGTGCTGTGAGACATAATTGCGAGAAGATGACTGTGCATTCTGAACTACAATATTACCGGGTGTGCAACAATTCATACAACCTGCTACCACAAAAGCAGACCAAGGGTAACATTGTATATTGTCATGACATCCTCTTCTATCTCTCACACTTATCAATGGGACCAATAGTGGCAATATATCCTGTGAGCCTGGAAGATTTCTTGCACCAAAAAAAAAAAAAAAAAAAAAAGAAGAAAAAAGCTTATTTTGCACATAGTAAGTGACAAGTTCTAGTGTGCTGTCGTATAATCACTATGGACTCTGGCCTTTCCACTCTGATGATCAGAACCTTTCAATTTGGGTGACGGAGTGTCTTCTGTCTGTTTCCATCAAGCATGGATTGTGTAGATTTGTAAGAGGCTGTCATTACACTAATCTTGTCAAATGGCTAGTTCATTTCCGAGGCACTCTGTTTAACAGGAAATACCTCATCCTGCCTGGAACGGCTTGCGGTAGTCTCGCGCATCTGCCTACAAATTCAAATTCTAACTTATTCTCACACATAAACAAAGATGAAAGATACAAAATTTTAAATGCAATCCTATTCTCCTTGTTTTTACAGTGATTTAAGGATTTGGCTGAGTGCTACATCTGTACAGCTGTAAAATATAAACAGTCAGCTGGAAAAAATGAAATCACATAACTTAAACTGTCAAATGGCTAAAAGATAAATGGCTTGCATGACATGAATTTTACTTGAGAAAGACTAGTGATGTTGTTGTTTTTTCTGGGCATGGCAGGCATGCATTTAAGAAGAAGAAGAAGAAGAGAGGGATGTAGTAGCAACATATTATGAGTCTGATATGAAGAAAATCTGTAAGAGTTTTGTCTATATAGGAAAAAGTCTACCTTGCGCATGACTTTATAATCCATGTTTCATGTATAGATAGTACATAGGAAGGATTGTCAGTTGAGGATAATATGAATGCTAACTCTGTAATATATATATATATATATATATAAAATCATATATATATTAAATCTGGCAATATAAAGAATCTGCATCTCTGATTCTGTAATCTAATGTATATATACACCTTTCTGTGTGTTATACAGAATAAGAGGTAATTGGTTTGGAGATTGCAGGACATGAAGCAGAACAGAAATATTTTATTGACTCCACATGTAAGAATCTATTAACACAAGTTCAAAGCAAACTTGTGTAGATGTGGAGATAGATGGCTGGAAATCTCTCAGTATTTCCCCACCATGTCATAAAATTTGTGGAATATTTAATGTATTTATATAGTCATTATGAAGCATTGTCTTATGGTTCATTTTCCCAAAGAACATATATGAGGCGAGCATAATTGATTTGACAACAGCTGTATTACCCAGTTGAAGGTTTTCAATTAATGGATGTGATCACCGAAAGCACTTTCATCAATAGCAACCTTGATAAAAAGAAATATTGATGAATATTGACCGACCAGCCATTATTTCTTTTATGCTATTGTGGTTCTACTGGTGTTCAATCTTTGTTAAAGTGACAACTACTATATTCACAATTGTGAGACCATGTTGTCCCGGTGTGAATGTAGTGCTGAACTAATGTTGGCCCTGTAATGGCTGTGCAGTGACACAGAAGACAAATGATGCAGCTGGTGGAACAAGAACTCCATGTGGCAACAGCTGCTCCCGGTTTACAACAATAAACCGCTGACTAAGCCATATCTGGATCTACGGGGACAGGGGGAGCACTCTTCTGATGTCCGATATTTTGGTGATCTCTGTTAACCTCTTCACAATTTTAAATAATAATTGTCCTCAGAATGATACTGGTTTTAAAGGTGGTAGCATTTCAGTGTAGATTATGAAATATGTTTTTTTGCAAAACTTTCATTATGTTGATTGAAATTCAGCTGGGGTAAAGAGGTGTCATTTTGATTTCTTCAGTTTTCTTCAGAACATACAGTATGCTGATTTTCTACTGGAAAACTTGTGGGAAATGGGCATTTATATTACATCTGTCTGGAAGAGCATAGGAGCTTAGTCATTTGATAAATGAACTCTGCTGTCAAAAGGAATGGTATAATTTACACATGTATCAGCACTGCCATCAAAGATTCAGTCTTTCACTAATGTAGAACATCAAATCTTGAGATGAATGAGGTAATGCAGGGTGGCTCCATATTGTACAGTCACCATTTCACAGCTGTCGTGTGATATTCCAGGGTGTCTATATTCACTTTTTTTGACACTCCAGTCATGTCTGGTCACTCAGGTGATGGAGAAAATATAAATGTATACATGTCTTATCTGCTGTGAAGAGATGAGAAAGCACTATCAACCAGCCACACCTCATGATGCTGGTAGAGTGTATGGGCTGTAGAGCTATGAATATGTCACCATGGAGTTATTGTAGCCCCATGACGTTGCCATCACCATCACCATCCTCATCATCATCATCATCCTCATCCTCTGAGAATTCCTACCGTACTTGCCCTGTTGGTGAGGATTAGTGTGGTGCGAGATGCATTCGCAGCCATCCACGGCAGCATTCACCGATAAAGGGATATGGGTGGCTGGCCGGGACAGACATCAATGGACGGTCAACGTTATCAACCATGCATGGTTTCACCTCTTAAAGGGGAAGGCTAGTAACTGATCAGTGGGAATCAGTGGAAATGCTGGGAGATGATTGTTCCAATCCTTACGGGATTCATTCAAGAGTTCATTGTATATCTATTGTTGTGTGAAAATGATTTGCTTCAGAATGGTCTCATATTCAAGTAATGTGCAGTTTAATGCTTCCAGGTTAGCGTCCCTGGTCAGTGACGGGACATTAATATGCACATAACTTGAATATGAGACCGTTCTGAAGCAAATCATTTTCACACAACAATAGACATACAATGAACTCTTGAATGAATCCCATAAGGATTGGAACAATCATCTCCCAGCATTTCCACTGATTCCCACTGATCAGTTACTAGCCTTCCCCTTTAAAGGGACTCACTAGTCATAAAGGGAACAAAGTTTATGTAAATTTTAAGTCAATGGAATGGGAGCATAATGTTTCCTGTTTGTCTTCATGGAGAAGAAGATAAAACTTGTGCATTAGGAAGCAGTCACTTTGAATGATGTCAAGTCCCTACATTGACAATAGCAGGCCCCCTTTAGATTGGCATTCAAGTTTTAGTCATGTGATGATGCACTATACTTGATCCTTCTTTATCTAGTCCAACCCTCACCCTGCAAATTGTGTCACATGCCTCTCTCAATACCCTCTTTCATTATCAGTTTATGTAACTCTGCCATAATTATGCTTCACAGACACTGGTTGCCACTGATATTTGATATTCCAGTTCAGTAATCAAGTTTTACTTTCCAGGGTGAGTTACAATTGTACAATGTATGTGCCCGTCAGAGTAACAATGAAATTGTTCTGCACACTATGCAGAATCAGCTGTAAAGACTTGTGACTTATATACTGAACCATAGGACCTACACTGTATTTTTATTTTTACTAATTCTACTTGAATGATTGAGTGAAAGTTGCAGTGTTTAAATTGAATTTATCATTCTCATAGTGAGATTAAAATATGATCTGATATGAATTTTGTGTTCTGTAAATATATTCTTTGTGGTTAAGTGTGGTATCATATCTCTGTTATATCTTGAGCAAAGTTATGGAGGAAAAAAATGTCTGTCTAAAATATGGTAGATGAAAACAATTTCAAACACGTGAAAACAGTTGTATAGCAATGGGGACTATGGCATATCGTTTGTCATACTGAGAGTTCTTATGTTATGAAAGCCAGAATATTTGACAAAATTTGTAAAGTCTCATGTCAGTCTCACAGGTTTTTTTTTTTTTTCATGTAAACATTCTATAGATTCAAGATACAAAATACTATCAGTAGAATATAAATCGAAACAGGAAAGTCATGCATTACCGAGTATTTAACAGATTATGTGAACAAAGAGCATCCATGCTCATCTTATTTTGTAGGCTGTAACCCCTGAGAAGTTTGTCCCACATACTCACTGGATGATGGTATGAAAGGAGAATCATAAGTCAGTCACTTTACCATACAGATAGTGTTGAAAGTGTTTGCTCTGTGTACTTCTAAACATTTATTTCCCAATCGTACTTGTGTAAAGATGTCGCAGTAGACTATTGTGTAGATTCTCAGTCACATAGTGGTGCATTCAACAGCTGGTGTGTATATCAGAGTATCACAAATTAGTATAAATGTGATAGAAAGGGGATTTACACGGTGTACTCAGCAACTGAGAGGAGTGAATATAGACATTGTGCTCAAGGTTTTGAATGGTGGTAGGAGGGATGTGACGTAGACGCATAAATAGCAGCTTAGATGTTGCTTTGTGAATATTGTCATTGAAGGACGGTATGAAGACCCTCATAAAAGTGCAGTTCCATTTTGGCATGGGGTTGCATGAATCTTACGTCCAAATGAAGGTGCTCGATGCAAGTCTCTCTGTCTCCACTGACCTCAGTCAACATAATTTTGGCTTCAGTTCAAGCATGGAATCATGAGGTTGTGTGGAGCTGTCTCTAAAAGTATCCTTTTTCAAGGGCCCTCATGTTGTTGTTTGTACTGGCCATCATGAGCAAAGTCTGAACGTGTCAGTGAAAGGGCCTTTTGAGATCTACAAATGTGATCATTATTCATGAGTCAGAAGAGAAAGCCCAACCAGTGCAACACTCCTGAAGAAATTGCAACGTTCGCCCATCGGCCGCCAGTGCAAATAGCATCTCACAAACTTCTTCAAATGGAGCTCTTCTGATAGAATGTGAGTTTTGCTGCCAAGCACCGGAGGCTAAATTCTGGAATTTTAAGGCACAAGTCAAGAAATCTGAATGGTCTTCCAAGGCCCTCTTGTGGGGGGCTTGCCTCTTGCTGGTGGCTTGACTTCAGTCTTTGTAGAAACTCCAACCCTTCTCAGGGGCGGATCCAGGAATTCTGTAAAGGGGAGGTGCCTTTACAAAATTAAAGGGGGCGCACCCTCATTTTTTCTTTTTATTTCTTTTGTTTTAACAAAAAATAAAGAGGGGACATGCACTTGGTGCACCCCCTCTGGATATGCCATTGCTTCTGCTTGAAGTGGGAGATCTCACGAATTTGAGACCATTTTCTCAAAATCTCCTGCTGTCCCGCTTGATGTCAGTATTGAACTTCTCCCACCATTGGTGTTTGTCTCTGGCTTGATATTTTCTGTCGCTTCAAATTTTGATTTCTTCTGCCCAACTTTAGTTTTGTTGAATGTGCCACAAGAATAAAGCTAAGATAGACAGACCCGCTATAGCCCTTGACCCCTACCACAGGGAATATTGAGCTTGGTGCTCGTGATGTGCGCTACTCACACAGTGTTCCTGTGATCAGTCTCCAATTATCTAGGGGTCTAGGTGGTGAGAATCTCCCTTTTGAGAGATGCTTCAGGTTGGGGTCTTCTGTTGGTACTATATTACTGCAAAAGCATTCTGTGACAAAGGCTAATCCATAGTCTGCATTGCTCCCCCTTGCTGTTCAAATGCTTCCAGCATTTAATCAGGGGCAATTTAGTCTAGGATTGGGCAAACAAATACTGACAAGGATTTTTACTGCAGGCAAGGGGCCATTTTTGTGTATTATCTCAAAGGGATTGAAATCTTTTCATCAAATGTCAACAGAAAAGTGCTGTTAGAAATCAATTTAGAAGCCTCTTTTAAAGTCCCAGCTATCTCATTAGTTACACTGGAATTTCATGGTCACTTGATAGGGAGTGTATTTTGTAACGATTATCTGCGAAACTGGGGCTGACAAGTTCTATTTGCTGTGAGTGCTCTGCAAATCAAGCAAACATCTGAAGGAAGTTCATCGAAGGATAATGGGAGGCATCGTGTATGGAAACCTGATACTATCATTTCATAGCAGCCAAACATTCTGACGGCAAACACTCCAACAATAGTCATTCACAGTCAGACTTCTGTTTTTTCCCCTGTCCGCCAGATCTCAAAGATGAATTGCTTACAAAGTTGGGTGAATTGTATGATTACATACAAGCTACAGTAGTATGAATGCCTTGCAGAGTAATAAAACAAGGGGAGCCATGGCTAGCAATATGTGTTGATACTTGAAGTCAATGAAATGGTGTTCTCCTTTTTACCAAAAAGAAAAGAGATATGTTACCCTTTAAAACATGCATATTACAAATTTACATTCTGCATAATGTACTGAAATCTGAGTAAATAAAAGTAAAAAAGTAGCTTCCAAAAGAACTACAATAATTCTGTGTATACAACCATATTCAAAATGTGGCCATGTAAGAGGCAACTAAAATGGGATCCTGCATGTGCTTCCTGCTGTGGGGCAATGAGTTAACCCATAAAATCCTGGATAAATTGTCATACAGAAACCACCATTCACAAACCATTAAATTGGCACCTCCAAATTTCACTGCACATCTCAGAAACTTTATGGGCTGGGTACACACTACGAACTTGTCCCAGCCAATGTCGGAGAGTCATCACGTACAGTAGCCTGGTATGTAGACAGACACCCACAAACCTGTGCTGACAGAAGGAAGCTGTAAGTACATCCTGCTGGTGACCTTTCATAGTCAAGTTCTTTTTTTTCTTTGTTGAAGTCTTGGAAGGCATTCTGCTGTGCTGTTATCAATCAATGTGGCTGGATGCCATGAAAGGAAGATGGTGATGAGTATAATACACCCCACCCATGTGCAAACACTTTTTTTTTTTAGTTAAAAAGACGGATGGAAGGAGGGATTAGAAAAAAAAAGCCTCTTTGAGTAAGAAAGAAAAGAGCAACAGAGCATGTGAATGATATATAAAGCAAGCAAGGAAGGCTCCAGAAAGTAGTCTCTGTTTTTTTTAGTGTTTGACAAGTTTTTTTGAATCCTTGAGGTTGAATTAGAGGTATTCACACACATATTCACAAAAAGAGGCACTTATTTGTATCCAGCTATTCCATCAAGATTCACAGAGCCAGGGTAATGATCCTTTGATGCATGAAAGATTTGGATTTAAGATTGGGCATGAAATTCAAAGAGAACGTGACTTCCAACTCATTACCATCTAGTGCTGAAAATGCGCATTTAATGTTGTCCTTGTTGTAACTGTAGTTGATTTCACACATTACTTATTGTGCAAGTGCAATATAGGGCCAACACTGTAAAACACATCCCATGTGTGTGTGTGGGTGTGTTTCTGGAAGAATGCTGTTTTTGTGATGCAGTGTATGCTTTTAAAGTTTTGCCCCGTTATTTGGCACTGCACAGGAGGTGAGTGGTCAAGTGACTAACAGTACGGTTGAGGTGCTAACAAGGGTACACAAACCATATTGTGCATGATGACTTTCATGATTTCATTCTGGGTCAACCTCACTGAAAAGTGCATTCATCCTTCTTTCAGCCAACTGTACACAACAGTGTGGTGACACTCTCTGTTTCATTCTCACTTGAAAATAAGGTGTGGGTGCATAACCAGTTTCTTTACCTTCTATTCCTGTTTAAACTGAAATAAAAGAAAGACTACTCCACTTTTTCAGAGGTTGATGTGTTGAGAGTGTCATGGGAGGAAAATATTGCATGAAGACTTCTTAGCCCGTTGAGGACGGTTTGATTTTGCTGCAACTCACATTTCCCATAAACGCTTGCCCAAGTATACTCAGGACTCGTCCTCAACGGGTTAAAGAACTGGTACAATAGCGTGGGGATTCATAGGTGGCTTAATTCAGTCGCTGCCCACCCGCGATACATTCGAAAATCCCGAATAGCACATGACAGCGAATGTGTGCACATACTGTAGGCAGGGCGAAGTGTACATGTATGCTTATCAGTAATGGTCAACTCAAGTCGAGATTCTCCGGCTGTGTGTGTGCTTTCGTGGAGATCAGTAATAAAGCGGTACACAATACGTTACAGGGATTCTCATATGTATCCAAGCCGGGCCAGCCTTTCCACTCTGTGGTATCCCCATGCTATTGGGTTTGTTAAGTGAGTTGTATCAATTCCACAGTAATTTAGTGATAGATGGGATCAGATCTGACACTGAGTTTTACAGTCAACCGGCAGGCCTCCGAAAAGACGCTTATTTTATTTTCAGCGCGGTCGCGGTGACCTTCACATGACGTCTCGAACCGAAGAAAACATCCCCTTTTCAAACTGCGATATCTCCGTGAATAATCAATGCTTTTCAACGATTTCTTTTGCATCTTTATGATTAAGGACAAAATGTACTAGACATGTAAAAATATAAAGTTTCCTCACTCAGAAAAATATAGTAAATGGAGGATAAAAGTGAGATCAAAATCACAAAATCAAAAATTGAGAAAGGACTGTATATGTCGATATCATTTGCTTTTGAGCCCACTAAAATCATACATCATTCGAAGCGAAATTTATCTAGGTTTTCAGAAATACCACTATTTTTTAACCATTGCTTGTAGAAGGGTCAGGATCCAGCAAAATAGCATCCATGTACACATCCAAAAATGCTCAAAACTTGGCGAAGTCGCAGACGACCTTAGTTAGCCAATCACAACCCCGCGCTGTGACATCATTGGCATGACGGTTCTGCTGAATGAACGAGGGCAACTCGAAGCGCTCCGAAAATGCTAGAATCGCTTCAACTTCTGTTCATTGTTACTTGTTTGTGTAACAATTATCAGAACGATATTTTCTGTCTTTTTTTTCTTATATCACTGTCGTAAATAATAGAGAAAAAGACTCACGTCCACAAAAACTTACCTCAGTCCCACATATTGAAAATTGTGCTGTTTTGCACTACTAGGGGGACATACCTACTGTATAGCTCGGCCTTGGTCGTGGATCGTGTACATCACGACTTGTTGACAAGATACATTTGTGTTGCCATGTAATTGTTGTTTTGATATATCTACTTAAAATGGGTATCTGATTCTACACAAAACTTAACAGTGGGCAAGATATAACTTGCGGGTTTATTTAAACCCTGTCAGACTTTTATACTTTTTTGTGAATGAATAGTTTGTTATGAGCTATATGGTACCGGTATGCAGAGTCGGTGGGGGAATGGTTCCCATCTTCGAGGAATTTACCGACACATCTGCAAAAGAAACATACAACATATGTCATATTTCGGTAGAAGCATGCATATCACACACACACACACACACACACACACAAGGGTAACTAATTGTCCTGTAATCGAGTCTATGACGACTACCGTAGTTGAGAAACTACAGAACAAGCATGGCTGTGCTATTCAATGTGTTGATTAAACAAGTTTTCTTCAAATTACACATGTATAGGAACTGTATTCTGGTTATAATTATTTGTTTGTCTTGAATTTTGACAAACTTTTTTTTTTGATAGTTGTGACTCTTTGTTATATTGCGTGTTGAATTGTTGTTATTTATCAATACACTTCTAAACTTCAACCGCTGATTAGAAAAAAAAAAAATCTATGTAGATTATTTCATTGAGATTATAAATAAAAATGTGTGACTGTAAATATACACAGCTTTAAATGGGCAAAATATAATCACATCCTTGTCAGACTTTATACAATTTACATTTGTGAATAATAACATTTGATAGTACATGTATGAAGGGATAAGCCTATAGTGCTGGCGGTGGAGGTGGTCGAAGTCTTCGGGGAATTTATCAACATTGTACAAACTGATATTCTCATTCTGCACTGGAAACATGCAACACACTTTTTTCCCTAAAAGAAACATGCTCACATAAAACACAAGAAGCAAGTCCTTCCAATCATCACAAAATAACATAGAGACAGCACACATGAATCCCAACATAACTTATGTTTAATGATATATGTGAAAACAAAATCACATACATTGTGCCAATGACTGTGCTTCTCTTTCAGGAAAAAAAAAAAAATCAAATGCAAATACAGTACAATGCACTAAAATACTGCATGCACTTATCATTATGCTTAATCATGCAACACTTACAAAACTAACAGTTTTTAAATATCTGTAAACTTTTGTAATGAAATCTTGATAATGTTAATTGCATTGTTAGGAAGCTCAATGTGCATTGTACATGTACATATTATATTTAACTTTACTGAAATGGACTTCCGGCTTATATTTTGTACATCATACAGGCATACCTGTGGGTGCCTATAGAATCTTCGAGAACATAGTAAATGATTCAAAGCAAGAATGTTTATTTTTACAATGGCTTAAACAGGAAAAGTGTAACAAACACATACTTTCTTTCACTGTCTCACATTCCATTACTGTGTCAGCATCCGTCTCCAGATGAAATATACAGTTGTACTCATACACGATGTAAACCCCTTGAAGGGGTTGGGTGGCTGAGTTGGAAACTGGGAGGCTTTAGAAGAGGGGCCATCCTTCCTCACTGACCACTCTTACGTTTTTTCCCTTTTTGTTTGTTTGTTAGTTTGCGACTGTTTTTAAAGTTTCTTCTTTCACGCTTCCTAAAGGTTGCCTTCTCATGAACAGCCTTTGTATTTGCTGCTATGAACAAAGTAAAATTTTACACAAGTTGATGCAAGAGCAGTTGAACAATTTGGTTGCAACGTATTATAATATGTACCGGTATCTATCGTGCAAACAATCACAGCCCAACCTAGCAAGAATTCCACTCAAAAGGATTTTTGTTGTTGGGTACTTTTCACGTGCTGAGTTATATAACTTCTGAGAAGAATGTCTATCAATATTCCGCACACTTGACGAAAGGCTGTTTGTACCTACATACGCGTTAAAGTGCTGCATCACCTTCACTGGTGTCAATGTCACACAGTTCAATCTTTTCCACTAAATAAGAGATTTTTTGCTCCAGGGTAACAAATACTTGTGCATCATTCCGATCCAGTTCCAGATTCTGTACCATTGAAACACCATAGATGTGAACCTTCAGCCATCTATAAAAGAAATGCAGAAAAGGAAAGAAAATAAACATCATAACTGCACTGTTTCAAAGAAACTCAAGAAAAATATTTTAAAAAAAGATGTTTCAATGAATCTATAAGTGATATACAAGCAAAGATGAAGAACAAATTTTATATTTTAGGAAAAGATTTTAATGAATTTTATAGTTTTAAATTCCAGTGCAAATGATTGGACCCCTCCACCCCCCCCCCCCCAAAAAAAAACACCCAAAAAAACAAAAACAGAAAAGACAGAGGGAAAACGAGAGAGAGAGAGATATAAATTCTCACAGGATTTTGCTCAATACCCACCAACACACACACACACACACACGCAACAAATGTCAGAATTATTACCCTTTTGTTTAGTGAGTAGCATTCAGGAAAAGGATGGGGGGGGGGGGGTTGACATCCCCTTTCCCCACTGTTATGCTAATGGTACCAGCCATCTTCAAGTGCTATGGACATTAATGTTGACATGCAAAAACAAACAAAACCCTACAAAAGTATAATTATTTTATTTCATTATTTAAGGACATCTCCTTACAGTAGACTTTCTTTTACATACAGTGTGCGTACAAATTGTACATAGGACATTAAAAGATGAACAACACTACTTGTGAAGATCAGGTTGAAAACCCCAGGTGGAGTAGTACACTACAGTATACAGCGTTATACATATCATATGTTCATATGACAACCCAGAATACTGCAAGAATCTTCACAACTGGAGTCTGAAGGAGGGACTTAAATCTGCAGAAGAAAAAAAAGGAGGAAAAAAAGAAAGATCAGAACATGAATTTACTTACCTGGTACTCAGTCATTTTGCTTGAAGGAGCTATCTCACAGTGGAGTTTCTGCATTTCTGGGAACCATCTCAGTAAGTGGAATGTGCTACATGATGAAGTTCGAAGCCAGGAACTTTCCTTGAATGTCCTGTATTTTGACTGCAAGGAATTCAGAAAGAAGATGTTAAACAATCAAAATACAATGTATGATAGATTCCAGTTACCATGGTTACTGATCTATTCTCTAAATATATATGTACAATGATAGCCTAAAGCTTCGAATTGATGGGTGAAAATAGACACCCTAAAATTTTTTAACGCGGACATGTATACTTGTAGTTAGCCTAATTGAAAACCAAGGTCTACATGTACACATTAGCCTGAACAGATGCAATGAGACAACAGTGTATATACAGCTGTTTGTACATCACAACCTATGTACAGCCAGGAAAATAAAACAAAAATTAATTTGATGAAAAATAAATGCTGAAAACAGTCAATCAATGTGCTACATTTGTAGTTGTACATGTAGGCCCAGCCATGTGCCTTTACTACAGTTGTACATTCAGTTCTTCTTCTTCTTCTTCTATATGTGGTATATATCACTTTGTAAAAGTTAACGTAAAACAATTTTTGTTTGTTGCGATTGGGATGAAACTATCGATGAAACTATCATTTGGTGAGGTACCAAAAAAAGTTAGACCGATAGTATCTGTCTCTTCACGACAGACTTCTTATCTTACATTGGGACATGTACGGTCAGCTGTACAGTTGTACGTGTCCCAATGACAGTGATGAATGTCAGTAATTTATTGAGAAGCCCACAGTGAAGAGACAGATACCGATGGTCTAAATGTTACGCCCAGGACCGTACAGTTTTTATGATTGAACCACGTGTAATTCACGATTAATAACTCTTGGTACTAGTACTACTACTTTATTTTGCTTGATCATGATTCATGGATAATTATAGCACTGTAAGAAATATCACATGTGGGTGGGTAGATCTTGTACAACTGTAGATTAAACTTCAAAGAAAGGCATGCGCAATGCGCATGACTTTAATAGTACAAAATAAACAGACAGACCAAAAACTTTTTAAAAAGTTACCATTTGCATTCTTTATCTTTCCGGACTTCCACAAATTTAAACATTTAACTGGGCCCCCTAGCCCTAAACTTTAAATGGGTTTCATAATAAGAGTATCGGCTACTTAAGCCTACAACTTTTTTTTTGTTTTTTACAAGGTCTAGAGGTTTATCTACACTATTATACAGACTGTATTCAACAAGCCATTTAGATCTGTACAGAACGTTGCTAGCTGATGAAGACATTCTAGACATCTATATTTCATGCAAGCCAGAAACAAACATGCACGAATTACGAGTGCAACCTACAAATTGTAGGTTACTGTTACCAGTTACACTTACGGCTAATCTACAAGTGTGTAGAACTTCCGTTTTACAGTGTTTAGACTTTTAATAGACAGCTGACAGTGTGTTACCTTACCTACGGCTACAACACATATAAAATTTTATAGTTACAGCTGTATCAGATTAATCCCCCATGGTTCTTAATGTATGGGACTACAGTCACACAGAATGCACTGCGTCGCACAGCTCAAAAATAACGATAAAGTCACGTAATACGGACACGTACCGTAGAGTAACCGTGGAAGCCGGTTTCGGAGTCCGCGCCGTTTCACAAAATTTCCGTCACTTTGAAGACAAATAGCGAAAATGTTTTATTTTTGAGCCCAAACGAGACTGCTATCAAAATGTTCGCTAGAGTTTTGGCTTTCCAACGATGCAAGTGGTGTTACCGTCCAATTTGTAGAAGGGTCAGGATCCAGCAAAGTATGACAGCTTACAAAATGCAGAAAAAAAAGAAAGCCAGTTTCCTTCCTCGAATAAATTGTTTTATTTTCAATGATATTTTTTTTTAAAAAAGATGTGTATATTTTGAAAGGTATCATTTCAATATTTGTCTAAAAATAATGCGAGCAGTGTACTTCTAGAAGACATCAGCAATTGATCTCGCAAAGCATGTTTCCTTCTCTCATAATCTCGTGCACCGAAATCTTCACGCGAGACTTCGCGAGACGAAAAATAAAACGTTCACGTTTTGCATAGTGCGAGCGAACGCTGCCGGTAGACTGTTTAAAAGCTTCTGAGTCAGTGTTGTGAAGCCACACAATTTCCTGTATGAGCTCCCTGTCGGTTTAACCAGCTGATTGTTTAATTCAACAAGGAACTCCTCTTTACGGATAAAATACAGATCTTGTTAAACTTTCATTGGTGTGTATCCCAGTGAGGGGGGGGGGGGTAGAACCACCCTCTCCCATTCTGCACTGTCACTGGTGGAATGAGGTCAGGTGACTAATACACAGATTCATGGAAACCGGGCTGAAGGAGGAGGTAAAGTTTTAAAATTTGGATGGGGTTCAATTATCAGTGGGTGGGTTACATCCACACCCAACCACATCCCCTTCCTCCTCAACTCCTGGTGGGTGTATGTGTTCCATGCTCTTTTATTGCCCATCACTTTCTTTTACCTCCTGTCAAAATATGAATATTATCTATTTTTAAAGCTTCACCTCAATGGCCACAGAGATGGTTGAAATGCTTTGCAGAGATGATGTGATAAAATAGCATTGCTCTTTTGATTTCATCATGATATGCTTCTGTGTACGATACCAGGAAATATCAATAGGGCTTGCTGACACAATAGTGCAGTTGCAACTGATTGACAAATTGCCCTACATTGAATTTGAATAAATAATGCATTTGTTGTTGTGTTTCTGGTTGGATGGAGACAAAGTTCTAATGATGCAACCTCACTGAAGATGAGATTATGATTTTTATTTTTACAGCTTTTTGTGTTCATCTGTAAGCTAGGCTTTTTTTCCCTCCCTTCTTGTAGTGAACTGTGAAATTTTAGGCCTATTCATTATGATGCCCCTTTTCAACTTCAGTATCAAAACAATTTGTTTCAAGAGCTTTTGACTTCTGTTTTGGTGTAGGTACCATTCACTCTAGATAGTTTCATTTCTCAGGCTATTCAGATTGAAAGTGCATGGATATATAGATATTGTTATTCATGCTTTATGGTTGGATAATGGCTGTATTTGAAGGGTGTAATCTGATTGAATATTATGTCTTTTTTTAAGGTATACATCATGGGCCCGTTGCATAAAAGTTACTATTATGGTAACTTTGCCAACCAACGGTAACTTCCATGGAATTCTTGACTTTGATTGGCTGTTGAGTATTGTTGCCATGGTAGTTACCATAACAGTAACTTTTATGCAACGATCCCCTGATCTTTAATTCATATACACCCATCAATTATTTTAATTTTTGGAAGGTTTTTGCTGCATTATTTGGTATTTAATGGTCGAAGATATGTCTGCTTTTTTCATGGTCACAGTCCTAGGAACCTGTGGGATAAAAGCATAGATTCAAATCTTTACACCAAGAAGATGAAACCTATCATAATGCACAAGTTCATTACTCATGAATACACAGTTACAGTGTATGTGTTGAAGGTAGAAAAAGTTGAAAAACATGATAGGTGATACGCTGATAGCATATCACCTAATGAGGGGACTTTAATTTCAGATATATATGCCCTCTACACTAATTTATGCTGGAAAGACTGCAGTGAATAATTCATTTAGAATTTGACTGAGCGAAATGCTTCTGGGGGCATGATGTTGCAAGATTCCCAAAGTACTGTCTGCTTGCAGTCGAACATGTACAGACTTGACTTTGCGTACAGGGTTGCCAATCTCAGAGATGTGCGTCTGTAGTTCCACAAGGATGACAAGATGACATTTTGGAGATAATCATTCTTGTCAGAAAATGAGTGTACTTCCTGTCCTGCTCAGTCTCATCTCATTGGTTGCTGAAAGAAAAAGAAAAAATTGATTACAGCTGTTTGCAAGGATGTCAGAGAAGAGAAAGAAATGGGTCTGAATGTTAGACTGGGGATTGGAACTGAATTGCATCTATTGATCCAGTATGTCTGGCAGTAGGGATGTAGTATTGAGGCAGAGCATTGCAGAGACAGACATATTAAACAAGCAGGAGTAGGCAAGACAAACAGTTCCAGTCTACATGTCTCTTAATCACATTGCAGAAGAGATTAAGCTGGCGTAATTATTGGTCAGCCCATGTGAGGTCATGAGGGCGACACCCAACCTCTTAGGGAATCCTGTTTTAAAAGAAAAGAAAAGAAAATCTATTATTGATATGATTACTCTTAAGGGGGCCTTTCGTTTGCCTTATTAAAACTCAAACACAGCATCACAGACATTATTTGTTTGCATATAACGTTTGAGCAGGTTAATCATCAACCAGCTTAAATAGGCCTGCAATACCTTGGTATTGTATTTGTCAATGCAATGATTGAGTCACAATATTTGTGCATGGTTGCTTGATAGCGGGCTGCATTGCTCATTAGTTAGGTATGGATTGCAATGGATTATTAAATTGTATATTTAGTATGCACATCTCTTGGAGTTGTGTGTCTGAATTGTGGACAGGAACTCAATAGCATTACCTCTTGGTAAATGGTATTATACAATGTTTATGGTTACATATCTAGATTAACATTATCATATTTTTTTTATGTATCCTAGCTCTTTTAGGCCTATACTCGTGTACTCATCTATAATTTGTATGTATACTCCTTGCTGTCATTTTCTTTCTGTTCTCACTTTCTCTCATGCTCAGTGCTGAGAAATACCAACTTACTTTACAATTTACATTCAAATATTGGTGAGGAATGTTTTTAGAGGGAAATTCCAGACCAGTTGAAAGTTAGTTTGAAAGGAAAGAGTCAAATTTTTATGAGCACAGCAGTGAAAATTTGAACAAAATTTGATAAAAATTAGGAAAGTTATGAAATTATGAATTTTGGCTAATTTCAGGTAACAGCTCTTGAACAGTAGGCCTGCAAATATATGCAAATTATAAAGGTATGCAAATACGCAAATAGGTGAGTCGATGATGCAATTGCTTCACAACTTGCCATATAGTGACATAGAATCTTGAAATTTCCTTCTTCAACTATGCCCCAGTCTCAAATCGTAAATATATCTGACTGATCATTATTTTGAATTTAGAAAGTAGAACATCCAAACATTCTCTACCACTCAAGACCTTCCACGAGGATTGTGTAGTGGAATGTACATGTATTCACCTCTCAATTAATCTCCCAGAGAGCGGACCCTAACATATATCTTCTTGAAGCGTTTGTCTCCCAAGCCTGGAGGTGCAGTGTTTTTATCCAGGAAAATGATAGAAGAGAAAATATTGATAGAAAATACTGATAGAAATCAATTGGGGCTGGTTTGCTGCTGTGGATGGCGACAAGCAGTGCACAGGATGGCCATTGCTCCCATCAGTAGGCCTAAGTGTTTTGGTAGCTTTGGAAATCCTACACGTATATTGACGTACTACACCATGACTGAGAAGTTTTGAAGAATTGTAGAGTAATGCCAAATAAACTCAGTGGGAGACATTTCAGTGGGATAAGATAGGAATGAAGTTTTTTAATTTCAGAGTTTCTCATGTTTTCTTAAAACATTGATAACAACCATAAGCAGACATGTATGCAAATTATATTAAGTGATCTTGCCTCACAAGTCTTTTCTGATCATGTGCACCAAATCACCTAAATTTCCTTCTCTTAAATGAAGTCAAATTTGAGATTTAGATTGGATTGAAAAGAGTGAAATGTATAGGGCCTATATCCTGAACATGGAATGATTGTAGAGTGTGAATTACTGCAACATATGAAGTATGTGTATATATATGCATTTTGAATCAAAACAAATCATTTACAATTGTAGAACAGAGCTGAAAATGAAAATATTAGTGTGATATTTATGCAGTTTACACAGAAGTTTTTGAAGCTGAATGGAAATATTTGGATCTTCTTCAGAAACCACTTATGCATCCATATAGACCTCTTTCTTCTTTAGAGATCCATATTCTCCTTGCCTGTGGGTCAAAATGAATTTGGTTCACTACTATAAGATTTGACAGACGAAGATTGATATTATAACTATGGATAGCCTTGGTCATTTTTGATTATAGCAAATAATGACCCAGAATGCTTTGTCCAAAAAACACTAAATGGCCATGGGACAGAGAAATGGAGAGTTAGACGAGACAAGGAGAGTGTGAATTCAGTGATTCCACTGGTGTATGGACCGAGGATGAAGGAACAATTATTGTTCTTTTGATATCCATGCACACACAGACAGTGAATGCTGGCCAGTTGGCCTTTACCTGTTACGAAAAGTGCAGGGTACTGTGATTATACCAAAGCAGTGAAATACTATAACATCAAAGCAGTATTTAAAGCACTGCCTGTACATTTAATATTTCTATACAGTACATGTGTTGTACCTGTTCAAAAGTGTGCTGCACAACAGGGCTGAGTGAGCAGCAAAAAGGTAATATGAATCCTTGATGTATCCTTGATGTATTTTATAGGCTATTGAGAAGATGAAATGATCTTTAAGTCATATTTTCATAATATGAGCTTGCAATGATGTATCTTATTTCTCGAAGAATGATTTCATTTTGCAAAGTATTTCTCTTTGGACTATTTTATTTGGGTCACTGAGCATTTTAACTTTCAATAGGCTCGTAAGTTAACTTCATCCAACCTTTGCTTTCCAAAAAATATACTCCACAATTAATAGAAAGCTGTATATGACCAAATCAACAACATTCTTATTTTTTTAGAATGGGGTTTTGTTGCAGTCAGACATGGGGGAGATTAAGCATTTAAATACAACTGGTCGATTCAAAACACCGTAGTGAAATTGGAAAGAAAGGAATAATGTTTTTAATTTCAGAATGTCCTTAAAAATCCAGACAGAAGGTACAGTATAGTTACTATGTGATTTTTTTTTTTGGAAGAAATATGAAATGTGATTCAATAAGATTGTCATATCAAAATTGTTTTCATAAATGGGAAATCAGAGTTACATTCGTAAAGAAACTATGACTGAGTGTAAGCAAAGCTAGCGAGGCAGTGGTAATGTTGCTGTGATTAAGTGGATTAGATGCTAAGCACCAGGTTAACCAATGGCTGGGATTAAAGGGAACACAAACCCAAAGAGCAATGTGGATTGAGTAAAAGCAGTAACATTAGTAGAACACATCGGTGAAAGTTTGAGGAAAATCGGACAATCGATGCAAAAGTTATGAATTTTTAAAGTTTTGGTGTTGGAACCGCTGGATGAGGAGACTACTAGAGGTTATGACGTATGAGAGGACCACAATATAAAGAAAATATAAAAGGAATTCCACAAAAATTCACTTTTCTTGCAAAATGAAAGAGTTCTTGACTAACTGCTTTCAGAAAGCAGGGGGAATAAGTGCTACCCCTAACATATGTCAGTATCAAGCTGATGGAATGTGTAATTTTCATGAAAAATGAATCTTTATTGAATTCCCTTTTCATTTTCTTTATATTGTAGTCCACTCATATGTCATAACCTCTAGTAGTCTCCTTACCCAGCAGTTGCAACACCAAAACTTTAAAAATTCATAACTTTTGCATCGATTGCCCGATTTTCCTCAAATTTTCACTGATGTGTTCTACTAATATTACTGCTTTCACTCAATCCACATTGCTCTTTGGGTTTACTTTCCCTTTAAAGGTGAAGAATGTGGTTTGTCAGTATTGTGGAATAGCACTGAGCTCTCCTCTCCTGTGATTTGTGTATCATTTCACTATTAGATCAAATTATGTCAAGAGCCATTGACACTGACAGCACAGAAAAGACAACAATTCAATGAAATTTATAACAGAGTGAATACCTGGCTATAGGCCTAGAAATAATGAAAAGAACTGTGCCCAAACTCTCCCAAAATATCACTAGAGTGCAACTATGCTACCTCCACACAAAGTTTGCCAGCTGTCATGATCTGAAGCATAATTGCTCACCACATTAAGAAAAACAAAATCTTGGTGATTATCGAGTGATGTCCACTTCTATACCCTGTGGCCACAAGTAAAATATGCAGCTACCTGATCATATATAATTGCTCTTGTAGCTTGCAGCTCACTGTTGAGCCAACAATGCATGACATTAGGGTAGTAAAAACAAGCAATCTCACCAGTGCGTCAAAAGGTCAAACATTGCAATTTTTTATATTGTGAAATATTCCTCTGAGAATGGGCTTTTTATAAGCCATATCATCAAGCAATAGCGAGCAAAGAAGCATATTGTGTTATGCATCGTTTGTTTGTTTGTTCGTTTGTTTTTTTTTTTGGTGTGTGTACTAGATATTAGCTGAATTTGACAAACGCATGCGATTCATGGCATTATACTACTAATGAAGCTCGGGAAGTTTGATGGACCTGCAGGAGTGTTTCATCCATAGATGTGCAGAATTGCACCACTCACAAACTGTGTTGGCCATCATGTACTGGGCTGTCACAGTGCAGTATCTAAAGACACTGTATATCCGGTTGGAATTCTCTCAGATTATTCCTTTTATTCAAGAGACACTTGTGATGTTTTGGTGGTATATGAACGAATGTTCACCACCTTTCATCATCCCCCACCATGCCTGCCTGCCTCTGTGTTGTTATCCTAGCCAAGCAGGGAAAATAATGTAATGTTGTGAGAGTAACCGAAAGCAGACACGGTCTGACCGGATTTTTCCTCTGCTTCCTGAAAAGAGAAACTTGTGAGAGATGAGTGGGAGTGTTGTCAAACCCCCGGCAGCCTTGGTCGGGATTGAGTTTCGGGAGAGATCACGGGCTTGTGCACGGAATGCAATGCCCGTTTTGCTCCCTGGGTCGCAAGCTGTCAACAGGGGAAAAACAGGGAATGGTATTGTTGACATTAAAGAATATATATTTCGATGCAGAAAAAAAAGGAGTGATATTCCTCACTTTTAAACCTGTGAGATTTCCTTAAGATTACATTTGGGGTTAGCAGTGTGTATCAAATGGTGCCTACTGTAAAACCTGATCCATTGTGGTGCAGTATGACTGGAGTGGATGATAATGACAGAATTCAGTGCAATCACTCTGACTACCACTTGATTATAAATATCATTTGAATCCTGTTTTGATGGGCGTTCAGAATCAAATGACTGATTATAACTTTGATATCAGTTTTATGTCTGTGACTAACACACTTCTTCAGATAAACTGACAACCAATTTCACATCCATGAAGTGCTAAGCCCAGATAAAATGCTCTTACCCCAAGTGTGACCGAATATGAACCATTCATGTGATTTATGGTCTTGTTAGCTCATTTACCCAAGATTGTTCCAGCCAAGCTAAAAAATACATTCATGCACTGAGTGATTCTCAAAGGAGCCCCCAGGTATACAGCTCTCTGAGGAATATGAATGTCTGTTCCATTATAAAATTCACTTATACAGAGACTCAACACACTTTCCTCTAAATTATTCAAGATTTGATATAGATTCACAAGGCAAATTTTTAAACATGATGTCTTTAAAATATGTGTCTCTACAGAGAATCTCTACAGAGAATTATTTACTTGTATGAGACCATAAGGGTGACCCTTTTTTCATTCAGGTGCTAAAATGTAAAGGCTGCCTCTAATAAGTCTTATCCCCCAAGTATACAAAACAACAACAAACATCTGTCTGTTAAAGTGTGTGTACAGTTCTGGTTGAGGTGAGGAATTGGCTTTTAACATTTTGCGAGATATTCAGAAACCACTCTATGAGATGTCTAAGAGCATGCAATTCTAAGGGGTATCAAAAGTTTATTTGATGAAAATCAGTTTTGAAATGGCTGAGATATCCAAAAACAAGGTGAAACAAAGAGATCCTAATAAAAGACGTGGCCTATCACCTTTTATTATTATCACTTTTTTGGATATCTCAGCCATTTGAAAACCGATTTTTCATCAAATAAATGTTGAATCCTTCTTAAAATTACATGCTCTTTCATACTTCATTAGAAGTTTCTCACTATCTCACATACAGTAGGAATGTTCAAAACATGAATCCCCACCTCAACCAGTACTGTACAGTCCCTTTAAACTCCCCTTGAAAGAATAGTCTTGGTCATTAGGTTTATAGCTTTAATTTTCCTCTCTCTGATAGTTGCTTTCTCCTTTCCTGATTGTACTTGTTGATAAACTCTGCAGTAGTGGCTGAGATTGACCATGCAGCTTTCGTACAAGTAATGAAGTTGTGTCGTCCATGTCACACTGGTGGTTAGATTCTCACTGTCAGGCTATCAAAGGCAGGAAATGAAAGGAAATCTCCACCAAGATGAGGAAATGTGAGCCTGGAGACATCCCAGTGCGAACCTATATCACTGATCTATTGGAAGTTCATAAAGTCTGTACTTCTTAGAGAGCTGCAGTGTACAATAGAACCAGAATTTTTTTTTTTAAGTGCATGAAACTTTCGCTAAAGCCAAGATTCTCGAAAGTGAAATGCAAAAGTTTTTGTCTACACAATCAAGTACATGTTGTACACTCATGATTTTTCTTGCTGTGAATGTTTCTGGTTTTGCCATAGTTGTCAGATTCGCTTACATTTTGTGGTGGAAGTTTTCCTTTTGTTTTACCCATGTGTCTATGAAGATACTTGGATACACATGTAAGGCAGGGCTGCCAACCTCGAGTGAGAGTTTGGCATGAGATGCTGTAATGGAGAGAAGAAGGGGTGGGGGGGGGGGGCGGTTGATGGTGTGGAAAGGGGTTTCCCCCTGCCAAGGCAGAGAGTTTTGACAGTTAAATATTTTAGATAGTGCAATCTGGGGCCCCGTTTCATAAAACTTGTTATCAGTGACAACTGCCACATTTCTATGACAAATTTGCTCTCAGCCAATCAGATGCAAGGATTTCGGTAGCTTGTCACATCTATGACAACTTGTCACTGATGACAAGTATTATGAAACGGGCCCCTGGTACATACTTTAATTAGGATTTCAACAAATCAGTACATAGAGCAGATGCACCTGTGGGAAAATCTCTAGACTTTGAGCTTGGGCATATTGAATCTTTGAAATATCAGGGATTTTGGAGACATTTAATTTTTTTTTTTAACCTTACATTGTTCGGGTTGAGCATGATAATTTGTTTATCAGAGCGAGACAGTTAGAATTTGATGAGTGGCGTGATTTACGCCTCTTGCATAAGAGTCAATAGCCCTGTGTAAGGTGTGTATGTATGTGTATGGGGGGGGGGGCAAATGTTAGACAAACAAATGAATGAAAAACAGTCTCTTTAGTCTGTTGTAACAATACTACACACACACACACACACACACATACATACACATAACACACATACATACACACACACACACAGATAAGCAGCACTGTAAATTACCTTTCATATTTTGACAGCTTGATGAATTTTCCTAATTTGTTCATGTTATTTCTTTATAAAGATTTTTTTTTGTCACTTTTTGTGTATTATATCCAACTATAGAGGTATGATAATTACTTTATTCATGATTTGTTAGCTTCATTGCAATGCCTTCCTGCGTAAGAAATTTTTTACTTTCAAAGTTCTAAAGTGATCCTGTTGGATATAGATTTTGTCAGAAAGAGTAATAGATACATCACAGGCAACAACAGACCCTATTTCCAGGCCTGTACAATAAAGTGGCATGGATTGCTTGTGTGATCACAGGTATTTCCTACTTGGAAGATTAAGAGAGAGCCTACTTTAAAGATTTGAGTAATATTCCTAAAATTATGGAACAGATAGTAATGTGCTGGAAAGCCTGTTATGCCTACTTGATTCCACTTGTCTAATGGTATTTTATCCTCTGTGATTTTTCTGTTTCCTGTATAGGATCAAGCACTAAATATGACACTGAATCATCAAGATCCTTCACCGGGGAGCAAGTGGCCTGTAGCGGTGTGATATAGGACTGAAACAGGCATTCAGATGCAGTCAGCTAAGGTTGGTACAGAGAAATGTTTGTTTATTTGTTTGTTTGTGTGCTTGTTTGTTTATTTGCTGTCAACGATGAACATGGTGTTCCACAAGTGGCAGATTGTACTTACATGTATCTATATCTTCTCATGCAATACACACTCTGCATGTGTGATACTTCCCTTTTCTGAAATGAAATCTCTTCTCATATTTTGCCACAGCTTTACTCACCACTGAATACTTAGGTACAGTTTCAGTGTATTTTCCTATGAATGTGCTTATTTCATTTGTACATGGGAATATGTCAAACGGGCATCATAAAGGCCATACGGTTCACACCAAGTGGAATATAAATTTGTACCTCCTTTTATAGACTCGGCTGAGGCTGGAATCTGCAAGAGATATGTATCTAATTTTCAGATCATGAGAGAGATCTTGCTGCTGGTAGATAATTTATTTGGATAGTATGACATAATTTATGGCAGTATTTGATATTGCCCTTTAATTTCACATAATATGCCTGCAAAGCTGCTGGTAGACACAGTGTCAGTGGCTAGCCCTACACAAGCTATTATAATTTATATACAGTCAGTAGTTAACCAGTAATTGGCACCATGACTTCTAGTAGAGTGGGGTGTGCCTAAAGGGCTTTTTACACTTGTAAAATTTTGCTTAGCCCCGGACCAACGGTGGGGCTAAGGGGGGGCCTTAGCCCCACCGTTGGTACGGGACTATCCTTAGCCCACTTTCTGTTTACACTCGTTTTTGCCAAAGTGGGCTAGCCCCACCGATAGTACGGTACTATCTGGCCCTGCAAAATAGCAGGGGTTAGCACCGCAATTGCGGTGCTAGCACCGCAATTGCGGTGCCAAGCAAGTGAGTGTAAACAGAACGAAAAAATAATCCTGGGCTAAGCGACGGAGACGAAGTCCGACCCTCACTGACCAATCAGAAACGAGGTAGTCAAGTGCTGCCGGTGCGTGCGTGTACGTGTACAGTACACAGCGTAATTATGAATATTCATGTGGTTTGGAAAGTCCGGGGCTAAGAAATACGAGTGTAAAAAAGTCAGTTTTCTCCTTAGCCCCGGACAAGAGATAGTACGGGACTAATTGGCAAGTGTAAAAAGCTGAAAAAATTGGTACGGGACTAACGATAGTCCTGGGTCAGAGAAAGTCCGGGGTTAAGAAACACAAGTGTAAAAAGCCCTTAAGGGTTGGTAAATGTTTGTTTTATATACAAAGAAAAATGAGTTTCATCACCCAGTCCATACCTAAGGTCACATCAGTATGTAAATATTGTGGAATGGGACCTCTCTCTTTTTTCTCTCTCTCTCTTATTGACCCAATTGGACTTAGTAGTAAATTTACAACTATTAAGCATACAGATCTGATGAGCTCATGTGATGTAATCGTGGAAATTTGAAGTTGTTTGAAATTGAAAATATCCATGGTAGCCCACAGGCTGAATTGCAGACATTGTACACAAAGGACCATTATACTTTAAAAATATGCACAAGATACAATGTAGTAATGAAAAAAAAAATACATAGAACAACAAAAAATCAGGTTTATTCATCTTAACTATTGCACAATGAGATCAACCTACAATACAAAACAAACGCAGATATTGCAATTGCAATTTCTAATATCACTATTCTCAACATTGTAAATAAATTGAGTTAGTGTTAGTTGTGTATGTCAGTCATTAGCCGGGTTCACACGTACAAAATAGCGGGATGACGATCGCGATCCACATCTCAAGTTTTTTTGCGAGCGTCCACACGTACCAAATTAGCGGGATAGTGATTGTGATCGGTATCCCGCTAATTTGGCAAGCGTCCACACGTACCGATGTATCCCGCTAATTGCCGATAGAGATAACAGCAAAGCCTGCAAACTGGGTTACGCAGCACCCTTCTCTATCACTGCCTGTGCGCACTTTCCTTTGCCCATTGTCTTTTACGCATCAGTGGTGTGGTTCGCGCGCTGTTGTTGCAGAGGCCTTGCTGTTGTGATGTGCGCATTGCATGATGGGATGTAAAAACTCGAGATTCTAATCCCGACCGTTCACACGTACCAGCGCGGGGCCAATTATCCCGCTAATTGACGAACCAGCGCAAGATTTCTTGGGATTAGCATCGCGATGCTTATCCCGCTAATTTTCGGGTTTTTTCTGTCCACACGTGCAAAAAACTCGGGATGACGATCGCGATGCAAATCTCGAGATTTGTATCCCGCTAATTGGTGTACGTGTGAACCCGGCTATTTATACTTATTTATGCAGGTAATGTTCTAAACATTCCTCAAATCAACACATTGGCACCTGTTATTGATTATTTTTTCATGTCTTTGCACAAGTTATCAATCAGCATTCATCTCAAGGTGGTGATACACTGCCCAAAATAACTTCATAATTTGTCACATCTTCTTGCAGTGTATATAGCAACAAAATGTGCACACAATAGCACGATTGTAAACACTATCTGATACCCCTTTCAGGTAATCGTGGATGCGGATAATAGGAGCAATAAGTCGTAAAATTTTGATTACATGAACGGGAGAGGAGTAGAAAAGTGCGCATTATTTTGATGCTGCTATTATCCGCATTATTGCAGCATGAGGAGTAGATCGAGAATACATGAACGCGTTTTACGACTTATGCGCACTAACATTCCACAGTTCGTTCAAAGGTCACTCGATTTCCCGCTGATTGCTGAGCTTGAGCGAGAGCAGTGCATACACCACAGAGTTCTGTGGCATACACGTGAGTATATAGCACTGGAAACATTACGTCATTATAGAGGCGTGCGCAGTAACCATAACAAATACTCCTGTCTTTCGCACCGTTATATGAACGGGCGCTCGTAAAAGTAGTGCGCACTTCATGGGATATATGAACGTGATTTTGAATACTTCATCCGCATTATTTGGATGCGGATAATTGAACCGCGATTACCTGAAAGGGGTATGATTCCTACTCTGAAGCAAGATTTTTTTTTTTTTTCTTCGTTGCCAAACACAATATTTCACTTGATTTGTACCACTCAAATACAAAATTGTGCCAGTTGGTGGGATCATCTAGGCCTTTATGTACCTGTAACTCACATTTATTACACATGCTGTGTTTTTATTGGAGTTAAAATCGATAACAGTTATGTGGCTACAATGTACTTTGAAAATGTGTGTTATGATACCTATAATGGTTGATAAGTGTGTATTATATTCTCTCAATTTTTTGGCATGTTTTCTCCAAATTTGATGTCATCAGTGCCATTTCAGGGACGTCCTGTTCTGTCAGGAATTAAAAGTGACCTTTATCATCAACAACAGCTTTCTCACACAGATACATGTAGATCAGCAGGACATGAAATGATAAATAAATTGTGGGACGGATGTCATTGACTTATTCACCTGTAAATTTTAATGAATCAGTATGCCTCATTGTTTACCTGATCTCAAGATTCTGATTATTGAGAACCTGAAGTACCTAAGCTGGAGATATGATGTAAAATATAGCTCAATCGACAATGGGCATTAATGGCTTGCACAGGAAAACAATTTCTACTTTTTTGTTTCTTGGGAGGTGTATGTATACGTGTAAAAAAGGGAACTCCATCATGCCGTTCTTCTGAGGAGCATGCATGTTCAGTGTCTGCTGTCAGTGCTGCTAAAAATTGGGGCAGGGGTATCGCATTGCAGAACTCCCCACATAATTGATAGCATCCAGGCAGCTCAAAAATGCTGCCCTTTTCACTCACTGTCAACCAGGAGCTAGCTGGAAGGAATGCTTCGGTATTTACACTTCACTGGAGAGCTTCGGGCTGCATTAAAGTTCTTTGTACTCTTGAGGCTTGGTTGCAAATTCGTGGCTCTTGAGATAGCAACATCCGATATTGCACTGAATTGAGGAAGAATAAAGAAATAAACAGTTCATTCATGAAAAAAAAAAATATGATTGATTGTACATGGGAGCATGCATCCTAGCATCCTGTGGCCAAAAAAAGAAAAGAAAAAAAAAGGGGGAATTGGTCAAACCACATTGACTGCTTGAATTGGAGAAGATATTTTATCAAAGTTGCCAGTAAAGTACAGGACATTTGTGACAAGATATAACTGTATTTCACTTCAACTGTGAACATGGTTGAATGTACTAACCTACAGCTGTTTTTTACTCATGCAACTGCAAGCCCAGACAGCTACAATTGTATGGACCTGTGAATAATATATCTGTGAATATATAGATCTGAGGGGCATTTCATGAAGCATTTCGGTTGGATATTTTTCTGACAAACTGCTACAAGCTACTGAAATCCTTGCATCTGATTGGCTTAGAGCAAATTTGTCCGACTACTTTGTCGGACAAAATGCTTCATGACATGCCTCCCTGGAATCCATGCCTTGTACAAAAATGACTTGATTTTTCATAAGGGGACAGCTCTATATCATCGATGGGTAGCTGGACATCTTGTGAGAAGAAGTTTGCAGTCTTTTTAAAGGCGCTCATATATGCAAAGTATTCATATGCATGTGCATAGATACATGTAGTATTCCACCTGTTGAGATCAATAGAGGCAGAAAGCTTGATTTGTGGGTCAGGCACCTGCTCTGAGGGGGAAGTGGTTAATGCCAGGATGACTGATGGCAGTGGCTCCCAAAAGGAAGTGGGTCCATTCTAAGGAGACAGTCATGATGAACGCCCTTGCCTTGAACTGACTTCATTTGGGTTAACGATTTACCGAGATCCAACCTGTGCTTGTTACTGCAACTGCGGTCCATGCAAATCTGTGGCTACTGAGGTACATTTTATGATGCTTTTTTTTTTTCAGGAGGCTACCAAATACACCAGTAGCTGGCCTTAGTCATCTATTTAACATTTGAGATTAAGATATGCATTTTTATCACCCATTGCAAGTGTTATCACCAATTCTAGTATCAGCTGAATTAAAGTAAACTTTGAAGTTCTGTTGTTTATAGCTTCACTGTCTTCAACATTGATAGTCATCAAATATTCCTATTTGACCTGTTAAAAGTGTAGTAATGGGTGCAAATATTTAGCTACAAATACCTAACTACCAAGGACGGGTGTAGATTTATGATTTTTATTGTAGTCGTAATCTTATAGCCCAAATATTAGATGGTCCACAACCTAATTGCTGCACCACAAAGATCAGAACCCCAACAGCATTCCACTGGGTACTTTAAAGCACCTTTGACCAACTGAATTTCCTTAAAGGTAGGGGATACCTTTTACAGACCTCCCAAAATGCAGCAAAACATTAAATATGAACCTCAGGGGACTTGTTTAGGCCACTGCTGAGAAATTTGGAAGTCAGCAGTTATCTACAATTTTAATAATGCACAAAACTCAACTAATCAGTAGTTCTGTGTGTCAGCCACACTTAAGCCGTTTTGTTGCAGTCTTCTGTATTTTTTTAAATCTATAAACACAAATCTAAAAGTATAAGAGCTGATGTAATAACATATGTGTGGCAAGAATGTATGTAGATATGTTTGTAAGTTTTGATGAACTTTCTTCACAAAATATACATGATGGACACACATGCAGTGCATGGGTCTGCAAAGGTAGCCTAGTAATGTACTGGAATTTGCAGTGAGCCCCCCCAAAAAATTCAATTCATAATCTAACGGTCATTAAAAATGTACTAAATGTTACCTTCCACTTTCAATACTTTATGGGAGTTTCTAAAATGATACTATCTTCAACATACCACCGTATTTATACAACTCTTTATTTAAGGCATGCAAATGGGATTCCCTACCTTTAAAGGCATATGCATCATACATATCAAAAGGTAAAGCAGGACATCACTATTGATGTCTGTGTGTCCAATTGAAAATATGTACATTAAAATATATACATGTATGAAGCAAGAGGTGTTTTTTCATAAATAGATATAAAATTCCATTAATCCTTTCCCTATGAGATTTAGAAAATATTGCACATTACACAGCAGCTTCCAATAGCCAATGAGTTAAATTTCGTGTGTCAAGCAGTGTTTATCAGTGCTGACTGTCCATTTCCCATCCAATTTGAAGAGATAATGAAGTGCCTGGTGTATCAGCTGACCTCCCTATCCTTACTACAAGGAAACCCAAATTTACAAAGCAGCTCTGTGAGTGTAATTAACTTGTATCAGTAATTAATCCTGTCAAACTCACACCAAAAGGGATCTCCCAATTCTTATCTTGTCCCTAGCCATGATGGATGTATTAATCAGAGGTCATTTAGAGACTTACATTGTTTATGTCAACTGTCCTTCACCAGGTGTTGGCAAGATAGCCATGCATTGTATCATGTGAAGTTAATCCCATCTTGTGATTAACTATGCTTTACAGAATGCGATTGGGGATTTTTTTTTCTCTATTTGTAAACACATTTTGTATCATTCAAAGGTAGGGGATACCTTTTACAGACCTCCCAAAATGCAGCAAAACATTAAATATGAACCTCAGGGGACTTGTTTAGGCCACTGCTGAGAAATTTGTAAGTCAACAGTTATCTACAATTTTAATAATGCACAAAACTCAACTACTCAGTAGTTCTGTGTGTCAGCCACACCTCCCTGCTTCAACATACCACTGTATTTATACAACTCTTCATTTAAGGCATGCAAATGGGATTCCCTACCTTTAAAGTATTAAGTAGAGTATTTCAATATGTTTGAGACATCAGTCGCGTCTTTTAAGACATTAGATTTGAATTTAATTTTATTAAATAGTTTGCCTTGATTTCACTATTTCAATGTATTTTCCCTCCATCAAGTCTTTGGATAATGTGATCTTTAACCATTGCAATGCTACTCTCCCCCATATCCTACAAACTGTCCTGTCCATATACAGTGAAACCCCGTTATAACGAGTTCGGTTATAACGAGGAACCGCTTATAACGAGGTGATCGCGTCGGTCCCGTTTTCCTTTGCGTGTAAACCTATGGCAGAACGAATCGGTTATAACGAGTTCGGTTATAACGAGATTCCGGTTATAACGAGGACATTTTCGGCGCATCATGATAAAGAAAAACATAAGAAATTTGATCGGATATAACGAGGTACCATTTCTTGACTTGCCGCTTTTCAAACACGAGACAAATGAAACATTGAAAATCGAATTCACGCTATCCACGTCTTTTTCCCGTTTTGCAGAGAACGGTTCCTTCCATGTTTTCTTCTAAACCACGCAAAAATAACACATTAATACCATTCGATGTTCCTACTAAATTATTAAACATAATCACTCGATTTTCTTTTTCGCGAGATCACACGCGGGCGTAATGTTATAGGTCATACCACAGCGCAACAAGGGAAAAAAGATAACGCACTCAAAAACTTTTCATGTAGCGACACTCGTGGCAAATGTTGAAATTGGAATGCGTGTGCAACTCAACATTATATCCTTTCCATTTGTAGTCCCGACTTCCAGTTCTTTTGCTGGTTAGCAAATACGTGTGTATGAAAATGATTATAGCCGAAATCATTAATGAAATCGCGATCTCGCCTGGTGACAGTAGCGTAAGAATAGTTGAATAACGCAATCCTGTCTTAATTTTTTTAAAGAACGGATGTATACAATGCGAAGGGATTTTCGGCAGATGATAAAGAACGCATCTTTAATCCTTTCGGGCGCAACGATAATACATTTTATGAGATTACAGCCGAAATGATTCATGAAATCATCGCATTTCCGCTGGGCACCAACAGCGTAAAATAACCTCGCAAGTTACGGTAAACGACGCACGAATGTTACTCTGAAATCATCGCGATCTCGCCGGATGACAGTAGCGTAAAAATAATTGAATAACGCATGTTTAGCTACTTAATCGGTGTTGAGAAGAAGAAACAAACGTATTTAACAATTTGAATAGATCTGGGTTTGTTCATTATCTCAATTTCAACAACGCACTTCACAATGAAGATTTTTCTTTCTTTCAAAATGGTCTACGAGTAACAGATTTGCGTAAAAAGGATCACAACCTTCTAAATTCAATCCTGTCGCTTAGTTTTTCAAGCACGGATGTACAAAACGCGAAGAGATTTTCGGAAGAAAATGAACAACGCATCTTTAATCCCTTCGGGTGCAACGAACATACATTATATAAGATTACAGCCGAAATGATTCATGAAATCACCGCATTCCCGCTGGGCACCAACAGCGTAAAAATACCCCGCAAGTTACGCTAAACGATGCACGAATGTTACTCTGAAATCATCGCGATCTCGCCGGTTGACAATAGCGTAAAAATAGTTATATAACGCATGTTAGGCTACTTAGTCGGTGTTCAGAAAAAGAAACAAAGGCATTTAACAATTTGAATAGATCTGGGTTTGTTCATTATCACAATTTTAACAACGCATTTCACAATGAACATTTTCTTTCTTTCAGAATGGTCTATGAGGAACTGATCTGCGTTAAAAGGATCACAACCTTCTAAATTCAATCCTGTCGCTTATTTTTTGAAGAACGGATGTACAAAACGCGAAGAGATTTTCGGAAGAAAATAAACAACGCATTTTAATCCTTTCGGGCGTAACTATCATACATTGTATAAGAATACAGCCGAAATGATTCATGAAATTATCGCATTCCCGCTTGACACCAACAGCGTAAAAATACCTCGCAAGTTACGGTAAACAACGCATTTTATACAATGTGATTTTAATATAATATAGGCCTATACTTCTCAAGAACATAACGTGCACTATATGCGAAGAGATTTTCGGAAGAAAAATAAAGAATTAACCTATTTCAACCCCGACTTTTTCGCCTAATTCACAAATAATTTCCCTTTATTCTCTCGATAATAATGATCCATAATTGTGTAATAACAACACAAAGGATGTTCTTAACTTTCATTGTTGGGTATATTATGACGTCGTGCTTATGTTTTTCTTTGTTTTTGACGCGTACGGTTATAACGAGGTACCGGTTATAACGAGGTAATATCGCCGGTCCCATGGACCTCGTTATAACGGGGTTTCACTGTACATAGTTAGGCATGACAGATTTTACATGGGGTCGTTACCACAGTCAGTACAGTTTTCAACCTCTGAATGTTATGTGCGTAATGTGTACCACTATACTTTGCATTTTGTTTGCCATTTCATATTAAAAACCTATATTGTAATGTATTTTACAGTGCACAATGCCAGTTTTGTAACACTGATTTATCTAATCATATTTATGCTTTTATTAGTCCAGATTGTGTACTTTCCTTGAGAATAGTGTATTTGAATTACCACACACCATTCAATTTAGATTACAGCTGTATGTGCTTCAAGTGAGAACGTGATGTAAACTAGGGTTACTTTGAGGTCACATTTTGGAGCATGGTGTGATCAAAAGAAGTCGTTTACCTTTCTCACATTAAATAATAATTCATGGCATGACTTATATATTTATGCCTCAGTAGCAAGCTTATTCTTATCATCTAAAATGCCCTAACAGAGATGGACTTCAACCCTGTCTGGTAAAAAGGGACAGAAAATATCTATCGGTGTTTTGTTCCCCTTGATAAGAGAGTCCACTGGAGGGCATGCATTTGTGTGAATACACAAGATGATTGTATCAATTTGGTATGGTTACAAAGAGCATAAAGGTTTATAACTTGCAGTCAATTAGTTCCACCTGTTACCTGTCATACCTCCCCCCCCCCCCCCCCCCCAACAAAGGTCACCGTACAGTTATCTTTGGACCCCAGGTTGACATGTTACTTCCCCATGTAGTCCCAGATATACAGTTCTGTTTATTTATTTTTTTTTTGATATTCCATTGATTCACATTATTGGGAGGAGGAGTAAAACATTTGCTGTCATTAAAACTCTCTACTGTTCACATATTGTGGATTCTTTCTGTTGCAGTCCTTTTAAAAGCCTCATGATAACTAGATTTGTTACCGATTCATAAACTGCCAACACATTTCATGAGATAAAAGTTGCTTTTTCTCTACAATTGGCAACTTTTTGTTATTTCAGGTAATGTAAAGATTTAAATGAAGTATGCAATTACATCTAATACTATATTACATATAGTAGGAGAAATGTAGTGAAATTCAGAGGTACCAACTTGTTGATAAAAATTGAGAAGATAATCTGTGAGGCAAAATTCCCCGGGACAAGGTGGGTTAGATATAGATCCAGAGATGCATGTAATTGAGACTTGTATTCACCTGTGAGGTGAATCTTTGAACAGCAGGGATCACACTGTGCACATCATTGGGTAGGGAAAACACCCTCTGTGATAACAGTATTCATTCGCTCCCTTCATGGCATCCCGCTGCTAGTCAGGGTTCTCTTCCTGTCATAAAAAAGTACTAGATCTGTCTTGCTACCCAATCTTTGGGGGATCTCTAATATAATTTGCCTCGTTTTATCATAAATTGACCGCTTGTGGGGTAGATATTGTGGATCTTGATCTCTTCATTCTTCATAAGAAGTACATTGTAAACCCTTTTGAAATGCTTTATGTGACCTTTAAACTCATTGTATACCAAACTTAACATACTGATTTGCTTACTGTAATAGAAAAGTGCCATGCACATCTTGATCTCAATATCATTGTAATGATTGATAGTGCTAAAAATGAGAATAAATGTAGTATATTATGGTCATGACAGAAGTAGTTCTGATAATGATTGTAATATTGATAGTCACTCAAAAAATGAAGAAAAAATGTAAATGCTATTTGGATAAAAACCATAACTGTTTTCATAAAATGTACATCTGCCACCTTCAAAACTAAGTAAGTGTAAGGTATTTCATTATGGATGGCCAAAATTAAATTTTCTCTAATCAGTTTCTTGAAGAGGTTTTCTTCTCTTTGTTGACAAGGTATCGTTTCCTGTATTGATGAATGACTTGTTGAATACTGGTACTCGAAATGGTTTCCTTTTAACTTCCACAGTCTGTATTTCCATGTCTGAATTCCTATTCTTTGCTGGTCTGTGAGCAAAATTGAAAAGCTCTCTTGGACTGCGCCATTCACCATGGGGATGAAAAGCAATCACAGTGGAGCACTTTTTCATTTTTAATCATTGAAATTAATCTGGCAGTAAGCAAGAAACGGCCAAGGGGTACAAATTTCATGCTGAAGATCCCTTTTTCCACACCATTGTCCTCCTTCCGAGGGCGTACGTGTCCCTTTAAGGCAAGAAGGTAGCCTAACCGTCTCTTCAAATGTCACATTAGTGAGAACAGGAGAGAATAACTGCCAGGCAATGACAAGGGACCAGTCTGACCGAGACTTGACCCCCTGCAGCCGTCGAGTACCTGGGATTTCGCTAAGAATCGGAATATTGCTGGGATATATATAAAAGGACTGCATTTAAGATGCATTTCTTTCAAACCATTTTGTGTGGTGCACTACAAGTACCTTCATATTTCTCTGTGATCATTACTTATCTGCTTTATTTCTCCTTGGTTTTTCCTGCATTAGTGTGTTTTAGAAGTTTCATTAATTTGTAATTTTATTGTTTGGTGATATTACACATTATCATAAATTTTTTTTTTCTTATTTTCATTTCATCTTGCATACTTCAGAATTAAAGTGAATTTAGTAACACACAAGAGTTGTGACATTTCCATCACATTTCTTGATATCATTCTACTTATTTGTAACCACATACATTTCTGATTTTCATGAAACATTCACAAAGTGTTACGCTTATTTTAGGTAATTTCACCTTTAAAGGGACTGTATAGTATTGGTTTAGGTGAAGATTTAGCTTTGAACATTTTGTGAGATATTTAGAAACCACTCTGTGAAATGTTAAAGAGCGTACAATTCTGAGGGAAAATCGGTTTTGAAATGACTGAGATATCCCAAAATAAGGTAAAACGAAGAGATCCAGATAAAAGTCACGGCTTGTCGCACTTTATTAGGATTGCCTTTTATGCCTCCGCCACGAAGTGGTGCCAGAGGCATTATGTTATCGGGTTGTCCGTCCTTCCGTCCGTCCGTCCCTCCGTCTGTCCGTAATTAATTTTGTGGACAGCGTAACTAAAAAACCTGTTGAGGTATCCTCATGAAACTTGGCATGTACAACGTATGTGTATTAGGGGGTGAAGTTGTGCCTACATGTATCAACTTTTGGTTGCATATAAAAAGGTCAAGTTGAAATGTTCAAAATTTCACTATTTCCCCCATATCTATGCAATGCCTGAAAATATTTTCTTTAAACTTAGTGTATATATGTATTACCCAATTAAGATTCTCTGGTGATAGTTAAGGGTGATGAGGTCAAAGGTCAAAAGGTCAAGTAGAAATGTTAAAATTTCACTGTTTTTTCCATATCTTGGAAATGGTTCGAGGTATCCTCATGGAACATAGCATATATGCATGTACTGACTGGCAGTGATTATCTAGGGAATTTTAGGTTCATGGGGTCAAAGGTCATGGGTCATAAGGTCAAGGGTAACACTTCAAAATTTTACTATTTCCCTCATATTTATACAATGCCTGGAGGATTATTTTCTTTTTAAACCTGGTGTATGTTTAACCCAATAGAGATTCTCTGAGAAGTTTATTTGTTTGTTTGTTGTTGTTTTTTTGGGAGGAGGGGTTGCCAAAAAGGTCAATGGTCAAAGATCAAGTAAAAGTGCTGAACTTCACTTCTTCTTCCATATCTCGGAAGTGGCTCAAGTTATCTTGAAACTTAGTACATATTTATTCTGCCTGACGATGATTCTCTTATGAATTTTAGGGTCAAAGGTCAAGAGTCAAAGGCCAGATGAAAATGGTAACAATTTATTATTCAATACAGAAATTGCACTTTTTCTCCATACCTTGAAAATTACTCAATGCATAAACTTAATATGAAAGGGTCAAAGTCAAGTAAAAGTTCTAAAATCCCTAAATACATGCTCTCTCATTAATCCAATTAAACCTAGGTCAAGGAAGGTGAACATTCAACACATTTGTGACAAACATGTCATTTTAATATTTTGCCAATTTTGTGAAAATGTAACCGATTTTCATCAAATAAACTTTTGATTCCCCTTAGAATTGTATGCTCTTTAACATCTCATAGACGAGTTTCTATAAAATATCTCACAAAACATTACAAGCTGAATCCTCACCTCAACCAGTACTGTACAGTCCCTTTAAATAGTATCCTTCCCAATTTGTATTACTGCACATTTCTGTCGCAGGAAGAGAAAAGAATACAGTTTTCCACTGGAATATGCCATTTCAGCCCTCAGAGTACAGCCATGCTGTTGACAAGATTGGCATCCTTGCCATTGGGTATAGGAACCTGGTAATCCCAATAAGGGCCATTATCATAATTCAGAGACAATGGGGTTAGATACCCTTATGGATCCAATATTTACTTTATAATGATTGATATTCCTCCTGTAAGGAAGGGCTGTGTTTTTTTTTGAGTAGAACATCTCCTGGAAGCAATAGAAGAGTGGACAAACATACCACAAATTTTCATATGTTTGTCTGTTGTTGTTTTTTTTTTTTTCATTCCCACTCTATCAATCTACAATCCTCCATCTTCTGTATGTCTGGATGCGATCCCTTCTCCCGGCATCTTGTCTCATTCTCACTCTTGCAATTAGCATGAAGGGGGTTTAGCATGTGGGCTTGTTTGTTTGCGAGACCAGAAAGTTCGCGCTTGTTCATAAGCTTCCTCCTGGGAAGCTTTCTTTTTGGGCCTGGCTGGATTTAATCAGATTTCTGTCTGCTGGCTAGAGGGAATGATATTCTGAACTGCACTGGGAGTGCTCCAGTGCAAGCCAAAATGACCGACATTTTGTTAAAACATGTCCCAACCGTGCAGGGTGCATCATTACATAGGCAGCATAAAAAATGTAAATGTTACAGCGCAGGGAAAGGTGTCGGGATAATTTGTTGAAGGAGAAGAAAGAGTGCTGAGTTATTAGTTTACACAAACTTTACTGGTAAATATTTTGCCAGTACTCAACCACTGGAAGCAAATAGGAATCATGTGAATGCAGTCACTCAAGGGTGAACAAAGGTGCAGTCACTCAATAAATGAAGCAGTCGTGGAATTGTATTCCAATATTGTGAAGTGCACTAGATTTATTGTGTTAAAGCAACAACATCAAAGTTCTATTCTATGTAAGACCCTTCCATACCTTGGTAACATGTCCACATCATTGAAAAATGCATAATTATCTAAATCTTAAATGTGTGATTAGGAATCCACCGTGTAATACATTAAGTATTTCAAAGGAATGCAGTTCACAAGTGCAGCATTATTCTTAGAAGACTGTAAGATTGTGTTATCGTGAAGGGAGTTTCTTCATTTTTGTTCCATTGTAAATGACGTCTTTAATAATGTTTTATTTCACTGAGTTCCTTGAAAATGCTTCCTGGCAAAGAGTTCTTTAATAGTATTGTTTGATTGAGAATGTTGGTCGTAACAGTGGGAGATGTTGTCTCTGTCTTCCAAAACTTGCATCCTTGTCTTTCATTTCCCAGCTTGGTAAATGTTATCTTCTCATCATTCTGGAGTGGAGATGGCCCATGGAGGTCATCAGGGGTCATGTGTCAAGTGAAATGCCGTCTTCCATTCCCACAAGCTTCATATTACACGAATCCAGTAGCCATAAAGTAGTCTTGAAGCAAGACTTGGTTAGTATTTTATCAACCTAGAAATTTGAGTATCAAAGTAATGCTTGACACAACTGACCAGATTTATGAATAGTTTTCATAATTTTGAATAGCTAATTGCATTTTTAGTTCAAATTCCTAAAAAGAAATTGATATACAATGATGTAATGGGAATAAATTGACCAAAGTACACAGGAGGTTTCAGAAAAACATGACATCAAGATAGCATTAGTGTTATTCTGGAAGATATCATATTTATTTGGATAAATGCAAAAATAAACTATTGAGTTGAGGTCTGTCTGTTTTGTGACAACACCGACAAGCTACTTATTTTGATTTAAGTTATCTCTCCCTCCGGTTGCCAAAAATGTATAATATGGTGCCATCAGCATTTGGAGCTGGCAATGCCAACATTTTCAAAGTTGTGAGTGTATGTAGAAATACACATTTCCAGTGCTTGAATTTGATTGAAAGGGAGCATGAACTTTCCTGAGATGCTATGGTCCCCTTCACACACGCCTAAAAGTAACGTTTTTAACCCATTGAAGACGGACTGATCTTGCTACAACACACATTTCCCATAGACACCTGCCTGAGCATACAGTACTCAGAACTCATCCTCAACGGGTTAAAAAATCAGAGACACAAATAAATTGTTGACCAATGTGACCCACATCGTGATGTGAAATTAAGTCCATCTTGATTTTTTTAAACTCTCAAGATGATTTACCTTAACATACTGTAAAAGTGGAAATTTTCGCGGTGTTGAAATTTTCACGCATTTCGCGCAACAAGAAGCTAGCGCGAAAATAAAAGCATGCAAATATTTTTGCATGCCATATGTTCCTGTGCGTGATGTCTTGATTCCGCGGAATTAAAAACACGCGAAACTCTTCTTACCGGGCCAAGCGCGAAAAATTAGTCGTGCGAAAATATCCACTTTTACAGTAGTGTGTGCAAATGGCAAGCGAAGAAACCTGATTTTTTTTAATCCCATGATGCATCTCCCCACACGAGGTCCACACACTACAGTGAATGGGATCACACTCTAGTCATCATTTAGGCATACATGTGCAGATTGGAGATTGAAGTTGCTTCACTAGGATCTGAATTATTTTATTTTTGTTTTGGCCATGTCTGAACAGTGGCAAATGAATTAATATGTGCATCACAATGCAAAAATCAATACCTCTTGAATGGGCCTATTTTTGGCCATCAAATTGGTCTCAAATGAAATTTCATTCTGTCACAGATATATATTTTGTAGACACAGCACAATATATGTTCTGGAATGCCACTGCTCTAAAACACGAAATACCATGAACTGCCTAGCATAAAGCAAGTGATGGAGACATTAGTGCAGGCATACATTAGCACTGCCTGTACCGAAACTTTGAGCATTAGGAGTCCTCTTCAAGGCAGGGGTGCAGATTATCATACCATTGGTGTATTGGTATAATTAGGGGTTGCTCTTTACCCCTGCAGTTTTAGGACCCTTTTCACGTCTATTCTAAGACGTGAAAGGGCAAACGTTACTAAGCGCCTTATGCAGGTGAAGTTTAGGTTAACCGCAGTTCAGATGTTAAGAAGTATCCTTTGTGTGTGTGTGTGTGTGTGCGTGTGTGTGTGAGGATACTGACAATATCTGAAGTGCTGTTCAATTGAAGAAAAATTTTGTGACATTTGTAAGTCAGTGAAGTATAAGATCACTTATGAATAAAGTTTCATGTCTCCATATTTACTAGAGAATATGTATGGAACACCTGTCTTCCCACCAAGATATTTGGTAGAATGAGTGAAAGAAGTTCAGAATTTTAGTGTGAAATTTTAACACACCTTGACTTCAAATGCAGATAACAGCATTTTACAGGTTACACATTTGATTAGTGACATTGTTTGTGGACTATGAAATATCTATGTAAGTGGGTTTCAATGCAAGACTAGACATTAAGATGTGGAATCATATTTCCATTCTATTATGTAATAGTATATCATGGACCCCGTTTACAGTGCGGGGCTTTGCCGAGCCGCGGCCGAGCCGCAGCCGAGCCCAGCTTCAATTGCAGGGCCGAGCCCCACAATTTTGTCCGTTTACACTGCCGGGCTCGGCTGCGCTTTTAATTCAAACCTTTCAATATTTTGTCGTAGTGGCGCTCTGCTTGTAAACAAACGCAATTTGGTATAGTCTGGTTTTCAGACCCTTTGCCAACTGGATTCCGTGGCGACGAAGTTGCCGTTCGGGCAAAGACCTTTGCGGAAGGAAAAATCCTTTGCAGGACAAAACCACCTTAAACTATACAGTTTTCGACATTGAGGGGGTTAATATCCTGAATAGCGAAATAGTACGGGCAGAGGGTTTGGAAGCCAGACTAAAATTGGCCGCGCATTTGGTCCAGTTTGCGTTTACACTGAGAAAAGGCCGGGCTCGGCCGCGGCTGAGACCACCTCCAGAGCGTGGCCAAATGCGCGGCCAATTTTAGCCCCGCATTTGGCCTTTTGTGCGTTTACACTGAAATGAAGGCGGACTCGACCGCGGCCGAGCCTCGCACTTTAAATGGGGTCGTGGTTTCAGCTTGATAAACGTTAAAGGGAAGATAAACCCCAAGAACAATGTGGATTGAGTGAAAGCAGCAACATTAGTAGAACACATCAGTGAAAGTTTGAAGAAAATCGGACAATCGAAGCAAAAGTTATGAATTTTTAAAGTTTTGATGTTGGAACCGCTGGATGAGGAGACTACTAGAGGTTCTAACGTATGAGTGGACTACAATATCAAGAAAATATAAAGAAAATACTACAAAAATCCATTTTTCATGAAAATTACAAATTCCATCAACTTGATATTGACATATGTTACAGGGTTCTCGCCAGGAATTTCTTCACGCTTGTCGGCATTTATGCGCGCTTTTCTGGGGGTGGGGGGGGGTTCCCCCTCCCGCGCGAAGCGCGGAAGCCTTCGCTAATGCTCAATACAACACAGATAAATCGCCGCTAAAATGCCACTAAATGCGAAATTTTCACGGAGATGTAATGAACGTTGTGAGGCGCATATTCTCACAGAAACAATGCAGAAACTCCATACCTTTTGTTAGCGGCAGTTCCTAAATAATAAATGAAAGAGAAATAGGTGCCGATGGTAGAGGTTCCGATTTCTTTTAGGCCTTTCCTGTTTCACTGTTGCAATAATTAGCCGCCTCTGCATCGCAACAACGCGCGCCGTGTTGCTTTCTCGCCGTCTGCTCGACCACGTGGTAGGCCTATTGCATGCAGATGCGCGAGAAGCGATCGAGAACTTTCGGGACATCGTTGCACTTTCCTTTCTGGGTATACTGCGGTAGTTTGGCCGTGACATCAAAGAGATATCATACAAAAATGTAATGATAAGATGGTCATTATTCCGAAGGTTTGTTTAATCATAAAATGAAACGATTCATTACTGAGTACTTCGAAGGTTTGTAATCGACAACAACAACACCAAAGGTCGGTACTACAGATGAATGTTCAAAATAAAACTGATTTCGTTCGAAGATTAACAAGCATTTTTTCTTTATTATTTTCCGATCAACGAACCTTCAGAAAGGAATCTATCATCTATCGTTATTGCTTCAAAATAACAAACCTTCAGAATAAGAAAACACCCTTTTTTGGGCCGTTGTTGTATTCCGAAATTATACTGGCAGAACATTCGAAATAACAAAACTGATTTCGTTTGGATATAAACGAATATTTTCTCCTTTATAATTTTTCTATTAACGATCATTCAGAATTAAGAATGTAGAGTATTATATTGCCATTATTCTTTCGGAGTAACGAACCCTGAGGGTAAGAAAACTGTAACCGTTTTCATTTCTTTTTTATCGTTTTCCGATTAACGATCGTTATTCTTTCGCAGTAACGAACCTTCAGAGTAAAAGAAAACTCACGGTAACCGTTTTGGGGCCGTCGTTTTATTCTGAAATTTCACTGACGGAAACGTTCGAAATAACAAAACTGATTTCGTTGTGAAATGAACGGACATTTTTTTAAAATCATTTTTGGATTAACGAACCTTCAGAATAAGGAATATAGCATTATTTTTTTTTTTTTCATTAGTCTGTTTCATTAGTAACGAACCCTACGAGTAAGAAAAGTGCAACTGTTTTTTTTTTGGGCAGTTTTATTCCAAATTTCACTGGCAAAACGTTCGAAATGACGCACTGATTTCGTTTTGAAATTTACGGACATTTTTCTTTATTCAATTTCCGGTTAACGAACCTTCAGAATAAAGAATCTATTATTATTTCATCATTACTATATATACTTCTGTCGGAATAACAGACCCTTATAGAGTACGAAAACACGCTGTTTTTGTGCCGTCGTTTTATTCCGAAATTTCACTGACAGAAACGTTCGAAATAACAAAACTGATTTCGTTGTGAAATGAACGGACATTTTTTCTTAATCATTTTTTGGATTAACGAACCTTCAGAATAGGGAATCTAGCATCATTTTATCATTAATCTGTCGGAGTAACGAACCCTCAGAGTAAGAAAACTGCAACTGTTTTGGGGCAGTCGTTTTATTCCAAAATTTCACTGGCAAAACGTTTGAAATGACGCATTGATTTCGTTTTAAAATTTACGGACATTTTTCTTTATTCAATTTTCGGTTAACGAACCTTCAGAATAAAGAATCTACAATTTATTATTTCATCATTACTACTTCTGTCGGAATAACAGACCCTTACAGAGTACATTATTCCGAAATTTCACTGGCACTGCACGTTCGAAATAACAAAACTGATTTCGTCGTGAAATGAACGGACATTTTTTCTTAATCATTTTTGGATTAACGAACCTTCAGAATAAAGAATCTAGCATCACTTTATCATTAATCTGTCGGAGTAACGAAAAAAAAAAAGAAGAAATCTTGGTGGCGATAACTGATGCTGGTGTAGAGAAAAACAAAGACAGCTCGCTCAAAAGATGCTTCCTTCTTTCAGTTTATTTTCTCCCCCGTCATTCCTATGCTATCGTTCTCCTCCCATGAACCCCTGCCATGCAGGGACGATGAACAAAACAAAATGTTACCGATGCTGCAATGAAAAAAAAAGAAGAAAGAAACACGTCCTCAAAGCAAATTATCTACACTTTTCAAGTTGAACAAATTGATGTTCGTAATGAAGAATAAAAAAAAAGCACGACCTCAAGCAGTGGGGAAACTTGATATCATGGCTTGTGGAAATTTCCATGAAATTTCCACGAAAGCCAGGTGTCAGATAAAGAATGTCGCGCGTACTGCTACCTTGCTTCAGTGGTCGTAAACAGCGTGTACATAGCATGTAAACCAACTGGGAACATTGATGAATGATTATCATTTATTTTCTGCCCGTGAAGGCCCCCTAACCCACCTTTTAACAAACCAAGCCAGAAGCACGTGGAGCATTACGTATACGTTGAACTTGAAAGGCCATCATGACAGAATTACTATAAATTTCGGCCCGGAGAAGGAAAATGGAATATTCACGAATGACGTTTACAAATCCATAGAAATTGAAAAGGCTAAAATGGAACGCATGGCTTTTTAGATTAAAAAAAAAAATAACCCACTGAAACTACCAAAACCTAAATAACAATTTGCATTTGCTTACTCCACCGCACGTTCTTTTTTCTTTTCTTTTTTTAACGAAAAATGGAGTTAATTTTCTCTCTGCGGCAATGCTTTGAACGCATCTAATTTTGCGTCATTGCCGATAGCCAGCTTCCTAAAGAATTGATACGAATCCTTTCAAATATACGAAACAAAGTCTAAAGATCCTGGATCCTGGCGGTGAATTTCGGTGGTATTATAAATCCTGCTCACTATCAAAATTTAATCATCTGTTCCTTGCGCCATTTTACCAACCAACTGTTCCTGAAAATTTCATCCTAATCTGTTCCCAAATTTTGACTTATTTTGCGAATAGAGAGACAGACAGGCAGACGAACTAACAAACAAACCAAAGCAGCCAAAAAAAAAAAAAAATACATGTACAACCTTTGGCGGAGGGGGGCATGCATTTCATATCGTTTGTTTTTGCGTAACCCGACAACAAGCGTGACAACAAGCGAGCACGTGTCAACCTTCCTCAGCCTCCTTCGGCCTCCGACCCTCTCTTTCCGTCCTCTCTCTCCCTCTCACAATACACTGTACCGTTGTGCACGCAGGCGGCTATTCAGTGGCCGACTGGGTGCTTGTGCATGAGGTTTGTGTGTGTGGATCCCAAATCAGAGCGCATGTGAGTGAGCAAGTGTGTGATGTGGTACTGTGTGTATCAGGTAGGTGAGACCTCCCCGGTACAGCTAGTACGTCGCTCTGTTGAGCTGCGTTGTTGTGATCGGTGCGGTGACTGCGTGGGTAAATTTTTGCGCTTGTATAAGTATGTAAACTGCTGCTGCTTTCATCATCTAGCTTCTTTTCTAGCCAGATAATAAAGACTGAAAACGGCGAGAAATTGGTCCGAACTTAGCTCGTCAAGCAAGTTACCCTTGTCGGCAAGTTCACGCGTGGTGTTACCCTTGTCGGCAAGTTTTACCCTTGTCGGCAATTGCTTCTTCAAACCGCACGCTTGTCGGGGCCGACAAGGGTGATATACGCTGGGGAGATCCCTGATGTTAAGGGTAGCAATTATCCCCCCTGCTTTCTGAAAGCGGTTGGTCCACTGCTCTTTCATAATTCTAGAAAAGTGAATTTTTGTTGAATATCCTTTATTGTCCCCGCCGAACGAGTTCGAGCAGGGGACTATGAAACGGGCTCCGTACGTGTGTGTGTCCGTCCGTCCGTCCGTCCGTGCGTCCGTGCGTCCGTCCGTCCGTCCGTGTGTCCGTCCGTGTGTGCGTCCGTGTGTGATCAAAATGTTCAAAATGCTACTCCTTCGTCATTTCTAACCCGATTTTGATTCTGTTTGCTTTATATGATAGCACTACATGGGAGCTTTGAAACTTCTATACAGAATTTCAATTGTGACCTTTGACCTTGACCTTTGACCTATATTGTACATTTTGCTTCAAAATGCTACTCCTTCGCCATTTCTAACCCGATTTTGATTCCGTTTGCTTTATATGATGGCACTAGGTGAGGGCTTCAAAACTTCTACACAGAATTTTAACCTTTGACTTCTTTGACCTTTGACCTTGATTTTTGACCTATATTGTACATTTTGCTACAAAATGCTACTCCTTCGCCATTTGTAACCCTATTTCAATTCCGTTTGCTTTAAGTGATGGCACTAGGTGAGGGCTTCAAAACTTCTACACAGAATTTTGACCTTTGACTTCTTTGACCTTTGACCTTGATTTTTGACCTATATTGTACATTGCCTACAAAATGCTACTCCTTCGCCATTTCTAACCCGATTTCGATTCCGTTTGCTTTATGTGATGGCACTAGGTGAGGGCTTCAAAACTCTACACAGAATTTTGACCTTTGACCTTGATTTTTGACCTATATTGTACATTTTGCTACAAAATGCTACTCCTTTGCCATTTGTAACCCGATTTCAATTCCGTTTGCTTTAAGTGATGGCACTAGGTGAGGGCTTCAAAACTTCTACACAGAATTTTGACCTTTGACTTCTTTGACCTTTGACCTTGATTTTTTTACCTATATTGTACATTGGCTACAAAATGCTACTCCTTCGCCATTTCTAACCCGATTTCGATTCCGTTTGCTTTATGTGATGGCACTAGGTGAGGGCTTCAAAACTTCTACATAGAATTTTGACCTTTGACTTCTTTGACCTTTGACCTTCATCTTTTTACCTATATTGTACATTTTGCTACTAAATGCTACTTCCGGCGGGGACATATATTACGCACCGCGTAATTTCTACTTTTCCTTGTATTTTCTTTGTATTGTTGTCCACTCATACGTCATATCCTCTAGTAGTCTCCTCATCCAGCGGTTCCAACACCAAAACTTTAAAAATTCATAACTTTTGCATTGATTGTCCGATTTTTCTCAAACTTTCACTGATTTGTTCTACTAATGTTGCTGCTTTCACTCAATCCACATTGTTCTTGGGGTTTACCTTCCCTTTAAGTCCTTTGGCAAATGTTGGAACCCATTGGTAACTGGTAATTTTCAGTTTTGATTTCTACCTAGCATTCAAAGTGTGCATTTGACAATTCACCAAAAGGCAGAATGATTCAGTCTTGAACATGTTCCAACAAAAAGGGAATAATGATTGTGGCAATGTATAGGCATCAGAATGTTTTGATACTGACACTGATTACACTGTTGTTATTGCAGTTGATGAATCAGGTGTTGACACATAGCATTTGTCATAACCACAGTCCACATGTAGGCCTACGCTTGTAGGTGTAGTGTTATATGAACTTCATCTATAGTCTGACTTGTTGTTAGGGAACCTAGTTATAATGATCGATGACCTAAAATCTGACAAGTACCTTCTTATGTCGGATGTCTTACTCTATCAGGGTACGGAAATAGAGAAATATTAAGAATTTGAACCTGCGAAATCAACTTTTATTTATATCCGACCTCTTTATAACAAGGTTCCACTCCACTGTATTGCATATAGGCATCATTTCTAGGCATGCTGCACACTGTCAGACATGGGTTTATTAAATCCTTTACCTTCTGGAACTTGGTATGGTAGGTACAAAGTTTATGAATCTCAGATGGGAAAGGTCAATCTCATGTAATGAACAAACATTCATTTCTGTATCTTAATGATACTTTTTATCTTATCTTTGAACATTGAAGTATATCCTCACTGAATATCAAAGTACTAATGAGAGAATTTTGACATGGATGTACTTTGTAACTATTCACAGCATCACATTTTTAAAATACTAGTATAGGTTTGTAATTGGGGTATCCCCAGTTGCAAGTATGGGGATAAATTTACTTGTCGATATTGATGTCTAGATTGTTAAGAGATAACTGTGTGTGCATGTATGTCTATGCGTGTTCCTTTAGTATTTTTACGGGGATGCAAGTGTTGTAGCAGTTTAAGAGTGACAGTTATTTTCAGAGTAAATCACTCCAGAAGCTTTCATAAACATAGCACCTTATTTACCTGGGCAAAAAATGGTGACAATCTGTGGTTGTAAATTCTTCCACCAAATCCCACCTAATGCCTTTTGGAATGAAGAAAGAAGGGGTCCAGAAAGGGAAAGGGGGTAAGTAGGTATTGTGGTGGTAGAGTGGAAAATAGGCTCTGTCTTTTGTTGTGGTTATGGAGCCAAAGGAGAGAAATCATCAGACCATGATTATGTTGTCAAATTATATACTCTAGGAAAGAAAGAAAACAAAACACATCATGATGTTCTACTAGCAGAACTTCATTGTGTCTACATGTGTTGTTTGGTAGCAAAATTGTGTGTGCTGAATTATTTCAACCATAACCACCTTGTCAAGGGTTAGAATAGGACTTAACCTGTTGAGGACGAGTCCCGAGTATACTCGGGCAGGTGTCTATGGGGAATGCGTGTTGTAGCAAAATCAAACCGTCCTCAACGGGTTAAAGTTAATTCCTTTATTATCATTTTGTGTTTGATATCAAAATAGCATGTGCTGAATTATTTCAACTCTGACCATGTTAGTAAGATACAAACCTTAAATCACATTTTGTGTATTCTTTTTGTGTTTTTTCCTGTTTAACCTTTTTTTCAGTCACTGGTGTGATGGGGTGTCTTCATTGTGGTGTATCAACAACATTAATTGAATGTTGTACAGTTGAACCTCTATTATCCGGCCTCCCTTTATCCGGATCTCTCTATTATCCGGACGCAATCTCGCAGTGATTTTTTTTTTTTTAAATAATTACGGGAGGAAAGGGGGATTCCCAACTCCTTGAGAACTCCTACACAAACACACATGAATTACATATTACTTCCAACATTAACATACACCTCTATTTTGGGGTCTGTTACTGAGTGTAACAATGAAAAGGTTGCAGTATACACATTACTACATGTGGTACTACAATGGGCTACATCAGTACATGTGTATGTATGTGTACATGTATAAAGCATTGAGTCTCCCGTATCCGGCCAAATCCCTTATCCGGATGAGCCCCGGTCCCGACTTGTCCGGATATGAGAGGTTCAACTGTATTTGTTTTGGGCATGATGTGTTATTTCAGACATGGATAACCTGTTTTCCACTCAAGATCCAGCACATGATAACTTGTAATTTAAAGATACCACCATAGAATCCTGTCTGAATTAAATCAGAACATATGGCAGCTCTGTGTAATCATTGTTTGGATAAATACCATTACAGGCTTGTATGTTTTATCTAAATACAGAGCAGGTCTGTGGGAAGTGAAAAACATTTCAATCAACAAATTTAATGTGCAGATGCTGTGTAATTACATTTTGAGTACTTGTCTACTGTAGCAAGTCTGCTGGAGGGGTTATGTACATTCAATCACATGCAAGCTTCATGTGTCTATTTGCAGGTTTAGAGTGCTTTGGAGTGGAATATTTCTTTACTGAGCAGACAAACCCACTTTGTTGCCTTGGGCGTCTTGTGTTTTCATCAGTAGTGTACTTTAGATCTTTATTATCAATTATGTCTTGATAGTCGGCACATTAAAAAAAAAAAAAAAAAAAGAGGCCTGCCTCATCATTCCCACGACTTCCCAAAAGGTTGCAGTCATGTTTGCCATTTGGATAATGTTCCTTTGGCAAACAGACCCTCTTCATAAAGAGAATTTGTTCAGGTAAATCAGGTGAAGTTACGATGCCATTTATCGTCGGGCCTTTTATTGTCAAGGAGGGAGGTACTTTTGCTTGATTTAGTTCTTTCAGGTCTTTCTGAATTTGGCTCATGGTGACACGTGTTTGCTCATTAGACTTCTAAACTGGCCGCCTTACTTGAGCAAGGCCATCAAGAGGGAAAGAAAATTCAACTTTGTAGTAATAACCCAGTGTGATTGATTGTCATTCATACCAAATTAGGCTGTCCAGTGTAAGAGCTTTTCATCGTTGTGTGTCAGTCAAACAGGTACCAGTAACATTTGACTTGTGCCAGATTGTCAAAGTTAGAAATAATTCAAAAGATGGTAATGATGAAGGACTGCAGAATTTGGTAAATTGAAGTACAATTCCATTTCATCATTAATTTTGATAAATGAACTAAAACAGGTGGTGGATGTTTCCATTAAAATCAGAGTGATTTTAAAGCAAAGGAATTTTACAGTTACAGATATATATATATATATATATATATATATATATATATATATATATATATATTTTTTTTTTTTTTTTTTTTTTTGGCAGAACAGTTATATTGGTCATTTCCACATATGTATATATATATATATATATATATATATATATATACTCCTAGATGGGTCATTTGGAAGACATTTCCATTTGTTTTATATGCAAATTTTAAAATACATGTTCAATGGCAGTTTACGCAATGGAGACACGAAAATTGTCTCCTTAATGACCAGTTGTCTCCCTAATGAAGACACTTCCCCCCAATATGTCTCCCTAAGGTGCCAACTAGGGATATATATATATATATATATATATATATAATATTAGATGACATATGATATAATCACGTACGAATTCTAGCATGTCAGTTCTTTCACAAGAACTATGTATTTTGAATAAATAGGGGGTTTTTTTTTGTAGATATTACATGTTGGACCCTTACCCTTGGCTTTTCCTGTTTTATAACCTTTTTTTTTAAAGAATAAATGTAGGCCTATTATATTTCATGCCTAGAGAGGGTATGTAGGCAAATTCGTGTGCAAGCCAACAGGAGAATTGCATGAGCGTTTCATGAAAAGCATGATACTTTGCAGTCCCATAACTTGCTTCTTATATATCTGTTTGTTTGATTTTGCTCAATTCATTTCATTTTCGACTTGAACATTGGAGTGGACTTACACTTTGAATGTCAAGTTGTAAACAAAATTGCTACCATACCGTGCATTTGCAATAAGTACAATGAAATATGTGACTCGAATTATCTTTAATGATATTGACTTTAATAACAAGTAATTGTCACATTGTGATAAAAAAAAAACAACTTTTCCCCCTTCAGATGCTACAGAACAAAACAAATGGACAATTGTGAATATCATAATAATTGTCTAAATAGATGTTTTTTTTTTTTTATTATGTGACACAATTTTAAATAGCAGTGAATGTATAGCTGTTGTAGTTAAAAAATACGGATTGTATTTTCTCCTGATGCTTCAGAAGCCATTTCTTTATATGAAGTGGATAAGGAGTCAAAGCTTACAGTTACAAAACTGGTTGCAAAACTGCTTCATAAGTACTACTGAACCTTTAAGTAGCAAATAGCCAGACAACATCCAGATTTTCTCCACACCTTCCTCATAAGCCTGAACCTATCAGCAGACGTTGCGCAAGGAGACTTCTTGACCCCTGTGAGATTGTGATGAGCACTTTACCATATTCTGTTATGTCTCTGAGGTACGAGATGACGCTGTGTGCAGTGTGTGCAGCAGGAGAAATGGCTGCCTTTGGCGGTGTACGGTTATTCAAGTCATGGACGAGACACGTCATTAAACCTGCTCTCGAGTAGTTAAAGTACACTATTCGATCTGCGCAGTGCTGATGCAACATTTTACAGCTTTCTTTCCCCATCGTCTTGAATGTGACTACTGTGGATTTTTTTTTTTGGGGGGGGGGGGAGGGGAGATATCAGACTGTTGGGGCTCAGGCTTGTTCTTTTGCAGTAGAGAGAGTTGTCAAAATAGTTTGAGGAAATCTGGCTATTGATTATAGGTATTCAATCTTATATCAATAGGAAAGCCTCTTTTGATGATTAATTATGGTTGATATGGGACTCTTATTTCGTTTTGAGATTGATTAAAACTGTCTTTGTGTTCATCTGCAAAAGTTTGGAAGTATCATCCTATCCTTTTCAATTTCCATTCACTTCAGTTCATTGCGTTTAGATGCTCGCAGTAGACTTTTGGAAGTCAAAACTTTGTATGGCAAATATTCTCTGTATGTTCTCTGAAGTTCATGAAGTTATCATTTGTTCTCGTGAACCTCTGCTGAGGTCAGCATTTCCTGTCACGATTCTGATTTGGAGCCATGTGGAGCAATCGAAACATAAAAATAAAAGTTGGGCTACTTTGATATACATAGATGTAGGAGTCACCGAGAAGCGTCCCAGACAGACCTTGGGAAAACCAACATTCAGCGTCCTATCAGAACCAGGCTGGTGTGACTCTGAAGCATTGATTACAGCGATTGCTGAGAGTTGTTTTCAAAAAGAGCAGTACAGAGTAGTTCAATACTTCAATGTTTGTAACAGCAGTCTGCAAAGACAACAAGCCTACTCACACACAGGAAATGAAAGTTTTTGGATCATGATGCACAATTGCATATGATGTCCTTGATTCAAGAAAATACCTGAAAGTCAGATTGAGCCTCTCTCCCCTTTCAGACAAGAGGGTTTGTTTGCAAAAACCGATAAGTCCATATTTGCCAAATGGAGATATTTGCGATTAAAGGTCAAGAAAAATAATAAGAAATTTTTTGCTTCTTTTGACCATAACTTCAAAAATGTACCTTTATTATGTAGTGACCAGTATATCATTTAAAAGGTATTATTTTGTACTTTATGACAGAGACTGTACTTCAAAATCTTCAAAAATGGACTTATTGGTTTTTGCAAACAAACTCTTCAAATATACGACATATGGATATATAGGGTATTTTTATGTGTCTGATTGCAGGTGTTGCCTGTATAACTGATACATTTTATATCGAAACCATGATTTTTAGCATTGTTTCATTTGATCATCTTATGTTTGTATGATGTACATATGTCTGAATACTGTATACGCTGAATATTTCGAGAGGTTTTTATTTTCGCGAATTTCGCGAGTCAGCTGCTTTTCGCAAAATTAAAAACACGCGAAAATATTGACTCTAATGCCAATGTGAATGTGACGTACGCATACGCGTATAAATTTCCCCGTTCAGTACAAGACTCCACGATCGCGAATTTAACCACTCGCGAAATTGTCGTGAGGTCCCGATTCGCGAAAATTTAGACTCGCGAAATATATGGCTTATACAGTACTCTTATCTGTTCATCATATAAATGGATGGGGAATATTTGCAAACTATTAGATGAGTCCAAAGCAAAGTTCTAAACACAACATTCGTGTAAAGCCCGTGCAAAGATTGTAGTGCGCAAGCGAGAGACTCCTACATATCCATAATGAGGTCTGAATGCTGCCTTGTAATTATCATATAACAGAATGGTCTCTTATCAGAATATCATACATGCTGTGTGAATATGCCATAACTCAATGCATCTGAAGGCATCCCTACAAACATGTGTACAGTTGAGATAATCAGCCCAGAGTTGTGTGGATCATATGAAGGCGGCAGTCTCCAACAGACAGTAGCATTGTCAAACAATGATGTCATGCTTGCTGACTTTGATAAATGACATTGTATGCATGATAAATCCTTTTTATTGCCTGTGCATTTCATTTTTCTCAGTGGGGCAAAAAAAAAAATCTTCACTGCTGGTGAAAAAATGGGGTGATGTAGGATTGCATTTTCTGCTTCAAATACACATGAAGAGTTTGTTTGCAAAAACCGATAAGTCCATTTTTGAAGATTTTGAAGTACGGTCTCTGTCATAAAGTACAAAATAATACCTTTTAAATGATATATTGGTCACTACATATAAAGGTATATTTTTGAAGTTATGGTCAAAAGAAGCAAAAATTTTCTTATTATTCTCTTTATTTTTCTTGACCTTTAATCGCAAATATCTCCATTTGGCAAATATGGACTTATCGGTTTTTGCAAACAAACTCTTCACATGGTGCTATACATTCAATTCAAACTTTATTTTCATTCTCTTAAATAGAATATTGAAAGCAGTGATAGAAATTGAACATTTATTTGAATAATACACAGGAAGCAAAAGAATTACTGTGAATGTTCAACCTTTTGGGAAACATATACAACTGTACGTTTGGATTCAATTATTTGTCCCAGGATCTGTAGGTATTGTGAGTCCACTAGAGGGAGAGAGAAAGAGCTGAAGGGATCCCACAGGAGGTGGCATGTTGGACAGTGGAGGAAGGATGAAACAGATCTGTCTCTCTTCAAAAACTGTCTATAACCAGCCACAAGGGGGCAGAATATAAGTTTCCTTGCTTTGGACCATTTATGGGGTTGTTCTATATCAGCTACAACTGTATGTAGGTAGACATATGCCAACGTGACATGTTAAGTGATGAATGATTTGTCCTGTGTTCATGCTATCATCATTAATACATTTATGATGATAATAATGATTAATACTACCACCATCATTTATTATCACATTAATAACAATGAAGATAGTTGTTGTTTTTGTTTTGTTTTTAAAGGGATGGTACAGTTTTGGCTGAGATGGGGCTTGAGGAAAAGAAGTATTCTATGCAGTGTTCCAGTGTGAGTGGAATTGAAACTGATATGTTACATTTTGCTTCAATCCAGATTTGACACATCATGTCTGAAGCTCTCGATTCATTAAGAACAGTTATTTCAACATTACTTCCAGGAGTGAAATGAAAATGGTAGGGCCTACTTGTCATCTGTGTGAAACAAATAAGGTTTAATTAGTTGTTCTTAGTATATAACTGTCCTTTGTCCCACCTGATGAAGAGAGATATGTATTTTATTTTTAGAATATGAATTTCTTTAAATATATGTGTTATCAGTGTATGGAGCTTGAATTTTGTCGATGGATTGTGTAATAAATGAATTACTCTGATTGTGATGCTACTTCTACTCAAATCTTCGTTTTCAAATAACAGTGAAGATGAAACATTAAAGGCATAATTTACCATTTGCAGATGAAACAGAAACCCAGCTTTAGTGCTTTAAAATAGTTCTTAAATGTTAGTTAGGGATAGAAACAACCACTGTAAGAATTTGAATCTGTGAAATCAATGTTAAAGGGGATGGCTAGTAACTGATCAGTGTGAATCAGTGGGAATGCTGGAGGATGATTGTTCCAATCCTTGTGGGGTTCATTTAAGAGTACATTATATATCTATTCTTGTGTGAAAATTATTTGCCTCAGAATGGTCTCATATTCGAGTAATGTGCAGTTTAATGTTTCCAGGTAAGCGTCCCTGGTCAGTGACGGGGCATTAATCTGCACATTACTTGAATATGAGACCATTCTGAAGCAAATAATTTTCACACAACAGTAGATATATAATGTACTCTTAAATGAATCCCACAAGGATTGGAACAATCATCCCTCAGCATTCCCACTGATTCCCACTGATCGGTTACTAGCCATCCCCTTTAAGTATTGTTCAGTATACAAAATACGAACATTAGTTATAATAAAAATCTTTCCAGACTAAACCGTCTACAGTTACGGTTTATTGAGAAAAATGCAGATATCTCCTTATATCTTAGGCTTTATCGCGAAAATTGTATATGATAGGATGTTCTGTGGTACAGCAGACGTTCACATGTGCATTTAATGTCATATTTTGAAATTTTTTAAAACCATTGTTCCCAAAGGTAAACAGGACCTTTAAATTCGCAATCAGTATCGGGGCTTTTTAATAGTTGATAGTGTCATACGCACACACACACACACACAAACAAACAAAAAGAATAAAGGATTTGTCAACTAGTGGCATTCACAGAGTTAATGTTTGACAGAGAAGAGAGCCCCTTGAACTGCAAGGTGTGAAATTAAAATTGGATTTGCCCAATTACCCCAAGATTAGTCTAGACCCACACATGGTGCCCATCTTCCGCTCGACGCACGCCAACGTTGGAATTAGATTTACTGCATGCATTTACGAGGGGTGCACATATAACATGCCCACTTGATGCGGAGAGTAATCGTTGCTGAGAATCACATATACTGGATGATTCGCTAATAAGTGAGAGGGGGGAGACGGAGGGCATCCAGCCCATCTTGGACGGGGCTGAAGGATGGGATGGAGTTAGACAAGGGAGATGTGTGCAGACTGGCTCATCTCTAGCTGTACCGTATCATCCACACATCACCCGCATTGGCCACTATGTGGAAAGCGATAGCAATGAGGGAGCAGGCACACACACACACACACACACACACACACACACACACACACACACACACACACACACACACACAGAAACTCATTAAACCTGCCAGGAGAATCCATTAGAGGATGGGGAGGGAAATTCCCAATACACTGAGGGATATTCAGAGAGAGAGAGAGAGAGAGAGAGCTGGCGTCACTAAATAATATTTTAATATCTGTGTCATTAATGACGCAATCAAAGCTAGACAAATCGTGTACATGGGAGATGTCTCCAAACATAACCATTGATGATGTGGACTAAAATGATAATAATATTGTAAATGCAGAAATATTTGCAGTACATTAATTTTTGCATTTTAAGTGCTACTTTTGGCTGGTGCAAAATCTAAAACCTGTGAAAATATCTTCACAATTTTATCTGCACAATTTAAACGGGTTGACAATTGCACAGCGTGACATTGAAAACCGGTGAATATGTTTTTGAGCGGCTAAACATGAAAAATTGATGAAAAATTAATATCATATGTCATTTTTTTCTGTTGTTTTTTTGAAGTTAAAAACAGCACAATGATATGCAAGATTTTCATAGAGTTATCAATCCTACTGTATGCTGCTTTTCAAACTCTGAAAATTAATTACCCTAATTTTCATTATGCTGCGTACAATAGTAGTGATCGAAAACATCTGTTCAAACGACAAATCTGCTCTATCTACAAATACATGTAAGTGCAGAACAGAAGTATAATATGCTTCATTACATGGGTATCTCATCCCTTTTTCCAAGATATGGTAGTTTAGATTATGAATATCAAGAAAGAGCATATTTTTTTTTTTGGGGGGGGGGGTTGGTCCTTTGGAAATTGTTGTCTGTCTTGAATTGAGTTTCATTGCATTCTGAGCTGGAATGGAATTAAATTGACCAGTCTGATTTATTCTTCATGAATGCCATAGTTACCATAGGGTGAATTTTAATTTGATGCAGGTGAGCATGGCATATTACAGGGAATGAAAAATGTTGGAAGTGACTCTATATACTTTAATTTGACAAAGCAGCTGATGTGAAAATCAGTGTCCAAATGCTTTTCTCTATTTATTGGAAACATGCCCACACAAAAAGACAAGTTTAATTTTGGTTCATTGAAAAAAAAAAATCATTTCTGAAATATGGTTGAACATCCAGTCAAGTTACCCTCTTCAGTGATGCATTTTTGAGAGTAGGCCTACATAGCTGTCATTACGTTGTGTTCCAAAAAATGTGACAAAATGAATAAATGTACAATAGGAAGTGACAGAATTGACTTGCCTCTAATTCAACTCGCTCGGTGTCATTGATTATTATCACAGTTCATCCCTTCTATTGACAGGGGCCTCCCCTGTTTCCGAGTGGTAATTTCCACTAGAATTATTCTCACAGTAATCACAATCTCCGCTACTACCACCAGCCTTCCCAGCAACCCTTCCCTCCCCCCCCCCCCCCCCCCCCATGGAAGAAAAAAAATTGGACTGTGTGGAAGTGGGAAGCATTCTACCTCACTCCACCGCCAGAATACACTTAGCATCTAAATGATTCTACTCTCCCTCCCGCATCCCACTGCATCAAGACGTCGGCGTATCGGCTGGAAGATTGCTTCCACAGACCGGTGAACCCTTCTCGGGGAGGGAGAGGGAGAGAGAGAGTGTAAAGGGAGAGAGAAGAGAGGTGCATAAGGATCGGGATGAAGATGAGGAGCATGGGACTGTGTGTCTTCTGATCGGATTTTGAAATCTCTGCCGGTTGTTTCCACACGGAGGAAGACGGGGACCAGGACAATCAAGAGAACGGGGACTCATTTTGGGACATAATTTAGCCATGGTTCCCAGGTATGTCTCCTCCGATAGTAACTCGTTATCCATGCCTCCACGACTGCACATATCGTGAGTAAGATGTCACGTGAGCGTAGGCAGAGATAGGGCGTGTGTACACACGTACTGTAGGCATATGCTGCGCATATTCATGCTACATGCTATTTACCGGAGCTTGAAACTCTAAATTCCTGTCTTCAGGAGTCATAACCGTAGACTGATATGTATTTCCAGAATTCACAAGTAACCAGTTTTTATGTATACTCCATACACATTTTATTATGCAGACTTTATGTTCATAAGCTCATAATTCATATCTACAGTAATAATAATAATAATAATAATAATAATAATAATAATAATAATAATAATAATAATAATAATAATAATAATAATAATAATAATAATAATAATAATAATAGTAATAATAGTAATAATAATTATAATAATTATAATAATAATAATAATAATTATTATAATAATAATAATAATAATAATAATAATAATAATAATAATAATAATAATAATAATAATAATAATAATAGTGGTTATTTGTATAGCACACGGGTCCACCTTTCAAGTGCTCATGGTGCTTCAAAAAAAAAAGATGAAAAGATATAAGTGAAAAGAAAAGTATAAATGAAAAGAACTATGTTATCAACCAATGAGTGATTTTGAGTGTTCTTTTTCTTTTAACTGTTTTATGTCATTTTTTTTCTGGAAGACCAAATAAAATTTAGCGGGGAGATATCAGAAGATTACCTCCAGACCATTCTCACTCACTAATTTTTGCAGTTTTACGTGTGAGGATGGCAGCAAGGAGAAAAAACATGTGGCAGCATGTCATGCATTTGTAGGGGACACCGAAGGTTACGTGATTTCCTGTAAATGTATGATAACTTCAGCCTGCTTGTGCTGTGCAGTGCATTGTAGGACACAGTGAACAGTCGCAGAAAGCTTAGGACTGCATAGAAATGATAGCTTTAGATACATGGAGCTTTTGCTCCCTTCATTTCATTCATATGTACAATGTAAATAATGCAATATGAAAAAATAAATCCAAAGTCTATAAAGATCTCCATGAATGAGGCTGTGATGACATAATATGTGTGCTAAAATGGACATAAAATAGGAAAGAATTGTCATTATATGGGAAATTATTCATTAGATGACTGAATCAGTCAATCAGTTTTCAATATTTTGATGTTTACTGACGAGTCAAAAAGATTCTTGTGTTTCATTTTTCATACTTAGGAAAATACATCTTCAAGGGGAATGTTGAAATTAGAAGCATATAAAAATTCATTGCTCAAACAACAGTTTATGTGTAAAACATTGACTTTTGATTTTGATTTTATTTATTTATTATTTTTTTTTTTTTGGGGGGGGGGGCATTTTCAGAAGAGTTGAAAGATTGCTTGAATAGTTAGATAGGGGTGCATTATTCACATAGACTTTTAACATGCCTTTGATAACCCCCCCCCCCCCCTAAAAAAATACATCTTCTTTGCTCTGTATAGAAATTGATAACAGCTTTATCATTTCTTATCTTATACATGTTATCCTTCATGGCCTGATTCCAGTGCTTCAAGAAACCTTCCCTTTACCAGACTATTTATGATCTACAAAGGGAGACGTCAAGTCTGGATATTGCTTTCCACTTTCACTGTTCATCAATGTTTATATGCCACCGGCCTTCCTGTCCTGGTATATCAAGCCTAGGATTGCCCTTTTTTTCCCCTTCAGATTAAAGTCACGGCTTATCTGGTTCATGCTTCTCTGTCTCCCTCATTCTGAATGTTTTTGTCCCAGGGTAGCTCGGCTATAGCTTTATTAGATCCAAAATCCAATTAAGTCGTTACTTGCAAGGAGTATTTGTAAGGAAAAGAGAATTAATGAGACAGTAAATGCATTTAAATCATTACTCAGTTAGTGTTCTCTTCAGGAAATGTAGCTGTGAGATGGTGACTTAAAAATGCATTATGTAAAATGCAGGATTTGTCATAAATATGATATGTATATAAATATATCTATATATCTATATATATCCAAATTTGATTATATACAGTACATGCAGCTGTCGGTCTTCATCTTGGGATATTACTTTGGCAAATATACACTGTCAGCTGTTAGTTATTCAGTATGTGTTATGTGAAGGTCAACACAGTTGGATGCAAAGAGACGTAATCTTTGAGCTGTATAATTCTGTTCTCACTTTTCACACCATACATGCTGAAAAATGCAAATGAAATGCAATGTGGCGAGTGTGCATGGATGGGGGGATGAATGCTGCAGAGCACAAAAGTAGCAGTCTACCGTCCATTCAACACGTGTTAGACCCACCCAATGGCAGCTGACCTGATCAATACCCAGTGACTCACACCACGCTTTCTTCTCCGCCGAATAAATTAAAGGCTTTCTCTCCTCCGGATCGAAGCCCCACATCTTCAGCCGACGCTTCCCTTCCTCCAGCTTTCCTGCGCTCAGACGTTGTCAGTCAATTATGCTGTCGAATCGACACCTTTGTCCTGCCAATTAGTTTATTTGCATTTATGAGTGCCTCTGCCAAATTTCAATTACTGTTGAAAAGCATGTGTTTTTTGTCAGGATACTTTACAATTGGATGAAATACTCATCATTTTACAATTTGACTGTGACTGATGGTTAACTGAAGTTTTCACTGTCAGCATGTCAAAGCTCCCTGGTACGTTGGCTGATCTGATCCATCATTTAAATTTTCAGAGCAGAGGCACATATTAGATTGTGGTGTGCACCAGCATAATTATTGAAATATTTGTTGAAATATAAAGCATTTAAATGTCATCGCATCATTGTATAGTGTATGTCGGTCATTATTTATCCTCTGCTGACCAAGTGTTTTTCATGCTACACACCCTCCATTGGTTTGTGTCCGAGTCCTTTTTACTCTGTTCCCATATTATTTGGTGTTGTCTTGAATATTGTATATTAATAGAAAGGAAATGATAATGCATTTGTTTGAAAACTAGTATTGTCTGCTGATCAGTAACCAAAAGGAAGATCATCTCATAGCAGCACATAATTTGAAAATTAGAAAAAGTGGGGGTATATGCACCCACCCCAAATGATGGGTTTCAGGCAAGGATATTACACTTATTTAACAGGCAAGTGCCTATTTGTATCACATGCCTGACAGTAAGTCTTGGTTCCCCTGGGCAAGAAAGTTTGTATAGCACCCTGCTCTATATAGATTTTATTGTTATCAACTTTCTTGCTCTCAGGTGTTTGGGATAGAAGCACATCATAATTGATATTCATTTTAAGATTTGATGGTTTTCAAAGCTTATTGAACATTGATTGAATAGTTCAGGATAACCACAACATTGAGCATACCAAGTGGCTAAGAGTAGCAGTCAAGCAATATGCTGGACTCAACTGATGAATAATTTTACATCACTATACAAAGCCGTGGTGTTATATTCAAGCAAGGTTGGTAGTGTGAATGCCTTGATTCCAGGTATCAATTTTCTAGGATCAGATGACATGAAGATTTGATCAAATTTAAGTCCAGAACAGAAGATAATGTGTAGACCTACCATTTATGATATTGTGGAATGACAAGGAAGAGAAAGAATTATAATGTAAATTTATTCATATTTCAATGAATTAATTCATTTTCTACAAGACATTGAAATCTTCATAGACATTACCTTGGACCAACCATATTTTACAAGTAGGCAACGGTTAGAACCTTAATATTGTATCACTCATTAACAAAGCTGCTATCAAATAGACCAGCCACGATGAATCTTCTTGTATATATGCTTAATTCTATCATATGGGTAAGCAGATTAAAGATGGACTTTTGCCAGAGATCGTTCTTGTCAGAAATTGGTGCCACCATGTCTTTCATCAGACATTCATTAAAAAATTGATTATCTTATAAGCATATTTATCTTAAATGCTTCTTTCACATAGGATATCACCTCGTATTATCCTTGTTTTTAATTGAATGATATAATCATATTAACCTGTTGAGGACGAGTCTGTGGGAAATGTCTGTTGTAGTAAAATCAGGCCGTCCTCAACGGGTTAATGTATTCCAGCTTTGGCTGTCTAAATTTCTGTACATATATTGTATCCTTGACTATCTCTTTAATAATTGTACTTTGCCAATGTTGTTCGTATTTGATCAATCAGCCCAGGCAAGCTGTCAGTCCTGTCACCCTGGATGTATTACTAGCAAGGTCACATCATTCTAATTCAAAGAGCGCTGGATAATGCAGTTATACAATATTGACATTCACTGGAATAACGGTATGGTATCGCATGTGAGAATCGCCGCCCAGTGAGGAAGCAAATTATTTGTATAAAGTTGAAAAAAGTGCATTGTACAGTGCTTTGAAGCAGCCAACATGACCACTGAATCATTCTATATCAAGGTTTCAGTAAAACTGGTGCATTTCTTGCAAAGAAAGGCATCTCATAATGAAATATGAAGAGTTATAGATTGAGTATATTAATTTTTTCATCGACACTTATATAATTTTTTTTTCTATTTAGTATCCAAGGAATCTTGTAGAGACAATTCGGTGGTATATATGCTTAAGACGCAAAAAGTATGATGATAGATAATGGATTTTGAAATGTGCCCCAAGCAATGTGTTGAGTATTTCAAAAAGAGAATAAAAAGTACTCATTTTTAATGGAATGTTTGGTCCTAGAAAACCTTGGAGATATTCATTCACACCCTTTGGAGTTTAGTTACCTATACTAGTTGTTTGGCTTTGAATCTTCTTTCCTGAAATTCTTGGATACCATAAAGTCACAAACTTGGTAAAAAGATGATATGATTTTGTCACAACACATATAGTCTCCATAAATTCTTGCCACTGCGTACATGGAACCAGTCCTATAGGGGTTAATGCTGAACTTCCGTCGCGTGTGCGTTGTACCGCTTTACCGTCTCTCATCAAATTTCCCGACTGGGTACACATGTGCCCCAAACCGTGACGTCAAACTGTACAAAATGAGGTGCGATGAACGGCAGTCTTACCTTGAAATGTGACATCACTTAGATCAAACTATGATCCATTATGGTTTGATCATAGACCCTGGTAGGGTCCATGGTTTGATATTATCAAGTGTCTACATTTTGTGCTATCTCTTCCATGGAGAAATCACCAAAATCATCAGCATGCCGTAGAGTATGTTCCCCGTCAGCATACATTTTGGTTGTACGTTCAAATTGCCATGAAAAAAGAAAGAGTACCTAAGACTATGACTATTTTTGGTGTATTTGTGAATAAGAATTATTGTCAAATGACACTTCTTGTTAATGACAATTTGACCTAATGAGACAAATGTTGAGAAAGTGAGAAGTAGAATTAGATCTGCAATCTCTTCTGCACACTTATAGACAAAAACATAATTTTTCCTGAATTTTTATGAAGGAATCAACTTTCCCAAAGTGCTCTACATAGTATGATGATTCCTGATATACCTTCAGTGAGGTTTTAAAGAAAGACATCTTTCAAAAACAAAAGTATAAAATATTGCTGACATTTCTCTTGCTAATTCAATGATAATACTATGCAAATAACACTGTTGAACTCAGTGTTAGATGTCTAAACTACATTCAGAGAAGTCTCAAGTTTTAAACATTTCTACAAGATCATCTCTGATCTCTTTGTATTTTTATGCCTCCGCCACGAAGTGGTGCCGGAGGCATTATGTTTTCGGGTTGTCCGTCCGTCCGTCCGTCCGTCCTTCCGTCCGTCCGTCCGTCCGTCCGTCCTTCCGTCCGTCCGTAATGAATTTTGTGGACAAGGTAACTATCAAAACCTGTTGAGGTATCCTAATGAAACTTGGCATGTATGTGTATTAGGGGGTGAAGTTGTGCCTATCAACTTTTGGGTGCACATGCTCAAGGTCAAAGGTCAAAAGGTCAAGGTCAAATACATAAAATTTCACTATTTCCACCATATATTGAATGCCTGAAGATATTTTCTTGAAACCTAGTGTATACATGTATTACCCAATTAAGATTCTCTGGTGAAAGTTTGGGTCATGAGGTCAAAGGTCAAAGGTCAAAAGGTCAGGGTCAAATACATAAAATTACACTATTTCCACCATATCTATGGAATGCCTGAAGATATTTTCTTGAAACTTAGTGTATACATGTATTACCCAATGAAGATTCTCTGGTGAAGGTTTGGGTCATGAGGTCAAAGGTCAAAGGTCAAAAGGTCAGGGTCAAATACATAAAATATCACTATTTCCACCATATCTATTGAATGCCTGAAGATATTTTCTTGAAACTTAGTGTATACATGTATTACCCAATGAAGATTCTCTGGTGAAAGTTTAGGTCATGAGGTCAAAGGTCAAAGGTCAAAAGGTCAAGTAAAAACATTAAAACTTCTTTTTTTTTCTCCGTACCTTGGAAAATTGTTCAAGGTATCTTCATGGAACATAGTATATACATGTACTGACTGAAATTGATTGTATCTAGAGAATGTAGGGTTCATGGGGTCAAAGGTCAGGGGTCAAAGGTCAAGTGCAACACTTCAAAATTTTACTATTTCCCTCATATTTATGCAATGCCAGCAGGGTTATATTTTTTTTTGCACTTGGTGTATGCATGTGTAACCTAATAGAAATTCTCTGGAAAGTTTTTTTTTTTTTCTTCTTTTTTTTGCCTCAAAGGTCAAAAGGTCAAAGATCAAGAGAAAGTGCTGAACTAACCTTTTCCTCCATATCTCGGAAGTGGCTCAAGTTATCTTGAAACTTAGTACATATTATACATGTTCTACCTGAAAGTGATTATCTTATGAATTTTAGGGTCAAGGGCCAGATGAAAATGGTAGCAATTTACTATTCAATTCAGAAATTCACACCAATTCTCCACACCTGTACCTTGAAAATTACTCAATGCCAAATGTATGAATGGGTCAAAGTCAAGTTAAAGTCCTTAAATCCCTAGATACATGCTCTCCTATTCATCCAATTAAACCTAGGTCAAGGAAGGTGAACATTCAACACATTTGTGAGAAATTTGTTATTTCAATATTTTGCCAATTTTGTGAAAATGTAGTCACACATTGTCCACATGTACTATCTAGACCTATTGGGAAAATCATGTATTATGGCGGAGGCATACCAGTCGCCAAAGCGACATTTCTAGTTTTTTTTAATATTGTGTGTTCGTTCATTCAGGTGAACAGCACAGTGCAGATGTTTGCCTTAGAATCAACCATTTGATTGATAGTAAGAATAGCTGGTACAATTGAAATAGGTGCCACACAAAATTGTGGCTGGACTTTGGAACTGAACTGTATTACATTCTTGATTATCAAAAAAAAAAAAAAAGATGGCTCTTCTGTATGAATTCTGTAAATACTATCTTGAAGGTGATGAAGCTACACATTTTGGTACTAAACGATAAAGTGAGTATAGTTGTATGTTGCTGTCATGTACTCACACTATGGGTTCATGGATTTGGTCTCAAAGTAGCTTTAAATGATGGCCAATGTAGAACGCACATCACAGTGTTCAGTGCAGATAGCACACATTGATTAAATACATGCAATATGCATGGTTCCCATTGGCAATATGTTAATGAAGGAGAGCCTTTTATGTCAAGGAACCTGGCTGATACCTTCAATAGGGGTACAAATAAAATTGAGGGACAATTTCACTTCTGATTTTCCAACTACATAGCTAGTATGTATAAAACTTAACACACATATATGTCATTCCAATGAATGATGTTGTCTTTCAGATTTGATACAAACTACTGCCTTAGCAGAATATGATCTTGTATAAATTCCCTTTAATACCTGATATTTGGAAGGTTTATCACAGCTTTTGTGTGTTCTTACATCTGATTGCTGAATCTATGAGACACATACATGGCTGCTGTTAATACCTGATATTTGGAAGGTTTATCACAACTTTTGTGTGTTCTTACATCTGATTGCTGAATCTATGAGACACATACATGGCTGCTATTATTTCTGAATAAAAAACAAACAAACAGTGATATTACAAAGAGCAAGTGAGAAAATTGTTTATTACATGCAACTCTATCTTAAACCCAAATAATACCTGAATCAGGGAGGCTTTGTAGTTTATTGTCAGGAAAGGAAAAGAAATTTCAGCAGACTCAGAATGAGATATGGCTGATAATAAATGAGTTATACTGATTGCTAGTTAATAGAGATCATACTCTACACTGTTTGTTTTCCTAGTATCTATGAGAGAGATATGCAAGGTAGTTGTTGGATAAGATGATATTCCAATCCTAAAACATTTTTTTTTAAAGAGATGTGGTGACTAATTCAAAGCAACACAATGTACAGATCACCCTGTGATAGTGAGGACTGGGCTATACCAGCACGTGTGCATGGCCAGCAGAGTGTGTGGATGTGTAAAGTCACTGGAATCCAGTCGGCTTACAATCAATGGTGATGCGTCACAGCCGCTCTCAATGCCGGGTTGCCATGGCGATCCGGTGGATGAATCATCATCGGTCATGCTCAGGGGGATGGGCAAAAGGGAAGGCGGAAAGTGATGCGGAGGAAAGTGGGAGGGGTCAATTACAGGTGAAAAGGAAGGCACAAGCGTGTCTGCAACCAGAAAAATGGCACAAAACAATAGGGATCAAGAAGCAATGAATATTCTGCAAAGCCATTGCTCAACAAGTTCTGATTGGTTGAGAAAACATGCACTACCATTTAGCCTAAAAATGCCAAGGAAAGGGAGTATCTTGACTGGCAAGTCTTGCTATCATTACATGAATTCTGTTCAGTTTCCTTTATTCCACATTATGCTTCTCAATGTTGTCTGTCATACAAGCACGTGTATGCATGAAGTGCATCCATGTATTGTTTGTCTTCTTTGTGGGCAGAGTGTTCCTCTTAATGCTTAACGTGAATTCCCAACATATATATTGTATTGTATACTATAAACTAATATGATATATACAGGTGAAAACAATTACACAACAAAGAGTCATACAGTGCATGTCTTGGTAAGTTTTTCTCTGTCATGATTTATCAGCAGTTTTACTGACATTAACTACAAATTCAAGCAAAGGTAATTGCTAGTGTTAGCTGTTTGTAGGCAACATTCTAGTTTTAATTTGCCTCATAGCCCTAGTGATGAAACACAGAATGATGTGAATGTGTGTGTGTGTGTCTTTTGCACAGTTGAGGAGAAACAGTTTAAATAATGAATCAAGTGGAAATAGTGTTGTGAATGAATTATTCAGCACTGGAAGAAAATACATGTATATATTCTAAGCCCACATAGAAGCTGAAAATGCAAAGCTGCCGGCAAAGATCAGGATCCAGAAATCCTGTGAGATTGTGTCTATAATTAAGCCAATTCAAACCTGGAGCGGTGCTGAAATTAGCAATTTTGATTTCATGATACCATTATTAATTCAAAGGAGAAGTCAAGCAGATAACATTCATCAAAGTTGGCTGGAAGGAATCAAATTCATCATGCAAAGTACCTCAATGATATGTGTCTTGTGGATGGCATCACTTGATTATGTCTTGTGTGGCCAGTTATACTGGGTCTGGCAATATTCACAGTTACTTACCATGCCACATCCTTCTTCTCTGGTTGGCAGTGGACTGATAATGAGAGTTTTGGTAGATGTAATCAGTAATGATTGAATTTCATGAACACCTCAGCTTGCCATTGTGCCGGTATGTTGGGTTCTATTAGACAGGATATTGGACTAGTTAGAGAAATAATGCTGTTAAATTCTCACATATTACCACAGTACATAGTGATTGTGCCCAGCCAATATTTTTAGTGCATGCATTTCTTATCACTGTTTGTTTTTTTTTTTTACATATAAGCTTAAATCTATTTGATAACAAATGTTGCTATGGAACTCTGTATACTATCTGTGATCGATAATACATAAAAATACTAAGGAATTTTTCTTTGACAACATCTCTGTGCTACAGAAATTAAATCAAGTCAAATTTCCATATTCAGACATGTCATATTGTAAGTCTGGAATTTTTTGGATGCATTTCAATTTTATGAATGTCGCAAGAGCCAAGATTGGAGAAATTAGAATACATGTGAATGTTCTTGTCTACACTACATGCATTAAATGCCAGTGGCAATTTGAAGAACAAAAAAATCATGCTGCAAATATATTTATATTATATACAATTACATATTTTCTTGCTTTGCAGTATGCTTAGTTACAATGGGACTCAAATATGTATGTTTTTATATTTTCTGTCAAAAAGTAGGTCATGGCAGAACCTTGACTGGATGAATGCTTTACTAGCCCAGTGTATTTTACAGATGCTCCAATGGCTTGCTCTTTAGCTTTCCTGGGCTTTTTTTTTTTTCTTTCTCATCTTCTACCAGTACTCCTTCCGTCCTACATCCATTTTGTGAGGATACAGAAACCTAATGTATGTACACGCCTGTTGGTTCATGGGATTGTGTGTGAATCTGTGTGTGCGAGGGTATGCAGTATTATCCCACCAGTGGTATATAGAGATGGTGCATTCATGCGTGCCTGTCATCATGCACACACACAGACATGCACACACAGCTTGTGGCAGACCCAGAATTATAATGGAACCCTAGTGTTTACATTATATTGATCCATGTCTACCGCAGATGGTGACTTACTGGCTGGCTGTGAGAATGTGTGTACGTATACACACTGGAGTGCTATATATTGGACTGTGTGTATAGAGCATCTCACTTGGTCTATGTATGTGTATGTATGTGTGTATGTATGTGTGTGGGTTGATGGGTCGATGTGTGTTGGGGATATCTCCAGATGTCCTTTGCACTCTAGAGCTAAGTGCATATGACTTTGATAGTAGCAATTTAATTATGTGCTGTTAATTATAGGTTGGAGACCTTTAATACTTCATCCCCCACCCCCCCCCCCCCCCCCAAAAAAAAGGAGAAGGTATAACAGATATATCTTATATCCCCATTTATCTCTCCATATTCTACCATTTTTACTAGCACCTTTCTCTATCTTTCTAAATACAATAATTAGCCTTTCCACTCTGGCCACTTTTTGCATTCAGCCCTGTATTATTCTATACATAATATTTCTGTTTCTTTTTTAACACTTCATGCTCTTGAAAGCTGTGATAATTTTGTTTTGTCTTCTTTTTTCTTTGATGTGATGTGTGAATGTAAATCTTCAGATTGGATTCAGTAGTTTAATTTGTTGTTGTTTGTGTTTGATAATAGAGTCAGCTCTGTGCCATACTAATTTCAGCATACTTATAGTCCATTAATAGCATTACCTGTCCTCTGACTGAAAGTACAAGCAAGCAGTATATCCACAACAACTCATAGCTGGATGCTGTGTAAAGTAGATCACTTTATATGTATGTGGTATAGATAATCATCTATTTTTGCAAATTCTGCATGCCCAGTGTTTTTTTTTGTTTTTTTTTTTGGGGGGGGGGCAAAATTAACCACTCATGAAAATATTGCCTCCCGTAACCAAGATTGTGTTGAATGAGGATCACGTATCTAAGGTGAGAAATCACTAAATGTTCTGTTTACCCATTGAGGATGGGCTTATTTTGCTGTAACACACATTTTCTATAGACACTTGACTGACCATACTTGCGACTAGTCTTCAACGGGTTAAAAGGGATGAATAATAGTTATATCTCATTTTGTCGCTGTCGTTCTCGATGGTGAATTCAACCTCTTGCGAAATATGTGATACACACGGTGTGACCCACATAAACTCCTTGCTTTCTTTCTTTCTTTCTTTCTCTCTTTTTTCTACTAGCCAGGTCAGGGTTAGTCATGATTGTATGGAGAAGATTTTATGATTCACTCAGCAGCCTGGCCACAAATGTTTGTGTCTTTGTCTGTTTTTTTTTTTTCCACTGTTACTTTTTAATTGATTACTATCTAGTACTTATCTCTTGTCAGTTCCTCTTCAAAGAGTGAATAGCCCCTCTGGTAAATGACTCACTTATAGAGATTGATCATTGTTGAAGTCCTTATCCCTTTATTAATGATCATGCTTTCATTTTCTTTTCACTTTCATTAATCTTTAGATGTTTCAGATTTACATCAAGTACTTCCTAGGTCAATTTTTGTTGTGCTATATTCAGTTGACTTTGTACTCCAGATAAAGATTATGATGATTAATTCTGTAATCGCACTGTATTTTGTGTGAAGTAATTTGACAGGAGTTTAGACAGTATAAGCCTTGTTTCCAAAGCTCTTGATAGAGGAAGTCTTTTATCCTTTCCTTATTGCCATGCTAAATAGGTATTCAAAAGCATTTGCAAATCTTTATACACCAGAAGAGCAGATATGAGGAAAGGGTTGAACCAATGAGTGTCTCAATTTTTAGGAGATGAATTCCTTTGCTGGTTTTGGAGACAACAAAGTTGTGGGTTAGTATGGATCTTGGGTTAGTGTTGTGTCAGCTGTGTGTGTGTTTCTGAAGGTGTGGTTTAATTTACATTATGTGGAACATATATAATAATGTTATAGAGAGATTGGATGTGATTGTGTAAATTGTGAGGTGTAATAAAGGTAAGGGGTAGCATTCTTATGCCTCCTTAAAGGGAATGTTCACTGGAGATGTTTAAATTCCGTTATGATTTTTTTTCCATATATGTTAATGATGAAGAGAACATCCGCCATCCCAAGTGAAATCTAATTTTTGTAATGTTATGCTTTATGTTATAAAATTGTCTTAAGATCTTAAATGTGAACACCCCACATATTACCACACACAAGTACCCTTCATTGCTTTCCATTATAACTGCTACACACATTCAAATGTTGATGTGTCCGTCGTTCATACATAGGCCGTCCATCAATCTTACTACCAGCCATTAAGATTTTCTAGCAAGTGGAAAAGAGGAGTTAATGTTGTATGTCTCAGGGAAATAAATCACAATGATAGCAACAGTCTGTGCAGCATTGCTCACATATGAATTTAATCAGAATACATTCTATATGGTCATGTGGTTGTAAACTTTGACATTTTGTTTTCGTAGAGGCTGTTGCACAACCCTTCTGTGGAGAGAAACCGCTATAATGAAATGAAATGAAATGAAATCAGATCAAATTAACATGTATATTTGCATTCCATTCTTGCATGTTTGTCATAACCTGTTTCTGCTCAGCAAAAGAAAAAAAAAAGTTCTATCAAAGCAAGATTCTGTTGCTCCTTTTTTGTGGTTGTTTAACTGTATTTGCTACCTTTACAAAAACTTCAGAGTTTGCCTATTTTGCTCCTTTTGTAAGTCTAAAGTAACTGGAATTATAAAAGAGCTGTGTGCACTTTATGTGTGTGCTGACAGGGTTGTACATTCTCTGAGCTTCTCAGCGTCTATATTCAACTTTGGTGTTCAGTTTTGCGCATACTATATACAAAAGTATGTCTTATTTGTGTCAGCATACCTCTGTATTGACATTTCCGAAAGTAAACTGCAGCTGCTAACAGAATATCCAGAATCTGTGAGGTGATATGTCCAGGAGAGCCACCTATTTGGTCTCTACCGGCATTCCATGATGGCGAGCGGAAGCATTTTCATGTTCTGAGGAAGGAATGCAATGATGGCACCCACATCCTTACACCAATAAAGACCCATCAAATATATGCTCCATTAACGTGGGTTCCTGCTGGGTTGTGGAGTTAGCCTTCTTTCCAGGTATCCATCGCAAGGTTTTGTTACCATGTCCATGTACTCGACAAATTATGAATCCAGATAATGGTGCATAAATTGAGAGATGAGTTTGATGTATACGTGTATGTGGCTGTAAATTTCATGAGCTGAATAACACATGCACTGTATTTCCAAATTTCTGAAGAAATGGAATATCAAAGTATATAGCATTATGGGCACTTATCAATACTCTGCTCTGCATTGTGTTTCGAAAAGAATATAATGATATGAAAATATCTCAGCCAAATCAAATTCAAGTACTGGTGTCACAAAGCAAATATATTTGAATCTATTTGCTTTAGCTTTAGCTCTGCACACGGGATTATTTTCTCTATCTTGAAATATGGCCTGGTGCACATCCAATGACTATCTTGGTAAATACAGCATGTTGTCGTCAAAGTCCACAGTCTTTGTCCCTTGTTCAAAGCTCTCCTGCATCCAACAAGCATTACTGTCACTCTTCAATCTTGGCAAAGTGTTTCTCGATGTGATTTTCTCAGATCACCTTGTCATCGAGATAAATATGAAGTATATAGAGCCAAAACTATTTCTGTCCCTCTTCCCCTCGTATTTTGGGGCCCCATCTTTCAAGTGCGTGTAATTTCATCCCTCCATTGTGTCGGGTCACGATCTGAAATTGTCTGGTATTTGCCGTGTCAACCTGGGATGGGATGGGCGTAACTCCGAAGAGAGCGAGGTGAGAGCTGGTCAGTCAAAGGAGGAGTTCATGGGAAATTGAACTTAGTTTGTGGCTTCGTCTTCATCGTGTCCAGGAGGCCTGGACTAGCCTGGGAGGATAATACCTGCCTCTGCTTTCATGTCTGCACTCGAATGTGAATCATTAGCCAAGTTTTCACTCGCAGAATCAGTTTTTAACCGGTGTAGCATGGAGGGTACCTCAGCAAAGATGGAGCGGTATGTTGAACATGGACTTGTGTAGCATTCATATACTGATCAGCTGTAGGGGATCTAGCCATTATGGTGGAACAAAGTACCAACAAATCATCAATTTTTTCTAGTATATGAATGTAGAATCTTTTAGATATCATGAGATATGGTGTGATATTTATGTGATGTCATGTCATTACAATTCAGTTTGTGTTTTACATTCATGTAATGTAGATGTATCTCTGAATTTGAAGGAGATACCTTATCTTACATCATGATATTGATCATACACAATATCATCTTCTATTTGTTAATGTTTATGAGTGTCAAACATGACAATCTGTGTAGAAATTTTGTATGTCAAATGGTAAATCTTGCTGATATATTTTCTTGTGGTCCTATCTATAGACCACTTTGTGTTAGTTTTCAGTGAACATTTTCTAGTTCTCATATACATCTTTCTCAAACAGTTTAGCCCCTCCTTTCCTTCTATCTCATTCTCTTGGATCTGTCTTTCTGTTTGTCTTTTCTTGGTTGCTGGCTCCTCTAATATTCCATCTCTCCTTCTCTTTCCTCACTGCGATGTAAGCAGTAGATGAAAGCAAATGCGTGGTTAGTTATTATTCAAGTCTTGTTTCACAATTTTGTCTTGCCAGAAGTCCTGTGATGAACCCAACTAGTGTTCATGTAAACTCTTGGGAGATAAGTGTCTGCATGTATGTTCTTGAGTGTGAAAGCTGAGAGATACAGACTTTTTTAATTTAGTGCAGGCTTCTTTTTCTTTTTTTTCCTGGGATATCTGGCTGTGCTGTAGTGTTCTACTGATCAACTGAAGTTAACTCAAGTATTCAATTTTTGAAATGTATTATATAAATGCTGCTATTTTTTCCTTTTCACTTCCAGTGCAAACATGAAGTCAGGGTCAAACTAAGTGAACACAAGTAGTGTATTGAAATGAAATTTAGAGCTCCTCTAAGAGAGATGCCACACCTTTTATGAAGTTTCCATCAGACATTGGACCTGTAACAAGCATGCCACATGCTCCTCTGATATTGTATAATTTTGATTGTTAGTAGCCACAAATTGCTGCCCATTGAGCAAACTGTGAGCATGAGGGAGAATGTAAGTTTACAATGTTGTACGCCCACACACAGAGCTTGAATCCCAGAATTTGGACAAATATATCTAATCCTCAATGCAGCAGTGGTCAGTTTTTAGATGCTTAGCATTTTTAGGTCCTGCAATCTTAGAAATATTGCCAATCCAAATAGGAAACAGGTTTCATTTTTCAAGAATCTGTGGATGATTTCCACTTCAGAAAACAATAGTGTTCTCCTCCCAGCATGAATAGAATGTGTTTTAGAAATTAAGTTTGCATTAAAATGACAGTTTTGTTCCGTTCTCATTGTTAGATGAGGTTGTGATTTGATTTCTGACAATGTGTAGATTTGATACCAGTGAAGAACTTTTGACAGTGAAGAAAGGATTAGATTTGTAAGGAACTCCTTTAAAGGCATAATTTACCATTTGCAGATGAAACAAAAACCCAACATTAGTGCTTTAAAATAGTTCTAAAATGAGAGTTAGGGATAGAAACAACCACTGTAAAAATTTGAATCCGTATAATCGATGTTAAGTATTGTTAAATACACAAAATGTGAACAATAGTTATAATAAGAATGCTTTCAGACTAAACCGTATACAGTTATGGCTTATTGAGAAAAATGCTGATATCTCCTCATATTTTAGGCTTTATTGCAAAAATTTTATGTGGTAGGATGTTTTGTGATACAACAGACCTACACATATGCATCAAATGTGATATCTTGAACATTTTTGAAATCACTGCTCCCAAAGGTAAACTGGACCTTTAATATAGATATGCAGGCATTACCAAAGATAACAGTACTCCTTGAGGTTGGTTTATTGCTTTATTACTGGTGACATTCCTCCACCCCTCACAGTGCAGAAAACAAGTGGAGAAACATTTCATTTGACATTCATGGGCTCATCCCTCACAACCTATTCTATTAGAGTGAATTATCAGACAATCATGTTCTGAGGGTTTGTTTATAGCTGAAGTGTGGGTAACCCAAGTGTGTTGTACCCCAGTGCATATTTGAATAGCTTGGACTAGGCAAATATAGTATGGGAGCACATATTATTAGTCTTGGTGGCTCCATATCCTGGTAAGAAGAAACATACAGAGTCCTACCACCTGTTTGGAAAAGAGATTAAGCCTATAAATACTGTTATTGCAGCAAAAACACACACACTAAAAAAAAAAATTTAAAAAAAATCCTCACATTTCGAGGTTAAAGCTTATTGATGGACATAGAATTTTATTCAAATTTTTTGTGGGTATTTGTTTGACATGAGCAAGGAGAACTACATAAATGTCTGTTTTGTTTTCTGTGATCAGCAGTTAAAATACGACGGTTTTAGACTGGTTTTAAAGCTGTGTTGCCTGAACTTTGCCATATTTTTAGGCCTGAGAATTTCTGTAAATAACATTCCAAGGCCAGCTGGAACCAAAGAGTGTTAGGGAACATATGTGAATTTGGCAAATTTATAGAAAACGACATTGAATTGATAGAAATGTCAGTTAAGATGAATACAAGATTTCAAATCTTATTATAGGGATGTAAGATGACTGAGTAGAAAGGTTGATTGATATGTGAATCCTGCTCTTGGTCCATTCTGTGAGCTAAGGTGAGGATTTGAGAATCTGACAAGAAGGTATGGTGTTGTTTTTCTGTAAATCATTCAGTTTTACAATGTCTTTTTCTTACTCGATTACAGTTCATATTTCCATCTAAAAGATCTAACCGGACACCATTTTGATTTTCCAGATTACTGAAAGGAGGTACTTCATGCGAGGTTCTGACAACTGCGTCGGCGTCATGGCGTCCCAGAGCCCCGTCGTCAAGCAGATAGACAAGCAGTTCTTGGTATGTGGCATCTGTCTGGAACGCTACAAGCTGCCCAAAGTACTCCCATGTCTGCACACCTTCTGCCAGAAGTGTCTCGAAAACTACGTGCCATCAGAGTCCCTTACCCTGACCTGCCCCATCTGTAGACAACAGTCCATAGTGCCCATCGAGGGTGTGGCGGGTTTGCAGTCTAACTTTTTCATCACCAATCTCATGGAGGTCTTAGAAAGACCTGAGAGCAATGGGGGCGGAGACTCTCCCATTGGCGATCAAATGCTTTCCTGCGCAAGTCATGAGGGGGAGCCCTTAACGTATTACTGTGACAACTGTGAGACTGCAATATGCGAAGAGTGCACTGTTACAGAACACTGCGATCACAGCACTGTCCTCCTAGCGAATGTCATCGAGGAGCACAAAGAAACGTTGCGGAGTATCCTCGAGGAAGCCAAAACCCAAATACCACAACTCAAAGATGCAATAGCGAAAGTGACCTCAATATCAGAACGATTGTCGGAGAAAAAAGCCAGTGCAGAATGTCAGATCAGTGACTCCTTCAATGCCTTGGAGGAGGAGGTCCGAGGCAGGAAGACTGAGATGATAAAGGAGCTCGATGCTGTACATAGTGCAAAACAGAGTGTGCTGCAGAGACAAAGGTGTCTGCTACAGGAGAACCTCAACAGTATAGAGAACAACTGCGATTTCACGGAGCAAGCACTAGCCAGCGACAATGAAACACATGTTCTCCTAGTCAAAAAGCAGATGCTTAGTAGGTTACAGGAATTATCCCAACTCACTATGCAACTGAAGCCGGAGGAGAATGACTATGTAAGTGTGTCATGTGACATTGATTCCATACAGAAGAGCATTGCCAATATCGGGCTTGTGCAGTCAAACAGTGCCGTCCCACATGAGACCGTCGCCAATGGTGAGGGGCTGAAGAGGGCAGTGATAGGTGAACAGACGGCGGTCACGATCACGTCAAAGAACTGCAGGGGAGTGCTGGTGAAGACTGGTAATGCTCCCCTCTCAGCCCAGCTTAAAACACCAGATTCAAAGACGGAGGATCTACCAGTCTTGGATAACCGGAATGGAACCTACGACGTTGTCTTTACCACGCAAAGAGAAGGTAGCCATAGTCTCACCATTAAGCTGTATGATGAACACATTAAGGGAAGTCCGTTCAAGCTTAAAGGTTGCAAGGATGACAGTTCTGTTAGTCCCAAATCTCCTTCAGGAAAGATTCCAGTCAGGACTAGTGTGAGGCAAAAAGCCACCCGCCGGCCTCAGAGTGCCAGCGGTAACCTTAGAACATATCGAAGCAATAACCCCATTGAGGATGACCTGATCTTGACCATTGGGACACATGGGCGCAACAAGGGCGAGTTCACAAATCCCCAGGGTATTGCAGCTACTCCCTCAGGAAGAATCTTGGTTACCGACAGCAACAACCAGTGCATTCAAGTCTTCCTGAACACTGGGGAGATCAAGCAGCGCTTTGGTATTCGAGGACGTAGCAACGGACAACTCCAGCGACCAACGGGCATTGCGGTCAGTAACCACGGCAACTACATTGTAGCAGACTACGAAAACAAATGGATCAGCATCTTCAGTCCAGAGGGGAAGTTCATCAGCAAAATTGGCACTGGCAAACTGGTTGCTCCAAAGGGTGTGGCTGTAGACAACAACAACAACATCATTGTGGTGGACAATAGAGCAAGCACCATCTTCATCTTCTCTCCTTCAGGGAAAGTCCTGAATAAGATCGGGTCAAGGGGAGCCCAGGACCAACAGCTGTGTGGTCCTCACTTTGTGGCCGTCAACAAGGAGAATCACATCATTGTGTCAGACTTCCACAACCACTGCATCAAGGTCTTCGACATCGACGGTCAGCTCATCACTTCGTTTGGCTCCAGGGGAGAGGGAAATGGTCAGTTCAATGCTCCAACAGGAGTCGCTGTGGATGCACTAGGGAACATCATTGTTGCCGACTGGGGCAATAGCAGATTACAGGTGAGTTTACTGTGGGAATATACCTGGAAGATGTTCTAAATTGACAAATTAACCCATTGAAGACGGGCTGATTTTGCTACAACACGTATTTCCCATAGACACTCTCTTGCCCGAGTATACTCGGGACTCATCCTCAACTGGTTAATATTATCACGATCAATTAAATAAAGTTTGTGCTCCAACACACTGAGATAAGTAAAAGCAAATTTCAGTATCATAACTGTCATTATTAAGAGTAACTTTATCTTATCTGCAAAACTTTGTTATTAATTTTGTATATAATCTAGTTACATACATTTTGATCATTTTTTCCCCTGTACTATTCAAATTCATTTTAACTTTTCTTGACTGCCTTATGAGTTCAGTAATCGTGAATCATCGTCAAGCTTTGAATGCAACCAAAACATATAAGCTGGATAGTTATTTATACATAGGTAGATAGGTAATAAAATCTTATTATAACATTTGTTGAGACTGGCCTGTGGATCAGTTAGGAAGAGGTATCGAGAGCATCGTCATTCCCGCTCTTTTACCAAACCTTCACCAGACAATAAGAACTGAGTGAAGCAGTATATTCAGCTTTAAGTATAACACACATAACTTGAAAGGCCAGTCTCGTGCAGCAGACCTATTCACACAATGTCTGTATTTGCCATCCAATTTGCTCCCAAGGTGTTTGATGCTAGCGGCTCCTTTGTGTCATACATCAACACGATGGGGGACCCTCTTTATGGACCCCAAGACATCTGCATCACCAGCGACGGTCACGTTGCAGTGGCCGACTCCGGCAACCATTGTGTGAAAGTCTACAAGTACTTACAGTAGGAGGTAAAGGAGTGTCCCTATGTTCCCTGCAGAGGGCTTCTTGACGAGTTGTTTAATATAGCGCCAGGTTCAGAGAGACACAGCTGGAAGTATTAGGCTATAGGTGGGACTAAGGAAGAATATATGTACTGTACTAATTGTGGTTGTAGTCTGTAGGCATGTCAAGAGGTTGATATGTAGTGTTTGGGTCAAGGCATATGGTATTCGGTGTTTTGTAGCTTGCAAATTGTGGTAGATAATGCCAGCTATTCAAAAGTACTTGTGTAGAGTATTGTGTATGGGTATTTAGAATCAAAGTGCAGTAAAAACAAAAATGAAAGTAGCCTTATGTGGTAGAAAACACTGTAACATATACAATTGATCAAGATGTAGACATATATATTTAGGGAGTGTAGTACATGTCATTATATTTTGCCATGCTGTATGTTCCTGCACAGTGCATGTCAATAGAATGTATGCATGGACATCACATAGCTTGCATGCTTCATTTATGCTGCACCAGTCTGCACCATTGCATGTATTTGTTGTTACATTGCATATAATATTGCATATATATCACTAGACACACTCTGATACTGTCTGCGTCTGTATTCCACATCATGTCACCTTGATTAGTGTTGTTGGTGTGCAGTGACGATTGAATCACTGATGTATCAAATCACGCATAGAAAGGAATGCCGTCATACGTTTTCCATGTAGGCATCTGTGAGAAGTTTTCTGATGATTTCGGTGTTGTGCTGCAGTGATTGCGCCAAGTTGTTTCATGCATTACTATGAGAGAATTCCATCACATGAATAGCCATCCATTGACTGCGGGTGTGGTCATCCTAAATACCGGAGGCCTTACATGCACCTGTCTTGAGGCTGTGGTTCTTGTTGTTTTATGTATTTTTTTTTAGAAACATAAGTTGTGGAGGTATTTTAAAGTTGTGATTGAAAGTACATGATTGACAAATTGCAAACAAGATGAAAGTTCAGTATAGACTCTTAATGCTGTATCAATGAAGTTTGCAATTAATCTACGATGAAATCTGCCCAAAAATTGTTCCCAAAATGTGGACAAACAAATCAAATATCTTGTAAAGTTTGTGGAAATGTTTGCCAGAATCATGACAGTGTGTACCATCTCCACTTTGTAGAGTAGTGTCTTGAAGTCAAACAGCTCAGGTTAGGTCCTTGAAGTGGCTCATGATGTAGGTGAGTGTGAACTGTGTAGTGTGTGAAGACCATCGTGATGATTGATGTCAATGTCTTGTGTGTGTTCATGTCATGTAACAATGTTAGTGAAAATTCACAGTTGATCTTTCTATACAGTTAGCTTGCAAAACATAATAGCTTAAGTTATAGAGATATATAATATATGTACAAGAGCACTTATTATGATAAAGTTTTCTCTCAGCTGAGATAATGCACAGAGCATTTAAAATGTTCAAAGAGGAGTCTACTCTAGAGAAATGTGTACTTTGAATATTAAAGCTATCATATTTCTGTAACTTTGACATCATTTTTTTTTCTGTTTTAAATTCAAGTCCATAGCTTGTGTGTAATTGAAAATCTATTGATAGATATACTCATATAGGGAATGTCCTGTCACAGTACGGATTCAATTTTGAGAAATTCTGAGTGTCAAAAATTTATAGTTAGTGTGACTAGCAGTGTATATGATCAAATTCTTTTGCTACTAAAAAAAATACAGGCTGCTTTCTAAGTGTAGGCAAATGTGCATTCAATCAAAGCATTGCTGCAGAATGCAGAAAAAAAAATCACTAGTTAATGAAAACATAGAGACACATAGGTATTATGCAACTATTTGACTTAAGGTTATAAATGCAGTAAAGCAAAGGGGAATGAAATTTGAAGGAAACATATGCAGTTAGCAACTATATGATTTGATGTTGTCGATGTTGTTTCTTTCATCTTTGTGGATATTGACCCGTTACTCTCTGCAATGCACGCATATCCTGAATTTATGTGCTTTTCATCGATTTACGGACATCTATAGTAATTGTGTTGTTTCTTAAGAAAATATGTGTATCATTATCAGCATTCGCATACATACAATGTATTTGATATCTCACTATGTACATGAATAATGTCGTGTATGCACCTCTTGACCTTATGCATAATATGCAAATAAGTATTCTGATATTGTAATTACATATTCCCCATCTATCCAACAAACATATACAATCAATTTTAAATTAGTTGTAAGTATGAAAGTTCATGATTATTTGGATCACTATATTTCAGACATGTTAGAATGCGGAAAGGCAAAAGAAATGGAATAGTCTAGCAAACCAAGAAACAAACCATCTTCAGTAGGATTTTGGTTGAGACATATGAATGCATAGATCTACCATGGAGTGCATCCATGGGCTATTAAATTAGATATAATACATTCCTGAAATGTAGTGCCATACCAAATCCATCTCCTTGATTAGGCAGTGTAGTCACTGCCCTTTTGTCCTTAAATTTTGTTTTATTTGGTTTGATTTCATTTTCATTTTTTATTCTGTAATCATGCTTAAATTGCAAACTTTTTTTTTTTCTAGTGTAAAAATGTATTCTCTGAAATGTTTTCAAAGCACTGCATACACATATCTTTCTTTTTTTTTCTGTTTAGTGCTCTGTTTCAGATTCATTCCCTTAGGCTCACTTGGTGTGGTCTCCATGACTTGGTTATTTGGTGCTGAAAATGTTTTTGTCCAACTTCTCCCTTTTCATTCAGTATTTTGTTTTAAATATCAGTCCTCCCCCCCATTTGCAGTTTTGTTTGTCGATGTTATGATATGCTGTTTGGATCTGATCACCAAAAAAAAAAAAAATAATAATAATAATCCACCGACAAAGGACCCACCTTCAATGGATGATGTAATTTACTTCTGATTTCTATTTACTTCTTCTTATTTTTTTTTTATTTCTTCTACAAACTTACCATGCTTGGCATTATTATACTTATATTATAAATGCTTATGATTCTATATATTTTTGTTATTCATTTTGGTAGTTGTAACCTGTGTTACCAATTTCTGCACCATGCAATTAAAATGTATTATGTTTTATATTCATTAGAAGAGGAAATTTATTTTGTGAATAAAAAAAAGATCATGATATAGATATTCTTACATTGAGCATTTATAGATATACTGCACATTGGTTAGCTTTCATATTATGACAAATGATATATTGCAATATTCTCTATTTTATGTCAGTACTTAACGCTTATGTTACAAAGATGTCACAACTGCCAAATGTTATTGTCTCATAGCTTTATCGCACGAAATAGTTCAGAATCAGTACATTTAGTTCTGAAATAGGTGAACCACAACATTTTATGAAATTATTTTAATCATATTGATTTTATTTGTGTGTGATGAGTATCAGTACATATAGAAAGATTTCAACTCTTCGGAGTATGTGTCATCGTATGTTGCCTGAAATTAATGTAATGACCGTAGTATTCTCTAGTTTATGCTTTTGCACAATGAAGTTGATATGATTTAATAGTAGTATATTGCTGTGTCTCTCTGTTTAGATATGTTTGTGTACAGATAGATATATTTACCTGCATATACAACCACAGGATTCATTCATTCAATATTTGTAGATAAAAATCCTTGTATCATAATCAATTTGAAACAGACATAGAGGCACTCATGGAAACTGGAATTCATGGACATTTCAATTATCACCCTTCCTTTAACTATATACCGTGTTCATACATGTGACACAAATCATTCATCAACCACTCACAATATCAATGTAGTGTACAGCATTACTATCATAATATTCACGTCAAGAACATGACTCTGATTATCATAAATTGTCATAATGTATCTAATCGTTATTTGGTGAACATGGGGAATATGCATGAAGCTATTAATCATTTTTGTCAAGAAGCCCTCTAGGGACAGCTGTGATGATTAATGTGTGACTGTAAAATGCATGGTGGTGTCATCTCCATTGGTGGAATCATTGTGAGCATTTCATCTCTTTATGAATCTATTGGCTGACAGTTGCTTTCAAATTTCAGAGCTGTTATAAAGACCTTTTAAGCCTGTAAAGTGGTCCATATATCATTATAACAGCCTCATTGCCAAATATGCCCCACCCCCCCCCCCCCCCAAAAAAAAAAAAAGACAGAGTAGAAAATTTATACATTTCAAACAGGTTTGTCTGGATGCTTAACCCGTTGAGGACGGTTTGATTTTGCTACAACACGCATTTCCCATTGACACTTGCCCGAGTATACTCGGGACTCGTCCTCAACGGGTTAATATTCATTATTATTTTTTTTTTAATACAAGGGATGTTTACTTTCCATCATTTGAAATTGAGGACTTAAATTTGTATTTGCTGCCAAAAAGCCTTGATACCGATATTTGTGTTGAGCTGGTGACTCATGAAAAGAAAGGCAGATTTTGCGATTTCCTTTGAATTAGCAATCTTGAAAAGATTTTTTTTTTCCATTTTCAGTGTTGTAGCTGAATGAAGATTTCCTTTTGTCTATCAGTGAAGAATCTATCATGTTCTCAGCAGAACAAGAAGATGACCTCATAACACAGACTTGGTTTCAATAAAAATTTGGCACCAGGACCTAGGGCTGGCAAACTATTAGTGAGAGAAAAGGCTCTTCTTTTTTTTATGTAGCTTTGGCAAGCCAGTACAGTGGTCAGGCAGAGAAGATGGAGCAGTTAAAGTCATACATGTTTTCAAGGCGAGATATTGCTGAATGGCTCTAGCTCAGCTGCAATATGGAATTCAAGCAAAATGAGTGCTATATGGAAAACTACCATGAGACATGGCAGTGACCTTTGCGTGTCGCTAGGCAATTTTGATGATGTATTCCCATCTCTGTCGCAGCAAATGTAATATAGTTGAGGGGGTCCCGTGCAGCATATATATCCTAGTAGGTTCTCTAGCTGAAGCATCTGTCTTGAGAAGAAGAAAGATTGGGGTGAAGTGCTCATTTGGAGATTCTGGTTCGAATGGAGATGTGGTAGTCTCCTAATCTACAGACCCTGCTTTCCACAGCTTTCACTAACCCTGAGTAGCAGTAGCATATTTTATTTGTTTGCCTGTCATACACATTCTCCAATGGAGGACAAATAGTCTATTGATGCACTTCACACACTCTGTGGAGTTAATACCCTTTGGTTCTAAGCTGACAATTTCACTCCTTGGAATTAAGTATATGTCATTAATGGTACATTTTCATTTTTTTAATCTAAATGATCTAAGATAGCTCCATCTCCCATCTCATCAATGCGGAGAGCTCGATTGCACATGTTACTTCTTCTTTTTGTGAAGATTGTCAATATGCTGAAAGCAGGGTCTGAGATAATGTGTGAGGTAGACTAACCTGAGGCATCGCCATGCATATTGCAATACCGTTCACATTTTCACCTGGCTACGAGTGGGCTTGCCGGTCCCCAGAGCTCACCATCACTTTTCATTCTGTGCATCATGGTCAGAAAAGTGGGGTGTGTGGTGTGATTACGTGCCATATAGACACGCATTTCACTCCTGCGAAAATTTTGCCATCCATTCTGTGCTGTGAAGACACATATATTTATTTACACCCATTGTGGACACTGAAAACCCAAAACACTAACGATATAGCTATACTGATGTAAGCCTCAAATCCTCTGTTGGTGAGAGGAATAAATTGAGGATTTGAATCAAACAAGTAATTCATAAATACTGTATATATACAGTATGTCCAAGGAACACTTTCTTTTGCAAATATTTGTGTCTTCTTGCACAGAAAAGATGACTTGAAAACTTTTGTTTTCTTTTCACCTTTGACCTTTTAACCCAACCCTGTTGGTGCAAGGGGGCTATACTAACCCTGCTCACTAACCACCTATCCTAATTAAACTACATCCATGCACTTGTGCCATTCCAATATGATCCCATTAATGTGTATTCCCAGTCATGGTGTCGGCCAACATTTTAAAGATTTGATTCACATTCCATGGGCACTTCATCCATTATTTCAGACATGAGTAGGGTCATTCATCCGTTCCATTTATTCATTCATTGAAATATAGCATACCCCAAAGTGAATCACTGTATGCATCCATTAATTGTCGCATCAGAAGTAATAAGAATCACCCCGCCTCAACAACTAAGCAGAAACTGCCGATATGTAGCCATGTGGAAAGAAATTTTGAAATCTAAAATAATAAGACTCTGTCTGGATTTGTGAATTCTCAGGAGTCATAATTTTTTAATCAGTTGCATGTAGAATTTAATTGCTCATGGAATGGCATTGAGCAATCATGAATTTTATTAAACCACATAGTTTTGAAAATGGAAGTCAACGTAAAAACTAGTCTCGTAGCTATTGGTGCGATTTTGGCTTGGCAAACACTCCAGTAGGTACCCTAGGAGTAGTAGACTTCTTTGCGTGAGTCCCTCACAAACAGCAAGACAACCTCTCCTTTATTTTATGTTAACATGAGAGCTGCATGTGCACTGTATCTTTCTAAACATAATCAAGCATGTAAAAGAAAGTGAGAAAGATCAAATTGCTTGTGAGAATGGTGCATTTGCCACCCTCTTTATTAATTTATCTTATCATACTTTTTTTTTGTTTATTTCTCGCTCAAAACAGGCACAAAGCTCTCTCCGAACCCTCCGTCTTTGCACAAATGGGCCCAACCCTATGTGGCCATGCATCCTACCAACCCAGCCCAAGTCATTGCAAGCCAACCCCGGGTCAAGCTAGGTCAAAAGGTCAAAGGTCAGGGAATGAAGGTCATGGGGTGAAAGGTCACACCAGGACTGTGGACCGTGCAAGCTCCAGATTGGGACACTGACCCAAAACCTACCCACTGTAATGGTATTTGTGCTGTAAGAGTTTACACAGTGATATGAGTACATTGATTATGTACAAGATGTATTTTATCCTAAATTATATACCATGGTAACTTAATGATATGTATAAATCAAAGACCATGCAAGATGTAAGTAATCCATGAAATTATTGAAATTATGTCTTGAATATCGATATCTATTTAAACCTGTAATGTTGTGTAGCAGTTTGAAATATGTAGTTAAACGTATAGGATATGAATAGTTGCATATTCATTGATCATTGTCAGTAAATTATGTTGCTTCTGTGATACCGTCATGCCCTATCAAGTCAAAATGCAAGAAATGATGAATATTCATTTAGGGCTAGGCTTATCAATCTGAAATCATGTGGTCCTGACATGTCATAGAGGTCAAATGGGACTAACACATGTACACAGCCATTGTCATCACTTAAACAGTGGCAGCAGACACAAGAGCATCCCCATGAGTGAGTTTTTTTTTTCAAAGAATTTGAGGCTACGAAAAGTTTGTGCACATGCATGCTTTCCAGACGGTGTCTTTTCTTATTATTTTAGTGAACCCACTTTCCCCATGAAATGCAGGAGCTCAATTCAGGTAAACAGGATTTGAAATGAAGATCGATGCAGTTTACATGGAAACTAGTATTGGATGAAGCTTACAGACTGTAACAGAATTTAAAACTATTTGAAGATTGAATGATCAAATACTTTGAATATTGTACCAGGCAAATGATTTGAACAATTATATTCAGCCGGAAGAATGAATAGAATATATGGCCTACTATTTCTGTTTAAATCAGATAAATAGAGAGTAAGTATGTGATATGCTCATCACAACTTCTCTTTTACTTTGCAAGAACTTGAGTGTTGTTGCCAATACCTGTATTCATCTTGAAAGTTCAAGTACTCATTGAAAACCTATCAAAACTTCTGTGTTCTGCTTCTACTTCATGCATCGAAATACTAGTACAGTGTAAATGGTTTTTGTGGCAGCTACACGATTATGAACAAAACTTTACGTGGTGTTTTACACAGGAAATTTAATGGTAAGTTCAACATAATCAATTGTGACAAGAATCTTGTTGATATCTCATTGAAGCTCGTCTTTTTGGAATGCCTATTTTGAGTGTTCATGGTTGTCATGATATTTCAGTGATGATTTTACTTTGTGCAAAATTCCATGAGAAGAGATAAAGAAAAGAAAAAAGAAAAAAAAAAAGAAGAGGAAAGATATAGGTTAACTTGATCACATTGATCTTGTGAATTGTGCAATGAACTACAGGTATGTTCTGAATGAAATAGTTATCTGGGGGGATCCTTCTTAATCAGTCAATCATAATACAAATCAATGTAGTTCAGACACACAAAGACTTCAGCTATTGCTCTGAACTAAACTGACATGGAATGATGTGAAGATATGCAATATTTAAAAAGTGCGGTGAAAAAAAAAAAAACCCAGAGTGGCACAATGTACATTTTTAACTAACTTCATGTACCTTTTGGCAATGATAGAAAATTCAAATCCTTGCACAGTAACTCCAATCTGGACCTCTGTTTATTTCTTTCAAAATAGTTGTTGATGGTCAAAAACAGAGTAAATGCAGAACACCTTTATGACCATATTTTGAGATAACATTTCAAGCAGTAACCACTTGCTTCCTTGGTCAAGGTTGTGATCTATTCACATATGTTTTTGTTTAATATTTCTATTAGGGGCGAGCACAAGTCAATAGCTAAGCAAAACCAAAAAAATCACAATTTTTCTGTTACATTTATATTTCACTATCTGTGGACCAAATGAAGAAATGAGTGTGAATGTGTAAACTGGCATGATACCTTTATAAGTACTCACTTCATTGCAGGTATTCTTGCTGTGAATTATGCTTTTTAGTGTTTGTTTTGGTTGATCTGTGTTCAGTTCATTCCATGGGGGTACACTTCAGAGTTACTTTTTGCCAAACACAGGAGAAATCTAGCTTAAAGTGTCCTTCAGTTTCCAATTACAAATCAGACAAAACGAAAATTGGATTATGTGGTCTGCTCTCGTTTGTTAACTACAGAAATGCATCTTGCCCTTTGCAACTAGTGATGTGTCTAACCTCATGGTTGTTCTGTAAGTATTTCAATAGTAGAATTCATGGTATTTGAGTTTTTTGGTATTCCTTCTGACTAATATTTCATGATGTACCACGTTATATGCTAAACATGTTATGTGTGAACAAAGCCCCAATATAATGGAGAGAGAGATGATTCTGCTACAAAATTTTATGCCATGTCATGCAAGCAAGAGAAGACAAAATTGTTACGAAGCTGAATTTTGCAGATCAAATTACCAATGTAACATATCTTGTAACCAAAAATAAGTTCACTAGTTCTGCAGCTTCCCAATATTTCATTTTACAAATATAATCTTCAGCATGGTTTTGTGCGATTTTCCCCGAGTCTGTCAGTCCACATGATGAACAATGTCTGCTGAGAGTGAGAAGTGAGTTTTTGAAGTGTTGCAAACCAGTCACTGCTCAGTTATTTCATATTAGAATCCCCGTATTGAGACTTTAACAAAGTCACTTGTTTGCCGTTCAACTGAGTTCGCATCATTTAAAGTATGATTCTCAGCAAAGCTCAGTTCAATGATATTGGATGAGTTCACATCTTAGATTGAGATGATTATGATTTTGCAACATCCAGCCTGCTAGGAAAAAGAAAACCAACAACATGCAACCGAAAAGAGCAAAAAAAAAAATATCCCTGTCGAGATGAAACACCTTAAAGAATGTGAGACTCCGAATGACTAAATGGCATGCAGTACATAGCGTTATATCCATAGCATTGATATCACTGAATGCCCGTATCTCATATATGTTTGCAATATAGTTGTGGGTTCTTAATTGCAGGTTGAAGGATAAAACAGAAGCTGTAAGCAAGCTTCATCATGTATTAATATATTGATGGGGTGACTGCAGTCAGTTGTGAAAGTGTATGGAGTAAGTCATGTTTGCTTCACACATCTACTTAAGATGTCTCGTGAAGCCATCAGCATGGGTTAAAAAAAAACACACACATCTTGAGTGAGATAAGTGAGGATGTTTTGTTCTTCCGACTTTATCTAGGTTCCTCTTTATGCAAGAAGTCGTTATGTATTTTCTGATGTTGATTTTATACAACTTCTTTGTTTTCACTGAGAAAAAAGAATAAAATGCTGTAAGTGTCCTGTTATGTCATTGTATGATATAGACCTACATGTATTTATACACTGCATCTCCAACATCCTACAGAAATCACAGGAATTCAAGCATTGTTAAAACATTATTCATCATTAACTGTTAGGGCATTTGATATACTGCGTGATTGTTCTCAAGCCATTGTGTGCACATTTCAACACTAGAGGGTGCTCTTTCAGTAGCTGGAAACACTAATTGGTTCTTGTGTCACAAAGTGAGATATGTACTCATACTTTGTGTGATGTGCTGTGCGATTTCATCAATCAAACTGCCTGGATGGTTAGCAAAGTGTTATTCAGTTCAGATGATTCACGTTACTTGAAAGACATGGATTTTATTCACTAATCTACCTGAAAGATCAGAGAGTATTTCAGGCAAACATTATTTGCAACATGATGAGCTTATGCCACCTGCAAAAAAGGCACAAGAGGCTTTCTGGGGTCAAAGAGAATGAAAAGAGGTAACATGAGGCATTTGTATTAATGATGTCATTTTGTGTAATTTGATATGACATATGACATTTTAATGGCAGAGACAATTATTTGAGGTGGTAATGAGTGTGTATAGATTATTTGAATTGAAGTTTTGTCATGGAATGCAGTCAAAGTCATTGCCTCAACAGGGTCAGAGCTTACTACAGATTGTCTTTGCTCGAGGACATCATTCTACGCAATGTTTTAGCCAAAGATTATGTCTGGTGGAACCCTTCTCCTCTTGGTTCAACCAACCTGTCAAACACATATTATATGACTGTTGTGCAGTTTATGATTTCTGCTTTCTTCTATACTCAACTCGTCATCTTACCATCATTCAGTCTGATAAAACTCTCTGAATCTCCAGCTCTGCCCAAAATCCCCTTCATACCAGTCACGTAAGTGATTGATTACCTCCATGTTTGAATCTGGAAAAGTTTTGTTTGTTTTTTAAAAAAAAGAAGGAATTCTGCAAACATTAAGTCAAGTTTAAAAGCTTGGAATTTTTCATGTGAAAGTTTTTGAGTTAATTAGCAGTTCAAAACACAGTCAATTGTCCCAGTGTCATTGTGTGAGTAATCCATAATTTACATCAGTATGATGTATCTTCATCAAATACTGCATAGATATCCACCAATACTTTTATTAATTTTACAATTTGAACATGACCAGTCATTAGAAACTCTTAGACAAGCCTAGAGAAGTTGGAAGGAGATGCAATTTCTGGTGATTTTGTGTGAATATGTGTGATGTATTTAGAAAAAGCAATTTTTGCCACAACTTTTGTTGCAGCATTGATGTGGCTTGCCACCATATTGGACCTAAGACAAAATTTGCTGTTTTCTGCAATGGAAGTGTACATTTTTCAGCAATATATGATTAGTCTTGTTTTTAATTGTACATATTGTCATGTACAGTGATTGTGTTCTCCCAAAGTAGTAAAAACTACTTCTTCTTTATTTTGTATTAATCATGATGGACTTAAATGACATCTAAAGCTGTCCATAAGTAGATCACTGTGAAATGTAGAATGATACAAAGTATTACACACCTGCATATCTATTTTGATAAATCCCCCGCCCCATCCATTTGAGTTGAAGAAAAATGACTTTTGTTGTTTTATTTTTGGACTTATTTTCAGAACAAACAAAAATTTGTTTATATTAATGATCTGAGGGATTTGTTTTATCAATCAAAATCTTGATTTCTGTTTCCTATATTTTGTTCAGCTCTTGTACCAGATTGTAATTGTTGTTGAATTAATACGTTGTGTCAGGATTTCATGATGCGTATTTGAAATTTCATAATGCAATATGTTGCCAAGTGAATTTTAATTTGGGTGTTCGCGTTGTGATGTACCAAAGACGTGTGAATCTACAAATTTGTCATACATCATTCCTCTTCCTGTCTGCCTGCCTTAAAGGGATCGTATAGTTTTTGTTGAGACCTAATTTCAGGTTTCTAACATTTTTTGGTGAGATAATGAGAAACCTCTTTTGAAATATGAAAGAGCATGTACTTCCATGAGGAATTCAATGTTTATTTCATGAAAATTGGTTTTAAAATGACTGAGATATCCAAAACAGAGCGATTTTGATAAAGTGTGGGACCCACCTTTTATTATGATCACTTTGTTTTACTTTTTTTTTTTGTGGATGTTTCAGTCATTCCAAACCCGATTTTCATCAAATAAACTTTTAATTCCTCTTAAAATGGTATGCTCTGTAGTATTTCATAAGTGTTTTCTTGATATCTCACAAAAAGTTAAAAACCCAATTCTCATCACCACCAGTACTATTCCATCCCTTTAAGGATGAACAAGAAAAACTCAGCTGACAACAGTCCTGTAGATGGATCTGATAATACCTTGTCACATTTATGATCCTAGCTGAAAAAAAGGTAGAAATCTCTATCACTCTTCTAAACTTCTCAAGTTTTGAATCATTCATGACAATCTATTTTGAAGAAAGTAAACCAGGGGAAAGTATTGTGTTACAGGTACTTTTTGTGACACCCCTCCCCCCCCCCCCCCCATAAAAAAGTATCCCCTCTGCTCAATCATTGTCAACATCCTATATCAATCTAACTGTAGAAAAAAAAATATCCAGCATTGGGAGGACTTGTGAATCAGATGGGGCAAGTAACTTCTTCCTAATTTTTCAGGAAAAGGATTATGGTTGTCCCCAAAGCCCTCAGACCTCGGGAATTTCTCCAAATTGGTGATATTTTCGAAATGATCAGTTTCTTCTTTTGTTGGGCTTGTTGCTCATAAGATACAAGTATTTTTCACCCATGTAGACTTGGGATTGGCTATGAAAAACAACCCTGACAGTGCCGTTATTGGCATATTGACTGTTCTGCTGTGCAACTCAAATTCATGTGAAAACTTATGAACTACTGAAAGTAGAATTTTTATTCACTTAATTCAAGATAATATATATTGTGTTTTCAAACTGTATCTTTCCTTCCTCTATCCGTCTTCAGATCTGTATTATCTGTTTGTAATCCTGTACATTTGTTCAGATTATCGTATCCTTACTCTCTCTCTCTATCAGTCCAGTTTTCTTTTCTAATTCATTGTGATTGTAACTATACCTGCTGCAATATTTTAGAAACACTGATTAGAGTCACTTTTTTATAGTTTCAGTTTAGTGGTATAAACAGCTTTAATTGATTTAACTGTTTTTACATGATCTTTTCCCCCCTGGTGAATTGTCATATCTGCTTTAGCCTTGCTGTTTAGCCTGGGGAAAATTTTTATGGGTTTGTTTCTAATTGTAAATACCGTTACTTCTGTACATGCCTGTGAAAATGAAGTTACATGCATTCTGTGTACTCGAATCCTCATCAATTACTGTGGAAAGTATCAGTGGCCATGAATCAAAACTTTTAAGGTGTGTTATATGTAGTGAAATCACAAAGAGAAACACAAGTTTGTCCAGTGAAAGCTACATGGATAAACCATGGATCTTTTGGTAATACTAAGCCATTTGCATATGAAAAAAAGATCATTGGACTTATTATTCTCAGCATATGACAGGTTTTTGAATATTGTTGAAGTCATAAACAGATGCAAAGTTGTTGTTCTATGTTTTTTGGTTGTTGTAACTTTCTATACCTCATTCACAAGCCTCTGAATAGTAATTAAACTTTAATGACCATTTGATGAGGCACAACATGTAATTACAGAGACTCCAACTCTCCCGTTTTCGACGGGAGATCTCCCGCCGAAAATCCATTTTTGCAAAATCTCCCGTTCTCCCGCTTGAGATTTAATTTCTCCTGCCCTGGCTCTTTGTCTCCCGTTGGAAAGGATTTCTCACTTATTTCTATCGTATGTTGAAAAAATAAGCCTTAGATAGCACCAGAGAGCATCTAGAACCCTGGGAATTTCGCGCTTCGCACACATCAACTTGGAATCTCCCGTTTGCTAGGGGTTTCAGGCGGGAGAATCTCCAGATCAGAAGGTGCTTTGGGTTGGAGTCTCTGTAATTATGTCGGTGAAATATTTGAATGGGCGGGAGACAGGTCAAATTCAGATTCTGCCCCCACTTTGTGTGCCAGGACAAGTCATTCTTGGCAACCCCAAATCTTCCCAAGAATTGTCTCGATGGTAGCCTGACCTAGCAGCAGATGATGCATTTATACATTCAAATTCAAGCCATGGCATTATATAGAAACCAGAAGAGCATATGAAATATATATGCCTCATCTCGTGATCATCACAAGGCATTATGCACAACCTGTGGAAACAGAAAATGTATTGCAAATCATGCAGTCTAGGGTTCTACTTTGAAGCCAGCACTTGTCCTTCCCTCTTAATTTCCGTCAGCCATTGTAATAGTTCACACATATCAAAGTGAACAAACTACTTTTGGTGAATAACCATGGTTAGTACCACACATTAAGCCATTGACTATTGAGAAACTGATGCATCCCATACAGAGTCTATGGAAATTTCATTATCTAGTGAGTGATGGGTTACCCTTGGCATATAAATATGAGAGAGAGAGTATGCAAGTTAGATAAAATTGCAGTATAAAATTATATATACAACTTTAAACTATGTCCTGAGTAATATATATTAACAAACCAATGTATCAAGTGCAGATAGATATTCCCATATAATGGTCATATAATTATAACTTGCCATCATATTTATTTAACATTACGGATGAAGTATACAAAGATACGCCATGCATGATGATCTGAGGGTATCACTTAATCATGGATGTCCCATCCTATCAACTCATTTTTATTGGATTTAGATCGTAATTGTTAAGAAGTAAATTGCTGATTTACATCATCCAGGCAGACATGATGTTCCCCTGTGTGTTGTTGTCTTGTGATTGCAATTCAGTTCTCACTCGTGTGTCTGAAATGTGTCGTATGTCATGTGGTGCCTCAGAATAAACAGCTTCAAGTACATGTTCAAAGCATAATACCTATGCATTGTGCAGTGTCGTCATTTTCCTACAGATGCTCTACATGCTGAAACATGCCTGAGTGTGTGTTATGTGTGTGTGTGTGAGTGTGTGTGTGTGTGTGTATGTGTGTGTGTGTGCATGTGGGCTCGTATGTACCTGCGTCTGTGTGACTGTTTGTGTATGTGTGTGCATGTATGCATTAAGTGTAAATCATATTTTTAGATTCACAATTAAACACCCACAGATGGTATTGTTTATATTCTATCAAATCTACTATAAACAGTTTGTAAGCGTTACTATCTTGTAATTATTTATGTCTCGATAAAAAGCAAAAACAGAACACAAAAAACAGCAAAAACAAAGATAAAGCAAGGAGCCACGAAAATCATAATGTCATCATACCTCCAGCAAAACAATGTTTATAATTATGGGTATAAGAGGCAATGAATCAGGCAGGCAGACAGTTTGTCAAATCCATGGCAAGAACTTGTTGAATCAACTACTTTATATAAGATTTGACACCTAAATACGGGACTTAAAGGCATTGTTTACTATTTGCAGATGAAACAAAAACCTAGCTGTAGTGCTTCAAAATAGTTCTAAAATGTGAGTTAGGGATAGAAACAACCAGATGGTGTAAACAAGTTATTCAGTATAATCAGTGTTAAGTATTGTTAGATATACAAAATGTGAACAATAGTTATGATAAGATTGTTCCTTGACTAAACTGTATGCAGTTATGGTTTAGTGAGAAAAATAGTGATATCTCCATGTTTTAGGTTTTATTGCAGGATTTTCATAAGGTAGGATGTTTTGTGATACAACTGACATACACATATGCATCAAAAGTGATAACTTGGAACATTTTTTTAAATCACTGTTCCCAATGGTAAACAGTACCTTTAATGTGTGGAGGTGCAAGGGAGTTTTCAGGTAGCAAAAAAGTATCATTATGGTACATTGTAATAGCATACAAGCAAATAAAAACAAACAAGCAAACAAACAAGCAAAACAAAGTAAAACAAAAACCATGCATAACAAATGGCTATCTCAGATTTAAAGTGATTCCAAAGGACTTCGGCACAGACTGGTATATTGGTTTTCAGGCATCTGTGTACTAGACACTTTTTTTCAAGAGTGGCAGGAAGTATATCACCATGGTAATACAGCGGAACTTCAATTTATAGCAGTCAGATATGGTGAGATATCTGATACAACAAGGTAATTTTACAGGCCCCAATCCTGTTGTGTTCTTATTAAGCTCATACAGCATACAACTTCTCTGGTGCTTGATCAGAACGAATAAAAGTGAAATATTGGCTTTGATGTACATGCAGATCTACAAGAATTTTCTTTTTCAAGAATAGTAATTTAGTACCTTTGTGAAAGTAACTTATGGGAGAGATATTTTTTGACCAAAAAAAAAGAGAGCAAAAAACAAACAATAACAAATCCTTCAAACAACTTCTCCCATGTCAAAGCAACTCAAACAAGGTTTAGTTCAAGTGGTGAGACACTTGCGTAGTTTGAGAGTTGTTTGTTGCTATGGCAACAGCTTGTTTAGCAAGAAAGGAGAAACCTTTGTAGATCAATCAACTCCAGTTATTCAAATTCAGCTTGTGTTTGTCTTCAGGTGTGGTGATGTAAAGGCTCTTTTGTTGAGAGTGATAAAAAGTATTGCCTTGGCAATGAGCTGTAATTGAAGAGTTTATTCGCAAAAACCGATAAGTCCATTTTTGAAGATTTTGAAGCACACTGTAAAAACATCGGTGTTAGATTTAACACCATGGGTGTTAAATCTAACACCGATCAAACTTCAATAGAGGACCACACCCACAGGTGTAGAAAATGTATTGTGACGGTGTTAAAAAGTGTTCGCCTGGCACTTCGTGGTGTTAATTTGGCACTGTGGCTGGTGATATTTTTGACTCTGCGCTAGAGTTAATTCAATAATGACACCGCATGGTGTTGATTTGATATTGGTGGTGTTAATTTCAAAGGTATAACACCAATCCAGCTTCAATAGGGGACCACACCAACTGATGTTACTGTGGTGTAAATGTATTTACAGATTTTTTCAAAAATCAAGTACTTTATCGGAAAATTCTTTATCATCTTGTTGAAGTTCAAAATTAACAAGAAGTGCAGTAACTAAGAAACTATTCAAAAAACAATTTTAAATTTTAAAATGACACCCGGAGGTGTTAATCTAACACCATGAATGAGCACCGGAAATTTAACACCAGCTCGGTGTTTCATATTTAACACCGGACTTTTTTGCAGTGTACAGTCTCCGTCATAAAGTACAAAATAATACCTTTTAAATAACATATTATTCACTACATATAAAGGTACATTTTTGAAGTTATGGTCAAAAGAAGCAAAAAATTTCTTATTATTTTCTTTATTTTTCTTGAGCTTTAATCGCAAATATCGCCATTTGGCAAATATGGACTTATCGGTTTTTGCGAACAAACACTTCAATTACTCTCAATTACAAGGACCTATAAACCACAAGTATGAAAATTACCATGTTATGTCGATTTTCTACTATATCTGGGTACAAAACAAAGGAATATAAAGGAGTTTGGACCTGCAAAATCACCTCTTATTATAAGAGGGTTTTGTTTTATCAATCTCTTTATAACAAGGTTCCACAGACTGTTAAGTTTCAGAACACTATAGAGGTACCTTGTTATGTCAACCAAGTCAAGGAAGGAAGCATAGTAATATTTCACACTTTTTAGGGGCATGCATTTTGGAAAATTCTGGCGGTTGAATGACAAAGTAGGGTCAAACGGGCATGATATTAGCTACACAAATAAACATACACCTGTTCATGCACAGACCTCACCCAACATAAAATACACATATCCGTACACTCAAGCTCTATACATATTGTTAGGGGTCACAGAATTTGAAATCAGTTGGAAGAGCAACTGAAGAGTTTGCTCGCATAAACCGGTAAGTCCATATTTGCCAAATGGATATATTTGCGATTAAAGGTCAAGAAAAATAAAGAGAATAATAAGAAAATATTTGCTTCTTTTGACCATAACTTCAAAAATGTACCTTTATATGTAGTGACCAATATGTCATTTAAAAGGTATTATTTTGTACTTTTTGACAAAGACCGTACTTCAAAATCTCCAAAAATGGACTTATCGGTTTTTGCGAACAAACTCTTCAACTATTGTTGCTTGATAATCATTGACACTTACATTACTACTGGATTTTGGATTATTTATCAGAGACAGCTCAATATGAATGATGATATCAGATTTGCTTTATTTCAGATCATGATGGAAATGAATGGGTGAATTAATTTACTCAAACTCAAGCTCAAATCACAGCATAAATATAACAAAAAGAGCATAGAATATTATTAAACAGTGACCACAATTTTGATATATAAACTAAAATGTAATGATACAAATGAACAAGATATCACTTGAAGAGTTTGTTTGCAAAAACTGCTGATTCCATTTTTTTCATAAGAATCAATGATTATTGATATATCACAATCATGGGACTAATCTAAAGATAAAATCAGTGTGTATCAAACAAGATGCATGCTGGATGTATAACTGAATATTTCAGTCTGAAATCAATGTTTTGTTGCAAAACCCAATAAATACTATTCACATTTTCCTCTGAGTAGATTTCTGAATATTAAACCAACGTTTATAGGTAACCAAAATTCATATGTGATTTCTACATCAATCCTGTTCTGTTGGTTTAAAGTACTGTAATGTATCAAACAAAATGGACATCATCCAGAGCTACCAAGTCTCACGCATATTGTGAGTGAGACTCAAGCATTTAGGGTCTGTCTCACGATCTCACGCATGACACCCATTTTTCTCGCGCATTGGGAGCATAGCTTAGAGGATTAAAGTGAGAGTTGCAATTGAAGGCATATTTCCCTTTTGTCTTTCAAAATAAGTAAAATAATAGTCACTCAAGTATGCACCAGTTTGCATCATTAAGAGCTAAAAATTGAAAAAGCTCCCTATCGTGGAAGGGCAGACACCCCCCTCCCACACCCTCCCCTAGCTAAATTTTTTGAACTTGGCATCTATGCATCATCAGTTTTTGCGAATTAACTCTTTACTTATTCCCTTTAGACAATTTACGCTCATGTACACACTATGGCCTATGCACACAGAATTCTTAGAACTATAATCTAAGTCATTCTTATCGTGACCATCTTGTCACAAGTAAATACAAGTGTAGTGTAATAAAGTTCATTGGAATCATATCCTGACACAAAGCATGATGAAGGAAATCTCTCAGGTAAGATTAATAGCGCCATCTCGTGTTCAATAACTTGTAGATCGGACAGATTTTTATCTTGTGACGTCACAGTTGCTACAACACATTCAAGATGAAGCCAGTCACTAGCAAGTGTCAAGCTCATCGATATTGTGTGTTATGAACGTAATTTTTCCAGAAATACAAGCTCTTTGAGAGGGAAACAAGTCGGCAAGATGGATTACGAGGGTACACCAGAGCCGATAGACTTTGACTTTTTCGACGATGAGAATGGTTCAGACACTGGAGCAAGAATAATATCCCCGGATCGCAAGAGTGCTCGTCCCACAAGCGGTAAGCGAAGCGACAGTGCACGGGGCAACGACGGCGATTATGATAGGGAGTCGGTGCGAAGTGTTGCGAGCAGTCGCAGTAGTGTTAGCGTGCGGATTCCAACGGCTGCTCCAGCTAAAGACGACGGTAATGAAGCAGACTATTATTCTGAGGAATTCGAAGAGAGTGATAACGAAGGACACAAAGATGATGATAATACCTTTCGTTTTAAAGATGACATCGAGTCTTTAAAGGAGCGACCAGATAAGTCGAATTCTGGCAGTGCACACCACAACTTCCACAAATCGTACTCTTCATCAAAATCAAAGTCAAAGACAAGTGCAATGAGGAAGTCTAACTCTCGGCCGAAAACAGCAAAAAATAGCAAGAGGCAGCAAAGGTCAAGGTCAAGTAGCTCTAGCTCTAGTTCGTATACAAGTGCCAGTGAGCACAGTGACAGTCCAAGTTTTACTTCAGAGTCAGAATCGAGCACAAGAGACCACGACAGTGTCACTGATGTTTCACCACTGCAGAGCCCAAGAAGTTCACCCATCCCCAAGCTTGAATATGATGAGCAGGAAATGGAAAGGGAGACAGAAAAAATGAGAAGTGTTAGGTTTGAGGACAGAGCAGCAGATAATCGAAGGGAGAAGTCACATCAAAGGTCAAGACCGAAATCTGCCAAATTTAAGGAACGACCTCCTCCTAACGTCAAAACTCCAGGTTATTCCAAGTACCAAGATGACCCACGCCTTCGAGAATCGGAGGCCAACGAGTTGAGTATGTTGCTGCGAGCAGTTTTAGAAATGGACGAGACGCCAAACACATCAGAACTCTCCATGCTGCACAAAAATCTGAAGAGACCGCTGTCTGGAAAACGAAAAAACAGACCTCAGTCTGCCCCAATGCCCCACCAGCGCATGAACATGTCGTTCAGTAATGACGAGGTCAAACGCATCGACAGAGAGAACCAACGGCTGCTGCAGAAGATTGTGGGGAGTCCAGGCCAGTCGACGACCAAGACTCGAACGGGGAGTGCAAGCCATTCACGGGCCAGCAGAGTTCCCAAGACACCAATGAGTCATTCAGCAGTCCAGAGACAGAGAGATCAGAGGAGAATAGAGATAGAAAACATGGTAAATATGACATAGAATCTGTCTAGGTGTGTAGAACCTCTACATAAATGTACAAATGGGCAATTCCACGGTAACTGACGTTACGCGTAAGGATTTTCATGAAATTGTTTATGTTGTAGTTTTGTGAATGAAAGCACCCGGGGCTTGTAATTAGCATTGATGAATGAATTCATGAGAATGAAGAAATAGGTGGAAAGTTTTTCTCTCAAACTGCATTTCTTTCACATAGCAGGTGAAAATGTGTCGGTAACTGACGTTACAGAAAAAGGACATGGGAAATTATGGTGTAGATTTAAATGGAAATATCTCATGTCCCTGAATTCTAAACTTTATGTGTTTAATATGGCAATATACCTAGGTTCTTAGGAACAGGTGTGCAAAATAATGTGCACTTTAGATTTTTCCTTGTAGCACCATGCCAATTTCAGTGAAGGCATGACGGTAACTGACGTTACGTAACTGACGTTACGCTTACATTTGCCATAGGGTTTACACATGGAAAATCATGATTAGGAATACTGTAGTTTTGTGATATTTTATAATTCTGACCTTTCAGAGTGATTTGTTTGATATGGAATCATACCTTGGTTCATCAATTACAAATACCCAAATGAAATGAAACATTAGTCCATTTTCTTTGTGTTTTATGAAAATTTAAAGGGAAACATGTCAGTAACTGATGTTACGTAACTGACGTTACACATACTTTTGCCATGGGGTTTACAAAGAACTAATTTATTTAACAGGTTATTATACTGCTGCAGTATACCAGTAACAATCCCAGGCATTTACTTAGCAACAAATTAAAACAAAATCTAAAGACAAAAATGGGGTGGGGCCCTTAGAAGGCAAGCTCCCCCCATGCCATAGGACAGTTGAGCAAAAATAATGTAAATGCACCAGAGGATATTTCTTGACATTTGTCTTAAAATTGAATGCTTATTCAACAGTTATGATTACACAGAGCCATTTAGATTCAGCAGTTCCAAGTATAAATATTGACATAACTAAGGTTGCTTGTTTGTTTGTTTGTTTTTGATGAACAGGAAAGTTTCTATCTAGAGTACCCCACCCATAATGCCCTGCAGCACTACACAAAACACAGATATTTTTGTGTGTGAAAAAAAAAATATCTTTCAGATCATGGGGAAAAACACATACAAATGAAAATATTCATAAATATGTATGAAATCTACTGTGATATATTCTTTCTTCTTTTCTTTATTTTACTCCTTCTCCCTCAAGGCATTGTTAGGGCCACAAATAGAAAAAAAAAAGATGATCTCCATTATCAATAATGATTTAAGTGAATAGTGTTACACTTTTAATATTTTTCTGTGAAGAAGAAACATGCTCTGTTTGGTCAAAAGGGCATTATTTGTTTATTCCTTGCTTGAAGGAATGTAATTGTTTTTCTTTTCCTTTTCACTGGTACCTGGTATATCAAGGCTTGCAAATACATCCCAGGTACAAAGAAATAGGACTTTGCAGCCAAAGAATTCTAAGATCAATATAAACAAATCTTCCTGTTCATAATTATCATGTATTACAAAAATGTCCCTGCATGAATGAAATAAAGTAATCAACAAATATGAACAGTTTTTTTTTTTTTTATTTTACCCTAGAATCACCTCTCACTTTGAGCAACATCAGTGTTAGTTTCAAACAGTAATGGCAGTACATGCCTTATGTCAGGTCTGCTTACAATGTATGTACCATTTCAAGATGTGCCATATTAACTAAACCACACATTTACGTGCAAGCGAAGAACTGTTCCTGCATTTGCCTTGACGTAGAAACTTCACTAAGCTTCCAGAAAAAAAGAAAAATGCTAGCAAAAGTAGTCATTAGTAAAGATTATAAAACTGTTGGTATGCAGCTGTACACAAGCTTTTTAATAGAAAAAGGTAGTTACCATGCAACCACATCATTGATTAGGCCTACAAATTTGGTAGCTTTATCATCCCGTAGGACTGTGAATGTACTGTATAGTAATTTGAGTGCATTAAATATTGCATGTAGTAAACCTAAACTTCCAGATGATTTAACCGTATACTTGTGCTGAACCGAAAATCAAAAGCTCAAGCCCCCCCCCCCCCAAAAAAAAGATAAATAAATAAATAACATAAAATGAACCAAAAAAATGTATCCATGGACATACAGTGTACCATGGTGATGACATCATTCCCTATCAAAGGGATTGCTGTTCTTTGTTGATAACCTTTGACTTCCCAGTTGTATTGAAATGGCCTAAAGTCAAAAAATTTGCCTAAGTTGCAATTACTGTCATGGTAACTGACGTTACATACTGGTATATGATGTTTCGGTAACTGACGTTACACATTTTGATGTGTTCATTTGACTCTCCAGTATGCCAAGTATCCTTATTTTCTGGTATTGAAAGGAAGGCATATGGGCATACATTAGAAATCCTAAGTTACATCATACAGCTCACTTTCTTTGATGAATAAAGTTGAAAATTCCTTGTTTTTGGTAACTGACGTTACATCCATCATTGTCAAACTAATTCAAAGTTTTTATAAAATTCTTAAAAGCAACCAGCTTTTTCTTTCTATCATGTGGTAAAAGACTTGTCTGGTAACTGCATGCATATAAAAGATTGTTGTTTAGAGTACTAGTAAAGTGGATATACAGAGGGTAAATTATGTGACAATACACTCTTTCTTACCATTGAGTTATAGGCATATTTTGGCAGCCATTTTGAAAATCAAAACGGCAGCTTTTATTGAAAAACATAATGATTCTTAAAACTTCAACTCAAGTATTGTCTGAAAATGTATGGTGTTTGAAACAAACATCATTTTGAATTTTCGGCACCTGTGTCCTACATACCGTGGAATTGCCCAAATGTAGATTGCAATTTAACCAGTGAGAAATATTTGCTTGCATGAAACTTTTGTGAATTTCATGAGGAGCCAAGATTTGAGAAAGAATAGTCAAATGCATGCGAAAGATTTGATCTACACAATGCATTTGATGCCAGTGACAATTTGCGAAAGTTTCATGTGGCGGAAAAGGCTGTCATCTCCGTGTCACAAATGTTTTTAGTTTTTAACACGCTAGAATTCTACGTCACGTACGTGAAATTACGGAAAGTTTCACTGCCCAGCATTTTGCTTTGCGTAGTTTGGGCAGTATGACTGCAAATTTTTCAAGAAGTTTCCAGCGAAAGTTCCTGTGAACTTCCTGCACGCATTTGGGAAGTTTCTCACTTCTCATGAAACAACACATAGTTTTGTGCAGTGTTACCACACGTGGCTGATACAATGTATAGTAAGGGTACTAGGTCTCGCGCAGGGACGTAATGATCGCGCATAGCGTAACTGCGTATAGCAAGCATTAATACGCGTAAGACTAGGCGCAAAATTTGCCGATACGCTCATGGAATAAACATACCTGACAACCGCTAAAAATGAGAAGGAAGCAGGTAAGAAATTTAGATTTCAAACAAATTTTTCACTAAATTTCCAATTTTTTGGAACAAATTTTTCACTAAATTTCCAATTTTTTACGTTATAATTTACCTACCCTAGCTCAAAATCTTTTTTAAGGATGTTGTAGCCAAGACGTGTCGTCTCGCTTGTCTCGTTCGTATGATCGTAGCCAATAGAATTCGTATTTTGTTCGATCGATCGTTTATAATATTCTACGAAAGCCGAAGCACGTTCAGCCGCAGAGAGGGGCAGACACTTTCACGCATGAAACTACATAGGGCAGCTGCGCGATCTTTACATACCCCGAGAAGGTGAACGCATAAAATTAAGTCCGACATACAAACGGCGACAGCGCACTACTCCGTCATCGTATCATCAGGAGATTCTGGGAGGTGATTTTTCTGCATTTTCGTGATATTCATTGAGAAATTCAGGTACGATTATGGAATAACTTCTATTATAAGAGCATTTCAAATTTTCGTGCGCGATATCTAGACCCCTCAACCATACTTCTTTGAAGTGTGTGTAGATCCATTTATGGTGTTTACACACATTGTGCATTCTTTTGTGTGCTGTTTGTGTGTTTGCATTTTTTAGGACTGCAAGAGGTTAAGTACTGGTAGTTTCAATCACTGGGACTACGCATACATTTACATTGTAGTTTGTCTGTAGTGTAACCACATGCTCAAACTTCTGGGAATTATTGAATTTAAACAAAGTACACATATAGCTGTAGTTTCGTGTAGTGTGACTGTGGCTATTATTTGATTTCCCAATGAGAATGGGCCTCTTAATCCACAAGCAATGTACATGTAGTAGCATGTCAACTGTATGACATCATGTGGCTGCTGTGGTAGAAACTGCAGGACAACTTTCTGAACTGTGATTGGTCCATGACTGCCTTGTCAGCCCACAAAAACATTGGCTCATTTCTTTCTTGGAGATCCCAAAGGAGAGGATATGATTAAATGTGCTCTTAATTGCCAGAAAAGGAATAAGTAAACAAGCCTCTCTATTAAAGGCCAAGTGGAAAAAAAAAAATTAGTTTCTCATCCTAACTTTTTCTGAAAATAGAGGATGAGGGTACTTTTGTTGTTGTTTTTATTATTATCATTATTATGATTATTTTGCCTTTCCGGAATACAGTCATCAGATTTAAAAATGGTCGGTCCACAACACAACGCTATTCAGGTAGTTTTTGTTTTTTGATGAGGCGCCATAAAAAATGATGCGAGCAAGGACAAGAAACTATAAAACTATTTATTTATTTTTTGTTTTTGTTTTTTACTTGGCCTTGACTGTATCTAGATTGTTTTAAGTCTCTAAATTTAGATTCAAGCTGGCTTACTATCCCTTATTTGCAGGTCAATACAAATCCCTATAGAGTCACCATGTACACATGTACATTGTAGGACTGATATCAGCGCATTGGACGTGTAGGGCCTACAAATATTAATGCTCGACAATGTACCTGGATATGCCCGATCTTGTGACTAACAACTCGGGATGATGATGTACGATGTTGTGATCAAAACCTAGAAATAAAGTATAGAGACATAAATTTTTATCTTAAAGCTGCTGTGAAATTGGGGAAGGGGTGGCATGGAATTTAAAAAGCATTTGCATTTGCCCGCCATCATTTGTACAGACATTATAGAAACTGTATGCATCAATAAGTGATGCTTTTATTTACCGAGATTTCACATTCCAGGGTTGTCATCTGAGACTATGATACAGCATACACATGTTAGTGTACATACACATGATGTACAGTGTATATTTCATGTCAAGATTTCTTTTGCCTCCTTGAGGATAACGGTATACTCAAATGCTGATCAATTTAAAATGCTTGAGGTTTCAGGCCCACGCCTATCCATGTTGCAAAACAGCTCATTTGATAATAATAATACCAGATAATAATAAAGAAAGGCTTTCATTTGATACAACTGGTCTTATCGCAACCCCCCCCCCCAAAAAAAAAAAAAAGAAGATAATTATGAATTATGCATCATTTCTGGCCTCTGAAAAATTCTCCGTCAGTTATTGTCATCCTCTATTGCCAGATGATTGATTGATACAAGTGTACAAGTACAGTTTGCGCCATTGTATTGATCCTGATATCTATGCCTACACATCGTGTATTGGAAAGTTGCTGCAGGAGTTCCATTTTGTGACAGCGAGTCTAGTTTGTGTGTTTATTGGTTTTGAAGTGCAGACCTTTATTTCATTAAGTAACTGCAGATCTACAGTGCATGCCTTAATTTATCATTAAGGGGTGATTTATAGTATAGTGGCATAGTTCCTCACAGTGAGAATCTTCTGCAAAGGGATTTCGTGAAAAATGCAAGAAAAATAACCTTGGAATTCTCAGAGGAATTCAAAGTTTACCGATGAAAATTGTTTTTGAAATGGATGAGATATCCATAAACAAAGTATAACAAAATGATCCTAATAAAAGGTGGGTCCAACCCTTTATTAGGATGGCATTGTTTTGGATAATATCTCAGCCATTTCAAAACCAATTTTGATCAAATGAAATTTGAATTCCTCTTTAAATAGAATTGTATGCTCGTTCATATTTCATAAGAGGTTTCTCATTATGTAAAAGAAAAATCATCATAAAAAAAAAAAAACGGTGAAAACCTGAAGCCCCATCTCAACCAAAACTGTACCACCCCTTTAAACTTTTCCATAGATCTGCATTAATCCATCCCAACTTGACTTACAAATGTATAGTTGTAAAGTAAGTACTGGTAAGCCTACTCTGGTGTGAGTATCATGCTTACGATGGTGACACAGTAGGGATTAGGAAGATTAGGTAATCTCTGTTCATTGACAATATTAACTGTATACGGCATATATTTAGCGAGTCTAAATTTTTGTGAATTGGAACTTCCCAACGATTTTGCGAGTGGTTGAATTTGCGATCGTGGAGTCTTGTACCGAATGATGAAAAATTGGGAGTACACATGTACGTCACATTCATGGCATGATCAGAGTCAATATTTCCGCGTGTCTTTTCAGGCCCAGCGATACAGTGCAATTAACTCACTGATAAGAGGCCAAAGCTTTTGAATTTGTAACGGTCATTGAAGCGCTGTGCGGAGCGAAGGACAAAAAATCTCGAAAGTTCACCTCCTCGTATCTCCCTTATTTTACCACCAAATCCCTTGAAACTTCACACAGACATGTATATGTCTTTTATGATTTTTGGGCGAAAATGCTGATCAATGTATCTTTTGAGATACATGTACACTGTATGTGTATTTTTCTGTTTGAGTCGACCGTTGGAAAGGGTTATGATTTTTTTTTTTCAGACAAGTCTGCGCCTGCATATATGCATTTGATGTAAACATATTGCTAGTCTGTATACACCAGACTCACTACCTGCAAAGTTTCGTGTTTGCGCAATTAGTAGTTGGGTGAAAATAAGAGCAAAAAGGCAACTGAATTTAAGAGAAAATACTGGACCTGCACAACTACATCATCCTCCTGCGCATACGTTCTCTACTGGTCAGTGCATGCTGAGCCAACCAGCGGTGTCAGGTTCGGCACTCAGCCACAGGGTTCAGTTTTTGGTCCACAGGGTGGTGAGTGGGTGAGAGACAAACCCTGCCATGTGCTTTAACTGTTTCATGCAGCACGAAAACCGATACATTGGACTGCGTTCTGCTTACGCTATGGACTTTATGTGGGTCACAAGTGACAGTGATCTCAATTTTTTCCTGACATATCCGTGCGCCATATGATACAGAAAAGATATTTGGAACGCAGTATGGATATACTACCATAAGTCATATACCAAAGTTTCATCTTTGGGCAATGAAGGAAAATGTGAGAAAATAACACTTGTTTAGAGACCAAATTATCTGTTTTAGAAGCTAAGTTTTGACGTTATTTTCACAGGTTTATCCTCAATAAAACCAAAAATAACTAACATTGTGAGTTAGAGAATAGTTTCTACTTAAATTTGCTGTATAGTTTTAATAATTTGATGGCTTCTGAGGTGAGATATTGCGATTGTCCTGCAAAACTTCCCCAGCAGTTTTACGTTCAGAAAATGTTTACTTTAATATGGAAATGAGGCTTCAAGGTCATAATATGCTTTTGGCGAGTCAATTGCACCGTATCGCCGCGCCTATTTAATTTTGCAAATAGCACCTGACTTGCGAAAATTGCAAAAATAAAAACCTCATGAAATATTTGGCGTATACAGTACAACTTGTCTAATGTAGTTTCAAGACATCTTTGCCAATCAGGGATAAAAGCACTCCAGCGTGTGTGCCAATCAGTGAAGATAGCCAAATGGTGAAAGCAGACCCTGTTATACACACTATAACCAAGTATTTCAAATTTAATGAATTGTGTCAGCATGGTCTCTCCCCCCCCCCCCCCCTCCTGCGTAGCATTATACATGAAACATTTTAATCCTAATCATAAATTCTGTGGTGATGAGTTGAATTGTATCACATTTTTTTCCTCACCCCCCTTTTTCCTTTCTTTTTGTTATTGCTAAGAATGCAGTAAAAAAAAAAAAAAAAGTTGTTTGGCTGGATAAAATTCTTGTAGAGATACACTGTATCTCTGAGGTTTTGGTTTGTTTGCTGTTTGTTTGTTTTTTTCCATCCTGTCTTGTATTTACACTGAGCTATGACTGTAGCAGACATGCAGACAGAATGTTTTGCAGGGAAGAAATAAAATGAACACCAAATGTCAGTGGAGAAATGTGTGCATACAATATACGCTGAGAACGTATCATTCCCTGGAGCTGATGAAGATCAAATCCGATTGTTCTGTCCAAAGAGTATAGAAGCGCAGGCGTGCACTTCTATACTCTTTGGTTCCGTCTGAGCTGTCATGTGATCAGTGTTTAAATTTCACCATTCACACACAATTGTAGTACTTTGTGTGTGTATGTGTGTGTGTGTGTGTGTGTGTGTGTGTGTGTGTGTGTGTGTGTGTTGCTGCTGTCTGAAACACCAGTGTCTAGATATCATAGGGAGGCCCACATGGTGTGCATTATAGCATACATAGTTTGGAAATTTACTGATGTGTGTGATTGTATTTTCCTCATGCTTAGACCTATTAATTTAAAACGATGAAACCATCCTATCATGATACAGACTTTTGTTTGAAAATATCACCATAAAAAAGTTGGAATATATATCCCATGACTCTGGCAATTTTCTTCCCTGGGAAATGTCACGCTTCGATGCCTGACCAACCTTTAGTAACAATAACATACTTACATTGCGTGTATGCACAGGAGATCTATCCAGTTGGTCTGTTGGGTAAATCAGTGGAGTCAGACATGCTCCGAGATTGTCTGTCTGTGCAGCACTGTTACCTGGCAACTAATCATGAAGTGTTGGACTCTATGTATATGGGATCAGTGAAACTGTCATTGTTTAGCGAGGAAGGAGGCGACGCGACGTACATTGTGTGGAGTGCTTTGGGTACACACACTCGCAGCTTTTTGTGTGATGTGCAAATTTATGTCAGCGTAATGTGCAAGTCCATGTCTCATTGTGCAAAAATCACACACCAAAATCAATAACGTTCTGATTGTAGAATATTATTTGTACCTTTGATATTGGAAATTCTGTAGAGGAATTATTGAATTATCTTGAACATGCGCGTGCAGTGCAGTAGGCCCAGGTACTCAAAGTCAAATGTGATTGGCACCTTGACAGTGCCTCTCTTTTGGTAAGTCCTGCAAAGCAAAGCAAAGTCCCAGACAAAAAGTATGTTACCATTGTAGCTGGTGAATAAACTTTGATGGAAAATTCCAAGACTATTAGTATATTGCTATAGAGCGTACAAAATTCAGTCATTATTCATTATGTGTAGAATAGATGTTATGAATCAGATATCAATTGCATTACAGGTACATGTTTGATTCATGATGCAGTGTGAATGTAATACATCCTGAGTCATGAATTATGAAGTTGATGCAACCAAAAAAGTAGGACAAGGTTGTCATTGCATATTTTTAGTGTAACTATAAAAAGTAATCTTTTAGTCAACTTCACTGTTCCTGCACATTGTTACATAAATCTGGACCCACTGAACTGTGACTATTGTAAATTGCAATGCTTGCTGTCGCTATAGCAACAGCTTTAGTGCTGAAAATATGTCGGCCAAAGCAAGTGCAGTCATTGTGACTTAGTGGTACAATTTATGATTACCAATTCATGACGTCATCTGTATGAAACAGGCCCCTGGTTTTATAGTTAAAGGAAATCAAAACCCAAAGAGAAATGTGGATCAAGTGAAAGCAGCAACATTGAACACATCAGTAAGAGTTTGAGGAAAATCGGACAATCAATGCAAAAGTTATGAATTTTTGGTGTTGGAACCACTAGATGAGGAGACTACTAGAGGTTATGATGGCATGTGTGGACAACAATATAAAGAAAATATAAAGGGAATTCCACAAAAATTCACTCTTATAGCATAATGAAAGAGCATGTGAGTATTTAAACCACTTTCAGAAAGCAGGGGGAATAATTGCTACCCTTAACATACTTGTATGTCAGTATCAAGTTGATGGAATGTGTAATCTTCATGAAAAATGAATTTTTGGAATTCCCTTCTTATTTTCTTTATATTGTTGTCCGCACATGACATCATAACCTCTAGTAGTCTCGTCATCCAGCGGTTCCAACACCAAAACTTCAAAAATTCATAACTTTTGCATCAATTGTTCGATTTTCCTAAAACTTTCACAGTTCTAGTTGCTGCTTTCACGCAATCCACATTTCTCTTTGGGTTGTCGTTTCCTTTAATGAGAATCACACTTACACACTCACACATAAACGCACAACTGTAATTATTGTAACACTAGAACGATGTCTTTATACTGTCTTTCACAACCAAAGGACACTTTCACTCAACCACTGCCTCATAGGAAGATTAGCACTACTGTGTACATTATTTTACTTCTACGTCGTAAATTTGTTTGAAATCAGAATTGTGTGTGCAGGATGAATGGATTGGAATTGATAACTTTCAGGCTTGTAAATGCACCCAGTAATTACTTTGCAGGCTATTGAAGCTACAACGTATATCAGTTGCCCTTTTATCCCAAGAGTTAATCTAAAGAGTCAACATATTGATTGTGTGATATCGCCAGCTAATATCCGTTTATTGCATCAATGCCCTGTAGGCTTGCTGCAGATTTTATGGACAATCCAGCTCTCTAGGTTGTTGTAGGTGAAATCAGGGTCATGCACTTGTACTACTAATTGCCATGTTGTACTTGTTACCATGGTATTGCTGAAGAGTGTACCTTTAGCTACCAAGCCCTAAGAAACCATACTTCTGTGATTTGGTATTATCTCTTTTCATCTAATAATTATAGTTTTTTCACTATTCTGAATGTTGATATTTAAATGAAAGAGAAAGGAAAAAAATCTCTTTCATTCAAGCTATTTGTTGTTCAGGAATAATTGTTTCAGACATATATATGCAGAATTTTCAAAAGCCTCAAGCTCATTCCTATCCTTGTAAAGTCTGATAGTTAAATTGACAGCACATTTCAGATTATGAAAGTTCCTGTTACTCCCTCAATTTTGCAATTTGTGTACTAGTGTTTTTTTATTCACTTATTAATTTTTTTGTTTGTTTTTGTGCAGATATATACTGAATGAAAACCAGTTCAATTTATTCAAATCTGTTTCCAACATGCAGTGAAATGCAGTTGCCAATTTAATGACTTGATGATTATAGCTTATCTACATTAAATTACCGGAGGACTAAATGAGTGTACATGACACACTCTCCAGTCTCATGTTAGAATATCAGGTTTACAGAGTAGCAGCATCAAAGGCAGCATGCCAAGGACGCCCTGGTTTTGTCTGCCTGCGATACCAGCCACAAAGAGGGCATCTTGCCTGAGTGACGCCATCATGCTTATTCAGTCTTACTCGGGAGTGCCTTTTTTCGTTGTGCATTCATCCTGTGTAATTGATGCTGATGAAACTTTAATGTTGTCTGGGCTTTCAGGAAATGTGTTATTCACAGGTCTCTATCTACTCTGAAAAGCCTATAGGCTTGAAGTACAATTCAGAGGTTACTTGTAATTTGTATAATGTTGCCAACTGGCTTGCACCAAAAAAAAAACAAAACAAAAAACAAAACAAAACAAAACAAAAAAAACCAGACACATAATGATGAGTATTGTAGAAAGTACCGTAGTCATAAAGTGAAGAAGAATCTTTCAGTCATTCTGTCAGTGACACAGAGTTTATCTGGGAATGTACCCTGTTTGAAAGCATGGAGAAAATTTATTGGTAAAGATTTGAATTTCTTTAAAATAGATTTTAAGGAGACACATTCTGAGATGAACCTGTAAGTAGCAATATGGTGCTAAACTGATTCATTTTAATGAACTGTAGGCTTTTAATGAATTGTTGGCAATGAATTGACACGAGGAACTGAAAAAAGCTGTGGCTAAATTGTCTCTTTATTGAGATATATGATTAAAAAAAATATCAAGACTGTAAGATGTGCCTGATATGTACAAATGTTATTCACAAGTACGATATATTGTATGTGTATGAAAGGATGTGTAAATACAGTATACAATGAGGTGCAGTACAAGATCTGACAGCCATATGGTAAGAGAATATTTAAAAAAGAACCAAAGTATTCATTGGTTTAAAGCCCTGATAGCAGGGGGAAACATGGGTAGTCCAAATGAATTTGCTGCCCACCAGGGGGGTATTCAAAAACCACGAGCATATAAAAGTGCCTGTAAGCCATGTTTCAGCGAATGTAGTGTATCGAAGCACATGCTCATTGGTAACGGTTTACTCTACTTGAGATTCTCTGACTGTGTGTGTACTTCAGAGATTAGTGATAAAGCTGTACAGTTTGTTATTGGGATTCCCAAACTCTTCGAACTGGGACCCCCTTTGCACTCCATGAATTCCCACGCTCAGGGTCTTTTTGAAAAAAAAACTTTTAGAAAATCCTCAAAGTTTTTTTTTTTGTATTATTTTTGCCATTATCATTATTTGTTTATAAAAATATCAAACACCTTCATATCAGACCTCATGTCTTTTCATGTACTTACATTTGTAAATGCTCATTCAACACAGTGTAGTCTTGAATCACAGTACACATACTGTACCTTCAGTTCCCGCTTTGCAAACTAGAGATTTCACTGTCTTGTTAACCTTATTTTTGACATTTCCAATGCAGCAAATTCTGAGGCGCATCGAGGCAGCAAGGGCTAATCCACAGGTTAAGAAGGACTCCCTCATAAGGGACTACCGCCAACAGATGCAGTATGCCGCCCAGGTCTCCAAGACACCCGGTGGTCCTCCTGTCAGACCAGCCAGTGCTAAACGGACAGGTACAGTACAATCACACCTGAAAGATCAGCATGATTCCTCAGAATGGTTTTTCTGCAGTGGATGTAAACATTACACATGAAATGAAATTAATTTTGAAAGAAACCTAAACTTTCACAGGGATATTTGTTTTTTATTATCCAATTTTTGTTGATTGTATTAATTTTCTTGTTGTTGATTCATCAGGTAGCTTGCACCATATATTCTGCAAAGATAATATTTTGTGAATTAAGAATTATAAGACACTCATTATGAGTGCTAGAATTTACATTCAAGAACCATGTTAGACATGATGAGAAGCATTACCCTTTTCCAAGAGAAAAGTTGGTGCTTTTTTACCATGGAGAAGATATAATGCAATGTAACATATCATTTTTTTCTTTTTTAATGAAACAGTCACATTTCAAAATTTGAATATGTTTCCTCTCAGTATTACTTTGGAAATTATGAGTGAATACACATCGATTGTGTGCAAATGCAAATGAGGTGCAGCAAAGGTTTCAACAGTAATTTACACATTAAGATACGAAAGGTAGATCTACATCACGTGAAGTTTTGCATTTGCTGCAGGAATAAAGTTTCAAATGAATGAATTCTCTTGTCGAGTTGTTTTTATTGTGACTGATTGACAGATTGCCCTTCAACATAAACTTATGTAACTGTAAGCACCAATTGTTGAATGTTGAGTGTTTTAATAGTAGTAGCCGTGATTTGAACCAGCACTGGCTGTTGGTCGAAAGCTTGGTAGTCGAGTGGATATGACACCTGTGTAGTAATCAGAGATCGTTTGTTTGAATCCAACCTGAGTGATTTTCTTTCATGTCTACAACCAAAACTCTGAATAATCTATGCTTATTAATGTTGATGAAGGGCAATTTGTCGATTAGTGACAAGAAATGAGCATGTACCTTGCCCAATTCAACTCAGAACTAACATCATTTAAGCTATGCCTGCTGCAAAATTTTGTCCCACAGCTGCACACTTACATCCTGTGGAAACACCATTTATGTGTGAATTGATTTATTATTCATTCACAGTTAAAGCCTATGACAGTGGCCAGGGCATGTCCAAAGCATCCAGCATGTCCAGCCTTGGGACAGAATTCAGCGGGGACAGCTTCACTTCGTCCAGCACAAACCGCTCAAGGTCACGTCGCGCCAAATACCCAGGATACGAGGCACCGCGGCCAGCTTGGAATGATCGCTGGCAGCAGGAGTGATCATGTTTACCTGTGGACCCCCAATAGAGATGCGAGTTGACGAGAGATGCGTCAGTGATGGCAAAGTGCAGAAATCTGTCACCTTGGACGGTCTGTCTGTGTGTCTGTCACTAATTTTTGCTCAATTCTGTTTAAGCAGCTACATTGGTGGAATCCCAACTCGGCACTGAGTAAGCTGTAAGCTTTGGGCTGAAACAGCCCAAGTTATGTGATGTACAGTGTCTTGAAATTAAATGATAGAGTCATCAATGGAGGATGGGCTAATGGACCAAGATATCAGTTCATTTTAAATCTTACATGTGTCTGACCCCTTGTCATGAGAGCCTGATAAAATGGCACTGAACTTTGCATTAAGTCTTTTTCAGACTCTATGCTCTGTGATTAATGATTTTTGTCTGTATATGTAATTCTGGAAACCACAGAAATGGTCAGAAATCTGACTGGTTTTGAAAAAATGAAGTTGAAGATTAGAATCGCTCAGGCATGCAGGATATAATTCATTAAAAACAATGTAAAAACTGGAAAGTTTAAACTTTCAAGTCAATTCTTAGACTTTGAAATGCTGACAGGTTGCGTTAAGGATTCCAGCTTTCGTTTCCATTAAGGACAATCAAATCAATCATTTTTCCACTTTGATTTTGTACTATTATCGGTTATGATAGCTGTGACTTTATCATAGCTATGTGGTAACGAGTTACAAATGTTGTTCTTGATCACAAATAGTGACAATATTCACAGAACTTTGTAACTTTGAGGAAGTTTGGTATTCTGTTTATATTTGTGTTGGTTGACAAGACAAACACATATTGACAATGTATGCTTTTTTTTTTTTCTTTGGTCAGCTATTCAAAAAGGATACAGTGTACTTCCATTACAACAAACAAGGTTAAAACTAAATTCTTATTACAACATAATCCAAATTCAGGTCTCAAAATTACCATCTGAATGTCTTTATACACTATGCTGCTCGGTTAACGAAAGTTTGTTATAATGAGAGAAAACCACTGGTTCCAGGACTTTGTTATAGTGGGAGTACGCTGTATACTGAACGAAATATTTGTATACATTGTATTAGAAGCATGCCTCAATGGGCATGATCCAACACGTGTAAAATTTGTCATGAAATCTGACCGAGAATGTGCTTTTTTTCATGCGTCTAGGGCATTTTTGTTTCTCTGTGGTCAGTATACCTTTCTTTGGGAAAGTGGGAATGTTCTTTCTCGAGACTGTCATATCTTGCACAACAGCAAATGTTGACTCCTTAGTCCTATGAAAAAAAAAAAAGTTTCTTTCATCTCAAAGCAGTGAATGACATCATTGCATGTATATGTATAGGAAAAGAGAGTGACAAAGGGAAATGTTACAGGACATTGGGATACATACAACTGTACTATAGTCGCCAAATCATCTTTTTTGGGGAGGTCTTTAAAAAAAATCAATTTGTTAATACAGTTAAGTAACTGTTGGAAAATTCTGCTCAAGATTGTGAAGTTCATTTCTGTTACTGGTATACGAGTGTTTTTGTCAAATTGTTCTACTTGTCGGATGTGAAAGATTTTCTGCTAAAGTGAAAAGTGACGAGTACAACGTGCACTAATCCAACAGCTTTGATAAGAGCTGAGTGGAGAGAAATGGGCATTAACTACGTAGTTAGGTCTGTGCAGTATTTACGGATAATCCAGACACTAGAAAGTACTCTTCCAATGTGAATGTGGTGTTAACTACCGGTGTTCTGTGCATGTATTAGATGAGATTGAGCATACTTCAGCTAGCTAGGGTGGAATTAGTAGTATCAAACTTTGCTGTACAAAGGATAATCATGAATAATAATTGCCTTCAATTTTTGTTACTATCTTTCTTTCTGAACTTTTTTCCAGAGGCTAAATGCATTCTTTGGCAGTTTCCTTGTGAGAATTTTTCTCAAACCAACCACAACATGTACATGTTTGAAGTGATTTGATTTGGTCGACTTCTGTGAGGTCCTGAATACAGGTGACCCCCCCCCCCCCCCCCCATCCATATCTAAATAACAATGTCCTCAGGACCAACAGTTTTCATTTGTTTTATCAAAATTTCATTGTAGCAGTACAATGAAGTACTTTGTACATTAAAGACGTGTAGATGATTATTTTGAGTCTTCAATTTTACTCTGTTGTAACAAGAATTTTGTTATGATTGTGTTTGTTATAACAGGAATGCACTTTACAGGAATACAGTGCACTCCCATTATGACGAACACTGTTATAATGAAATTCCGGTTACAACGAAGTAAAAATTCAGGCCCCAACATTATCAGCTGTATGATTCATTATTGTTTATTTGTTTGATTACGACAAATTTTGATACAACAAAAGAAAACTGCTGGTCCTGAGGACTTCGTTCAAACAGGAGTCAACTGTATTGTTTATTCACAAGTCCTCTCTGTACTGCTATACTAGTAGTTATTCTGTTTTCACACACACAGTCAAGCAAACTTCATACTGATGTATTCCACTTTTATGTTCCGGGACTGGGATGATATTCTCTCCTGTAAGAATTTGAAGTCCCCACTGAGACAAGGTCCGTGTTTTATTCAGTTTATTGAGTTTGAGATTCATTTCACTAACCATTCAGAGCCTTTGGAGACTAGTTTCCCTTTACATGTAAGCTTTCTTTACAAAAAGCGTATTGCAGTGTCTACCTCCTCAGTAAATGCAGCGGTGTATGCTAATCAAAATGGACAAATGCGTTTGAACATAGGCGTTGTTTTGTAGTCTCCCAAATCAGCTGTTACGGTTACCAAGGTGCCAAATTTTTTTATACCCAAAAAGCAGTGCAAATTAAAGCTCTCAATCAATCGCACACGACATTTATCAGAGAACTGCAGATACTTTTCTGCGTTATTTTGGTTGCCCTGTGCAAGTCCTGTACATCAAGTATTTACAGCATAGATACAAGTTGAATCTCGGCCATTATGTGATAAATGTAATCAAACTGAGATAGATGTCCATGACCCTTGTCCAGTACAATAGTGGGATTCAGTAAAGAGAAAAGTCTGCAGGTGGTCCATTGATTAAAATTTGTGATGGCCAATTTTTTGAAGTGTGGATGCATTCCCCACAAATGCCATCATCGCATAACAAAAGGTCTGGCTTTTATTGGTTGGACTTCAGTGTTGATGAAGCTCAAAACTGATACCATTCACACAGTGTCGTGTACAATTTGTGTTTACTGCTTTATATGTATACCTGCGTGTCCTTTAAATATCTACTATCCATCTATCTAATCAACTGGCATTGATTGTAATGCATTTGTAGAGTGTGGTGTCATGTTTTGCAGACATTTAGTGTTAGGGGTTATGATTGAAACAATGAACACAAATTAGCTGAAAAAAAAAATATACCTCACATACTGACTCTGAAATTTAGGCTAAACAAAAATCTTGATGTCCTTGTATCCATTCATATGGTACTGTACGAACATACCCCTTTAAATTGAAGTACCTGGTATATATGTCTCCCAGAACATGATTCTGTTTTGGCACGTACTGAACAGTATTACATAGCATTAGTTGGCAATCCTAGCCAGTGAGTTCACACTCTGTGTGTGCAAGTACCCATCCCCCATCTCTGTTATGTCAGAGCTTGTGGAACTCTGAGCCAAAAGTGGCACTTTGCATGATCTTACTCTGAATGTAGCATGTACATATGCATATTAGCTCTCAAATAGAACTACGTCTTTCTTTATTAATACTTCATTGACTAACACAAACGATCAAATGGATGTGCCTTTCACTCAATGTCATTATAACTCCTTTATCTTGTACTCAAATACATAGCAGTGTACATTTTCATGTGTGCTCATTTCCTTTCTGCATAATTGCATTTACAATTGTCAAATACTTGTACAAAGTGTCTCTGATTTTTTGTTTTGTTTTGGAGCAATCTGAGGGTTAGCGGGATTAAATTTTTAACACTGCACACACTTTGATTATACTGCTTGCAGACTTGAAAGATTGCCTTTCGCACAATGAGTTCATCAAAAGAAAAACATGCACAGCCTGAACTACTCTTATTCAAAAGTCATGTCTGTATTTTCTTGCAAATACCATAGATCCACAATACCACAACAAATGTAACCCAATATAAGTAATGGTTTGGAAAAACCTCTTCCATTGCACTTTCCATCCTTTTTAATACTTCTACAAGATTAGGACCTTTACAAGATCAGGAGATGAAACACTCATTTCACATTTGGAGCAAAACACAAAAATGTATGCATTAGGTGAACTGCAATGGAACATGATGTGGTGTTTTATGAAAGAAGCTTTGGGGGAAAATTACATTTTGATCATAGTATTTTACAGCTCCTGATGTTTACATTCATATTTGGGGAAAATCTTGTAAACTCACTTTTAATTCACATTGCTGAACAAAGGCAGGTGAAAGTGAATTTACCCGTGCATCGATGCAAGCGTCCCACAACATTTTGATACAATAGCACCCCATGACATGCACTGTGGGCCTACCGGCGGCTCAGCAAAGCAGTGTGGAGCTATGTGTACACTAATAAATGGGAGCCTCTTTAAAATGCACACTTACAGCAGTAAATGTTAATGGTGATTATTTATACACTCTGTGTTTAATCCTCTTGGGACCGCCTCAAAATGGACACAAAAACGCCATGGACACTGTGTGCCAACTGGCTGCCAAATGTAATGACAAGACTTAATATAATTTCCAGTTTCTGAGGTCTTTCCTTATACAGTGTAATATCTTTTCAGTTAACTTCACTGTGTCATACAAAATATAGCAGAGCCACTTGGAACAAATTTTCACCAAACTTTTCTGGAACAGAGTTTACAATATCTCTTTGATGCAGGAGTCTTTATTTTTCTTGTGAATTGTGAATTGGTACAAAAAATGTATATAAAGTCACTACTAATCTTTATTCTCTCTTGCAATATCTGGCTGTGTGTTGTATCAGTAAATTTTAGATTATCGACATGGATCTTTTTATATAATTATATCATCTACTTTGTTGCCAAGAAAAACATTTCATTATAATCTATGGATGTGGCTATTGAATACTATCGTACTTTCAGTAAGAAATCATTAATGATCATACCTTCTTCTTTTCTTCAGAATGAAATGGTCGATTCAGTTCAGTTTGTAGAGGAAAACCATAATGTCTAGGTTACAAACAATGTGAAATTGATTTTATCTCTAAGTGTTGGATGTTCAGCAAGTGTAGTTGCAATAATTGTAGTGTGGCTCGCATTCTGTGGACTAGGATCTGTATAATTATGCGATATCTGAAGAATTGCTGTTCGCTCTTGCAGTGATGGAAATAAATTTGCAGCACTGTAGACTTCTTCTTGTTGATGTTCCTTCCTTCTCTGACACGGTCGTCACCTTTCACCGTCCTGTGTGTCAAACGGATGAGTGGGTGTGAGATAACGAAAAGACGTTGCCTGATAAAAACTTCTCAATGACAATTACACATGTTTACCCGGGTGCTTGTTCAGATTGAAGCCAACAGATACAAGCTTTCCATTTGTTCTCCACACTGTGCACACCTTTTGAAGTGAAATATCTCTTCACAGAACAGACACCTGGGATGTAGTATTTGTGCTGTTATTTCAAAGTTTAAAAGGGCAGCATCTCATCATGTTCAGGTTGACTGTTACAATAAAATTAAACCACACAAATGGTAGCGGGTTTATTACAATTGAGTTTAAAATATGAGAGTTGGGGAATTTTATTAGTTTCACATGTGTTCACTGCCCATCGATCACAAACACATGCAAATTAGCTGTGGTGATGTTCATGCAACTTACAACTCTCCCACTGGTTTGCACACAAAATCATGAAAAACATGATTTGGGTCAGTAATCTTAAATAGCAACAACCTTTTCCCCTTTTAAAAACAATCAGCACTAGGTTATTGCAACATGACAAAACATTGATGAGAAGAATCCAATCAATTGTTTTGATACATGTCCACAAAAAGGGAGATAAAAAGAGGAAACTTAGTTGAGATTTGCTTGTTCACAATTGGGAGAATTGTGAAATCACTGAATCACTGAGAATTGCACAATCACTGAATCACAGCTATATGAAAAGTGAAACATTTGAACCATTACTTTGTAAGTGGAGAGCCAAATTTGATGAAACTTTTGCCATTTTTTGTGACATTACTCCATTATCTTACTAAATGTGCCCCATGATTTCTACATGAATACTGTTCAATAACCATACAAGTCAATGCACTCTTCATGAGTACTTGAAACACACATATATTTGCTTAGTGTTTGTAGCAAACATCAAGTCAACATATGCAAAGGACTTACACAGTCTTGCACATGTCTTTTCAAGTAGGGACAGCTCCAAGTTCTGAAGCACAATTTTGTGTGTGGCCCAGATAAATTTATGAGAAAAATAGCCATATTTCTGATATCAAATCTTCTAAATTTTATTTCCTGAAAGCATGTCTCTACTATATCTTCTTTTCTTTTTTTTTTTTGTAGACCTTGGATTATATACATCCTTGAAGAGAGTCAACCTCAATAATTATCTGAGTGTGGACATGATATAATATGATTAGATGTATCTGCTGACCTGAGCTTTGGGTGATTTCTTGGTTTCTATGAACTCCCAAGTTGCTGAGCTGCCTCTGTCCTGTGACACAACACAAAAAGAATCAAGATAACATTATAAATCTTCTCACCTGAGGTAGTTACACTATACAGGGGAACCTCATAACCAGGATGTAATATCAAATACGATTACCTAATAATATCAGGTTTCTCACTAGACCATGGTACAAAAACAAAGAAAAATGAGTTTGGACCTGCAAATCACATTTTATTTCAGAAGGTTTTGTTATATCCAACCTCTTTATGACTAGGTTCCACTGTACCATGCGTTACCCATTTCATCTTCAATAAACCAAAACAAGATATTTTTTGAAGAGCTGAAAAGAGACTTATATCAAAATTGTTTGCGACATAATATACACTGCAAGTCAACAGCACGCGTGTAGTGTGTGTGTGTGTGTGTGTGTATGTGCGTGTGTGTGTGTGTGTGTATACATATGTGTACTACTTATGATTTGAGAATCTGAATGAAATCAGTGATCAAGGGGGAAAAGTGTCATTCACTTCTCTTCATACACACAATCACACAACCCCACACACTCACACTGATGGATGAAAAGACACAGAGCATTATTTAAGAATAACTGGAACACACACAATATCAAATTGAGTTTTCATAATCTGTTCCTTACCTTGATTTGGACTCCACTGTCGGCGAGAGCCTCTCTGACGTTATCACACGCCTTCAGCAGTGGGGATCTCTCTGCCATGACACGCTTCCGTCTTTGTTTGGTAGACTCTGTACCATTTAGGAAAGAATCAATGGCAGCTGATTATTTACCTGAGGAAATCCTAGATGTGGGTTCTTCCAAATCTCATGCAAATGTGACATTTGGAACAAAACACACTGAAATTGTTTGACTCCATTCTGATAATGCTGAATGATAGACACCTTCCATAACCTTAAACACTTATGATCATTAGCTATTTATGAACAAATCATAAGGCATACAACAGCTAGTAAATGAAGTTTCTGTTTTGGTGGTTCCACAAGAGAAACTGACTAACCAACCAACAAACAAGATATAAGAATTGTTACAAAATACAGTCCGACCTCAGTTAATCAGTCTTCACTTTCCACATCTCTCTACTTTCCAGACATTATTGTCTAGAACATGATTGTCTTTGTATTCCTATGTGAGAAATCAAAACAACAATCTCTAGGAAATACTAGACAATAAGAAAGTCGGGCCATAAGTACCGATCATTTTGAATACAATGTGCATTCAAACTACCCAAAATGCTGCCTCTAGAAGGTAAAATATACTGCTTGCCTGATGTACAGGGAGGGGGGGGGGGGATTACCCAGGTTTGATAATGTTTGCTTGTCAGCAAACTCAAAGAGATAAAGACACAGAAAAAGAGGTACCTTCGCTCATATTTCAGTTCAGATCTTCACCATGTGAATTATGGAACACAAATATTACATAAACAATCATGGTAACTAGACTTGGAATTTGTCAACACTGACAAATTAGGTGATCCGATCTGTTCGTATCTTGATTTGAGTCTCCTGATCCCAATAGGCATGACCATACCGGTTTCATCTGTGTTTAGTGGACATTGGCCGTGTGATGTTTGGATTCTCATTTAGAAAAGGGAGTCAGACCTGCCATCTATGGTACACAATTCCGTATACACTAACGAAGATACAGAATGAAGTATATTTGACCTTTGACCCCAATTTGCACAGACAAGAAGGCATCTGAGCAAAAAGTGGTTATTTTGTGAAATGATCCTTGTAACATGGTCTTTACGTGTGCAAAATATGGAAAAGATAGGACATATATTCACCAAGATACAAGATGATACATTAATAACCTTTGACCCTAATTTACATACCCGAGATGACGTCTGATCAAGTGGTTGTTATTTTATGAAATAATGTACGTGACATGAACTAAACATGTGCAAAATATGGGCGTGATAGGGGCTGTTTTTCTTGAGTTATTGCAAAGAAAGTTGTAGAAAGAAAGAAATATCTCAATACATTGAAGATAAGTTTGATTTCAACCAAGTTTTTTGACGTGATATCGGCGCCGTATGAAAAAATGGAGGGTATAGTCACGATAGCCCAAAGTCTGAGCTACAACATATTAAAATCTGGGAGAAATTCACAGAAGAGTAAGTGAGCTAGTGTTCGATAAAGAACGTCATGTCAATTTTCATTTCCAAAAAAATCCCTCCCATAGAGATAACACGTAAACTGGTTAAATTTGAGAAGGTTACATTATATCTATTTTCACGAGGTGAAGACATCATCCGATTAAAACTTTGATTGAACAAAACTTAAAGAGTATTACATTGGCTACAACATACTAAAATCTGGAAGAAATTCACGGAAGGGTAATTGAGCTAGTCGTCGATAAAGACAATCATGTCAATTTTCACATCTAGAAAAATTCCCTCCCATAGAGATAACACGTCATAATGAAAATAAAGAAAGAAGTACATATGACCTTTGACCCTACTTTGCACAGACAAGATGGCGTCTGAGCAAAAAGTGGTTATTTTGTGAAATGATTCTTGTAACATGGTCTTTACGTATGCAAAATATGGGAAAGATAAGACATGTATTCACCAAGATACATGATGAAACATTTTTGACCTTTGACCCTAATTTACATACCCAAGAAGGTGCCCGATCAAGTAGTTGTTATTTTATGAAATAATGTACGTGACATAAACTAAACATGTGCAAAATATTGGGCTGATTGAGCTTGTTTTTCTTGAGTTATTGCAAAGAAAGTTGCAGAAAGAAAGGAATATGAAAATACATGGAAGATAAGCTTTAATTTCAACCAAGTTTTTGGGCATGATGCCGACTCCGTATGAAAAAACGAAGGGCACACTTACGATAGCCCAAAGTCTCAGCTACAACATACTAAAATATGGGAGAAATTTACCGAAGCATAAGTGAGCTAGTGCTCGATAAAGATAGTCATGTCAGTTTTCATTTCCAGGAAAACTGCACTCCCATAGAGATAACACGTAAACTGGTCAAATTTGACAATGTTACTTTAAATCCCTTTTTACGAGGTAATGCTGTCATCCAATTAAAATATTGTTATTATACGACTGAAAGACCATTTAATGAGCTACAACATATTGAAATTTGGACGAAAATCAACTAAAAAATAAGTGAGATATGCTTGAATGAATTTGAAATTTGATGACGTCATTTTGAAAATTTACTTTTTTTACTTTATTAAGAAATTTGATATATTTTAATCATTTTTCCAGCATTGCCAACCCATGAAATGACATGTACAACTCATCAGCTTTCAGAATATGTAAAAAAAATGGGGGGTCACCGTCCATCCTGACGAGTAAAATTGGATTTAAAATTGGCAGTTTTTTGGCATTGTTGCACTGTATATCGCCATTGACGCGCGCGCGGAATTTCAACTTTGACGGACCCGTATGACGTCATTTTGAGTTGGATTGACTTGAAACTTGGTAGAAATATTCTTTGACATTTCACACATCCGATCAAAGTGAAAAAACGGAAAATTTTCATTGCATATGAGCTGTGCGTGCGTATATGTGCGCGCGCGTACGCGTCCGTCCAATTTTTTCAATTTTTCAAAAAATACTCCAAATGGTCTGAAACGTGTGCAAAAAAATTTTGAGCTCGATTTGAGCATGCAAATATTTCAACGCGCGCGTACGCGCGCGTTCTAAAATAAATATGAATTTTGACAATATGAGTAGAATCCGCTTGACTTAAAGTATATGTGACGTAAATTTCATTGAAGAATTCTATTCCATTAATGAGATATGGATGAAAATGTGTTTTCATATAATGACGTCATAGTGACGTCACGGTCGACTGATCACTATGATTTTATAAAATTTTTCGTCTTTGGGACATGATACATATATGGTATGAGTTTGAAATTGATACTGTGAGAACTTTCTGAGTACGTAGATACACAACTTTTGTCCAGAAATAAAGAAAGAAGAAGAAGAACAAAGAATCCGTAGAGATACAGAAGGTGATCCGAGAGGACACTCGGATCACCTAATAATGAATTGATGATGGCTTGTGCATACCCTAAATAAAACCTAGAATTTAAAGTGTTGTGCTTGAGTATATCTTGCTCATCTGACCAGATTACTTATCGGGATGGTCGTCAGTCCCAACACTGTACATGGTCGTATGACGGAAGTTGGAGTGTACAAAGAAGGGTAAGATTCGGGGAGGTGAGAGAAAAAAAAAAGAAAGCAAGGAAAAGCGAAAGAGAAGCCGTAACTCATAAAATACTAACAAAAAATACTGAATTGGAAGATAGCAATGTATCACCACATGAGCTAAACAGGTTTTACAAACATGACAGTTATGACCGTCACAACTGCAGTATCTGTCTGATACTACCTCCCACTACAGAGAAAAGGAGAAAAATTTTCTGTATTTCTACCTGAAGAGCTCTGTGCAGCGCTGGCTGGACCATCTCCCTCGGGGATTGTGAGGGCCCAGTGACGGACTTCTTGCCTGAAGTTGACCAATGTGTCCAAGGCAGTGGTCATTAACTGTGTAGTTTGGTCTGACTGGACATTCTGCACAAGAAGGGTCAAAGTAAAATTATACATCACTGTAAGGATAACTTTTCATTCAAATAATCTATAGGGCAACTGAACAAAATTTTTTTTTTGCTCTCACTATGATATACTACAGTGAGGTGACAAGCATTATGTGGAGAAGTGCTGGCAAAGTTTGTCAAATGTCTTAGAATTCTACAAACAAAAAGGGTTGAAGAGATGGTATAGTTTTAGTTGAGTTGGGGCTTCAGGTTTTCAATCTTTTGTGAGATGATATGAAACAACTTAAGAAACATTCAAGATTATGTAATACCAAGAGGTATTCAAAGTTACATTCGATGAAAATTGGCTTTGAAACAGCTGAGATATCCATACATGAAGAGGTCCTAATGAAAGGTGGGACCCATCTATACTGTATGATTAGGACCACTTTGTTCTACTTTGTTTTTGGATATAGATTTTCATCAAATAAATTTTGAATAACATTAAAATTGTATGCTCAATAATGTTTCCTCAGTGGTTTCTAATCATCCTAATCTCAATTCCCCTCTCAGCCAAAACTATATCACCCTTTTAAGTCAACCACTGATACCACTTCTTACTCCATTATGATTAACATTTTACAAGAGTTATACTAATCTGACTTGTGCATTTTCTTATAGCAAGTTGCAATATAGGAAGGATAGGTCGTTCATGACTATATCACATTTCGACTCAATGCATGAACAACTAGATGACAAGTTAAAATGACAGAATATGTTATGGATGATATGTTATGTGCAATTCTTCTGGCAAGATTTGCAGAATGCTATCTAAGCCACATGATCAGCAGTCAAAATAAGACTTTGGTTTGCCTCAAATAGATCATGAATATTTGGGCTAACTTCACTGTTTTCACAAACATCCAATTAAATTACATAACAAAAATATCACATCTAAGCTCTGTACCAGTAATCTTTTAACAACATGCCTGATCTCCTGAATGGAGGATCCATACAACGGGTAATTCACAAATCAACAAAACCACAGTCACTTAAAGGTACTGTTACCATTGGGAGCAGTGATTTAAAAAATGTTCGAGTCATCACATTTGATGCATATGTGTAGGTCAGTTGTATCACAAAACATCCTACCGCATTAAAAATTTGCAACAAAGCCTAAAATATAAGGAGATAATCAACTTTTCTCACTTAACCATAACTGAAGATGGTTTAGTCTAGAAACAATTTTATTATAACTATTGTTCACATTTTGTATATGTAACAATACTTCGCATTGATAATATTGATAAATTCTTTACACTGGTTGTTTCTATCCCTAACTCACATTTTAGAACTATTTTGAAGCACTGAAGCTGGGTTTTTGTTTTATCTGCAAATGGTAAATAATGCCTTTAATGTAAAGTGGTAAAAATACATGTATATGCAGATATCTCACTGATTTAGTTGAGAACTCCACACCGAGGGAGGTCATGACATCACTGACGTACGAAGACATGGCCGCCACCAGTCCTGGGCTTCTAGCGGCTCTCTCCTGTGTGTCAGCAAACCAGCCATCTTATAATCCATGTCACTGAATTATTCAAATCTATTGTCTACACCACAGCAATCAGTTGAATCAAACACCCCTTGACAAATACAGATACAGAACTTTACAAATAGTAAATGCTGTATCCGATGTCTTTTGACACATTTATCTATAAAGTGTGCTGAATACAACATTTTCACAAAATAATTCTATGATAAATCAAAATGCAAGCAATGAAGGCAAAAGATATGCCTTAAGCTAGGAACTTTACACTACAGTCATTGTATCCTCTTTTGTGTATAAACAAAAAAATCAATTCAAGTGACCCCCATTTTTTTTTTTTTTGTGTGTGTGTGTGTGTGCAAATTTCCTGAAGTAAAAATCCTTCACAGCTCAATTTATCAATCCATAATCTTACTAAACCACACAGAACAAATCCTGAACTATCCTTTAAGTATACTGCAACTCACTGAACTTTGAACTCCTTTCATTAACATGAGAAACAAAGCATACGAAATTGAACATAATATCTCACACAACCCTCAAGATTTTGTCTGTGCAAATAAAACAGATAAAGCCAGAGACATAACAGTGCAGGTGAACACAGCATCACAACCTTGATGCATGTATAGTCTCTATCAAACAGCAAACATCAAACACGACAGAGTCCAACATTTGAATGATGCACTGCAGCATTGCACTGCGATGCTTCTTTTGTCTGCAGGGGACAAATGTCCTTTTATATCCTTCTCAAGTTCTCTGTAATTACAATATATATCTGATCATATCAATTCTAAATATAACTATCGGTTAGTAAAAGAGTGGGGTGACACTTCTTTTTCTGTGACTCGATAACTATTGACAATGCGAACTGCGACTTACATCGGCAGGCTGACTGAAGTGGGTATTCGCTCTGTGCACGAGCTTCAGTATACTGTCTAGCGCCCTCTTTGTGTCAAAGTCATCTGCAAAAGCCTCGATGACGTGCTGCTGGGTTGAGGCTAGCCTGGAGATACCGTGGAGACAGAAGAGGAGTTAGTTTGAGAATTGCTGAAGGAACCACGGGATCATTTACGCATCATCTGAGTCTGGTGTCACTGTATCATATATGGTTCCATTAGCAGAAAATAAAATGACTTTGGATGAGTAAAAAATGTGTTCCTAATGATTTAACAGAATATATTTACTATTCTTTCTTCTTCTATTAAAGACAAGTGTTCAGTGTCATCATCGCACAGAAAATGTGTTGACTTCCATGGCTAAACTACAGAAAATCTTACATGGACTTTGTGTAGCAAAACTAAATGTCATATCCAAAACATTTTAAGGCTGGAAAATCCACATAAAAAAAAAAAAAATAACCCAATAAAGCTACCTGAGCTCACTCAATAAAGTCACATTCCTATTCCCATGTTACTCTTTGAATGGTTTCCACTACTGATTTTGGCTACAAATGTCATGTATATCTATATAATTGTTCCAAGATAACTGAAGATCACGCCACTCTACCCCACTGTATTTTCCTTGGCTTAGGGCAATGCTGCACACTGGCACTGGTCCGACAGTCCCTGACCAGTAAAAAATTTTCAGGAATGGACCAGTACGGAATGGAAAAACTGGATATCTACTGGTCCGAGAGACAGTTTGGACCAGTAGAAAAAATAGGTTAGTGTGCAGCCCTACTTTGAATATGGATTGGATTGACTTTCACAAACATTCCATTCATATTTACTGTTGCATGAAGTCGGCTGCGTCAAATGGCCGGCAAGCAATATGACCTCTGACATAGGCATCGGCATCACTCAGAAAGGCGTTGATCTGTCTCTGGATGGTCACTGCTTGCTGCATTACATCTGGAGCATACTCGATGTCTGTTAAACAAAGAGAAAAATACAGGGCACACCAGAAATAAATGTGAGCAGAGGAAATGACAGTCACAATCACTGATCCCATGCCTAGCTTACAATCAGTTTCCTACGAGATGGCTTACAGTGACATAGCCACCCGACACTAAACTATTCAAATACAAGGTACATGCAGTTCAAACCGACACTGGAACCACATCAACTCAATATAGGCAACTCCCATTATACCAAAGTCTTTGGGACAGGCAGTTTTCTTTCTTTATACAGAAATGTCATTAATTATCTAACAGAAAATTAAAGTATGCAAAGATGTATGGATGATAATCACAAGACCTGAATTTTTACTTTGTTGTATGGAGAATTTTGTGACAACAGTGTCCCTCATAACGGGAGTGCACAAGGCATCTTTACATTACACAATCATAAAACACAAGCATTTAAAGTGGGAGAGCTGTGGCATAGTGGATAAGACTCCCGACTCCCAATCACAGGGCACAAGTTCCAATCCCGCCCAGCAGAAGTTTTTACCCATCATGTCCCTCTCGACCCAGGTGTATAAATGGGTACCTGGCAATGCTAACGTAATGATAATTGCAGGGCCTCTGGTAGAGCAGTGGCAACAATGAAGAGGCTGCCCTTGGTATAAAAGACCTGAATAATCATCATAATAATAATAATAATAATAATAATAATAATAATAATAATAATAATAATATTATTATTATTATCATTATTATCATTATTATCATTATTATTATTATTATTATTATTATTATTATCATTATTATCATTATTATCATTATTATCATTATTATTATCATTATTATCATTATTATCATTATTATCATTATTATTATCATTATTATCATTATTATCATTATTATCATTATTATTATCATTATTATCATTATTATCATTATTATCATTATTATCATTATTATCATTATTATCATTATTATTATTATTATTATTATTATTATTATTATTATTATTATTATTATTATTATTATTATTATTATCATCATCATCATCATCATCACCATCATCATCATCATCATTATTATTATCATTATTATTATTATGATAAAGTGCTGCTGGTTCTGACCATGACTGCTCACCACGGTTGTACTTGGCCATTAGGCAGAAGACTCTGAACTCGCTGGATGAGAAGTCTTCCAAAAGCTCCCCAATGCTGACAACATTCTGCAGAGACTTGGACATCTTGTTGGCATCATGCTTCAAGTGCAGATGACCTATAGAAGGACAATTTACATATTGCAATGTCTTTCAATTCAATTTTCAATTCAAAATATCATTTTGATTGATATTTGATTCACTTTCTACCAAGGAAAGTCAAAAAAGTCATTATCATTAATTGAATTGAATGCTGTGTTTATTGAATCGTGTATTACAGAGGGTGAATGTGATGTCCCTTGCTTGAGTCCACAAAGGCACCTGTAGAGGGCAGTACAGCGCATTTTGACTGTGGATCAGAAAGACGTTCCATGCGTGACAGGTTCAAGAGAGAACCCGATCATACATAATAAGAAATTTTCTTTTTTTAAATTTTTTTTTCTGAAATTACACATTGATTCAAATATAGGGTATAAAAGATCAAGATTGGTTTCAAGGTTACAAATTTAGATACATACTATATGCAAATCAGAACAATTTGTAATGTATATAATTTGTGGCAATCAGCAAGCAGAGAGGCATGCTGAGCTACTCCCACAAGCATACAAAACATTCATAACTACACCCAGCAGCTTTCTATGTAATGTGCAATGGTTTCCTACATTAATCAGGTGACTTTCCCTTTACTGTTTTTGTTTTCAATATGCATACTGTTATCTGGTGTCATCGTACCAAAATCAGCTAAACTTAAACATTGTTTTGCATTTGATTACTATTGCTCTTCTTCCTCTTTCACATGTTTTACAGTGGTATGGAGGGATGCGTGTTTATATGCATGACCGTCTATTCTAAAACAATTTCACTTTGTAAGTATAATGTAAACTGTAAACTCTAAATCGGATTTCTGGTGATCATTAGCACAATATTTTGACCTGGATACTTCACAGTGATCTAGGGTTTGAAATTTACATTTTTTTTTTTCATCAAAGGCTGGAGAAGATTCTCTAATACTTGCCTACCTGTATGGAGGAAGTAGTTAGCCCACTGCTCCGAGTTGAAACAAGCCCCGCACTGAGCGATTTCATTGTTGTGATGGGGGAAGGCCAGATCCCTGCCTCCTGTGTGAATGTCCAGTCGCTGGCCAAAGATGGCACTGTTGAGAATTTAATCAAACTGTTATGTTTACACAGCAACATGATAAATCACAGCTCGTGTGGAAAGATACATGTTCCTTTGGAACCATCACTTTATTATATTAAAAGGAAAGTGATCACTTAACCGTGCTGTTATCTATTCTTTTTACTGCAGTTTGCATACAATTGTAAATGGAGTAATCATTGTCCACCTACGAATGAATCACATTGGCATTTTTTGCAGAAGGTCTCAACTGCACAATCAAGGTCAGGGTAATGAAGAAAATCTTGGCACCACTGACAGCTCCTCATTGGAGAGATATATCACAATTCAATCATGCCATTGATATAATTTGAAAAGTTTGTAAGACAAGTCTGTTTTATTTTTTCTTGAAGTAATATCAAGATGATTTAGAAGGAGAATTTACATGATTTTTGTGTAAACGTGGGGATTGATCATGTACAGTGTACTTGAAGTTTTGGACAGGTAACAAGTTTAATTATCTATGGCAATGATTTGGAAACTAGAAGGATTGCAACTTACAACATACTTTATCCTATTCAGTACAAGGTTGTCTTTGAAATTTGATCAAATCATCTGAACATACAGCCACACACCTCAGTGAAAATAAGCAGATAAGATTACACCATTCTTTTCCAAGCTGATGCAGTGTAGCAGTGGGCTATCCCTTTTGATGCTTTGTTCAGTTTTGATACAGAAGGTACGACGATGTGAGTTCAGATGGAAGCATAGTAATGAAGACAGTGACAGGTCACAGTGAGACTAACCATGACATAGCTGAACACTCTATATGCCATCCTGGCCTGCCCCGCCCCCATGGGGCATCCCACCATGGCTCCCCTGGTTTGACTCCCTTCCACAGGGCAAAGTCTCTTGGGTGGCGCTTCTCTGAATCCGAAACGCTCGGGTCATCATCCAGTCCAGCGTCCAGATCTTGGCTGGCCAGCTTGTTGTAGCGGGGAAGGGTGTATGCCTCCACATCAAAGTAGACACTCCCTATTTCAAAGAACAACAGTTACTATTGACCGCATCAGGAAGCATTGCATGAAGAAGCTTCAGTGAATATCCATTATGTGCAGAAATCATAGCATGAATACAAAACTTCGACAAAAATATCCCACCTCACAAGATTGCCACAGGGCATACATCCTGGAATTAAGTGTTATAAGAAAAAAGATAAGCATCACAAGCCAGAGGCAAAAATCTATAAATCAAAGTTGGTCAACTGTGCATTTCTTCCAACATCATTTCATTTCATTTCATTTCATTTCAGTCTTTATTGTCCATTTCATGGATATTTGTTTTGTTCACATGCTTCTTACAAAACAGACAAATATACAATACACAATAACATTGACAACATTCACAAGACATATCAAACATCATAAAGGCATCTTTTTGCCAACACTATAATACAGAAAAACATTATATGTAATCACCAATTTTCAAACATTCAGCCTATTAATATATCGTTATCTTTAACTGTAAATACAACAAAACTGATATGGGTGATTTATTTCCGTATATTTCTTACACAATATACACAATCCTGCAAATTATTCATCCATAATCAAAGAATGAAATGAAATACACATACAAAAAAAATTCTCACTCTAATCTAATTCAATCTCCTCTCCCTTCTCAACAAATTTCATTAATCATAATCTACATAAACATCATCAGCTACACTAATCCAAAACCTTCCGTACAACCTCCAGCTCAATCTATACATCCCTCCAAACTTTCCTAAACCATACCACATTTTCAATCAACCCAATCAATTAATCCAAAAATCCAATCATTATCATTTTCTATCTACATATCCCCCCCCCAAAAAAAAAAATCCATACCTTCTCACCAACCTCATCATTACATTATATCAATTTAAACCCTATCAATCAAATTAATCAATTCAATAAACATTATTAATATCATCATATTCCTACATATATATGCATGTATACAATATATAATGTACAATACAATACATGCACATGAATAATTTTCCAATAAATGTGAGCTATTACGAAGAAAAAAAAAAAACGTATTCATCGAAATTACACAACATAACAAAATAATAAGACACATCTTTCATCATCATCAATAATCCATTAACTTTATATCTTGCAGAAACCCGGATGAAAACTGTGAGTACAGCGTAAGATGAAATTAGAACTGAACGTGCAACACTGTATTGAAGGGGGGTTATTTATTTACATGTCTTGAGAATACCATAACGCAATGCATATAAAATATTCTACAGATCATTTAATAATCGGATGGAATAAGGCACAAAAGAATTCAGATAACAGGATGTTCTTGCTCTGATTGATTTAAATCTCCTTCCACTCCTCAACATGCTGTATTGATCATTGAGTGGGTGGGTACAGTCGGCTGCGATGGAGCGGGCTTTACTCACAGCCCTTTCTTTACAAACGTTGTTTAGGTCAACTCTGATTTTGGTTATATTTCCTGCCTGTTTTACAGCTCATCTCTCATCAAGGTGATTGGCTGTATACAAACAGTGTGATATTTGGAGGAATCATTTTTTATTTTCACTAAGACTGTAATAAGTAAAAAAAAAAAAAAACTTCAACTGCCATAACAATCTACAATATTATATGATTAAAAAAAAAATAAACAAGATACAACTCTTTGGTTGTGTCTGCCTGAGGCTGCTTTGGAGGGCCACTTACCATTGCTTGTTGGGTAGCCATAGCCATTCTGGACAATCATCTCAATGAAAGCCACTATGTGAGGTATGTGGTCTGACACACGGGTGTACACAGTGGCTGGCAGGACCTGTAAAAGGAAAAACATATATAACATAAAATTTATCATATTTCAATAGAACTCAAAATAATAACCATCACCTGGAATGCAATGAAACAAATCCCATAGATAGGTACTGAATGATATCATTATAATATGAATACCAGCACAACTTTCTGCTTCAGTGTGACAGCTTGTCTGAATATATGTACTACAAGTGTATATGGGACCAAGAGAAGAAAAAAAAAATGCTAGCATTGGATTTGATCCAGTAACTTAGGTACTGCTTAGTGGTACTAGTCAGCAGCACTACCAACTACGCCAAAGTGATTTTATGGCAATGATAGGACAGACTTGGAACAAACACCCAACAGACCAAGTACAGTTGTATATCCAAAGATGAAGGCGGGCATGCATTCACAAAAGTGCTGGGAAGAAAGGTTATGAAAAAAAAAAAAATCCTGCAATATTTCTATGGTCATCAATACATTGTACTTACGTTAAGCTGTGCCATGTCTTCATAGAACTCCGTCTCATAGTGTCTGGAGATGTCTCTAAAGTCCTTTGTCCCAGTCTCCTGCGCCCTCCGGATGATCTTATCATCGATGTCTGTGATGCCCATCACCATGACGATATTTGTGTGGAAGAACTTGGAGAGTATGCGCCGGACAATGTCGAATCTTACATACGAGCTGGGAAGAAAAATCAAGATTGTAATACAAAGCATCAAATCACTGGTATCATGCTCAAGACACTGGTGACATAAGACACAAAGTACCATTAGTGAGATGTCAACACTTTACATGATCAGTGCACTTAAAAAAATAAATAAATAAACTGACTATAACTTGTTTGCGACAAAACTGATTTAAAGGTTTGCACAGAATCTTACTAAATACAGTCAACAAATTTACATGACTAGAATTCCGGTATTCCTTTTGCGATGAAAGTCACTCCAAAAACAACTTGCATGTGGCTGTGAAAATATGATGCAAGTACAGGTGCATCATCAAACTTCAAATGATAAAAATGCATATTACCTTGCATGTCCTATGTGAGCAGAGTCATACACGGTTGGACCACAAGCATACCTGTGCAGAAAAAAAATAAAGTACATTTACTATAGTGATATCCACATATTTCATGTACATGTATTCACAGTTGCTCTCAATCTCTAAAATGGCACATATGGTGATTTTGGAAAGTGGGGATGAGGAAAGGAAGGAAGTGACAACTGATACCATGAAACATCTTAAAGATAGACACTTCCAGCTAATAATTCTCCCCCCCCCCCCCCCAGACACACACACCAAAACAAAAACAAAAACAACACATAGATATTACAGAAGAAAAAGTGATCTGACAGAAACAAGAGAACAAGAAAACATCACTACAGCAAGTCTGAATGGTATAAATCTCTGCAACATACAATATGTCCCCCCCCCCCCCCCAAAAAAAAAACAGAAAAAAAATTACAATCTTATTTTCGCATTGATAACACCCAATATGATTTAACTGTCCAAATGCTACTTCAGGGTCTTAAAATATAACATCTTAGCTCTATTTTGCAGAAAACCCCATTCAATTTGGTTAAGCAGTCACAGAGAAATATGAACTATTGTAACGCATGTCACAAGTCTGATTCTTCCAAGTTTAGCATTTGGATGCTCGTGGAACTGCATATTAATGTGTGAACACGACAGACAGAACTTGGAGGGAAGAGATTCCCGACATGCTCTACAAAACTCCTCATTTCTCTTTGACCACTGAAGCAAATCAAATGGGGTTTTCTGCAAGATGTGGGCAGTGAGTTGTAGTTTCATATCCTTGAATTTTATTTGGATTGATTCACTATTTTTAAAGTTATCATTGCGGAGGGTCCCGTTGTATTATTGTTATTATTTTTTTTTGGGGGGGGGGGACATACGGTAGATCAGTCTGTTGCTGCATTCACTGGTATCAACTCAAAAGTTCACCTGTTGACATGCCAGTCAACTCATATTACCATGATCATATGCATAAAAGGTACAAGGACACTTTCTCTTCTTCCAAATTTTGTGGATGTGTGTTTGACACATCGATCTCCTCATGATTTTGATGCAAATTCAATTTCTTTCCTTATTCATACAATATGGATACCCTTGGACTTGCTCACTCAGACTGAAATACACAAACCTGCACCAAGGTTCGACCCCCTGTGGCAAAATTTGACCACATAAAAGCATTGGTTACATGTAGCAGGCAGTCAAATTTGGGACAGCATTATTGTCAAATTATGGGCGGCTTGCTTTACACAGAATTTTCAATTCTTCAAAATTCAGTCCATTCATCAAATTTGGAGAGAACTCGAGAGACAAGCTCTCAAATTGGTGGATTGGAAATTTGCACGTCAACCTTTAAAAATACAGGAAATTTTAAAAGGCAAAAAATTTTGTACGTCCGATAGTGGTAGTAGGCTTATATAGTGAGAACACTTGCAGGAAATGCAAGTGATTCTTTGGTTCTTTTTTGTTGTTTTATTTAAACACTTGATAACAAAATCAATCACTTGGCCACTTGCTGTGGAATTTAGAACTACACAGCAATATTACCACACACAATCTAGACTCTATCTGCATGAGGTAAAAAATTATTCACCAGGTTGCTAAATCTTTATTCATCAGGAGCAGCTCTTCTTTCTCTGTTCCTCTTCTGCCTGGAGCACAGGTCAAGGAGTTAACAACATGGACACTTGTTTTGCCATCCTGGTGCACAGGAAATCTTGGTGTCAAGTCAGAGTAAAATCGTGCTAACGCAGTACTTCCAACTCCAAGTTTCATCATCTCTTTATGGTCTGTTAGGTTATTAATGTGCGTTTTCCTGGGAAAAACTCCTGGTCTCCATATGCGGATATTAGACCTACGCAACAATGCAGCCAGTGAATTGTTAGACGTAAGTAATTTCATCTTTGTAGTTCACTTAACACTTCTTGACAAACAGATGATAACTTTCGGCTGTATGCAGTGAAGAGGTTCAGTGTACTTTCAACCTTAAAAAAGTTTGGGTTTTGCACAAGGGCTCTGATGGCTTGTTGGTGATAAACAACTCCAACCCGTGAGTCACATTAAAAAGATCGGCGATCTACAGTAGTTGTTGATGGTGGTGTCGCATGACCAAGGCCTACAACAGCTCTGGTACATTCACAATATCCATGATACATGATAGGCCATACTAGACATAGCCCCGCAGCTGCGGTATGCGTCTGGCTGGCTGGTTCAGTCTACACTCACCACCCCGCTCTTGCCGCCGGAGTGTTCCATCGTTCCTACACGTTCGGGCTGGTCGCGACAAACACAACACAGACACAGTTTTAGTCAACACACTCGACTCTGTTCTGCATCACGTTTTGCACTTCACAGGCCAGGACACAGGCACGGAAGTTTAAAATATTCACAGCGTACAAACAGCCCCAGAGAAGAGGAGAATGCATTTGTTGTATACATGTATGTATACTAATAGTTGCTGGTGATTTTTGTCTCCTTTTTACACACGTGCTAAATGGAGACGTCCCCCTTTAAAGTTGGTATTTATCATTGTCAGAAAGGGTTATAATTGAATAACATTGAAATGTTACTGTGAGTTTGATCGGAAAAAACTTCTTTGAAAACAAAACAATTTCTTTTGTTGAATATGTGATTAATTGAATTAACCTTGAGGGGTGAATATTCCTGGAAAGACAGGTATGATTGCATTCTGATAATTTTGGTTACCCCTTCAAACAAAGAGGAACAGTCCAAAGGGCTGTGAGAGGTCAACATAACACTGCCTTATCCATAAACCGATTTCAAACAAAGACATCGATCATCTAATAGTCGTAAATACAGTCGGTTTTTCTGAACCCATTATGCTATTCCGATGGGCCTACGGAGCTGTTCTTATCGTGTAACATCAGGCAGACGGCGCGGCTGGACTTTGTTCCAACAGGGTCATTACATTGTACTCATGACTGAAGAGAATTTCCCCCTTTTTTTAAATTCAATTTTGATTTTATTTCTGAACTTCCTTTCCATATATATATGAAATACAAAGTCTATTGAACTATACTAATTGAGCATAGTATATTTTGAATCTGACAGCTTTTAATTTTGGATGAAATAGATAGCTCAGACCGCCGATCCCGGGGTGGGGATAGGGGAGTCCCGCAATTTTAATTTGTTACTTTTTTTTTCGTAGCCCCCACTTACCCCTTGTTTTCATTTAATTTTATTCTTATTTATTCCATTTCCAACAAACAAAAATACGATTGCTGTAAGTTATTTACATAACCGCTATAACGAGATCAATTCAACATGATAAGAGAAATTGTGGTGAACTGAAATGCAATAAATGTATAATAGGGTCTAACTTTATGATGAAGATATAAATAAACTTTGTTGAAAATGGAGGAGGCTGCTAAAAAGCTGAGCTTGTATTTTGCAGACACCTCATAAACAATAATTACTTACTAAACTAACAAACTAGGCATGTTGCCTAAAAATAGGAAAGACTTAAACACATATACAAAATATGCAATACACAAACACTTATTTCCAAAACATCAATTCGTGATTTCATTTACACATAAAGTAATACAAAACAATAATTATACATAACGCTTACATGAGTATGTGATTGTTTTAAGGAACTTTGAATCACATACGTTTCAACAAAACATGGATACAATAATAGCATCAACTTTGTTTTTAAATAAACAGACATCTCTTGTTAAGAAACAAACGAACAAACAAACGAGAGCAGGAGTGAGCACGCGAGTCACGAGATGTACGGGCTCACAGAAATATAGTCAAGTTTATGTTCTGAGACGAAAATGAGTTGTGTTTGGGAAAAAGGAAACTTTTAATTAGGGCTTTAAAAAGTATATCTCATTATGCTATATAAGAATTTGTAAGAGTTTTGTTTTATTTGAAAGTGAAAGTATTTAAACTTCAAAGCTTCTTTGATCAAGTGTTATAAAGTGAATTCCAAAATTTAGGCCGGAAAAAGAGAAATGGGCAAAGTCGTTGTTTCTTTGTATTTGATTGGTCATTAAAGCCCATACATTGCACTTTGCAGCACATGTTGGATCTAGTTTCGTATGATTATCATGGTTCTCCTCAATTTTCATATGCATGACATGAAAATAATGTCTAAAGCCTCGATGCATTTTTTCTTTTTCTTTTTACAAAAGATGAGCGCTATATGTTGTTTTGTGTGTGTGTGTAGATTTCTTTGTATGTTTCTTTTCTTTTCTTTTTTTTTCCAAGGCAATTTGCTTAGTCACTTGGGTGATCTGCAGTATTTACGTGTATGAAGCCTCGGAAACTATACAAAATACGAGCCCTGGCATGCTTTTTGTGCAGTCCCCTCCATTTCCATCAATTATGTCATAAAAGTCACAACACCATTAATCATAGTTTTGCACGTGAATATTGATTTACTGGTCAACGAGCACAATGGTCAAGAAACTTGATGTGGTGCACCATTTTTTTTTTCTGTCGAAGTGATATCGCATATCTGTTTCAAAGTCCAAGACTTGTTCACGCCCATCATGCCACGTGCACTGGGGAAGTTTTAATCACGGCTCTTCCTCTCTCGACAGTTGATCGCTTCCCGTCCATTGAATGAGGACTATAGATCAGTAAATAGGATTATTATATTCTCTTGCTGTTAGTATAATACACAACTTTCCAAATTTTCCAGTCCAGAAAAGGCAGAAGAAACTCATTGTTTAGGAATAAGAACATTTCTAATGGAAAATAGGTATAATGTCTTTGCAAACTTTGTTTTGTTTGTTTGTTGTACTCTGCTTTCATTGTGTTTCTTATGAAAATATAAGTGTTAGAATACACGTGGTGTTAATCAAGCAAAATAAATCTGAGAGGAAATTGATTGATTGATTGAGTGTGTATGTGTGTGTGCGTGTGCCGCGTGTAATTAAGTCAAACATGTTTATGTGTGAGCAGAATGATCTTTCACACTCTCTTACAAACAGAAAATTCCTTTAGTGCGAATGAACAGGCCACATTGTACCTGCAGTGTTTCATTTATACAGTATAGACCTATATACCTATTGTACACCACCGGTAAATTAGTCTTCATTTATATTTATAAAGTTTAGGTGAGGGTTATGTGTTTCATCTCAACTTACAGCGCCATAATCTATCTTAGGTAGAATGAGCGCTTGAAGAGTCTCTCTATTAATATCATTTATTATCATTATTATTAATTTTCCCTATAACGGGATCCCTGTCAGTAATATGAACCTTGGCACTGATTTTTTTTTTTCGTTTATTTTCTTCTTGTTTTGTTTTCGTGGTCACGTGAGTATATTCGCGGAATCAGAGACAAATTAATGATAATAAAACAAAAATATTCGCGTGCTTTCATTTTCACGAAATGCGTGAAATTTTCCACTTTCGCAGTATAATATGCCTCTATGAGTTTAGGCATTTTGTAACGCCATAATGATAAACTCGAGGGGTAATGCAAATAATATTGCATATTTACAAAGTAAAAACTTTTCGTATCTCTGCCAGTGAACAAACAACTAACAAATCGGCTGGCAGCAATCTAGTCATGCTCGTATCGATCATCGCAAATGCTACCCATATACGTGTACACGTACTCGTACTCTTGTACTTTTACAGCACTAGCAGCGCATCTTGTGCGAGATATCGGTGGCAGGAGGTTCGTAGGTTATGTCAGCTGAGCCAAGTTATCGCAAAATGGCTTCAAACACAAACGCAAATGCCAACTCCAGTCGCCAAGCCACTGACCTTCGACAACAAATCAAGGTATTTTATTTTTTTCCTTACACCTGTAGAAATTTGTTATAGCTTCCGTGTATAGAATAAGGTCCAATGGGTGGGATTCAGAGAGCTTTTTCTGTGTTGGGAAAGTTGGTGCGTATCACTATCAGTAGACCTGCCTGTCCGAACCTCCTCAGCCAGAGCTTGAGGGGAGGAACTGGCAGGAAAGCGCGCTGTCCCTGCGCTGCGCGCTGCTAGCCGCTGCTACAGTCAGAATTGATATGGAGGTTTATTGTTATACCCCCGCCAAGGGAGGATAATGTTTTCGTTACCGTTGCTTTGTCTGTGTGCAAAATAACTCAAAAAGTTGTGCACAGATTTGGCTGAAACTTGCAGGGAAGGTTGAGAATGACACAAGTAACAAATGATTAAATTTTGGTAGTGATCTGTGAATTTTGGGGGAATTTATGAAGGATTTTTGATATTTCGACAGGTAGGGTCCAATGACAATGACAATGACATTGACAATGACAATTTCTTTTTTCCCATGTCACTCAAATATAGACTAGAGTATTGGGGAAAATCAAATCATGGCACAGTGTAATAACACGAAAAACGAAGAAAAATACAATTTACATAAATTTGATATAGTTGGCAAAAATCTTGAACAAAATGCATTTGATAAACTACATTATTTACAACCAACAGTAAAAACAACAATAGGTAAGATGCATGTATGGTATGAATGAAAATCTTAAATGAGTATGTATGTGGTTAATCTATCAAAATATGCAGATGGGTTTGAAAGGATAATCTTACTAGTGATATTGATTAAAATTTCAGCTAGGCAACACTGTCTGGGTATTAGCATAAACATCATAATTGCTATCTGTATTGAGTTCAAGACACTGTTACAATATGAATATGACTTGAGATTGATTTAAACAAAAAAAGTGAAAAACAAAACAATCCAAATAATTAAATATATATGCAAACAAGGGGAAAAAAACTGACGAAACACAATTGTACAGCATGCAATGGGGAGTTCAAGCTGCGCATTTTTGAGGTTTTCAAACGTGCACTAAAGTGCGTGCTCTAGTTTCTACTAGGGCGAGGCGCACCAGGCAGCTGATGAGGGTTTATGACGTAACAAAGGCTTCTATATTGGGAAATTGGGCGATTTTTCAGCATGTACTAGTATACCTATGGGTGGAAATTGCTGATCTCCATGGAAGAGCCCAATTACCCAAATAGCTTTTCCCCAGTGGTGGAGAGGAGAAAAATCTCTTTATGGGAAGAGCAAGATCATCGGTGGAAAGTACCTGCTTGGCGGAGGTCTGTGCCGTCAGAGTGCTTTTCTAGTTGTTCATTGTTCCACTGGTTGCAATGTTTCATGCCTATTCTCTAGGCATTACGAGAAACTCCAAAGAATATTTTGCTGAAAGGAAGTGTTGAATGTTTGGAAGGTTTTATGCGATTTAGTAAGCTAGAACAAAAAGCTAAGTTGTCAATGGTTGTGAGTGCCACAACTGGTCTTTTTAGTCTAGTGAGTGACGATCGCCTTTATAGTCACATTTTCTGTTTCCTTTTTCAGGACAACAAAGCCAAAGTAGATGAGCTGAGAACTAGGTTCTTTGAGGAATGTGGTGAAGGTAAGCTCAAGTGCTCTGTCTGTCATTTGCTCATAACATGTACGTAGGCCCTACCATGACACATTAAATCACATTTTCAATTTCATTAAATTTCATCGAAGAATTAGAACATTTGTTTACAAAATAGATTCTGTTATTTCATTATTTTGTTGTGTAGAGGAGATAGTACCATATGTAATTAGTCAAGCAGAAACTGATATTACTTTTTTATCTCAATTCAGTATCACATTACCAGGGTATGTCAAATTTCAGGGTTCTGAAACAACTGTTGAAGTTAGGTTGATTTACTGTTCTTATCTCTCAGATTGTTTTTCAACAAGATTTAGCTGCGATCGTATGATCTAGCCTGAGGTGATGAGTTTGATAATCTGCCATATTAATCCTGATATTATGAGCCTGCATAGTGCAGTAGCTTAAATTTCAAAGCACAATCTCGATAATACTCCTCAGAACAAGAAGATCAGATAACATATATTTTGTGTACCTTAATTATATGAGCCAATCTAGACCTGACCCATACCTTTCACAGTCTTCAAAATACACTAACACTTCATTAGTTACATACACACATACAAATACTGCCAAGAATTCACAGCTTGCTTGATAAGTAGATCAACTTTCAATATGTTTTCTTTCTTTCTTTCTTTTTTTTTTTGGCCAGCAGTCAGACACATTTCATAACTGATGCCTTTTCAACATGTTTCCTTTAAAAGGCTGAATGTAAAGATATTCTGTGTATCCACATTTAAAGGATAATGATGTAAAGATTGCTAGTGTGAAACCATATCTCTTTTTCATATACTGCCATTTTTCCTTCATATAAATGTATGGTAAATGAAGACTGACTTTGGAATTCTTAACTCTTTGTGCAGAAAATGGCGAGTCCCTGTATGACCCACGTGACCTGGATTGGGTGAGAAAGAGCGATGCTTACGTACACAGCGTCTTTCTGATTGGTAGGCAGGACATTGATGCAGCGCTTGAAAAGATGAAAAAGATCCTGAAATGGAGAAAGGAGTTTGGTGTCAATGGTAAGAAAGTGATGATCTGAATGAACCTTTGGTAATAAATAAGAGATCAGATGTTGAGAGATATGTATTTCTTTTTCCGATATACCCTCTCATATTTATATTCTTTTGGTGCTGCGTTGATCATTGTACATCCACAATGCATAGCTTGTAGCTCTTAAGATAATTCAAAGATAGTTTAATGATTTCAAGTTTAAATAAATCCTGTTGAATTGAATGTGTCTATTTATTAAATCAATCTCTGCATCCGAATGCCTGAATTGTGTCTGATTTACAATGCTAAAAGTATAAAGAGGGAATATATACTACACAAAATGAACAAATCAGAGACAACAAAAAAGAAGGGGGGGGGGAACTAAGTGAAAAAAAAAAGGTACGAGTTAAATAAAGACAAAACCTACCAAGTTTCCTTAGGGAGTATACAGAGAAATTTTCCTCCCATCTGGCTTTCTGACATCATATACCATCATGCTGTTTTGTTTTCGTCTTTCATGTTAGATATCACATTTGAGAGTTTTCCAGAAGAGTTCCAGCAAATGGGGGCGCTCTACTCTCATGCTACGGACAAAAAGGGACTTCGCATATGTGAGTAATGATATTTGCAAACTTTTGTAATTTGTTTGTGTATTTGTGTTTTTTTTTTTTGGTCAGAATTAGGGGTCGGGTGACAGGCAGAGATAGATTGATGGAAAAATAGATAGCTGTACATACATGTATGTGTCATAATGATAATAATGATTGACAGTGCTTATATAGGGCATAACACAGAGTGCATAATGTCCCTGTGCACTCAAAAAATGGAAAATTATACAAAACATACAATTCCAATTACAGTGATGGATACTATTAGATATTATATGGATATATGTCATTCTCTTTGTCTGATCTTGTTATATGATTTTTCAGCTTGAGCATGATTTTATTTTGCTTTTATCTATGTATTGAATAAGTTTCTATGTATTGAAGAATAATGATAAAAAATTAATTTCAAAATAGACTTTTGTTTTCTAAATTTAGCATATGCTCTTCTGGCCATGTATTGCTAATATTACATAATATGATCTCCCCCTAACCCCCCCCCCCCCTTAAAAAAAAGAAAAATGAGAATAATAAGAAAATAGAATAATAAGAATGTAGAGTGATAAAAAAGTAAAATCAGAGTCACCTTAATTTGTCCATAGTTGTTTTATGGTACATTAATATATTCATTATGCCTGAACTCTCCATGCTCTGTAAAGCATGATAGCACATTGCTAATGGGTCCCAAGTGTCAGTTTATTTGTCCAAACTTTGATCGATGGTCTATCACTTGCTGCAGAGGAAAATCCCACTAAGTTTCTTTCGTTGTTGTGTCCGTCCGTTCATCCAGTGTGGTACCGGGTCAAGTTCTACCGCAAGGAGCCAGAATACCAGAAATGGGCCAGGAAGATGACCGTGTACTGGCTCAACAAGCTCCAGAAGAGCAACCCGTACGACAGGATTGTTGTCATGGAGGACATGACGGGGGCGGGGCTTGCCAACATGGTAAGTTCAATTGACCTTGTGTCCTGAAGGAAGGCTGTACAGAATTTTAGGATGTGTTTACCTCATACTGATGTCTACAAAGGGGGAAATTACTTAAAACAGGCAAATGTGATTGTTTCAAGTTAAGACTTCATCATTTATTTCTCACTGCACAAAAGTAACTGCCTGTATGCATAACTGCAGTGGAATTTAGAATGTATGATTTTGCATGCAGACAGTCGCCTGCAAATGTGTACTAATACATACAGTAGTTAAGCACAAGACTACCCACAAATACACACACATAAATCAATTTGCTCGACATACGATTGCCAGATGGCAGTGGTTGGGGTTCCGTTTACCACCAGGCATATTTGTGTGCCTCGGCAATTCAAAGTACATTTGTAAAGCATTTATATGTTCAAGGGGAGAGGGGGATTGGGCTGGACAAGTGTTGTTTCATTTTAATGATCTTTTGTTTTGTTCATTATTCCAGGATATTGAAATGGTGCGATTCATGATCACATGCTTCGAGCTGTACTTCCCTGCTTTTGTTGGTTAGTATTACTTTCATTTATCAAAGTTAAAAGAGAAATTGAGCAATACGATAGAATTAATGATTCGTGGTGTCGTATTTTTCCATAAGTTGTGACACCGTTTGCATCTTTCAAGATTTATTATAACTGTAACTGTGAAGACTTGATTGTTACGGAAATGGCCTAACTGAATGGTCAAAAGCGAGATCTTGTGTGGTAATCTGGTCTTAAAAAGTTTGAAATAAGATTACAAATACTGGCAGCTGTCCAGAGACCATGCAGCTAATACTACTACACATAGGATATACATGTAGTAGTACTTTTGATTTATGTTGTGGTATGCTGGTAGATTGATTCATAACATACTCAGTTTCCTTACCTAGACCTGCCTGTATACATGACACAAGGTGTTTTTTTTTTTTTTTTCTGACAGGATCCTGAAAGAGGGGCAAATTTGGGATAGATATGTTTCCCCAAAGTTCTTCTTCTTCTTTTTTTTTTTTGGGGGGGGGGGGGGGTGGGGAACTGTAAGTGCTGTTGTTCTCTTTTCCAGGAGTCGTCCAAAGTCCATCGAATTTCAATTGAATCTCACATGACCCTCAACTCTTGCTAGACGTTTGTTCAAACGTTGTATCAGTTTGGAAGTGATAAATGAAAACAATATCTTTTCCTTTTGCTTCATATCAATGCTCAAAGCTTTTTTCATTGGACCTTCAGGGAAAAACATTTTTAGCTATCTGTCAACAAGAGGGCATATTATGCAGCTTTGTTGCTATTTTGGAAACAGTATAGTGCAGCCACGTTATGTCACTGATGCATCTTAGAGTCAGACCAACTATGTCACAGTGCCAAGTAGGACTGAAACATACTAGTACTGTATGCATTTTCATATTGGGATATAGTGAATTTTTCATGTAATTTGTTTTGGAACAGTATGTGTTCTTTTTTTATAAGTGAAGGTAGGAGCATATTCATGTCCTTGTGCTGCCAATTTATAGCACGTATGCCCTTGTGCATATTCCAATTACAAAAATCAAAGTGGATGCCCCAAATTTAAATTAAATTTTTGTGTATAATATACATCATTGACTTTGCCAGATTTTGGTAGTGGAAGAAAAGGTAGCAATGACAAGGATTTGATTTTAGGATTGACAGCCATTTTTTTATGTCAAATGGTCTGGGATGAAAGGTAGTTGCATATATACCGTCAAAGGGTACATGGCCCAAGAAACATTCAGTTTGCATCCAGTGTTATTCTTCAATAGGAATTATGATTATCATTATTTTTATTTTTATTTATTTATTTATTCATTTATTTGTTTTTGCGTGATGAAAGGGTATCACATGATGTCATATGATCTGTATGACAGAAGCCAAGTGTTTGTTTTTTTTCCCACTGGAATAAAAGGAAAGGTGATAACTTTCTTGTTCAGTGTTTGTGATTACAGTTTACCATGTGCTCATGTATATCTTGATCATTTATGTGATTGTACCCTGTGTTGCATATTTCCTCTCTTTAAATCAAGTTCTTTGTTGTTGTTGTTGTTTTTTTCAGACATGCTGTACATATATGACATGCCATGGATGCTTAATGGTGAGTAGATCTACTGGAATGATGTCATTAGAGCCTATATGAGGCGCGGCGATACGGTGCAATTAACTCGCCAAAAGCATATGACCGCGAAGCCTCATTTGCATACAGTAAACAGCTTGTGTACGCAAAACCGCTGGGGAAGTGATTAAATTTATACAGCAAATTGAAGAAGAAACTATTCTCTAACTCGTAATGTTAGTTATTTGGGGTTTTATTGAGGATAAACGTACGAAAATAATGTCGAAACTTAGCTTCCAAATCAGAAAATTTGGTCTCAAAACAAGTGTTATTTTCTGACATTTTCCTTCATTGCACAAAAATGAAACTTAGGTATATGACTTATGCAGGGTTCCCACAGTCATGGAAAATCCTGGAAAAATTTGTGGTCATGGAAAAGTCAGGGAATTCGAACAATTTGTGAAAAGTCGTGGAAAAGTCATGGAATTGCATTTACCTCTTGGCTATGGCAGCTTTCCAGTTTGTTGTGTCTCACAACTCTCATACTCTGTATTCATACTGTGCTATTATAATTGGTGTTCATGATTTCCATTTTTCCCAGTTTTGTGACATCCCAAATTCTACATAACTCCCGGGACATATACTAATGATAATAGATGTACATGTCATGAGTAAGATAGTGGGTGGAACGGATGGCTGTGAGTTGAGGTGGAGGCCATCATAACGTGTCTGATTTTGGAAACCGTGCCAGAAAGGAAGTCATGGAAAGCAGCAATTTAGTCATGGAAAAGTCATGGAAAAGTCATGGAATTCTGTTTTGAAATTTCTGTGGGAACCCTGTTATGGTAGTATATCCATATTGAGTTCCAAATATATTTTCTGTATCATTTGGTGCACGGTTATGTCTGGAAAAAATCAAGATCACTGTCACGTAAAATCCATAGCGTAAGCATTATGCAGTCCGATATGTATCGTTTTTTTGTCGAGCCCACCGGAGGTGAGGGGAGACTAAGGGATAGCCTGCGGTGTCTGTCCGTCTGTCGTCCGTCCGTCCGTCGTCTGTCCGTAACGCTACAAAAACTTCAATAACTCTTTACTCTGGGCTTCAATTGCAATCAAACTTCGAGGGAAGAGGGGTCATACAAAGTTTCACATTTTACCATATGTGAAGGTCACTTCAAGGTCAAAGCTCACAGGCAGGGGTCAATGAACTTTTAGAGCCCAATGTTAAGTTTTTATGGCGCGTTTCTATTATGGGTCATAACTTTTGATTCATAGGTCCGTTTGTGACTAAACTTGGATGGTAGATGTCCCTTGGGGAGTGGATGGTCATCACAAGGTCAATGGTCACAAGCATGGGTCAATGAACTTTTAGAGCCCAATGTTAAGTTTTTATGGCGCGTTTCTATTATGGGTCATAACTTTTGATCCATAGGTCTGTATGGCGTTTTTCTATTATGGGTCCTAACTTTTGATCCATAGGTCTGTTTGTGACCAAACTTGGATGGTAGATGTCCCTTGGAGAGTGGATGATCACCACAAGGTCAAAGGTCACAAACAGGGGTCAACGAACTTTTAGAGCCCAATGTTAAGTTTTTATGGCGCGTTTCTATTATGGGTCGTAACTTTTGATCCATAACTCCATTTGTGACTAAACTTGGATGGTAGATGTCCCTTGGGGAGTGGATGGTCACCACAAGGTCAAAGGTCACAGGCAGGGGTCAACAAACTTTAAGGGCCCAATGTTGAATTTTTATGGCACATTCTTTTTTGCCATAAATTTTTACCTTTTATATCTCTTTTATCTGTTATATCTCTTTTTTTTAAATCTGTTATATCCCATTCACATACAATTTCTTGTACGCGAATGGGCGAGACACATTATGGCACTTGCCTTGTGTGCTGCATGAAACAGTTGCAGCACATTGCAGGGTTCCTCTCTTGCCCACTCACCACCCTGTGGACTGAAAACCGAACCCTGTCGCATTGCGCCGAGCCTGACACCGCTGATTGGCTAAGCGTGCACTGACAAGAAGTGAACGCATGCGCAGGAGGATGATCTAGTTGTGCATATTCAGTATTTTCTCTTAAAGGGAAGATAAACCCCAAGAGCAATGTGGATTGAGTGAAAGCAGCAACATTAGTAGAACGCATCAGTGAAAGTTTGAAGAAAATCGGACAATCGATGCAAAAGTTATGAATTTTTAAAGTTTTGGTGTTGGAACCGCTGGATGAGGAGACTACTAGAGGTTATGACGTATGAGTGGACAACAATACCAAGAAAATATAAAGAAAATTCTACAAAAATCCATTTTTCATGAAAATTACAAATTCCATCAACTTGATATTGACATATGTTAAGGGTAGCAATTATTTCCCCTGCTTTCTGAAAGAGGTTGGTCCATTGCTCTTTCATGATTCTAGAAAAGTGAATTTTTGTTGAATTTCCTTTATATTTTCTTTGTATTGTTGTCCACTCATACGTCATATCCTCTAGTAGTCTCCTCATCCAGCGGTTCCAACACCAAAACTTTAAAAATTCATAACTTTTGCATCGATTGTCCGATTTTCCTCAAACTTTCACTGATGTGTTCTACTAATGTTGCTGCTTTCACTCAATCCACATTGCTCTTGGGGTTTATCTTCCCTTTAAATTCGGTTGTCTTTTTGCTCTTATTTTCACCTAACTACTAATTGCACAAACACAAATCTGCGCAGGTAGTTGGTCTGGTGTATACAGACTAGTAATATATTAATCCAATGCATATTAATGCAGGCACAGACTATGTCTGGAAAAAATTGTAATCCTTTCCCACGGTCAACTCAAACAGAAAAATACACATGTCTCAAACAGAAAAATACACATGTCTCGAAAGATACATCAGCATTTTTGCCCAAAAATCATATGAAGGATGATAAATCAATGTTAGATATATGTGTAAAGTTTCAAGGGATTTGGTGGTAAGATAAGGGAGATATGAGGAGGTGAACTTTCTAGATTTTTTGTCCTTCTCTCCGCACAGCGTTTCGATGACCGTTAAGAATTCAAAAGCTTTGGCCTCTATCAGTGAGTTAATTGCACTGTATCGCCGGGCCTGATATATATCATTTGTAACCCCTTCACAGCTCTGCTGTAAGGAGAGACAGCTTATCTGATAACTATCCCTCCACCTTTCTTCTCTGCATGGTGAAAAGGAAGTTGTCTTTTGTGGAATTTTGCTTGTTTTCATTTGGATAATGACAATTGGTATGAGTTAGGATTTCACATTTGCAAAACAGCATGATATTTGAGAGTGTTTCTTTACAGTGCTCCTGGCAAACATCCAGGGGCAATACTAAAATTTTCTTATGTGACGTTTGACTTTGTGTTGTGCAGCTGCATGGAAGATTGTTGAGAATTTCTTGTCAGCCGTGGCAAGGGAACATATCAAGTTCATCCGTGGGAAAGAAGTGCAAACGTACATCAACCTCGACTCGTTACCACCACACATGGGCGGAAGTGTAAGTTTTCCTAAAGTGCAGCATACTAAAACTTGTTTCGGCATCCAACTGAAAAGAGTTGTTATTTGTCAAGATGACCAAAAAAAAAAACCCCCCAAAAACAACAACAACTTAAAAAACAACAACATTGTAAGTAAATAGTCTGGTTGAAAAATGTTTGTGTAGATCACTGCAAAGGCTAGCCACCTTTTTGGTCAGCTGTCCAGTACTGCATATGCCATGTATTTACTTAGTCTGACTTTTTAAAAACAAAATTGACAATTTTACGAGTGGTTAAATTCGTGATTGTGGAGTACGGTACTGAATGGAGAATTGTATGTGTGCGCGTCACATTGGTGTTGCAACCAGATCCCAGAGTTAGTATTTCACATGTTTTTAAATTCGGGAATAGCGCCGGACTTGTGAAAAAAAAAAAAAAAATGAAAACCTTGCAAACTATTTGATGTATAGGTATTCTATTATATAGATAGTCCTTGTGGTTGAAGTCTTGTCATGCAACATGGACAGTTGTACAGTCATAATCCTGATATACAGACACCAGAAAAATAAATCATAGATCCTCATCATCCCCAAAGATAACCCTATGACAATGAAAGTTGCTGTGTTAGCTCCCTTTCAGTAGTTTATACACTTGTCATGGATTGGTGTTTCAAGATGATGACTCTGCCCTTTTTTTGACAGGATACGTACGAGTGGAGATACATCCCAGAGGATGAAGACCTAGAGATGAAGGATGTGGAGGCAGAGGAGGAGGAGATTGATGGAGGAGATGTCACCGACGGCGATGTGACCTTCAGGTCAGTGGATGGGGACAATGACCTCTCCCTACAGCCAGTGAACAATGCTGTCCAGTCGCCACGGCAACAGAGACAGCCCAAGAAAGTGAGTATGATGGATAAAAACCAAGTTGAACAACATTGCGAAATAGAACAACCAAGTAAGTGTTGTTGGACTGAACAGATTTTTTGCAGTCATTTGCACAATCTTTAATGGCGGTTGTCGAATAGTTATTACATTTTGTATGCATTTCTTGTGGTTTCTTTTTTTTTTTTCGGTGAAATGTTTTTTTTTTTGTATTTGTATGTTTTATTGATTTTCTTGTAGTTTCTGTTGACGTAGGCTTTTCTTAATAGCTGAAAGCACTGATTTATTATCCTGTTTTGTATTTCTCAAGAGCTGTAGCTTATCAGCAATCAAAGCTTTTATAAAGCAGTATGAAAGAAAGTTTACCCATGGTGTGTTTGGAAATCAGACATGGTGTTGACATATTGCAGACTGACATCACGAGTCGATTGTCAGAGGACGAAGTCCTCGAGACTTATCTCAATTCATGGAATCTTGCATTAAGTGCATGTATGTGGCATCTCCAGGGATAGTCACTTTGCATGAAGTAGTAAGGAAGTATGGCTTTATGTTCATTTTTCACTTTGCATTGAGTGTTGACCCATGGAACGTACCCTTGCTTTCTACTTAGCCAACAACAAGAATGTAAGTTGCCTCCCTGTTTGCCTTGTTGTCGTCGATCATAGAGCTTACCTAGAAATCAGGGTTTATTCACTCGGAGGCACTGGTATGAAGGGAAGGGGGTGGCGACTTCCAATATCAGTGATATATCATGTTTTTGATTTGAAAATCCCTTGCAGTCTGAGTGTGTAAATATATTTGTTGTAAACCTACACGAATGCTGGGACCTACGCTCAACAAACTTGCTTTCATGTAGGTCCTGTCATTTTCTGTAGCACTTTCACTTACATGTAGATTCAAATTTTGACTAATGGACTGCCATGTTCTTTGTTACCAAGTGATATTTTTGCACATCCAAGCTGGATTTAATGTGTTGTTCTATTTTGTAACCAAAGAAGCTGTGGTAGTCAGTTGAAGTATTTAAATGACCCAGTGAAGATTGTTTCGGGTAACATAACCGCAAATACATATTTTTTTCTCTCTCTTTTCAAGGTTCATTTCCAAGACAATCTTGAGGACAAAGAGAATGTTGATCCCGACCATAACTCAAGTCACAGGAAACATGTAAGTTCCTGTAATCAACTAAGATATAATGCTTTGGAGCATGTGTTTATGTTTAATGTTTATGTGCTATGTTTAAGTCATGCAGACTTGTACACATGCCTACACACATGTACACTGATCTTTACTGATGTTCTTTTTATCTGATTTTGTGTCCTTCTAATGCATTATGGCAATTCATGTAAAATTGCCAATTGTGATATACATTGTCAGCCTACTTCCATTCAAATTTTTCTAACTTCACTCTCAAAATTTCTTGTGTTATTCACAATATACTGTAAGAAAATATAAACACAGTAATAAGCATAAATTATCACAATATGTCAGAAGTGAAAAAAAAATATGTTACAACCGTGATTATGTAAATTGTAGTACATCAATATCATGTGGTAGCAACCCCAGCAAAAGTTAAAAGAAACATAATGGAACCTGCAGGAAAGCAAAAGATGATTTCTGATGAGTTTGTTTGTATTCATGTTCTTCTTGCATTAATGTATCAACTCTTGTTTTTTATCTTCTATCTTGCTCTTGTATCTACAGAAAAGACATGGAAATCACTCTAAGCGTAGTAAATCGAGGGACGTGCACAGTGGACCACTTATCAGTATAAGGTCAGGATTTTTAGTGTATTTTACCACCAGGAACATGTTTCTTTGATATCAGCTAACATAGAAAAAAAAAAAGAAAAAAAGAAAAGAAAAAGGACATTGTGTAAACAGGTGGAAATGTAGTGGGTAACTTTGTGTATCCATGGATTGCAATGTTATACATAAATTGACTATCTGTTGTGCAAAAATATAAACAGTGATACAAAATGTACCGGGCCAATGCAGCTCATTAGTTGTGGGACGGCAATATTTGCTATTCTGGGTATGGTAATGATGTTAATGTATCAGATCCATGTTACATACCATCAGAACTTGTGAAATTGCTACCAGAGGTTCTAATGATTATGGGATATTAAAGTAGAATTACATTCAAATAGATGTTTCAGCAGTATTCAGTCTTTGCGATCAAGAGTTTATTATCAGAAATGTAGTGAATCGAGAAAAGTCTTCTCTATATTGGATGACAGAGTGATGTTTGTTTGTTTGTTTGTTTGTGTGTTTGATTATGTGTTACCCTCTTTGATGTGATGGCTTCTCCCCACTCTCCGCCACACCACAGACCAGGAGAGCTGTTGGTGTTTGAAGCTCCCTCCAGCATCTCAGGGTCGGAAGGCATCTCCTCCAGTCTCACCATCACCAACATGACTGAGAGGAGAGTGGTATACAAGGTGAGAAGGTGTCTTTGTTGTCCCTCTTCTTCCTGACATCTTTATCGTCACTCTTATTACCTCCGCCAAAGGAGGAGGTTATGTTTTCATTGGCGTTTGTTTGTTCGTTGATTTGTGTGTTTGTCTGTGTGCAAAAATAACTCAAAAAGTTGTGAACGGATTTTGATGAAACTTAGGCCTACCGGAAAGGTTGAGAATGACACAAGGAAGAGATGATTAAATTTTGGTAGTAATGTGGGAATTTTTTATGGATTTTATGAAGGATTTTCAATATTTTGGCAGAAGGGTCAATTAACTTTGGAGATGAAGCTGCACATTTTTTAAAGCTTACATACGCGCACTAAAGTGCATGCTCTGGTTTCTGCCAGGGCGAGGTGCACCAAGCTCTCGGATGTTGCTGCATTTGATTCTGCTCTTTAAGTGCCAGTTTCATCCAAGTGCTGAAATGATAAGAGGCATTAAAATGTGTACATGTTCAAAGCTAGTCATTATTCTTGACCATTTAAGACACTTGACTGTTCAGCCAGTGACTGTCTCATCGGAAGTAACATTGCCGTGTGTAGCATTCTTTGTCCAAGTTGTATTGGTGTGATGATTTACAGCGAAATGATACTGTGATACTTGTTCATAAATGTGATGATGACAGCATTAGTTTCAAAACTTTTCATTTTTTTAAAATTCATTTTATCACCTTCATCACACAGCTTAGTTAGCAGAGTTCTGTTTTTCTTCATTAATATCATATATAGCAAAATTGCATATTATGTAAAGAAAGAAAAAGAAAAAAAAGAAATACATTTTGACTTTATGCTTTACAGGCTATTCTGTACAAATGCCAATTTTTATGCCATCGAGTCAATTATCACCGAGGCTTTAAGAATTCACAAAAGCTAACCTAGTTAGGGTAAAGTCACCACAATGTTAGGCAGTTTGTTTGAGTTACCAAATGGGATGCTGAGCCACGAGTGTACTGTGTAAAATATCTTCTGATACCAATATTGCCAACATTCATTCATTAAAAGCTTGAAATGCTTTATGTTTGGGGTCTTGCAGGTGAAGACTACCACCCCAGAGAGGTACAAAGTCAGACCCAGTATGGGCCCAGTGAACCCCGGCTCATCCATCCACATCACCATCACCCTGCTCTCAGGTCAGTGGGCTTCCTAAGACCCCAACCCCCCCACCCGTCTCCAACTTGTCTAGATGTTTTCCCACGACACAAAATATGTCGCTTCCTTTACATTACTAGCATTGCCAAGCAGAGATAAGACTATTGGCATTGTCAGGTCCTTGTCCGTTTAAGAAATTGTGCTTCATATTAGACCCAGGGTGGTAGCCTTGTGGATATGAGCTTTCAAAATTCTATGTTAATAGTATCTTATTAGAATTCTCAAGCTTTTCATGTTGAATTTGATCTCAAATGCTGATTAATCATCTTTAGAGCACAATTTTGCACCATGTTCAACTTGACCTTTATGAACAGAATAAAATTAGTCAAGTGGAATTGTAGAGGCTTCATTATAACAAAACTTTGAATAAGAAAGTATTGCCATCATAAAGCTTCCCATATTTTTACTGAAGAACAATAAAACCATTGCTCGCAACCGCATGTGAATATTAGCTCAGGTGTAAATGCCTCGAATTCTCTCCCAACTGAACAAAAGAATCTAGAATCCACCACATTTAGAAAGAAGTCCTGAATGACAGAGGAATTGATCCAGCTTACTACCATTGTTGAATATCTTCCAACAAGTGATATTCTGTCTGCCTTGTCCATCCCACTCCGTTTTTGCAGGCCCAGGAGAATTGGTGGTGAGGGACAAGTTTCTGATTCTCAGCAGTGAGCCGGCAGAGGGTGCCTCGTTCAAGGCGACCAGCGAGATGGCGCACTTCTGGAAGTCGGTCAGACTCGAGGACAGGTTTGAACACAGGTAACGAATGCCACACTTGCACGCATCGCTCTACTGCAGCGATGGATGCACAGAATTGCTATCAAGGTTGTAAAACTTGCATACCACATACAGTACATTGACTGTACATTGACTGTGTTTGGATATTGGCTCATGGGGACATTTACGAATGGGGGGGGGGGGGAGGTGGTATTGCCCAGTAAGCCATTTTGATGCCTCTTCTTCAGGATAGTTTTGAAAGCATGGATAGGACTCTCCCCTTCCCTACTAGAAGGGCCCATTCTAGATTCCGTAAGTGTACACATGGTGCTCTACACATGATGCTCTGTCATATTAAAGTATTAAAGTGTGGTATACAATATAGTTATATGTATTCATCAACACTTTTCAAGAATTTTTTTTTGCCAAAGCAATTATAGCAGCATTCAACAGATGGCTGCATAGAGTATCAAAGTGATGATGTCACAGTCTTTTGTTATAGTTTCGGTTGGAACGTGGTGCGCACATAAACACTTGGGCCACTTGAGGTTGATTAGAACCAGTTTCCATGGTGATGAATGGCTATGACATCACACTTTGATACTCTGTACGTAGATGGTTGTGAATTACAGTGTAGTAGGACACGGTTTAATAGAGATTGACCAGTACAGATATCTACTTCCCCGTTGCTGAATGATACAAACACTGACATTGTGTAGTGCTAACGGGCTCCATCTATCTAGTAAACTACAAGATGCACAAAGGAATGCTCAGCAAACGCAAAGAAAAAATTGTGTAGGAAATCAACTTTGAATAAAAACATCATAAGCCTTTGATGATGATGAAAAGGAAATGCTTTCTCGCAGCATATAGCATCTAATAAGTGGAGCATCCACATCAATGAATAGTACCAGTGAAGGCTTTTGTCTCATCTTCTTCAACAGAATGAGCTGTCTCTACAGTCCCCACAAGTCTGCCAGGGCAGACACGCCGGAGGCTGCTGACCGCAATGTCCAGTCGGTACTCACCAAGGTAAGTTTGCCATTGCATACAATATGTTGGTTTGGGTGGCAAAACCTCATTCAACTCCTCGCTATAGGAGTATCCAGTCAACTGTGAGAAAGTCAACTTTCGGCCAGATTCAAAAGAAAAAGAAAAGTGTACTGTGATTTCGTTATGTGAGATAAATGTGGAAAAGCCAACTTTTTTGCCAGATTCTACAGAAAAAGGAAAGAGTGCAGTAATTTCAATATGTAAGATGAATATTGCCATGGTCGAATGTCTACCAAAGTCACTGGAACTTTTTGGACAAATGTGTTGTTGTTGTTGTTGTTGTTGTTGTTGTTCATTTTCCATCTGTGAAGATGGCTGGATAGCCCATATTCAGCTACAAGCTGGTCTTCCATGGGGTCCAGTTGGATATGGGGTGGGACCACTTCACCGGGTTAGACACCCTGCTCTTTGCGATGAATGAATGAAGCGGGATCTTTTACGTGCATGAGCTGTGACTCTCTCATACACGGGACCTCCATTTTATGTCCTATCAGAGGGACAGAGTGTTTTGCCTCTTGCTAGAGGGGACGGTATGTTTACACACAACATTGCTCAGTCCAGACTCAGGTTCGAACCCGGGCCACGTGATCGTGAGGTAGACGCGCTACCGACTGAGCCAACTCACCGCCCTTGAAAAGTGTACATTGATTACATATGATTAGTATCTCTACCTCATAACATATTTTCTAAAATAGAAAGAGTGTGTTGCATGATACCCAAAACAGCTTTCTGCATCTCAAGCAAAAGTCTCATAATTTGTAAATACCACCTCATTTCTGCTGACCTTGGTCCTGTTTTATAAAACTTATTATCAGTAACAACTGCCACATTTCTATGACAAGTTTGCTCTCAGCCAATCAGATGCAGGGATTTCGGTAGCTTATAACAACTTGTAAGTTGTTATTGAGTACAAGTTTTATGAAACAGGGCCCTGATAGCACTCTGTTTCTCTGAGGGCACATTATTTCTGCTTCTTCTTGTGTATTCTCACCTTCATCCGGTGAATAGAGGGAATATTATCAGATCAGGGATCTGTTTCATAAAGATTGAGCATAAGTTGTAATCAATCGCAAATTGCATTTTACAAACAACTTTGCGATTGATCGCATGTAAGGCTCAATCTACTGATAGTTACGCTTGATTTTTCTTGAAGTCAATCCCAAGTGTCTTTATGAAACGGGACTTTTGCTCAATATTGAACTTATGCTTGATTCAATGAGTTACACTTAATAAGTCGAGTGTAGTATCAATGGCAACTCTTTATGAAACAGGCCCCAGATGTCTGTTGTGATCAGTGTGCGTCTGATGGAGCACAGATTACTGCAACTGTACATTACTTGCCACTCTTGATGCATCTGATTTGGATGTCAGCATACCATTGTTCTGGTGAATCCTCTCTCATGTGTGATTGACAAGTTTATGACAGGACATGCTCTTATTACCACTCCATGTGACAGTTTGAATTCAAGTGGGTGGTATATCATAATGTGGTTTAGCTGCCCCTGGCTTCAGATGAAGTAATTACCTGTTTGTTTGAAATAGGAGAGATACACATGTGTATATGTGGTGGCGTGGTGTCGCATTTATGAGATGGTATGTGTGCAGAAAATGACCCCTACATGTATGTTGAGGGTGACCCTCTAGATGCTAGTGATTTTACAATTGAACTTTTCCCCCTTAATATCTGACCCCTGCCTCCAGCTAAAGGTCATGGAATTCCAGATGGCCGAGATGAAGTCACAGATCTCCCGCCTCCTCTGGCTCCAAGGTTTCGTTCTCCTCACTGTCCTCCTTCTCCTGCTCTTCCTGTACTTCCACCGACCAACAGAGGGCGTCCTGGTGTCGTACGACGCCAGCGGTCAGTCCAGCTGTCCTGAGGCCACGGAGAAGTTCCTCCGGGGAGCCCGAGAGGGTCTATGAGTCCTCTTGCCTTCTGATGAGTGTCCATAGTAAGGTGCTCATGAAGCCAAAAGTGCGCAATGCTCTCTTTCCAATGGAGGAATCTCACCACTAATGACTTGTCATGCAAAGATAATGTAAAATTTATATTTTGAAAGTCCTTATCCTCCATGTTCTCTTTTTCGTGCGATGGCAAAAAGAAAGATGTATCCTTTGGTGTAATCTATGTAATAATGGAAACGTATATGCCATGCTTCAAGTACGTTAACAAAGAAGAGGACAGCTGCACTGTATTTGGTGTGTAATCTGCGTCCAATGTCAATTGTATACATGAAATCTTAAATCTTCAAAGGTTGATGCTGTAATAACATATAGCACTATGCATTTTTTTATGTGTATAAGTTTATAATAGAGGACAGGCTTTATAGAACAATTGGGATTTTTCTCTGAAATGTCTTCTGTGGTCAAGGTTTGTGCAATGGCATAATATAATCATGTATATCTTTTTTTCTGTGTTAAAGCCTTATTTTCCCAGTCTTACTGTGCTGGGATGAAAGAAAATCATTAGCACTTTATTGAATATGAGTTAGTAACATTTGCGAAAAAGAACATATTGGTACTCTTGAATGTAGATATGAATGGACGCATTATACACGATTGTCAGTGATGTGATCCTGGATAATTTTAGACCTTTTTAATGATGTTAAGTCCGTAGTTCAATGCGGGTTTTTGAAAGTGTGAAAGAGAGAAAAATGGTGAGATATTTGTTACATCCTGGATTCATGGTAAATGCTTTGATCTCTCTTGAATGCCTTGATTTTGCCTGTTGTAAAAGGGAATGTAACCCAGGTGAATTGGGAAAATTCACAGTGAAGTTTGAAGAAAATCTACTTTTTTGTCCAGTGATGGCAGTACTGAAATTGTAAATATTCATAACTTTTAGACTGACTGTCAAATTTTCCTTGAACTTCACTGATGTGTTCCAATATTTCTGCATTCACACAATCCGTACATATATATTTGGGTGCCATTCGCCTTTTAAAGGGATTGTATAGTTTTGGTTTAGACCTAATTTTAGGTTTCTAACATTTTTTGGTGAGATAATGAGAAATCTCTTATGAAATATAAAAGAGCATGTAATTCCATGAGGAATTCAACATTTATTTGATGAAAATTGGTTTTTAAATGGCTGAGATATCCAAAAAAGAGCGGTTCTAATAAAGTGTGGGACCCACACTTTATTACGATCGCTTTGTTTCACTTTGTTTTTGGATGTCTCAGCCATTCCAAACCCGATTTTCATCAAATAAACTTTGAATTCCTCGTAGAATGGTATGCTCTGTACTATTTCATAAGTGTTTTCTTGGCATCTCGCAAAAAGTTAAAAGCCCAGTTCTCATCTCCACCAGTACTGTACCATCCCTTTAAGCCGATTCAACATGGTGTATTGAAACATTGTGTAATGAAATGAATGTAGCCTCACTTGTTCCTGTTTTAAGTGACTTCCAGGCAGGCTGTGCAGAAAGAAAAGCCACATGGCCCAGCTGATGTGTCCCAATGCAATTATTACCTGTTTCTTTCTTTCTGGGCATAGGTCATGCACCCTAAAACAACCAAGTCTTACTGTACCATTCTTTGATATACCTGTCATTGCATATAGATTTGCTGTATTCTCTTTGGAGTTTGAATTTGAATGTAGATGTTTAATCATGGTTTAAAATCCTGCTTTCAGCTAAAGTTGTTAAATATCTATGTGGTTTTTAGTATTAATTAAAGGCCATGAGGCCATGAGATCTCGCTAGTAGGTACATTTGTAATAGCAGCTAAAATGCCCTGTGACTGTGGAAACTCTGTAAATTTGTTGAGCTGGACTCGTGTCATGTAAATTTTGCTCATTTTTTTATTTTCTTGTAATATTTTTAAGGGGGATGAGATTATTTTTGTACAAAATTGAATACCTTCAAAAATATTTGCTTTTTGCTTGTTCAGTCTGGCATGAAATTCTCAAGAAATTACCATACTTTAAGCAGTCCTTGCTTTAATACAGTATGCTGTAATTTAGTGGAATGTATGTATGCTAATCTTTTTTTCCTTGATTAGTAGATGTGATACTTTTGCACTTTTAGATGAGAAGTCTTTTATCTTTTTCAAAGTCTAATATGCCTGTTCCTTGTCTTGCCAAATTTCTTGTTAGAGCGCAATGGAGTGTAACCGTCCCTTTAAATCTCATTCAAGTGGGACTTCTTCGAAATGTGACATGCAGGATGCCCTAGATTTTTAGACTGTACACCTCCCAGCCCCTAATGTCAATACAGAATGTCAAAGTAGCCAAGAAATATGGAATGTTTTGCTATGTTAGAGAGAAGACCAGTTAGGTCTGTGTATCTGCAAGAAATATCTCATGTTACTATTCCATTTTTAGTTTGAAATGTGATGTTGTAACTTTTTTTAGTAACTCGTAGTCTGCTGAAAACCTAACCGGTAACAGCAAAATTTGTATTATGTGTGGATAATGTTCAGATTTATGAAGACTGTTACCATACATTTTGATCCAACATCCTGCCGTACATGTGACACAAATATTTCATATTTGGTGACCAATTTTAGAAATGTTAAGGTTTCTGTGTAAGTATCAGGCATTGATCTTGATTTTCTGTAAATCCTCATGATTGGCTATGAGATTTTAAGCTAAAATTGTACTGTAATGTATCGGAAAGTATACTTAAAACTAGCCTTATGTACTTGTGGGAAATACTTATGAAACTACTCAACATTCCAACATAATCTTCATGTGACAATCATGATGGACTGTTGAAATTCAGTACAGTGCAAAGGTGTCTATTCAATCTTCTGTATAAAACTTAGAGGAAAGTACATGTAAGTCAATAACTTATTCCATGCATTGTATTAGAAGATGACATAGAGTGTTGATATGGATCCTAATCAAATGATGGTTGACAGCAATCACGTGTCCAGTCTTTCATTTTGCCTAACATGCCCAGAGGGCATGAGTTCTTTAAGAGTAATGAGCATTACTAATGAACTGTATTAAGGACCACTCAGAGATATCATTGCTCAAATATGTGACTTTTGTTCATTCAATTGGCTTGGTAGGCCTACTTGGACAGGCGGGATTTCACCATCTCGTCTACATGCGAAAATGGCTCTTGCACTGCGGAATTTTATCAAATGACCAGGATTGACTTCATCATTCTATAAAACAAAAAATACACATCATTTTGTTTGGGCATTAGTGTAATAACTCACATTCAGTACCTTCGAAACAGTCCAAACACCTTCGCTGTTGCCTTGGTTATGTTAGACTGTTCCAAAGGTAACTTGCGTGGGTGATTCTTACCAATACCCTCATTGATGTGTATTATTTGTATACTTTTTGAGGGAAGAATATCAGGCGGAAGTAAATGTGTAAATGTAATTGACTGTGTGACTTAAGTCTGTAATTATTGCTTAGAGCCGTCTTGCCAGGCTGTATAAGGGGTGCTTTTGTTGTTCAGAATCAAGGATTCTTTTGTTAAAAGTGCAAATCCAGATACGACATACATTGTACATGTATCAGCACTGTTGCACAACTTCAATAGCCAGTCACAAATGACTGAAGATGATGGCGAGTCAAATCAAAAAGATAGGAAATAGTGAAAGTTAATATGTTACTACATGCATTGTATTTTTAATAGTAGAAACTTTCTATATGTGTCAAATGCAGCTGTATGATCACTCATTGATTTAATGAATGTAATTGGAGTGAGAAGCTGTAACTGGTTTTTTGTACTTTAAGCATATCTTTTAATCATGTTGTTATCATAGTCTTGCTGCCAAGCCATTGCTGTAGAGCTACAGTGTCATAATCATGGCATAAGACAAGCATGCCGTCATCATTTGTTGCCAGTGAGAAATATGACCTTTTACCCTTCCTTCACACATCGGCATCCCGATTTATTTGTAAAGGTGAACCCTGCTATAGCAAGATACAGTAGACTCCCGTTATAATTAAGTCCTCTGGACCGGCAGTTTTCTTTCGTTATATCGAAATTTTGTTATAACTGAACAAGTGAACAATGAAAATACATAAAGTGGATAATGTTGCGGCCTGAATTTTTACTTTGCTGTAACAGGAATTACTTTGTTACTGTGCAGGAGTGCACTGTAGGTGGAAATGCATGAATTTTCCTTTCACAGGGAATACCCATTACGCTAAGTTTGCTTACAATAAGGTACAGCTGTTAGTGAATTCATTGCTCTGGATTTTCAGTTATATTGTATTTTAAAAGCTGGTTTCTCTTTTTAGTACTTTTCTGAGGTAACAGCAACCTCATTTTATTTGGGTTTCCCCGTGTAACAAAATCTTGTGAAAACGTACAAGGTAAAAAAGGGAAATGATGGCAGTGCTACCAGTTAAATCCTCTTGGTCTAATGAAATTGCATTGTATCGATGTTTGTTATAACAGGGTTTGTCTGTACAGTGTAACCTCATATAGAGGTCAGACAGCAAAACCCTCTTTTGACAAAGTGATTTTAGCAAGTCCTACATTGTAACTCTTGATGCTTCTATGTTTTTGTACCCTGCTGTAGTAAGAAACGTGATAACACTGGGAAATTGTCATGCTTTTTAGGTCCTCATTGTAACTAGGATCCTCTGTACTAACCCAGGAAGATTGCCTTTTAAGAATTTGACCTTAAGAAATCATACAGAATTTCATATGCATTACCTCTGTACATACACACTTTTGATATGCAATAATGATAAATTAATGATTAGATTGTTCATGGACAAGTCTTTTGATTTGGCTTGTATATACAAATAAAAAGTGTACATGAAATGGATTTTTTTTTTCATAAGGATGTATATGTGTATTAAATTTTGATCTGTTATATATCACAGTTCTTGCATTGTTTCTTACTGGATTTGTGATTCCATAAATTTGACATACACACACTAACATCACTTGCAAAATAGAATAGAGGCATTAAAAGCAAGACAACATTGTCATTTGGTTGCCCTCATATTCTGAGAGCCATTATACATATTTTTTTTTTTAATCATCATTTTTGTCAAATAGTTCCAACACATGGCATGAGGTTGTAAATCTGAATTGGACACCGTACACAAAGAAATGTTGACATTCTCTTCTTTTTTTTTCATACTTCTCCCAACCATCTTTAATACTGTACATTGTGGTTCGACTTTGTGAGAGAGATACCAGACTAAGTTCCAAAAGGGTCACTAAAAATCTATCCATGTACAAGATAGCTACAACAATGACATCTATCTGATTTGTGGCAAAAAATGAGAATATGAGGACAAAATGTGAGTGTCACAGAAAAAACAAAAAAATATCTATTTCAGTAAGAGCACAAACCTGCATGGACAGGGTAAACACTACACAATACAAGGAGTGTGTTTACTTTTCAATTATCCAGTTGTTTTTGTCTTTTTTTTTGTTTCCTTCTCTGCAAAATATACAAATAAATATAAAACACAAAAAGCAAGAAGCTGATATTTAGTCTTCCGTAGGAAAACAGGAGCACCTTTTTGCTTCATCAGTGAATCTTGCTGCTGCCTTAGCTCCTCCTGTGACAGTTTGCAATGCGAGCATTGGCGCTCGCAGATTTAAAACACGATTTGCCTATACACAAACACACACTCACATACACACACTCCAACAAACACACACACAGAGGAGTTAAACCCAACAGCTTCCATGTGAATGAGATCAGTAGGGTGAGGCTCGCTGGGTTATACAACTATTCTTACTCTGCGGCTTCCATATTTTGCAAGTGTACTGGGAGGAACCAAGAAACAAAATGGGAGGGGAGGAGGATTTCTACGCAAAACATACTATATTGTAAAGTTGTGATGAACTAGTCTTGAACCCAGACATTCACATGAACACAGGGAAAGATCTTTGTAGCAATCACTGAAGATACATTTCATTCAAACACGCACACAGTTTCATCTCTCCCACGGATAAATGATTCACATTGCAGACGAGAGTGCTACCTACAATAAATTAGTTACAACATCAAAAATATCTTTGCTAGCTACACTGCCACTCCTTGATCAGAGCCACAAAATTAGTGATAAAACTACTGAAGTTTGTCCGCATAAGTCGGACAGGATATGGTTAGAAACCGACCAAAGAAACATTTCCATCCTACATTTTGATCAGTATGACCACATGTCTGCCGGCAACAACACGCATCCCATTCCGAAATGAGTTCATCCTGAATCTATCTGTTACCTGTGCTCTTGACAAAACATTATAGAATCCAAAATTATTTTAACGAAGTGGTCAGTATCCTGTGTGAAAAAAAAAATGTTACTAGCTATGGCTCATCTTTGTGCATGACCAAATACAGACCAGCGCATTCAAATAAACACAAGTTCAGAGTACAACACTTCAATAAAAATACAGTTACTTCTGGTACACGATAACAGCTGCTCAAAACTACTTTATGTACTTACAAAAGGAAATGAGGCATTCACAATAATGAATACATCTCGTATAAAATGCTGTCGGAAAGTGTGCATCTCTTAATTGCTTCTCAGTGGCTAGGGATATATTTTCTTCTCATGAATCACCAAGGTTGTTGAAAAACATCTAGGGTATCTTTAGCCCTATTTGAACAGGTTTCTCTGCTGTGTTGTTCACACAGTTTTCATCAGCGGTGGAGCAGACAGGAATCATAAAGGGCACAAAATGTCACATACATATATATCATATTGTACAGCCATGTTTTGCTTTCTGTTTTTGTTTTTTGCCAAAAAAGACATCTGGCAACTTCATGATACCAGTAATGCATAAAAAGAAACAAGAGTACTACTCCCTTCCCAACAATCCGACAGGTAATCTCCATGGTAACTAGGGAACCACACGTACTTTAGATGCACAGCATCTTGCTGTGAAATTTGCCTTACCTCAAATCTGTAGCAAAGGCAATGGGGAAAATATGTGCACATATCACCACCTCCACAAACATACACACACACACACAAGCATATAATGCTTCTAAGAAACAGGAGACATCCCATGCCAAATTTACCGTCGTCATGGAAACATGGAAATCACTGTATAAGGGAAGCACAGACAAAATTTGCTCCTATTCTTTTCTTTTCTTTTTTTTTCTTTCTTTGTTGTTGTTTTTTTCTATCATGTTTTTCAAACTTGGACTATGGCTGACTAGGACAGATTACATCTTTGTGGCAGTGGCTCCCTGGGCGGTGACTGAGGTAAGCTGAATTTCACAGTAACAGGTGATTTTTAAACTGGTCTACATCATGCTGATTGCTATAAACAATGAATACATGAAGCACCCTTCATTCTTTTCTCATCTTTTTTTTTTCCAACTTCAATGTCCAGGCATAAATTTGACTTCACTCCTCTACATATTTCTTCTCAAGAAACAGAACAAAGATAGACAGAGAGAGAGAGAGAGAGAGAGAGAGAGAGAGAGAGGGAAAAAAAATATATATATCATGATGACACCTGTCTTTAGGAATGACATTCCAAATAGATCCATCAGTAATTCAGCACCACGCACAGACATACACAATAGACAAATGACCCTTCTGGCATGGCTGTTTGACGTACCACCTCTGGTAATGTGTAGTGACAAACAGCATCACAACATCCTACCATCTCTCATTTGCACATTTCTGACTTTCATACCAAGTGGTAACCATTCTTCTCCTTGTTGCACACGGAGGGAAGAACTCGGTACATATATTCATAAGTACATGTACACAGTACAGGGGACGTGGATATAAATTCGTAAGTAAATCACTAAATGCCAAAATCTAAAAAATAATGGAATTGTTCTCAGCACTATCATCAATATAGAATGTCTTTCATAAAAAAGAAAAAGAATGCACACACAAACATCAATTCTTTCTAACTTTCAATGAAACCTATGAATTTTTCATTCATATTTGTGTAATATAGCATATACTGTTCAAATTCAACACGAAAATACATTTCCACGCACTTTCAGAAGAAAAAAAAAGGAACATCATAAAAACGTTTTTGATAAGAATAAGTCTTCTTCTAAGAGCAGCCATGCCTCACACAATAACCGCATTACCACTCTTATCAAAATATGATTCTCAGAATTTGATACAGGTAAATGTGTGTAGGTACTAGCAAACCCCTGTCACAGTACATTAGGTAGGTCATACATGTACTTCAGTATGGGTCCCGACAATGAGCCCATCTAGATCTCTTTGGTTAAATCGCGAGACTTGGGAGCATCCAGGATGAAATCTACTTATTGCACAAGCTAGGCTACGCTAGGACTCTCACAAGCATGACAGAGATTAGCATTTCCATCAAACATGTAAGTAATACAACAAAAAAGGAAGAAAGAATGACAACAGGACTCACGTGGGAAACGGAGATTCCAGCTACAGTACTTGGCACAAATGAAACTATACATATTGCCATGGTAACAAGGGACCAGTATACATGGCAGGCAGTCACTCAACTCATGTACATGTATGTCTCTGGGAAATGGAAGGGGTCCTAACAACAATTTTTTTTTTTGAAATGCAAAACCAATAATCAAGTCATGGATATTCTATGTCCGCTTTCATTTAAAAATAGGAAAAAAAGAACACAAAATCACCTCACAAAAATCACACACTCTAACAAATGAACACACACACTCACACAAGTATATTCACGCAAACACTGCTTACCTACATCAAGCTGCTTTTACTTAATGACATTTTCACATGGGTGCAGTACTTGAGTGTAAGTACAGAAGCAAAACAAAGACTGCATGCCAACAGTAGACTCTCACGAAAAAGCGAAAGTGAAATAACTGAAATTTCAGTGGCAAAGAATGACGACGGAACTTGGCCACAATGAAAACAAAAAGAAGCTGAAAGCACATTCAACACAGAAAGAGATAGGCCCGAAGTGGATCAGAAAGAAACAGTGATATACGGTTTGAGGGACTCCCGCGGGAAGGGGAAAAACTAGCAGTAGGTAGTACGCTGAATTACGTTGGTTTTATTCTCATACCCTTTCCTCTACCAGTGGGGGTTGATAGTAGAGAGTGGCATACGTAATAGCAGCAAAGTGGATGAAGAATTGCATCATCCTCTTTCACAAGTCAGAGATAATGTCTGTCTACCTCTATCTTCAACAATTCTCCCTTTTTATTTATGCACCCTATACACATTATGCAAAAAAAGAGTAAAAAATTGATCGATTTGTGGGCAAAATACACAAAATACAAAAAAAATTATGGACAGAAAGACCACATGTATAACTTTCAGAATGAAACACCACTCCTGGTTTCTTCTTTCTAAATTGACGTTAGCGAATTATCCGTCTCTCCTTCTTTAAGTAAATCATTGGCGTGAATCAGACCACCAGAGTACTGAGATGTCCTACCAATCAAATATATTTGTGCTGTCAGCATTAATCAATCAATCAATGAAATAAATCAAGAAATATATATATATATATATATAATATCAAAAAAAAGAAAGAAAACGTCACACAAAATCATGGCTTGCTTATATCACTAACTTCTTCTTCAGCAAATCATCAAACACACTCAGCATTTAAGATCTAGTTGCCACTGGTACAGTTTTTGAGAACCTATGTCAGCTACCATCAGTCCTAAATGCAAAAGTGCAACCTCAGAGCTTTGCCTGGCAGCTGCTGGTTAGATTTGCTCAGTAAGCCATGTGTGATCCAGATGAAATCAATTTTTGTTAGACTGGCTTGTGAATGAGCCATGGGTCAGCCAAGTAACATTGTTTAAGGTCATTGTAAGAGCTGTCTGGATAATTCTGAGGCGTCTTTCTTTTGGTCATTTAGTGGAAGAGCATGTAAGTGGAACTGGACCTTTTGTGATTAGTGCAAAGAACAAAATTAAGCAATTGTGTGATGACACAAAATGAGGGTGGACAGAATAAGGCCAGAAAAACACAGAAAGTGGGCTGAGGCTCACACGGAACACTGACCGCTAGGAATTGACAGATTGGAAGAGAGTGAGAGCTAGAGAGAGAGATCGCTTTGGGTATCAACCAGACGAAAAAGTTTGCCAAACAGACATCTCGCGTGAACACACAAAATGCTCATTAAATCCTCATGTACAGGCATCAGTCAGCCCTAACTTTACAGTGTCATTTGATCGTATCACTACCACAGAAACTTCACGGCTTGTAAAAGACCTCCATGACCTATGCAATTCATAGAAGTGAGCGCATTTCTTGAGCAATGCATGAAAAGCAGTGACACACAAAGGATTGTGGGAAAGTTTCTTGGATTGAGATTACATATTCCAGTTGAGAAAACATCGTATAAGTATGACAGCATGAACATTCTTTCCTATCAACGCTACTTGACCTTCCAGCCACCTAGAAAGTCTTGAGTACTTGACTCAACCTGTTGCAAAAATATTTGCACAGCAAACTTGTCTAAAAATGCAATTATTTGCATCTTGGGTAGAAAAAGTGACACCACGTCACTCTCAAATATATATACTTATATTTATATATATATTCATATTCATATATTCCTCTTCTTGATTCGTATCTCAAGTAGATTGAACAATAATCATATTTCTTACTATAAGATATATCTAAATTCTGCTAATCACAACAATGTCGAACAAATCAAATTTGTTATGTGAGGGAGTCTTCAGTGAAGCCCACAATGCTTTGGCAAGATTAACATGCTAATTAGAAGCAGTACTAAGAGATGAGAGAACCAAAGAGTTTGACATGATGGGGAGGAGAGAGAGGTACTGTGTTACACCACTGAGTGCCCCTCATCTACCTTTGTGCTCTCCTTGTCATCGTCAATGTCAATGCTATGTTCGGGAGATCGGCTAATGGGGTTGAGAACAGGTGCTGATCTCCTGAGCAGAACATTGGGGTTCATCCGCTGCTGCCCACTGCTCGGCTTCCGTTCGTTCTCAAACGACAGCTGTGTGTGTATTTGGTGGCGTCGCTTGCGCTGCTCGCCCAGCGACAACTTGATGAACTCGTCGAAGCTTTGGTCTAGGGTCCGCTTGGTGTCGTGGAGGCCAGCCCCCGTGTCTGAAAAGCGGCTGAACGAGTCTGTGTTGCCGATGGACGAAGGGGCGGGCAAGGCCCCTACCGACTGCGAATGTTTGATGGGACTTCCCCCAGTCACGCCCGGCCTGCGTGCCCGGCCCACAGAAGACACTGACTGGGAGCTGGCCACGTGGGACTCCGGAACACTGTCCAATTCGCGCACCGGCGGTATAAAGGTGGAGTAGCTTGCGAGTAGCGACAGGCCGTGCGTCTCCTGCTCCCCTTTGATGGGAGTGCGTACCGCCCGAACCCGCCCCAGGGTGGGGCTGGTGATCACCGAGGGTTGGCCCTCCTTGCCGCGACTCGTGATCTCGGTCTGGATGTTGTCAAACATGCGATTCACGTCTCGCGTCACCTGCTCCTTGAGGGTGGGGCTGATCTGGTAGCGGTCCTCCTGCTCTGGCTGTGGGCGTGAGCCCTGCTCACTGCTACTTGTCTCTTCGGCTGACACCAAGCTGGACAGATGCAGGGGACTCTCGCTACTCTCTGTTAACATAGCTTCCATCTCACTCACGCTGCCATTCGAAAGCTTCTCTTTTACTTTGCTCTTCGCTTTGCATTCCTTGGACTCTTTGCCTTCTGCCTCATCTTTGCTTCCCAACAATGGACTACTCTCCGTATCCTCCTCCACCTGCCGCTGTAACTTACGCTTAGCCTTATCCCCAGCCCCCGTGAAAAGGTGCTGCTTAGTCCTTGAGTCTGGCTTAGGATCTTCAGGAGTGGGCGTGGGTTCATCTTCTGAAATGTCCCCCCTACTGTCTCTCCTCAAGGCAGTGATATCCGTGTTGCTCTCAGAGGAGCTGCTAACGCTGCCTTCTTTCTCCCTACCCCCATCGCTGGGCTTCTTGCCGTTGCCCGGATGCACGGCGGCCACTGTGGTCTGCCCCGTGCTGGTCCCCACGCTGGCAGTACTCTTGGCCATTGTTGTCACAGGAACGATGCGGGTGTTGGCTGCGGCCACCACCCCAGGGGGGACTGCTCCAGGGATGGCCTGGGGGGTGCCGTCCTGAGTGGGTTTATTGCTCTGTTCGGTGCCGCTGTCCATGCTGACCAACATACCCGCAAGACTCGTGGACGTGGAGTGCTTGTGACTGCCGGCGCGCTTCCTTGCGGGTGTGTTCTCCCCACTGGAGGTGTCAACGTGGGAGGACTCGCTGCGCATCGTGCCCAGCGACATGTGTGAGTTGTGGATGGACGAACGCTGCGAGGACATCTGTGAGTTCTTCCGCAGCTCCTCGTAGCTCAGGTTGAGATAGTCGTTGGCCGGGTCCACCGGCTCTTCCTCGGTCTTGGCCGCCTCCTCCTCCTCCCCCTCCATCTGCAAGGGGTCGCTGCTGGCCTGGCTGGGGCTGTGAGGCGTGGCCGCAGCACTCAGAGCCTGACCCCTCATCTGTAGCACCATGGCCTTGAAGAGCTGCCAGTCGCCAAAGGTCATGTCCAGGACAATCTTCAGCTCATCCAGGTCACACTGTAGGAGGACAGGGCCGTTGATGTTGTGCTCAGCGATGCGTGTCTGGTACCGAGGAATGGAGTGCTTGTCGATGCCGTCCAGACTGAGCAGTCTGTCGCAGACATCCTTGACGGTTAGAATACCAGGACTTGGTGCATTCCCGGGACTCTGGAGAATCTGTGTGAGAAGCAAGAAGATAAGTTCAAGTGGATCACTCTTTTCCATTGCCAAATTTATTTGTTTTTGTTACATTTGCAAAGTGTGCATTGCTCTTTTTTGTTACATTATCATTTGTACATATATTTTGGGCTTTCAATAATTTGGGCTTTCAAATTAAACTGAAATGAATTGAATTGAATTGAATTGAATTGAATTGAATTGAATTGAATTGAATTGAATTGAATTGAATTGAATTGAGTTGAATTAAGTTGAACTGAAATTAAAATGAAGGTTTGTCAGAGACTTTGACAATTCTCAAAATCTTTGTAACTTTGATACCTATGTACCCATTCTCCTTTCCAAATGATATACCAGTCACATGTAACAAGGTACAATGTATTTACGACTTGGGACGGCAGGGTTGAATGTAAGAATATCAATGTTTTGCTCTAATTTCTCACAAGCATGCCGAACAGATCGTACAGCTTTAAGATGCACAGGAATCACAAAATCACACTCTTACCAAATAAGAATCAAAAGCTATCTGACAAATTCACATACACCATGCAACACACACACACACACACACGCTCAAACTATGAGACAGCAGCACACGGTACATCACAACTACAAATCTATTCATCGCCGTACCTTCTTCATGAAGGGGTTGGATGCCATCATCTGGTAGTTGAGCCTGGAGGGCGTGTCACTGATGGAGGAGTAGACGGAGGCCCTGGATGAGATGGTGGGGAAGGCGTGGCCGAGGCTTTGTGGTCTGGCGATGCTGCTGATGTTGGGAAGCACTCCTGCGGAATCGGCATTGTCCATAGAGTCTGACATAATCATCCACGGCAAAATGGAAAGAGTAAGTATGAGGAGCTGCAAGTCCCTCTCTACACAAAGAATTTTGTAATTCTAATGTTGGTGATTCATCAATATGTTAACATAAGGATAATTTCTTTTTTTTTTTTTTTTTTTGGGGGGGGGTAAATAAATATCCCCTTTTTAGGTGGTAGTAATGTTCTTAATCTTCAGGTGATTCATGGACTGAAATTTGCTTGACAAGACTTAAAACTTCACCAACTAAATTAGATACTTTATCCCAGGCCACTAAAAGATGCCAGAAGTATTGTGTGAGAGAAATCAAAGGAATTCATTAGTTGCTTTTAGCTGGCTTTTTCAGTTTGTAGCAAGAGCTACACTTTCACTCGCGAACTCTAGTACGAAATGTCGCTGAGAGATCAAATATAGCAAAAAGAAATATACAACAACAACAAAAATCATAAAGGATGCAGAATAGGGCTATTACTTTCAACAAGGCTTACGCGATCTAGACAAAGAATGATAAATATTCTCTTCACTTCTTTTGAGGGCTATAAAATGTTCAGACATTTCTGAAGATAGCTCTCTATCATGTAATCAATTACGAGAGAAAATAGCCTCTGATGTGATGATGTGTCAAAATTGAGGATGCCATACTACAAAGATTACAAACATTACACCATTCTATCCAATGACATTATGTCATGATCACAGAAATGGCAATCTTCCTCCGTCAAATGAATGGGATGCCAACCCCATGATTACAAGAGCCTCCAGGGGAGTCTCAGTTTACCTCGGATCTGTTTCCTGAGCTGAGGGTCCAGGTTACAGGTGCAGGAGAGGAAGTTGCGGATGTCACCAGCGGCCAGCTGAGGGGTGTGGCGAGCCAGGCAGACCATGAAGCTTCGGTGGTCCTGGTCCATCTCGGCCAGGGTGTCCATCTCGTGGAGACTTTGGAGATCCTCGGCGATCCTGGGAGGAGGAGGATGATTAGATGGGGAACAGGTTAAAGCTTGGAAGGTCACGTACGAGAAGGAAAACTTAGAAATGAGCAAAAAATTTCTTCCTATCGGTGTATCATCAAGTTTGACAAAAGCCTCCGTGACATGTATTTCACAAGGATGTGCTATCTTTGCGTTCAGTTTCCAAGGATACCACAAGTTCCGTCTTCTTTATACCGACACAGAAAAGGGATCTTCTTCGTATGGCACAATGTGTCTGGGTGATACAGTACCTTTTGCTGACTATAAGCCAGTTCGTAATTAGCTCATGTACACATTGGTACAAATGACCTTTCTTTTTTCTCAGTTAGTTAGGCACTTCACTCGTTTTCAAAGCGGCATAATGCCTAAGCTTGCCTGACGTAACAATTTATGGAATTCATGTTCAAACAAAGTGGAATTACGAACTGGTCTATTGCTAGCCACCTGGGACAAACCATAAGGGATTGGCATCACTTGCCTGTTTTGGAGCGTAGGTGTTGTGAGACACAACATATCACTGGATTAGCACCCTGCTCTTTGCGAGGAAGTAACGCAGGATGTTTGACATGCAGAAGTCGTGCCTTCCCCCACACACGGCCCTCCATTTAATATCCCATCCCAGGGGTACAGTGTTTATGCCTCTTTACAGAGGGGATGGAATGATAACACACAACATTGCTCAGCTAGACTTGATGAGACTTAAATACGAGCCATTTGCCTGCAATGCTCACCACCTTGCCATCCCTATAGAAAAGGATGAAAGAGACAACTCTTACCTGTCGCAGAGGATCTTGAGTGTCACATCGTCTTCGATGTGCTCCTCATTCTCCTGGTAGTAAACGATGAGGCGAGAGGTGCGGTAGGGCCATCTCTCCGTCAGGTTGATCCAGTGGGCCAGGGTCTGCCACTTGAATGGGATGTTGTTCGCTCTCAGCAGCCTCCCTGCAGAAGAAAGACATGAACATCACCAGTTGGACATCCGAATCACAGGTAGATGTTCTAGCACATGCAAAGTGGTTGACCTGGTCAGTCAGCACTCATCTGAAGTAAATTCCTTCTGATGGTGTGAGGGCAGTGCGATTATTCTTGGAATGATTTCATCCTCAATGATCTTAATATTGACAGAGGTGAACTTTGAATCATGGTTATAAGAGGTTAACTTTGAATCTTGCCACACAGCATTTGGTGTAAAAGAACAAAGTTTGATGAGATACGGTCAGAAAGTTTTCCCCAAAGTTTTTTTTTATTACTTGTATGATCCCAAACATTAGTGGGCACGTGACTGGCGTAATGACATCAAACGTTCAACTGTGCTTTGTCTGCAAAAAGTGGCATACTTGAAACCATTATTTACATTTCGGGGGAGCTTTGTCCAGAATCATGAAAGATTTGATGGCTCTGGTGATCTTACTAGAAGTGACATGATAATCAACTCAGCTTTTGTGTGCATGTGTGTGTGTGTGTATGTTTTGCTGCCCTTAGAAAAAGGAACCAGGGGTCCCCTGCCTTCTCACCTGTAATGGAGACGATATTGAGTAGTCTCCGCATACTGCGAGGGCTGAGGTCACTGAATTGTTCGTCTGATGCCAACATCTGGGACAAGTCTTTGGTGGTTGACCTCTGGCGCTGGAGGAGAGGAGCATTCATGGCATCGGGGCTGCCATACTTGGGCGGCTGGTCACCGGGCACTGTGGTCACTATCGTCATCTCCGTCTGCTCAGGGAGGGGGCGGGGCAGGGAGAGGGGGAAGGGGGAAGGGGTTAAACAGGGTGATGAGGGAGATTAAAACAAAGGATGCAATATTCTATTAAATTTTTGTAATGTGGACAAACATTTGGTTCTCAGCATAAGAGGTGGATTTCACTGAAAGCTGTTTGATGTTTAATGATAATAACATATCTATCAGATTAATCTTTTCTTTGGAAAAAAATTCACCAATCAATCCAAAGGTAATGTGAAATACACAATCATTGACACATCAGCCCATGTAACCACTATCTGTTAGCAGAAAAGGCTGAATCCTGATAGTTGAGTGCATTCATTGCACACCCAAAACAAGAGTGTTTCTTGCCCCATGGAGATTTGAATATTCTACACAGCAATTATAACTTGCGAATGAAAGATACTCCAGCAATTTGTTTGAATGAGAGTCACATATCAAACACAGATGGATTCTGCTCAGTAATTTTAATGTTAAACACACCTGTAATGCCACAATATCTTTGCAGTATTAATCAACTAAATTCCAATCAATACACGTTAATGAACATTTCTGATGAAACACAACTAAAAACTCACACTCTCTCTACAGAATATTTGGAATTATAAAGACAAGCTGAAATCTGCTGCCATGCCCTCGCACTAGTCTACTTTGTCCTCATGATTTTTCACATTACATGCAAAGTGCACACTCCTCGGCAAATATCCAGATGAATTAATGATAATAAAAAAAAAATCAACAACTGCAAGCTCCACTCTTGGAATGAAAGTCACAGCATTTGTGGTGAATGGTATGAGACATATGATTACAACATTCATACGTATACATACACACACAACACAAATCATGTTATGATGAATTGTATACATGTATATAAACCCATCCACATGAGAACACATAATAAAATGATAGAATGATGCATTTCTTGAAAGCCAGGGGTCTCCATTCCGTGGATTCTCTACAAATTTGTCAAGAACAAACACTACAGATCAACTATTTGATGGCATGGAATACTTCTAAAGCAGTGATATGATGTAATGGTTATAAGAAAGTCCTGTCATGAAAAACAAAACAAAACTTAAACAGAAAAGAGTATACAGATTAAACACAAGGTCTAATGTTGAATGCACATGCCATATCTAAAGCAATGTGAAGAGATAGGACCATACGCTTTCTGTGCCCGTCTAAATTTTTGTAAGCTCCAATTTCACTTCACTGAAAAGTTTATTTCACTGTTTTACATTATTTCACACAACTGAGGAGATTTATATCATAACTGCTACGTCATGACATGAAAACTATAAAAATATCAGTCTGTTCATTTGAATAATGTAACAATGCATTGACAAGGTCTCATGTATACACGAGAATTGCATTTCAACATCAATGTCTTAATTTGACATTAGCATCTATCATTTCAACAGTTTGGGGGAGTAGCAATGCTACATCTATGTAGATGAGTATTGCTCCAGTGTGCAGAATTCACATTCAGATTTGCTGCATGGTTGATGCAGCAACAACATAGCATATCATAAACATTGTATTGTTTTGGTAAAAGGAATTTTCATGTGACAATAGTAGGATAACTAAATCCCACTTGCAAGTGAAAGTGCCCTTTAAATCCCTCTCATGATTTATCAAAGAACACCCCAAACTTCATCTCAGCTTTACACCAGCAATCTTTTATATGCATAGTACATACACTGAACCATGCAAATATGCTTCAAGCATGTGCTAAATTTTGTGCAGAACATTCCGCTTATCAGTGCATTTCTAAGGATAATTCCCAACACTTACTACCAATACAATGGAATATGCAAAGTGAAGAAAAAAAAAAAACCACAACCAACCAACCATACAAACACACTGATTCTCTCAGAGCGATAGAAACAATATTTTTGTGTATGTTCAAAAGTACTATACAGTGCACAAATGTTTGGATAAGAGGTACAGGTTTTGACTGCAACATCCACAAAAGTGTGGTTCTGCCAAACAATGAAGCTGCACCCCTCCCTCCCTCCAAACAATCGGAACTGGTAGCAGTTTAACAACAATTCGACAATACAGGTATTCTGTTTACACTGGTATTAATCTTCTGATCACCCTCTTAACCCCCTGGATCCATGACATTTTGAAGAGGGTATTTTCGGCAGAGTCCACAGGTCAAGTACCCCATGAAGAGTCAACAAATTTCAAAATATTGTATGCCGACAAATTGTACTCTACAGCTTGTTCTTATTGTAGTTGCTGTATGTTTGTGTGCATGCGTGTGTGTGTGTGTTTACCTAATCATGATAATCACCATGAAATAGTATCAAAACTATGCAACATATTTTCAGCTGTTTTAAATAAATGAAATTAGTTAAACTGTGCATTCAAATCAAAATTGCATTTTGCATTATCATTCCATTTTGTTTTGTAAATATATTCAGTGACTGTAAACATTTCATTGCTATACATGTAATCAGAAATAAAGACTACTGAAAAAAAGTAGGAGAAATGAAAATAATTCAATATCCAACGCACTGTTCAGATGTGTCAAGGGAAAAATTCTTTCGCTTATGACACTTAGCCAGAAAAAAAAAAATACTGATGTGACTCAGGAATTGCTAATTGTTGAATCATGAAACTTGTATGATGGTCATGCCACACATCACAAAACTGCTACACTCTCACATAGCAAGAAAGGGGGAAAAAACAGAAATCAAAGAAAGAACCAAAAGACATGGAGAGATTAAGAAAAAAAAAATGTATGAAATAGGATAAAAGAGGAAAGGAGAAAGAAAGAAAGAAAGATGACAGGAAAGAAGAACAATGGAGACTAGAGAGACGATGAGGCTAAGATAAAACTAAATAATTCCGTACACAAATCGTCTTCTCCAAAACGATCAATGCCACCTTAAATATTCAAACTGCTTAAAATAAACCCCTTAAGTATCCCTACGCCGAAATGCACGAAAGTAAGATTAAATTTCAGAAAGTATCCAAACTTCATGGGCATCTGTTGCTAAGCACATCTGGCCCCTTCTGCCTCCCCTAAGCTAAGAAATTTCTGGAGGTAAGTGAAAATTGTACGATGACATGTACATAACTTGTGAACATAAATGGACGGAAATCATCTCCAAGAAACAAAATTTATTATCATCAGTGTATTCAAGTCTATTTCAACTCTATACATGACCTACAAGAACAATAGAAACATAAAGAGATGGTACATGTAGGTAGAGGGGAGAGAGAGAGTCAGAGAGTAATCCTGAATGAAACTCTAATGGCCCTTAATGGAATCTACAACATTTTCACACTAAATAATGACAATCAAAGTGATACGTATGTTGACAGTGACATAAGAGATGGACTTGGATAGTCGAGACAACACTACAAAGCAAGAATCAGGAAGGCAGATGCTCTGAAATACGTCCTCCCCTCCTCCAGAAGTTGAAGAGGCAACTGCAAAGAAAAGGCACTTTGAGACACACACAGCTTTGAAGAGGTGGAAGAGAATTCCTTTACTGCAAAAGAGCAGTAGGTACAAATATAGGCAAGGAAAGAGAGAGAGAGACAGAGGTGGAGGAGGAATGGGAGGAGAGGGGGTTATCTTTCACTCGATTGAATGATGGACACACAGCTAAAAGATCACTCTATGGTCGTCATGAGTAAAGATATCCGACAACAGGCAGACAAGGATAGGTGAATGGTAAAAAAACAAAACAAAAACAAAGACACACAGCTTCAAGGGCAAAATGCTCAATATCCATCATTCGGGGCTCAAAGACTCGTGCCAAAGGGGGGATAAATCATGACCGCCCGTCAGCATGCTGAACACCAGATCACTGGGAGAGGAGGTACAGCGGATTAGGGGGTCACTTCAGAAAGACATGATGTATTCATTCAACTAACAGCTTGAGTAATCTTTGGGTGGGTAGACTAGATCAAGATGCAAATACAACAGGGGCCAAAGATGCAGTCAAGGGGGATGGGGGTATTATTGGCAAGACGAAGGGGGGTGGGGATCATTCTCTGCTCTTTTGTCCCGTTTTCTGGATTGGATCTTCTTCTTTCTTTTTCTCTTCTCGTTTGTTTACCCGTGCGGCCTTTCGTGATGGCTGCGCCTTGTCGGGAGGGCTTGGTGTGGAATCGCTTTCAGGCAGTTCGGGAATGCTAGGGAGGGATAACGGAGGTGCCCAGCGCATCATCTACCGTAGGCGTTTTCAGAAACGGAAATAACGAGTAACGGTAGGAGGGGGTGAGAAGAAGGCAGAGCAGTGGAGACGATTATTAGCTTGTTTATGTCACTCAACAGAGGCAATTCAGTGAATATCATTATTTGTAGGGTCAGGCATATAAGTATATCATGTTTGCGTTTGTTCTTATTTTTTCTTTGACATGAATGTGCCAGTTAATGAAGGGAACACTCAAACCTCTTGATTTCACCAAGAGACATTCTACAAACTCACACTGAGTTAAGTCCTGTCACTGTCTAGGGTTTCGTTTCTACCTGATGTACAGTATGTACAGAGGTGTAGGTAGCATACATCAAGCGTACAAAATTGTATATTAATTTTGGCCATATAACAGGCACAATGAGATAGGAGTAAATAGTGAAAACCATGACTTGGTGAATTACTTTGAAAGTTCTACTCGTGCCTGTTGACTGTAGGTGGCACAGTCAGTATCAGAATAATGATGACAATAATATTGATGATGAAGATTATGAAAATAAAGATATTGATGGCGATGATGATGATAGTGATAGTGATAGTGATTATGGTGATGATGATGATGGTGATAATGATGATGATGATAGTGACAGTGTTTATGATGATGATAGTGATAGTGATTGTGAAGATGATAATGATTATAATGGTGATGGTGATGATGATGATTATGATGGTAACAATGGGACATTGATGCAAATGATAATATTAGTCATGATGATTATAATGAAGGGATGTTAATGCTGACGATGATGATAGGGCTGATGATGATGATGATGATAATAACGATGATGATGATAATGACAATGATGATGATAATGATGATGACAACGACAATGATGATGATGGTGATGTTGATGAGGATGTTGATTACATTTATTCAAGGTGTGGGAGGCAGGACAAAGGAGAGATGTTGCTACAAACTACACATAGTGTATAGAATAGACTAACTGAAACTTGCTTGACCCTTTGAAAGCATATTTCATGGAACTAGTGAATGATATATGCTTGCCTCTCCCCTCCAGCTTAATGTACATTTAAATCTACCAGGATACTTGCCATCACACATTCTGAGGAAAGTAATGCAAGAGATAGAGGCAATTTTGATGAAATGCACATCGTGTACACCTTTCTGTGTCTTTCAAGATACATCTGACTTACGTCATTTCCCTCCCTCCCCTCAAGTTTCAAAACCTGATCTAATGATTTATGTCATGTTAATATATCAAAGAAAGTTCCTTCAGTGAACAATTCTCCAAATTTTCTTGGATTGACTTCAACTTTGATCTGATTTCTTCCTCTCCACATTTAAAACATTACATTATTTCATTAAAAACATTAAATGACAAGCATTTACAAGTGCAAGTTTGCTCTGTCCCTGAAGGAAGGATGCATTCCTAGAAACACATTTTGAAGGTGCTTTTGATAATTTCATGAACAGAGAAGTGAAGAAAGTATGATACAATACCCTGTTTCTGTTAGCGAAGTCTGTACACTTTCTTTGGTCGTTGTCTTTTAGGGGGACATGTGCACAGAAGAATAGCACACATTGTTAATACTGAGCAGAGAATGTAAATGAAAGGGACTTCACAATTTGTCCGTTTATGTAAATTTGGAAATAAAAAGATAAAAAGGGAAGGAATGCATGTATTATAAGAAAAGATTTAGCCAAGCATCTGAAAAGAAGCATAAGAAGGAAATAACATACATTTTTTTTTGATAAGAAGTTACAGCAAATGAAAGAGTAAAAGCTAGCAGGCTGACAGCCTTCCAATGTTTCTGAGTGAACAACAAAAAAAGCTTGATTGAGATCACTGCTGCCTCTATCAACTAAAAACTTGTGGTCTTTGAGCATTCTTCACGGAAGTTGGAAGAAGTAAGACATCACGTGGCAAAAATGACTTTGAGGCTAAAGAGTTCTAAATGCACCGATCAATACCACAACGTACGACAGCGACAACACACTCCCACGGAGGACAAGACTGCTGCAAACATGTCGGAGGCTACTGAGAGCATTCTGAGCTAGAGGTTGGAGGGTTCAGAGAATGCGCAGGGAGCATGCAAGGGCCGGGAGACACTTACCCTGGATGTTGATGGTGACACGTGGTTGGCCAGCGGCATCTCCGCGCTGTCCTTGAGGCGGATGCCCACCTCCAGATAGAAGGGTAGGTGCACCAGGTTGCGCAGGTAGTCGTGGCCGCGGACATTGGACTCCTTGAAGACGTTGTGGAGGTTCTGGTCGATGGCCTTGGTGATGATGTAGGGGTCGATGGCAAGGATGGTGATGTAGGGTGAGTTGGGGGAGTTGGGGGAGGAGAAGAGGGCTTTGATGGAGTCCAGGATGCTCAAAATCTGCTCCTGCTCGCACGAATCCAGCCCGTCGACGATGACCACGAGGCGCGTCTGGACACCCTGGAAGGCATCCATGCACTGCACCATGTTGGTCAGCGTCGTCACCTCCTGCTTGAGGCTCCGTAAGAAGTCGTCCGGCTTCGTGTGGCCCGCCTGGCGCGCCTTGCGCTCCATGCGCACCCGCGGCGGGTACACCATCTGGTACACAAACTGCATAAAGTTCCAGAGGTTGAGGATCAGGGACAGCGCCACGATTCCTAGGAGCACCAGCATGGCAATCTTGTGCTTGGTGATGGCGGACTTCTCCGCCTCACCTGCCTCAACAATCTCCATGTGCATCTCCACCTTCACGAGGAGGACCAGTCCTGATAGTAAACAGCCTATCACCAGCATTGTTATTATAAACCTAGGAATGCAGCAGTACCTTTTAAAACGGGATTTTCCTGAAAGAAATGAAGCACAAAAAAATGATAATTAACACGATAACCTTCTCTCTTTAAGATATGTGGGAGAAAAGTTCACCAAGAGACTAAAAAACAGCAACCCCACACAAAGAATAAAGTGTAACCTACTTATTTCAATATATTTTCAGTATGATGATAAAGTGTTTTACTGGTTATCTACATGTTCTTTCACCTCACTAACAAAATATGCCATCAGATCTTATAGAATTATTTTTCCTCTTTTTATCATTTAGCATATTTGCATACACTGTAGTTGTGTGGACATTACACATCAGGCTTGTAGTTTGTTGCTCTTCTTACAAGAAACCTTTACTGTCCTTTGGTTACTGATTGCCATGCATGCAGAAGCATTTTTTTTTTCCCCCTGACTGGTGGAGATATTTGGAAACTGCTCATCAATGAAACAAGACTAATCAATCCCCCAACTCCCTGATGCACCATCATGGCCTTCCTGTATGACTGAGACATGTTGCTACCCCTGATTGGGTTTGCTAACCTACACTTTAGGTCAAGTTTGCATGGATTACTGAATAGAAATGACAAAAGCTTGGCAGGTTCAGTCAAGTGCTTGGGCTCATAAAGGGTTACACAAATTGTTGCGAAGTTTCAATCTGCAATAAACTTGATTGAGAAGATGAGCTTGATAAGAAGCAGGAGAAGGAATATGAAAAGAGAAACATGAGATGAGGATGATGATAAGGAGGAGAAGAAGGTGAAGGAGATAAGAGAGAAAAAAATAAGGAAAGAGGTGGATGATGAGAAGGAGAAAGAGAAGACGACCTGAACAATGGGGACATGGTCCTAAGCAGTGGATGTATATTTACCCCCATCTGGGGTGGACCGGACCACCCTGTAGAGCCTAGAGACCAGGGTTCCCAGTTCCTTCTCCAGGGACACACCCAGACTACCGATGGTCCGGGCCAAGGGCGCGTGGCTGCCCAGATTGCTCAAGTGGAGGTGATCTCCAAAAATAAACCTGCAAAGAAAATTAGATTAATGATGCAATGAATATGTGGAAGCCAAGGGAGGAGGTTATGTTTTCGTTACCGTTGGTTTGTGTGTTCGTTCGTTTGTCCGTGTGCAAAATACTGTAAAAGTGGAAATTTTCACGGTGTTGAAATTTTCGCGCATTTCGCGCAACCAGAAACTAGCGCGAAAATAAAAACACGCGAATATTTTTGCTTGCCATACGTTCCTGTGCCTGATGTCTTGATTCCGCGGAATTAAAAACACGCGAAACTCTTCTGACCCGGCCTAGCGCGAAAAATTAGTCGCGCGAAAATATCCACTTTTACAGTAACTCAGAAAGTAGTTACGATTGGGATGAAACTTGCAGGAAAAGTTGAGAATGACACAAGTAACAAACGATTAACTTTTGGTAGTGATCCGAGAATTTTTGGTGAATTTATGAAGGATTTTTGATATTTTGGCAGGTAGGGTCAATGAACTTGGGAGTTCAGGCTGCGCGTATTTGAAGTTTGCATGCGTGCACTGAAGTGCGTGGTGCGTGTTCTAGTTTCTGCTAAAGTGAGGCGCGCCGTGCAGCTGGTTTGTTTTGAAATCGCTGAGATATCCAAAACAAAATGATCTGAATCTCTTTGTTTAACTTTGTTTTTGGATATCTCAGCCATTTCAAAATCAATTTTCATCAAATAAACTTTGAATTCCTCTTAGAATTGTATGCTCTTAAACATTTCATAAGGTGATTTTGAAGTATCTAACAAAAAGTTTAAAGCTGAATCCTCACCTCAACCAATACTATGCCATCCCTCCAACACATCACATACCCATGTATGGGTGACTGAGGGTGATTCACGCACCTGTATGGGTTAAACCAATGGGTATTGCTCTCCTTTGTCTGGAGTACACTTTGGCTTATGGTACTGATCAATGGTTTGTCAAATGCATACGAGAATCCTATGTGAATCTATAGATTTGTGTGAACATGCCTTGCTCTGCGGTCACATGGTTCTCGCCACTCACCTAACTGGCAAGACTTTGGCTGTCCTCTCGGAGGAGACAGGAGGATTGCAGTAGCACAGCGCCATCACGAGGCGGAAGTAGTTGAATTGCCGGGCAAGCCACTTGCTTAGCTTGCCCGACCCCCTCCACTTCTGACGATGACCAAAGTATACTAGAGCTGCAACATAGAAGGGAAGGATGAACAGGTCTGATCTTCTACAATTGTATATCCATACATATTACAGGACATATTGCACAAGAAAGTGGCAAAAGATTTCAGGATGACACATGATAAACAAAAGAAGTATTGAATGATGTAATAGTAAACGACATTCTTTGGTCATTACACACTGGAAGTGCACTATCTCAACATAGTTCTGCTGTTATGTTACACTCAATATCATGACCATAGTGATCATTTTGGGATAACCAACCTCTTGATAAGTGCAACCCTAGACTTACATGGATGATAAACAGTATCATGATCTCTATCACAAAGATACAGCAACTGTCAACAAGCGATCAAATGAGTACAATAAAATCTCACCTCACACACAAATTGCAATGCACATATCTTCCTTATTACCAGTCTGGTCACCAAAAATTGTTTATTTTTTTTCACAAGTTCAAGGTCAGTGCAATGATTGAGACCACTCCCAGCTTCCATCAAGTGATTATGAGAGTGATACAACAGAAACATTCCAAAAATTACCCCCCCCCCAAACAACAACAACAACAACAACAACAACAAAACACAACAACAATAACAACAAACAAACAAACAAACAAACACACACACACAACAAAAACAACCACAACCACAAGCATAATCACTAATTGGCAAACTTCTGCATAAACTTTCCACACACAAATAAAGATGTTCACTACAATATCATGATAAAATGATAATAATAATAATAATCATCATCATCATCCTCCTCCTCATCATCATCATAATCATTACGGGATACTGGAATACATCCACACCAAAAGCCTGGATACTCACCTAACAAGAAATATAATAAAAGAAAGACTCCTAAAGCCACACCCCCTGCTAGACTGACGGCACCTTTGAAGGTGTAGCCCTCCATGGCGAAGGGGATGAATAGAACCACTGCACCTATAGCTAGACCAACCAGGGCACACAGGATGAACACCCAGCAGGTGAAACGAAACATTGGCCGGAAGTCCTGACGGGCAAACTGGAACATTTCATCTGTAACATCAGACCACAGAGATAGCGACATATACAGACAGACAGACAGACAGACAGAAACACAGAGATGGGAAGAAGGATGGATAGAAGGATAGATTAGGACAAGGAGAGAGAAAGAATGAGAATTAGCAGTCAAGCCACGGTTGAATAGCCTCACAGCTGCTCATATTTGTGCCTTTCTGTACAATGACAGAATGGAATCCAGTGTATATACACTGTATTCAATATTTTCCTGCACAAAGAAGAGGAGATTATTTTGAGTTGTAAATCAGAAAGCCATGTCTTTATGCATTCTTTGCTAATTTGGGGACAGTAGATATGATAACATATCAAAATCAACTTTCCAATCAAATTTACGAAGCAAGTAAGCTTCAAAGAGACTTGAAATAAAGAAAACAACAACGAAAGGAGCAAATCTTCCAAGATCTGTGAACAAAATCATTTTTATCATGGACTATCTTCTAATTCTATAATTCCAATCAACTTTTTACAGGCACATTAAGATACAAATATGAATTATGAAATATGAAAAAAAAATTATCCGTTCCTTGTGTCATTCTGAACCTTTCCTGTAAGTTTCACAACTTTCTGAGTTATTTTGCACACACAGAGAAAACAAACAATCAAACGCCGATAAAAACATAACCTCCTTCCTTGGCGGAGGTAATAAAAAAAAAAAAATAGAAAGATGGACTGAAGTGATTGCCAATGACTGCCCGCCTACCTTGCAGCTTCTTGAGGATGAAAGACTTGCCGCTACCCCAGCGTGCATACAGACCGACGGTGACCGGAGGCAGGAGGGTTGGCTCGCTGAGGATGTCTGCCAGAGAGCTGCTACATAGGTCGCTCAACTCATTCTCAACCTCATCGCTGGGGCTGAAGCTCCCTACGGGTGAGACATGTGACAAACACTCCCAAATCAGAATATCTCGAGAGGAACCTTCGTTCAAAAAGCAAAGACTTATTTGCTATTCTAGATGGAACAACCCAAATTTTATGGAGAAGGAACATTCGCATATAATGCCTCTACTTTATGAAGTAATCTACCCTAGAGTTTAAAGGTAGGGAATCCCATTTGCATGCCTTAAATGAAGAGTTGTTAAAATACAGTGGTATGTTGAAGAGAGTATCATTTTAGAAACTCCCATAAAGTATTGAAAGCGGAAGGTAACATTTAGTACATTTTTATTGACCGTTAGATTTTGAATTGATTTTTTTTCGGGGCTCACTGTAAATTCCAGTACATTACTAGGCTACCTTTGCAGACCCATGCACTGCATGTGTATCCATCATGCATATTCTGTGAAGAAAGTTCATCAAAACTTACAAACATTTCTATATACATTCTTGCCACACACTCTATATGCTATTACATCGGCTCTTATACTTTTAGATTTGTGTTTACAGATAAAAAAAGATACAGAAGACTGCAACAAAAAGGCTTAAGTGTGGCTGACACACAGAACTACTGAGTAGTTGAGTTTTGTGCATTATTCAAATTGTAGATACAAAGCTGTTGACTTCCAAATTTCTCAGCAGTGGCCTAAACAAGTCCCCCGAGGTTCATATTTAATGTTTTGCTGCATTTTGGGAGGTCTGTAAAAGGTATCCCCTACCTTTAAGACAAATTACTGACATCAATAAATTCAATTCTGCCTTGAAAATGCATCTTTTTACAGTCTCATCAAACATGAAAATCAGTACCATTGCAATTGCAATTGAATATTCGATTATAGTCTTTCCTTTTCTGAAGCTCATAGGGACATACAGGGTATACACTATGTGTTACGCGCTATATAGGCGTTGTTGATTATTATTACTGTTGCGTGCATTGGTAGGATGTACTAAATGAATGGTTTTGAGTAAAGGCCAAGTTTGAAAAAGAAAAGTATCACACTGAGAGATGATAAATAGCAACCGTATTTCTTAATCATTTGTCACTGGATTTCCAGCAATGAAATCTGCATTAAAGAAGTGTGTGTGTGTGTGTGTGTGTTTTTGTTGTTGTTGTTGTTGTATGTCTGGAATACAGATCAACTATTCATGTCACCAGGAGCATATCTGTTTACTTGCAGTAATTTGTCATCAGCATTCAAATTAATTCCTCCAAACTTGACCTAACTGTACGTTAGGCGTAATAATGTGCCTCAGTAGTCTAAGAGGAAGGCCGTGACGACACTGTAGGATTAACGGGATTAGGTTATCTCTATTCATAATCACATAGCTTCCAGATATCTGTGTCCATCAGCAAAGACAGTACCGTAAAGGTTAACCCGTTGAGGACGAGTCCCGAGTATACTCGGGCAGGTGTCTATGGGAAATGCGTGTTGTAGCAAAATCAAACCGTCCTCAACGGGTTAAAGAGAAATAAAATGAGCGAAAAAAACAACAACAAAGAAACAAATAAACAGTATATATGACCGGAGGCTGACTTACGGGCTCCAAAGATTTGAGTGAGGATGCCTTTCTGGTGGTTGCAGTCAATGTTGTAAGGGGTTTCCCCTTCCTTGTTGGGCTTGTACAGCAGCCTGCCATCCTTGGGATTACGTAACAACAGCTCCGAGATCTTCTTGTCTCGATACCGAATGGCTATGTGAAGTGGTGTATCACCCCTCTGCATAAAAAACACAAACAAACAGTGAACATGCATTCAACTCTTGTTAATTACTGTGAAAACTTTTGCAGTGTGAAACTTCTTGTGCATTCTGTACCCTGGAAAATAAGTGTGAATGCAAATAATGCAAACGCTTTTCTTTCCTTTGTTTAGGTAAACTCACGCTGTCAGAAGTACACTTGCATTAGTCTGCATTTGATATCATGTGACCACATACTGACTGGAGGATGAGGGATATGTATACCTTGTCTGTTGCTGAAACTTTGGCTCCCTTGTCCAGCAGCGCCCTCACGACCTCTCGGCTTCGGTTTCTTGTGGCTCGTAATAATGGCGTCTCCCCATCCTGGAGAAGCAGAATTACGAACAACAGCAAAAGATTTATTATAAATCAAGCCAAGAATTCAAAGTAGATTCACAGAATTTTTTGTTTTACAGGATTACAAAAGTGTGACTTACATATCGTCACATCAACAGTTGACTGACGTTAATCAAGCTTTTAGATTCACAAAAAATTGTTTTATTCAACACATTAGATAGAATGTACCCACTTTGCACATACAATTGCAATGGTCAAAAATCAATTAGGTGATTTAAATCACATCAATGTTTTAGATTTAGTCCATGGACTAAAACATACACATGAACATGACTGTCTGAAGCGATGATCCATTCCGCTCCTTCAGTGCGCCGATAGCAGCATTGACCATCACCTGGGTCGGTGATGGTCATAATGTCACATTATGTCACATTATAATAATGTCACATGCACATACAATTGTACCCCATTAAACGGTTTTTAGCATTACAGTATATGGTAATCCATGGAGTAGATTCTAAGCACCTTTGTGAATTCTGGCCTATGTGGCCTTCTATTTCCCTTCCTCAAATTTTCTGCACATAAATTTTGTTGATGTCACAAATTGAGAATGGGTAAAAATGGAAAAGTTATTACCTTGGTTGCTAGTTCGGTGTTTGGATTACATTCTAAGATTGTCTCTAAGATGTCCAAATGGTCCTTCTCAGCTGCCCAGTATAATGCCGTTTTCTTCTCCTGTGAATAGAAAACCAAAATCGTCCAATCACCATTACCACGACCATCATGTCTTTGGAGTATAATTACAGAAATATGAGAAGTTCAATGGTACTTAGATGAAATGATAACTCCTTTCAAGGATCCATTTTTTTATCTTTATACTTTATGGAGTTTTATCAATATCTCCCTACATTGCAAAATATCAATAACCTTCATGATAATCATATGGAAGAATGTAGATATTAAAGAGGGCTTGGGTTTATATTTTTAATGGAAAAGGGCATGAAATAATGAAATCTTTTCGTGCTGACACTGTAGGAACATTTTAGCACGTCAACATTTCATGCCAATGTGTGTGTCTGCATTTGAACAGACGAGAATTGAATGTAATTGCACAAATGGTCAACCAACAGAGAGAGGGGACTGATGGGTATGGTATCATTAACAGTGCCCATGCCATTTAATACATAAATCTGATAATTTTATATCATTCCTCTTTGTACTACAAGATACCATGAGTTTTGATGGACACGATTCAGAAGAATGCACATTTTAGGATACGAATAGGATCTGGCCAATATTTGTAGCTGGCAAGCAAAAGACAGCCTGTTCTTCTTTGATGTATGTACAGTTGAACCTCTTGTATCCGGACAAGTCGGGACCGGGGCTCATCCGGATATTAAAAAAGGGATTTGGCCGGATACGGGAGACTCAATGCTTTATACATGTACATACCGTATAATAGAGCTCTATGGTACATACACATACACATGTACTGATGTAGCCCATTGTAGTACCACATGTAGTAATGTGTATACTGCGACCTTTTCATTGTTACACTCAGTAACAGACCCCAAAATAGAGGTTCGTGTTTGCAAGCGGAAATCATTTTCTTTTATAAATTCTTGGGATGATTTACCTAAATAATCATTAAGAAATGTATCAAATATATGTAATTCATGTGTGTTTCCTCCCGTAATTATTAAAAAGAAGATAAAAAAATCACGGCGAGATTGCGTCCGGATAATAGAGAGATCCGGATAAAGGGAGGCCGGATAATAGAGGTTCAACTGTATCTTGTTCTGATTTCATTCAGGCTTTGATGTCATTAGTTCAATTGTCGACATTCATCATACGATGTGCATATTTGGCATCATGCACAAGTCTAATCATAACAGACTCTACGTCACTCCATCAAAGATTAACCTTCAACAACCACCTGATGGAATTGAGATGCTGATTACATGTCAGATTTCGAGCGAGGATGTTACAGTTTTCGGTCTTCGTACCTTAATAATCTTCATTTGAGAAAGTGGGCCACGGGCTGCCATGATAACATCCCGAGCAGGAAAAAAAGAGTGCCACATTTAGAACGATGATGAGAAATTCTTTTACTTCAAAATTGAATTCTTTCAAGCTGTCATATATGCGGCCATGGCGTGGGGGGAGAAAATGCGTAATCAATCGCATCATGGAGCAGGCCGAGGTTGAATTACTCACTTCACCCTGAATGTCAACGTCAGCGCATTTCTTGAGTAAAAGTTTGACCACCTCCGGGTGGCCCCCCTTCACCGCGTGTATGAGGACCGAGTCTTCGTGCTGGAAAAGAGATTAGAAAGGGGAGGAGAATTACGGTGATGAGATTTAGTGAGTGAGACGAATGGGAATCGTTGGTTTGCGAGGCAGGCCATGCAGCAGCACGGACAAACATCGGCACTGGGACCGTCCTCTTTGGGACGAGTTGGGAATTGTGGATGGGGAGAGGAGGAGGAACAACAGGCTCCATCAGGCAGAGAAAGATGATGGTGATGATGATGGTGGTGGTGGTGATGATGACGATGGTTGTGAAGATGTTAGTGATGGCAATGGTGATGGTGGTGGCGATGATGATGGTATTGGTGGTGATGGTGATGATGTTGATGATGTTGATGATAATGATAATGGCATGGATGATGATGATGATGGTGGTGGTGATGGTGATTATGATGGTGATAGTGATGGTGGTGATAATGATGAGGAGGAACAACAGGCTCCATCAGGGAGAGAAAGATGATAGTGATGATGATGGTGGTTGTGGTGATGATGATGATGATGGTATTGGTGGTGGTGGTGGTTATGATGGTGGTGGTGGTGGTGGTGATGGTGATTATGATGGTGGTGATGGTGATAGTGGTGGTGGTGATGATGATGGTGGTGGCAGCTGAAAGTGATGATGATGATGATGACAATGAAGAGAACTATAATGGTAATGGCGATGATTTTGATAATGCTGACAATGAGGATGATTTTAATGTGATGGTGCTGATGATGATTATGATTTTGAAGGTGGAAGTGATGATGATGATGGTGACCTAGACAATGTTATTAATGTAGGATGTAAAATGATCTCTGATTGAGATACAGGTTATAAAGAGAGAAGAAATGGCTTCCACATACAATGTAATACCAACCAAACAAATAATGTATGAAACCATGCAAGCATGGTTACTAATATCGAAATAAGCAGATAACTTAAATAAAACATACAGCAGCATTTATCTCAGAAATATTAACTCTGTATACAACCAAAGATTTATCATTCATGACAGTCATTAACAGGATGATTAACATTGCAATTTGCAATCAGAAATATAAAAGTAAACAACCCTATTGACATTGCATCTTATTCCAACATCTCTTTAGCCAACCCATCAGTTGTGTCTTGATGTAAACCATAAAGCTTCTGCATGCGTTTGAAGCTCCTTGATGCTTATGCAGCAGATGCCTTGAGCTCCATCACTACGGGTGACAGCTGTTTTTGCAAACATTTCTCTAACCCAAACTCCCAAGTGCTCTGAAGACAATCACCAAACCCCCACCATCATCATAATTTGCAAATTGACAAATTGTCCCTGGAATTATAGGAGGGCAGAGCCCTACTACAGATCCAAGGTCAGAATGTGAAAGGCTAATGACTTGTGTGGCATCTCTGCAACCTGATCAAAAGCAAAGGGGAAAAAAAATCTGCAATCCATAAATGCCACACTTGCCGATCAATTGTTATTTTGGAACACAAATGACATATCCTGACATTCCTCACTACACCTTAACTCGTGGAGGAATGCAAATATTGACAGAATCAAGCCCACTGGCAGAGCCCTCACTGAGAAAGGATGAAATTGAACATTGATTTTGTGTGTGTGTGTGTGTCTGGAAATTTACAAAGGTGTGATATTTCACAGCAAGTTCTGTACAGCAAAATACTGGATGGAATGCAATACACAATGGAGAGGGACTATTGGTCTTGATTTGTAGCAAAAAAAAAAATAATATATATATATATATATATATGTGTGACATTGAAAGGCACAAATCTTAGAAGAGTATAATATTCTCCTTTAAAGTGGTGATTCCCTTATAATATCATGGCCTTGTCACTACCCCAGTCTTTCACTGAAATAGATCAGTGATTTACAATTGAATAGCTATAAATTTCTTGCACTCACTTCCCTCAAAAATTTAATCATCACGAACCAAAGGGCTGCCTGACAGTATTTACAGGCTTGCCCAACCTAGCTAAAGAAAATGATTACCGGTACATGCAAAAATACCCTCCAACAATGACGAGAACTGACGGAAACTTGTGAAATAAATGGCTCATCACTATAAGCAAATATTACAGAAACTATCGACATGGCCTTTGCTTATTCACATATTATTGTCAGGGGCGGATCCAGGAATTCTGTAAAGGGGAGGCGCCTTTGCAAAATTAAAGGGGGCACAAGCACCCCCTCCCCATTTTTTCTTTTTATTTCTTTTGTTTTAACCGGGTGTGCGCCCCGCTCTGGATCCGTCAACTGATTGTCTCTTTCATTTATGACTCATGTGCTCTTACATGGTTGTAATGTTGCAAGAAGTTTTTAAAATGAAGCGGCTTGATGTTATACGACTCAACATTTTTTTTTGAAAGTTGGGAAAACAGTGCAGTAAGTTTACATAGTGTTGTGATATATCTCTCCCCCCTCTCTCTCTCTCTCTCTGTAAAAGTAAGCTGCACCTTCAATGGCACTGAAAGCTTTACATTCCTTTAAAAAAAACGGGTATCATGTCACTTAAAGCATAGAATAAGAAAACAACAGCGTCGATGTGCTATGAGGATGCATTTTACTTGACAAGACATACTGACTGAATGAAATGTATTTCAATATCATCATATCCTTGTCATGGCTACAAGGAACACACAATCATAAACAAAGCAGAAAATCCGGAGGGATTTAGACAAGATTAAATTGATAAATTTGGGACACTGCCAATAACGACGGGACAAAATAGGGCAGTCCCTACTTTCACTTGCAGACATTGTTCACAATTTTATGAAAAGTGCACGATGACAGTTGTAATACACATGGGTGACTGTGCCAGTCAAGTTTCTCTTTACCCACACACATTTCAAACCAAAGCTTTCATACCTACACATGTGTAGGAGAGTCAGCTATACCAGCCTCTGGCTTCTTCTTTAAAGGGATAGTTTAGCTTTGGTTGAGATGGGGCTTCAGGTTTCCCACTTTCTGTGAGATAATGAGAAACCTCTTAGGAAATGTGACAGAACAAACAATTCGAAGAGGAATTCAAAGTCTATTTGATGACAACCGGTTTTGAAATGGCTGAGATATCCAAAAACAAAGAAAAAAAAAGAGGTGCTAATTAAATGTGGGACCCACCTTTCATTGGGGCCACTTTGTTTTACTTTGTTTTTTGATATCTCAGTCATTTCAAAACTGATTTTCTTTAAACAAACTTTTAATTCCTCTTAGAAGTGTATTTTTGTTCATATTTCGTTAAGAGGTTTCTAATTATCTTGCAAAAGTTTAAAATCTGAATCCTCCACCCTCAACCAAAACTATACCATCCCTTTAAGACCAGATACTTAGCCACATATTAATTCAGACGGACAAGATTCACATCCCTCCAGATAGACACACAACCACACTGTACATCACTCTCTACCACACAACTTCTCTCTTACATTCTGTACTTCTCTTCTTCTTCTTCTTCTTCTTCTCCTCCTCTCTCTCCCTTTCTTTCTCTCTCTTTCCTTCTCTCTCCCATCTCTGTTTTTCTCTATCTCTTACTTCGACTTTCTCTTTCCATCCAGACCAAGGAATGCATTCCCGTCCGTCTATGTTGGTTATCCATGGGGGTGGGGGGGGGGGGGGGGGGGCAAAGCCAAGATGGTTATTCATTTCACAGCGAATTACTAATGGAGATGTTTCGTCTCGAGGAAGAAGCGAACCCCCCTTGAAAGAGAGGAATACGGTAGACAAATGTCAGTGGGAACCTGATCCTGATGTATGCAAAGCCTCACACACATCCAAACATGAAGCACTTGGGGTTCGTTCACACCTCGAATGTTATCTCACCTTTACTGTACACGGTTCACGCACACAACACAAGGGAAGATTCCAATGTACAATTTTTGCAGCAAGACTCTATATATTCTTAGTTTAGAAATATCAAATGATTCAGCAGTGTATCAGTCCTGCACGAAACTACATAATGGTTCCAGAATGTGAAAATCAGTACATATCTCAAAATAGCATTAAATCTTTTCAGAATGACCATCTCCTTGATAAAAGCCATGGATATTCACATTTGGTATTTGTACACTATCCCATTCTTTGATGCCGACATGACAGTATTCTCCATTTCTGAAAGAACAGAAATACATACACCGAAATGCACACTTCTAGAAAATAGAACCATTCAGCTGTCTTTGTAATCTCACATGACATTCAGCAGCATCTTCACATAGAATCGGCTTAGGTCACGTGACTGCCGCATTCTTCATACAGGACATACTATCCTCGTGACTCTAGTCCAGCTACAGCATATCAAGGGTATCACATTACAAAATCCTTTGAGACGTGAGGAAGTTGCTTACATCATAAGAATTGGAGAAGATCATATTCTGGCCCTCTGAGGTGAACAGCGATTTCTACAAAGACATAGCAGCCGCATGATGAAGGCGACTTTTTTTTCCACATCCCCCATGGGAGTCTATAAAAGCACAGCACACACACTTAACACTTTCACTTCTGGTGTTATTTTCCCCTTCAATTTGTTCTTTTTTTGCCTGTAATTTGCTGGCCCTTATTTTTTGATTTCACTCATGTCGTTCCCAACAAGTTTGTATAGCCGCAATGAAGTCGCAAACATGAAGTGAAAGTTGATGCATCTTTTTTTCTCTGCAATACAAAGAAAAGGCATACTTCTTATATTTTTCTTCAAAATCCACCTGAAAGATGTGGAAAATATGAGTGCAATTTCTCAGCCTCAGGTAAAACTGAATCCTTGTAGTCTGTGAAAAGGGACACATATTCGGTGGTTTTACACACTGCCAAAATAATGTTGTCTGGATCTCTGCATTGCAGATGGTAAAATAATTAAACAGTTTTAACCAACTGAACTGTGCTGGTATTCCTCAAATCAGACACATGAAACAGGATTTTAAAAAATATAAGTTTATTGGGTACTGGAAGAATGTGAATCACCATTTGTGACTTAATTGCCATTTGATATAGCCTTTAGATTTACTTCCATCACCTGAGTGACTGCAGATTCTAAGTTTATTGGCATCACTAGATATAAAAAAAAAAAAAACATCCTTAAGAGTGGCAGAAGAGCTGCACTGTACGTTCAAGTAGGTATGTACGGAAGGCGGCTATTCAAGAGTATGAAGCACAAGTTATAGGCTCTATCGCCGACGAGTGGCATGCTGAGTGACAATCAACTTAACGATTCCACAAAACATGGAACGCACCGCCGCTTGTCTGCCTCTTGATTGAGAAGTGGCAGATGCCACGGAGGAGCCACACCACTCCCCACACTCCAAAGCGAACCTCGGATCTCATCCCGGATGGAACTGGGTCACAGCCCGCTCCCGTTTTTTAAAAGACGCGGATCCCAATCACATTTGGCGGTGAGAAATCGGATTCGCTGCAAACGACACACCTCTCCAATGTTCAGCATTTCAAATGCCAGCCAGAAACTCGATGGCACACACGCACACACCCTGCACAATGTATGGCTCTGAAAGGGGATGAAGGGTTGGGGAGAGGGGTGGAGGGGCGGGGAGCGAGGTCCGTGGCCGGGAGAGAAACAAATGAGCGCAGGTAGCGGGAGGTGATCATAACAGAATAGCAGTCTCAGATTTGGGGCTGGATAACAAATTGCCCGGCTTTATCACCGGAGAGGGAGAGAAATGGCGTATCACATTCGAACTGACTCCGACAAATCTCACTTTAGCCCTTAATTTAGCCAGAAACAGAGCTTCGTGAAGACTCCCCGCACAGCGAGAGAGAAACTGGCAGCAGTGATTTAAGGAGTACACAGCAAAAAGTGGTAGTCTCAACAAGAGAAGGGTGGGTGTTTGGAGTATAACTTTAACAACAAAACCGTGGAGTCGTCGATTTAATGTGTGCCAGATGTGATGTATAAACTTGTGAGCAAACTGCACCTCAATCCAATTTCTGTAATCCTTTCAAATGTGAGTAGAAACTCTGGATTTCATGGCAGACTCACGCAAAAGAATAGATAGTCATCAAGGAAGGTTATTATGTAGGACGGGATACAGGCTCCCAAATTCACTAGTTTTACTTGTTTCCTTGTTTGTTCATGCAATTCTTCTTTTTTTACCCAGTAAAGTGTGATTTTGTTATGTATTGAAGATACCCAACAACCTTAAAATTATTTAAAGTTTCAATCCTTGAAGGAGAATTCACCAAAAAGATAAAAAGTTTCAGCTGATTATCCCAAAGTCCTTTTCTTGTTATTCCTGATAAAATACTATTCCTGCTCCTTCTTTTTAGTCACAGCTCTTGAAGGATATTACACAAGAATATTATATGCTACACTTCATTCCTACATACATTGTAGCACATGTGATTAAGGATCACTCCTAATTACAGACTCTATATAACAACAACCTTAAATCTATTTAAAGTTTCAATCCTCGAAGGAGAATTCACCAAAAAGATAAAAAGTTTCAGCTGATTATCCCAAAGTCCTTTTCTTGTTATTCGTGATATTACACAAGAATATTATATGCTACACTTCATTCCTGCATAGCACATGTGATTAATGATCACTCCTGATTACAGTCTCTATATCATATTATCATTTTAAACTTAAGTGCATGAAAGTCTTGAGAGTACGATCATAACCATGTCCCTCCATTTTTGTTTTTAAATGTGTTTGACACTATGACATTAGATGGACGGTACAGTTTTGGTTGAGAAGGGGCTGAGGGTTTTTAACTTTTTTTTGTGAGATAATGAAAAACTTCTTATGAAATATGAAAGAGCATACAATTCCAAGAGCAATACAAGGGTTATTTCATGAAAATTGGTTTTGAAATGGCCGAGATATCTCCAAACAAAAAAAGTCCCACCTCTTATCAGGACTACTTTGTTTTACTTTGTTTTTGGATATCTCGGCTATTCCAAAACCGATTTTCATCAAACAAACTTTAAATTCCTCTTGGAATAGTATGCTTTTTAATATTTCATAAAAGTGGTTTCTAATTATCTTGCAAAAAGTTAAAATTTGAATTCCCCATCCCAACCAAAACTATACCATTCCTTTAACGGTCCTCACTGGCATTTTTTTCAAACTCAAGGAGAACCCTTTCAGGTGCATACTTCCCCATCCTCCCCCTCCACATCATCACCGGTGGAGGAGATATAATCAAGAGCAAGAGGAGGAGGACGATAGAGAGAGAGAGAGAGAGAGAGAGAGCTGAGTAAGTGATGTTATGCACTTCCTGCTTTAGAGCCAAATGTCTGGGGTTGAGTGGGCTGGGCTACATCAGTGACTGGTGTATTTTACGGGCACATCGCATCACTGAACTGCGGTGATTGGGGACAATTTCACGCCTTCATAAAAAAGAAAAAGAGGTAAATCAAATTGCATTCTAAGGGTGGGACTCGCCTCAGTACGACCATTGCCCCTGATGATGCTCTACAGGATGAGCTGCAATACAAGATACATGGCTCTCAATGCTTCTCCATAGTCTTGCTGTTTTGAGACACAAGGTTTCAATACATTCCCAGGATTTTTCAGCTGTAGCCTTTTATGGTTGAAATGAAAGCTCTCAAAAGGGACAGGACTATCGGCCACTTTCCATTTGCTCGTGGAATCTCCTTTGGTGTCATCCACTCAGGATGCAGATGAATGGGGAAAAAAAAGTCCACGAAAATTCCAATACTTGTCAATGGTGCCAGTATTTGATAAAGGTGTAAGTATGCAAATTACTTTAGTATCACAAAATGATGTGAGGGAAATTGGGTGGTAACTTTCTTTGGCTGGAAATTCACTTTAATTGGTGAGTTGAAGGGGTGAGAAACAGAAGATTTACAAAATACAAATGGAAAATACAATCTTGATAAAAGAAATTTTCAAAAAGCACCTGATTTCCTACACAGAATATCACAAATAGGTTTATACTAGAAGAATTTCAAAGAGTGTCGTATGAAATACAGTGAGCAATAAATTACGCAGAGTAGCACACAAGTAATGTGTGTGTGTATGTGTGTGGGCGTGCATAAATGTGCATCAACTGAGATTCCGCAGCGCATGTAATGTATGTGTCTTTATCTGCACACATGAAATTCATCATGCACACACTCTACCATAATCATAATTTGCATCGAAATCATACTTCGCACATATTTCTGCTCCACTGACGACGTGCTCTACTTTCTGAAACCGAGGCCTAGGTCTATCCCACAGGGTGATGGCACTCACAGTAAGGTGATATGCCACGCAAGGTGTTGACAGCCACCACACAGAGGAGAAAGCCACGGACCAAGGGAGGTACAACTGTACACTGTACCTACAGAGGACATGCCAAGTGAGCGGCCATACGCATATACTTTGCAATGGGACTAAGAAAGAGCCCTCCATCCATGCCAGTAAAGTGTGTAGATGGCATGTTAACCTCTATCATGATAGTGCTCTATACTCACTCCCACACACATGCAGACAGACACCCATGCACACATACACTGTACACACACATACATTCACTCACATACAAATATACAGCATATACATATACATACACACAAATACAGACACATTCGTTTTCTCAGTCTACATGTTTTTCTCTCTCTGTTTTGTTCTCTCTCTCTGTTTCTTTATATATGTCTGTCTGTCTGTTTTTTCCTCTCTGTCTGTTTGTCTGTCTGTCTGTCTGGGCCTCTACTTACTCTCTCCTTCTCTTCTCTTTTTCCTCTGTCTGTCCCCTACCTGCTTCCCTCCCTTTATCTGTCTCCATGTCTGCATCTTTAACCCGTTGAGGACGGTTTGATTTTGCTACAACACGCATTTCCCATAGACACCTGCCCGAGTATACTCGGGACTCGTCCTCAACGGGTTAACTCTCTCCCTCTTCCTCATCTTACATCTATCTGTGTCTCGACCGCGGGAAGCCAGTGATGGCTGGTCAGATTTCCCGCAGTTCATCACAAGTGTAAGATGAGTGAGCACTCCCCTCACAGTACGAGGGGGCCCTTCATCTTCTTCCTCTGCATTCCGTAGACATCCTACCTTACTACAGGTCTCCTAACAGAGCTACTAACCATAGGACTCCTTACTACAGACCTCCTAAACTACAGACTTGTGCACTTAGTAAAGACCTTCCTTACTACAAGCCTCCTTACAACAGACTCCTTTACGACACAGACTTCTTTAACCCGTTGAGGACCGTCTGATTTTGCTACAACACGCATTTCCCATAGATCCCTGCCCGAGTATATTCGGGACTCGTCCTCAACGGGTTAATACAAACCTCCTCACTGCACATTCCATTGTTACAAACCTCACTACCACAGGCCTCGTAACTAGAGACTTCCTCGACTTTCTTTCCACAGACCTCCTTACTGCAGATCTCCATACTACAAATCTCATTACCTCAGACTTCCTTACTACAGATGCCTCAACTACAGACTTCCTTACTACAGGCCTTCCCCACAACAGACTACATTTGTACCTTGACTCCCTTTCTGCAGACCTCCTTACAGCAGATCTCCTTACTACAGACCTCCTTCACACAGATCTCTACACCACAGACCTCTTTACTACGGACCTACATATTACAGACTTCCTTACTACAGACCTTTTTACAGCAAGCCTCCTTTCTACAGACCTCCTTACTAAAGACCTTCCTTACTACAAATCTCCTTACAATAAATTCTTTACAACAGACACACTAAAGACCTTACTGCAGACATCAGTACTACAGATTTCCTTCCGCAGACCTCTGTACAGCAGACCTTGCTACAGGGCTCTTAAACACAGACCACCTTGTTACAGAGCTCTTAAACAGAGACCTCCTTGTTACAGACCATATAAAGATCTTTCTACCAAATACCTCCTTACCATAGACCTCCCAATCATGAACCTCTCTATTACAAACCTTTCTACCACAGACATCCCTGAAATTGTACCATACTGTGAGCCTACCAAAGATTGATTTTTTTTTTTGAAACCCATTAATCTTCTAAGGCGTGTGCAAACAGGACTTTAACATTCCTTGCTGTAAGGGTTGATCAGGCACCCAGGAATGTCCTGCTGTGTCTTCATTGACAAAAATAGGCTTGTAAAAAATTTCTTCATTTTTGCCTTAAGCATTAAGGTAGAGGTTATCATATCTCAGTTTGTCTCACACATGATTGCATACATGTACTGTCACATATCAGGTGCTGATGACGACTTACTTTGTCTTGTATATTGACATATGCTCTTGAGTTCAGCAAAAGTTCAGCGACCTCTGCGTGACCTTCCATGGCAGCACAGCACAGACTGGACATCCCATCCTGTGGAGAGATGGACATTAAAGATGGACATCAGAGATATACATCAGAAATGACATCAATACAATCACTACGGAGATGGGGTAACTTGCACCTTACTTTCATGAAAATTTCTTGAAATAACACACTCTAACACCTGTATAATGCACATGTACTTGTATGTTTAATACTATAAATTGAGGAATGTTCGCAGCAATCTTAATTTTGCAAAGTTTGCGAGAGCCAAGATTCGCTAAATTAAAATGCATGTGAAAGTTCTTGTCTACACTATACGCATTGAACGTTAGAGGCAACTCACAAAAATTTCATGCCGCAAAAATATTGTGTTTTACAGTATGAAATGGGATCTCAAACAAACTCCAAGGCAAAAACTATTGTAGTGAATACTGTGATTGTGTTTCCCAGCATGCAGTGGGCCAATGCCAAAGAACAAATAGCCTCTTGGTTTGGCAATGAATAAAGAAATTGTCCCCAAAAGAGGTATACCTGCATTCCCTATCTAAAATATGATTAATACTGAAGTACTTGTCATGTCCATAAATTCAAATATGAGAATCTTGACAAACTGAGATTTTCAGGCAATATTCAACAATTACTTTGTAAATAATCTCAAGATGTCTTGAAAATGATATTGATATGCAAATAAATGTACACTTAGGGTTCCTAACCTCTGCAGATTTTAATGTATACTGATGCACAGTGAAAAACATATTTTGACAGCAATATGTATATATATACATATATATATATATATATATATATATATATATATATATATATATATATATATATATATATATATATACTTTAATGGCTTAAGAAGCATGCCAAATGAAACTTTATCAAAAACTTATTTTTCATTCTTTTTTAAGATTCTAATTTTATGAAGAAAAAACACACTAGTTGCCAGCCCTAAATTCTAGTTAAAAGAACTTCATAGGCATGGTGTAAACAGCCCTACTGCAGCCAGCTTGGAGAACCATTCTACTCATGTTCCGCACACCTGAGAAAAAAGCCTGCCCGAGTGCGGAGCAACTTTACTCCTAAACATCTGTGTCAATTCAATCATTCAAGCACATAGCCCGCATCTGAGCATGAATTCAGCGCATCACGCAGACTGCAAACAATCAGCAATTTGTTGCTGCCGTTTATTCGCTTCGCCTGACAGAGATGTAAGCTCTGCACACCCGCCCAACCGTGAAATGCCACTGCCCGACAGAAATGGACTCGAGCCCTGAACGTCGCGGGGTTTCCTCTACCCAGCATAACCGCAATCACAGCTGTTTCTCATGAAGTGGATAAACGTTTTCCCCGGAAAAATATCCCTCTGCGTCCATTTTGTTGATTAATTAACGCTCACGCGAGTGCAGGAGGGACTGTAGCATGTGATTGGTTGGTGTGTGGTGAGCTGTAGCGGCGGGGCACAGAAGGGTGTAGGTTTTTTGTGCGCTTCAAGCATAGGAAATGGTGTGGTGTCTAAACAGTTTACCTCTGTCAATCTGAGCTGTATGGCTGATTGATAAGGGATGCAACAGCATGATATACCTATGCACTCCTGGAATTATTGGTGCTATTTCAGGAAAAGCATGGCATTGGTTTAAAAAAAAAAAAATGAAGGTATTGATACTACCTCAAGCACCGGTTTGGGTAAGAGGTATACCAATTTCAGCACGAGTCATGCAACATTAATCAATGCCCTCAGATATTAATCAAAATTATTTGTGCATTACTCATATCTTCAATCTATGCTTTCCCCTTCGATAGCCTCTCCATTAGGAGCAATGCAAGCCTACTTGGGACAGCAAGTGTGATCTCCCCGACGAGAATACATCAACGATTCCGCGCGACGGCTTCGCGAAGACTGCAACGACCGCTCACACAGAAGTGGGTTAGAAATCCGATCCGCTCATGCGGAAGTACCAATCAACCTTCTTCCAAGTGTAATTGAACGCTGCATCTCTTTTGATTTTTTCTCCCCGAGTATTCACCGGGACAGAATGGATCCGTCGAGAGTGGTACACAAACAATTAGACAAGACTCCATCCCATCCCTTTCCTCTTCCTTCCTAATCTCTTTCACGTTCTGTCCATCTCTCTCTTCTTCTCTTCTCTCCATCTGAGAGTACTGTTTGAAAGAGGTTGCTTGAATAATCCTCCTTTCTTTTTTTCATCTTTCTCTCTTCTTTTGGTTGCTCTATCTCTATCTGTCCCTTTCTGAGGGCACTGTAATAAAAATGGGTTTGCTTCTTGAGGACATGGTAATTAAATTAGCCAAATTATGGCAAAAAAGATTGGATTGGGGGAAAGCTCAAGTAGGCTCAGGTCTTGGCTTCTGCCAGTTTTGTCCAATATGATATGTTGGGGGGAACAGAGAAAGGGTGAGGAAACTCGGGCAAAATTAGCGTTATGGGAAGGAAAGACAAGAACATTCCATGCACTGTTTGGTATTGCAACAGATGATGATTGGTGTTGGCTACTGCATGTCTTTTATTCTGTATGTCTGTTTTCACACACCAATGAAGGACTTTGCATGCCTCCATTTCAGTAGAACATATGAATAAATCTTATGTGTTTGTCTGTATGTTTGTATGAATGTACATATGTGTGCAATATGAATCTAGTATACACTTAAATACACATATACATACATATATACATACATACACACATACATTGTACATACACATGTACATACATGAATTGTGGATATGAAAAATAGAGAATTATTGGAATGATCTAGCACTTCCACATGGATCCCAATTATAGGTATTGAAAACTTAGAACATTTTAACCCTTTGTTTTGTATGTTTCTAGGAATGCCATCGCTTTGTTGCCAGAATACCAACTACTCTGCTTCAACTGCTCATTTTTTTTTTCTTTTGGAAAGTCTTCTTGAAATATAATTACTGCAGTCTTTGTGTTTTTGAATGACAACATGACTTCTCTAAATGTCATCCAAATAGATTCAGAGCTCACTTACAAGCTTCTGGACATTGGTTCGGATATTTTCTGCTCAAACACTATATCTTTTCCTGAGATCAATGCAGTTAAAGTAGGACCAAGCCAGAACAGCATGCGAGGCTCACAAAACGCCAAAGAAGATGCAGTCTGCGCCCATCATATGGGGGCTAAGAAAAGTTGTTCACTCATTGGCCAGGCGGGCAACTCAGCAACTCATCATCCACATGCTTGTCCCAAAATGACCGCTTAATTCAGTCTCTATTTACACACTCCAGCCAAGCAAAGGTAATGCTGAAGTATCTGACCACTAGGATGGGTTCGCCAACACAAACAAATTGGCCGCACCTCTCGACTTTGACGCAGGAACGAACTTGACAGTATGACGAGATGCAAGTATTGCCCCACCATCCAATGATACCGGACACTGCAGAACACCAGCCGCTATATTCAGCCGGCGCTCGCACGAGATGGAGTACTTGACGCGTGACTTGAAGTAGCTGCCTGCTGGTGCTACTTTGATATTTTGAGGGGAAATTATGCAGGCTGCCTGGCACCTGTAATTCCCGTTACTTTGATTCAGATGTATATGTAAAAAACAAAAATACTCATTCCATTAAAGAGCAGATAATATTTCATCTTCTCCTGTCCGATCTTCAAGCTCCTCAGTCTACCCCATAATCCAATCCATTTGCTTTGCATGTTGTTAGGATAAGCATTAGGGTTATGTTTGTGGGCAGGTTTCATACTTGGCTTGGCATGCAGATATTTCATGGGAACAACTGACACAGGAGCAAATGTCATAGAAGCAATAATGCATAATACCATTTTTCTTTCCTCCCTGGGAAATGTCAGTTGCTCTACATTTTCTAGGTTGAAGATTGCTGACTATCCTTTAACTTTGCCACATTGTTATTCACACACTGTGACAACATGTGGGGGAAAAGAACACCTCTCTGACGCTGAACTGTGTCACCACGTCCACGAGGACTATTGACTACAGGGTTGGCAGCCAAGCAAAACCATTTCTGAGAAGTGTGTGCATCCTCGCCGTAAACATACCCCCACTCTGCAGTTTCCACGCCCTGCTGGACATAAGTTTCAATTTTTCGTTCGCCCCTCCCCGACAGATGTGGATTAGGGCAGGATTTCAACGTACACTACCTCACTCTTCAACTCTTTTTTAGAAACTTCCAGGTGATGCATCTTTTCCCGTTTGAGAACTTTTTCACAAAACTCGTGAGTAAAACAAATCAATATCATGCAAACATTCGGCAAGGATTTCAGGAATGGTTCACCTTACAATCTCCATCAAAAAGCCAAAAGGACATTTGGCTCCTCAGCTCCTCTACATTCATCCTTCCATCTGAGTACAATATCAGCTCCAAATGCTTGAGCAATTTTTTTCCCCCCTCTAAACAAAGCAATGCAACATTTCAGATTACACATTCAACATCTGGGCATAAGAGCATAAACTTACCTTATCGACTGCATTGACGTTTGGGTGTTTGTCCAGGAGCATCCGTACAACATCCACATAACCGCCTCTCGAGGCGACCAAGAGAGCTGTCCATGAATTCTATCATGGATAAAAAAACAAGAAGGGTGAAATTGAATCTTCAGTCACACTGTTGCTCTGTACCAAAGAGAGCTGGATAGACCATACATGTAGAGCCAAAATGTTGGCATTTTTTTTCCCCCAAACATTCTAGGAGTTTACCAAACATTTATACACAATGGTGATTTATGGCTTTTGTATTAGACACAAGAGTGAAATATGTTCCTTGTATCAGATATATTAATGTAACAGGCAAATGAAATTCTCTAATCAGAAAAACTTTCATTTAATCTTGTCAGGACATACAAAGACATTCAGTTTTTCATGAAGCTCCTACAGAGTCGAGGAAACCAGGCATCTCTACTGATCTTATCATTAATATGCAAAAAACCCTCGAGTGAGGTGGTTCAGTGGATTGCATTTTCTTTACACTGGATGTGAAAATATGAGATCAAATAATGAGAAATATGAGAGCAATACATAACAGTCCACCTAGAATCTTCCTCAAGTATGTATTCATAATGAATTTATTAAGGACTGAGCGTGGACACACACAAAAAAACAAAACACACACACACTATGGTCGCAAAGTCTGCACCATGCATCATCTGCGTGAGTGACAAATCTTGAAGTGTATTGGGCTGCTCCATTACCACTACCATAGCGTTGATAGAGAAATGAGGGAGACCCCCACCCCCCCCCCCCCCTCCCCCAACTCCTTCATTTGTATCACCATCTATAAACCTTGTCAAATTTGACGGTACACCTTCACTGAGGCACGGCCCATTGCACTCCCCTTCATATCTTGGACACTAAAGAGAAGTAAACATCAATCATCCATGGGAGCATGGTCAAGAATTCCCCCCACAGCCCCCCAAACTACCATGACCAATCATCAGCATGAGGTGAGGCAGGTCCATTGTCGGCGTTCCGTGCTATTTGTCATGGTCCAGCAGACATCTGATGGGCAGGGGATCTGCCGGATTTGAAATGCAGTGCCCAAATCGGCAGTGTGTGTGTGCGTTTGAGTGTAACTGATTGTGTCTTACTTTTTCTTTTTTTTCTCTAGGGACCTACCCCCACAAGCATCTGCTTCTATATAGGTCCCCCCTCCCTGCAAATACTATTAATCATCAAATTTGAATGTAACATACTTTAGACTGATTTAAATTCATTTTGTGTCATGTAATACTACTATAGTCTTTATACATTGAATTTACAAAATATGTGTTACTTTTCATTGTCATGGATGTAGGTTACAAATACAATACTGTATATTTTGTATGGAAACTTAATAAATGAAATGAATTGAAATAGCGGTAGTGGCATAACTGATGACATCCGTTTGATGATGAGATCTCTCTGTCCGGTATTCATCAGCCTAAGATGTGAAAGTAGCGCCCATTCGTGCCCGTGAGAATCACCACATCATGTGTGACACAAAATCCACCGGGACATCTTGAATAAAGGAGGTAGATCCTTCAAGGTAAGCCCAATGCATGTATTCATAGACTGCCACTTAGGGGACAATATGCGTTTCCTATCTTACATCAATAATGCGGGGGATCAAAAAAATGCCACACAGTGTTCTTTCTCAGACAGGCTGCAAATGATATTGTCACTATCATTCAATACAATGTCTCTCAAATAAATCCTTCACATATCACTACCTGTACATAACAAATTGAGGATTCTGTTTAAAGGGATGGTATAGTATTGGTTGAGGTAAGAATTCAGCTTTTAACTTTTTGCGTGATACTTAGAAACCACTTTATAAGATCTTGAAAAGTGTAAAATACTAAGATGAATTCAAAGTTTATTTGATGAAAATTGGTTTTCAAATGGGTGAGATATCAAAAAACAAACTAAAATAAAGCAATCCTAAATAAAAGGTGGGTCCCACCTTTTATTATGATCGCTTTGTTTTGGATATCTCAGCCATTTCAAAACCAATTTTCAGCAAAACAAACTTTGAATTCCTCTTAGAATCATAAGCTCTTTCATATTTTATACAAAGTTTGTCATTATCTACACAAATATTCATAAAAACTGTTGGAAACCTCTCACCCCATCTCAACCGAACCCTTTAAGTGGTTAATATGAACATAAACTGTTATCATTAAGATATGCAGCTGGAATAACCCAGGCAGTTCTGTAATAGAGAGCACAGTATTACATGTGGGTTAGTGTGAAGATTTGCTGCTAAGGGGGAAAAAAAAGAAGAAAACTTGACTGACATTTAAACCCACGCCGCTATCTTCCAGGAGGATGGGATACCGCTGAAATCTGGAATAATGCTGCATTAGACTCTACACACTGCCAATAAGTTAATAAGCGCATCTAAAAGGCATTAAGTGATAATTTGGGGTCCGCTAATGCGTCAGTGTGTGCTCCCCGTGCACGGACCACACGATGCGTTCGGGTAAACCCAATCTGGTTTTGAATCTCAAATTAAGTTTGCCCACCCGCAAACCTTTCATCTCGCCTGTCTGCGGGCGGCCAAAGCAAAACCTCTCCCACTTCTCTCTCGCTCTCCTGGGCCAAAACAGAACGAAAGGAGAGAAAAGAAAAAGGCTTCCAAACCTACGAGAAAAAAAAAATCAATGCCTGCATTCCTTGCAAATGCAGGGCAGAACAGGACAGAAGAGTATCAGCGCTTCTTTTCCTGTCATATCACTTCAATGCTATCAAGTTTTATGTCTGTGTAAAAAGAAAACCAGCTATTCATTCAATCTGAGAACAATTTGGCTTGTTCTTGAAGAGATTATACAAATATGAGTCTACTTATTTTTTTTTTATTTCCTCTGTCAGAAGAGGGAATCTGGCATAGCTGAAGGAACATTTTTGATGTTCCTTTTCACTATAAAAGTATCACGAATTATCACTTCCAATTTTCACATTTTTTTTTTGTCCTAAAACTTGAAAACACAAGCCTCAGTCATGTTATGAGCGATGTTACATGAATATGTATGTTTTATAGCCCATATTTAAACATAAAAACTGCAACTTTTTGATAACTGCAGTCACCATGGTGACAAACAGGGACACAAATAATCAACAGTGCACATTTTTGTTGTTGCTATGGCAACTGAGTTTAGTAACCATTACAACTGTTGGTGTAATGGGCCTCTTCACTTAGAATAATGGATGGAATATGGTCTTCTGTCTGTTGTCAACAGTACATTGTGTGCGAGTGCAGCGGACTGAGCAGAGTTCAGAACGGAAACTTAAATAGCAAAATCATCCCCACCTTGACGTACATCCCAAATTCACGCTGTCTCCCCCTCACCACGGAGACGACATTCAGCATCACCACCACCCTTGTACCTCACCCTGCCCTTCCCCTGTGCCACCATGTCAAGCAGAGCGGCATGCCAAGAAGTAAGAAGACACCAGCAATGTGATAGCACCTCGTCGGAGATGACAAAATCTTTCACAGCCTGGACCCTCCTCTCTCCCTCTCCATCTATCTATCTATCTGTCTGTCTGTCTGTCTTGTCTATCTATCTATTTATCTATCTATCTATCTATCTATCCATCTGTATCTATTTATTTATCTATCTACCTATCTATCTATCTATCTATCTATCCATCTATCCATCTATCTCTCTCTGGTCTAACGAAGACAACTAGAAAAGCACTCAGAGAGTGCAGACCTCCACCAAGCAGCTCATTTCTACCCCTTCCACTCATACATGCACGCTGAAAATTGTCCACTTTCCCAATATAGAAGCCTTTTGTTTATGTCACCAGCTTCCAGCTCTGCCGCGCCTCGCCCAAGCACAGCACGCACTTTAGAGCGCATAGTATGCAAACCTCAAATACGCGCAGCTTGAACACCCAAGTTCGCTGACCCTTTCTGCCGAAAAAACAAAAAATCCTTTAAAAATCCATAAAAATTTTTTGGATCACTGCCATCATTTAATCACCTATTCCCTGTGTCATTATCAACTTTTCCTGCAAGTTTCATGCAAATCTGTTCACAAATTTCTGAGCTATTTTGAACACAAACAAAAAACAAAACAAAACAAAACAACGGCAATGATAACAAAACCTCCTTCCTTGGCGGAGGTAATAAACAAATATCCCAGACTCTTCCCTCCCTCTCTCCTTCTCCCCCTCTGTCCCTGTTTCTTCTAGCTGTTCTAAAATGCAATCTAGACACGCAGGGAAGATGGACGGGCGAATTCTGACTAGACGGAAGCTACAGTCGCCGTCACATTTCTCAAAATATTTTCAGCAAACATTCATCCAATCTCATCCCATTCCATCCCATCATGGATGGGAGAAGGACTCTGCATGAATCCCCACACAAAGGACACTACAAATCATAATTGACTTCAATAATTCAATTCACAGATTCATGTATTAATCTTCCTCAGGGTTTCCACAACTCAGTGTCTATTAACCCGTTGAGGACAAGTCCCGAGTATACTCGGGCTGGCGTCTACGGGAAATGCGTGTTGTAGCAAAATCAGTCCATCCTCTACGGGTTAAGAAACTAATAAGGGCTCATTTTCTGGGTTGGATACTTTACTCTGTTGGATAATACCGGTGAACTATAACATTAAATTGCAAAATCCCGCTACCTGACACACATATGTTTACATTGTAAATTGCTACACTTTCAATGCAGTGCAGTGATATTTTCTATGGTTTTCAATAGGTGCTGTACAAATATTAAGTCCCACTGTAAGCACAATTTTTCAGACTGCAAAATTGTTCTTCTAAACAACGGCTGCCATCAACACGCAGCAGAAGTGGACCACATGGCACATGGTGACAAGTATACTATACTGTAAAAGTGGAAAATTTCGTGCATTTCGCGCAACCAGAAACCAGTGCGAAAATAAAAAGTGAATATTTTTGACTGTCACATGTTAAACTCATAAATGTCTTGATTCCGTGGAATTAAAAACATGTGAAATTCAACTAACCCAGCCGATGGATTACTCATTACTGCAGCGCACTGTGATTTTATCTTCTGACTGGATTCAGAGAGCTACATACATGTACACATGTGCATGTACATTGTACATTCATGCTACTTACAGTCCTCTATTACTAAGTGTGTACCAACGCATGGCTATGCAATACATCCGGTCAATAAGAGTCGTACATCTCTTCCACTAATGCTATTCTTGAGGCACAGTATTCAACTTTCCACAATCATATTACATGCACAAAAGGAAAACAGTATTTATTGAGCCATATCATCAACTGCGATCTCTGGCTGACTCCTGAATTGTGTATATTTATGTCGTACACATCTACACAATGCGAAATCAGCAGGAGATATGAAAACACAATGAAGGATAAGAAAACACTCTAGGTGGACAGAAGAAGTAGGGCTCTTCAATACTGTAGTGTATGAATAAGTAAAAAATATATTAGATGGGGGGGGGGGGAGAGGGAGAGAGACAGAAAAAGAGAGCGTCCATACCAACAACAAAAAAAAGTCAAGTAATGCAGATAGTTCTATATCACGCATTTTGGACTGCACATCTCCCATGTCGATTGAACATCTAGAAGAATAAATTCCATTGCTGCTCTACATGCTAAACCGCCCACACACTCATACACACATAGGATTGAATAATTAACTCATGGATATGCATCTGGGAGAACAGGATCACACCTTTTTTTGTTTCCACAATCTTTCTTGTCACTGAAGTGTGAACACCCCCAATCTGTTTATTTCTCCCCACTGTGCGACTGCTCATCCCTGTTCAGACCACACACTGCGCTCCCCCCTAGACGCTAATTCTCCGGTAATTACCAGCCTGATTGATTTGGGAGTTTGTGGAGCCCCCTGCCCAAGCAACAGGGTAGCTGTTGTTCCTCAGCAGCCTCACCGCCAACAGCTCTTGTTGCGACACACAGGTAATCTAGTAACAAGCTCAGCAAATGAATTATTCAATGCCATTTATCCTGATTGATTTCCTGGCTTCATCTTGCAGAAGGAAGAGACGGGAGGAGGAGACAGAGGAGAAGGAGGAGGAGGAGGAGGAAGGGGGTGGGGCATCCCGGTGGAGGAATACCGTATCCCGAGTGGGAGAGAGTGCGTGCCAGCGCTCCGCTCGGAAACAAGATGGAGCGAGCGATGAGAATTGTTGCCAATTAGGTGGCGCAGTGTCAAACGTTGATTTGTCTCCCTCGCTAAGAGTGACTTCAACAGAATGCATCTTTGCCTGCCACCAACACACACTCTTCCCTCTGACAAACACTTACAAATTATTTCTGGTAACTACACCATTTGACAACCCTGAACATCTCTGTCTTGTACAAGTAAGCATACAAAGCAAACTATTTTCAAATCTGAACTGATTGTTCAGCTAGACTCTTCCTTTTCTGAGGAGTCCTGTTGTTGTTTTAAACAGTATGTAATCTCCATTAATATCTATGATTATACCTTAAATGATTATGTTAGACATTAAACCATAATGGCTGTGTCAAAGACCATACTCAAATATCATATCCTGCTAACTACACCATTTGACAACTCTGAACATCTGTCATGTACAAGTATACACAGCAAAACATTTTCGCATCAAGAACAAGTTTTATTGTTTAACCAGACTCGACCTATTGCTGAAAAGTCTTGTTGTTGTCTTACACATGCAATCATCATCACTGTCTTTGAAATTTCCTTCAATAGATTATGTTAGATATTACACTATGTGTCAAAGACCAATGTTCAAATATCATATCCTCTGTATTCAGGCATCCTCTGGCCAATGGAGTTCTGCCTTTGGCGAACTATGGACTAAAATAGTGAGCATTTAAAACCAAAGACATCTGTGACTTACCATGCCTGCCATGTCCACGTTGGCACCATGTTCCAGAAGAAGCATCACACAATCCACATGACCCTTCCGGGCTGCCCACACCAGACCCGAGGTTCCATACTGACAACAACAACATAAAAAAGACAAGATGTTACACACAGGTGTGGGGTAAGCAAAGGACTAGCCACTGAAAGCATGGTATTAATCAATTTCTTCTCCAACAGAAAAACAAGGATTCATCCATCATAATGAAGGAATAACTGAACAATATTGCATAGAAACAAGACATGATGCAAGAATTGGAGTACAGCATTTCAATGGGGCAATACTTCATTTGCCTGTTCAGTGGTGATAGCAAATGGAATATAAAAAGAAGTTTGGAGAGCAGTTTATTTCTTGGTTTCACATAAAGGACCTCTTCAATTCTAATAAAAATCAAGTAAACAATGTAAAATGAAAAATTCTAATTAGATAGTAACAGGATAGTATAAAACTTGGTAATTAACCATTTGTCTCCTCTATCGTTGAACTCATCAAGGTAATATTACAACTACAAAATAAAAAAACATATCATAGAAATATATACACTTACAGTGTACATACAGTAAATGTACTTGCAATAAAATGAATACAAAAGGTTTCTTATAAATCAGCTCTAATCAACGCAAAAATCAATGCTGGGGCAAAAGTTCTCCTGGAATCATTGTGACTGATGGTTATTGTGCATCTCCAGAGATATGCAAGAGTATGTTGTATCTCTCTTTCTCTCTCTCTCTCCATCTCTTTCTATATATATATATATATATATATATATATATATATATATATATATATATATATATATATATATATATATATATATATATATATAAAGAGAAAAAAAATTTATATATATATATATATATATATATATATATATATATATATATATATATATATATATATCCATTTTTTTTCTCTTTCTCTCTCATGTTTCCCTCTCTCTCGTAGATGGAACAGACACTGAGATTAAAGAAACACCTGTATTCATCGGCACAGCTTCTCATTTTCCTCTCTCCGCTCACATTACTTCTGCACCGCTTAAAGGGAGAGGTCTCTGCGCTCTTCTGTCATTGCAAACTGACACAGACTATAGTCTTTTCACATGAATCTGTGCAGTAGTCCCATCCGAGTGTTTAGATGGTCACAGTGCAGCAGTATATCTTTTCTTGACAGATTGCCATGCTTATCACTGGCTTGTCTTGGACCTTTGTCTCGAAAATGGCTGCTGGTGATTTAATGAGCAAAAGCCCTCTTGGACCATGCCAAAATTCTGTTCATAATACACCAGTAGATAAAGGAACAAAAAAAATAAAAAACAAAAGGGGGGGGGAGAGAAATGCACTATAATTGTATAAATGGACATATAACCCTGCAGATTTCATGACATCATGAAGCTCGGTGACATTATCATGTGATTTATAACCTTTATACAATGTACATCTTCAAATTCAGAAACTGTCTGTTGAGGTTTCATCTATGCACTGAAGATTATAAATGACTCAAAAATTCACCATGACTACATGAATTCTAGCTTTATTGTAAACACAACACTACATTTTACTAATCTCTGACTTCAAATCATCCCTGAATAAAATGCACATACATGCTGTGGCCATTTCCAGAAAATGTTGCCACAATTGGCTGGCCCATTATCAACAATGCCCTGTATGAAAATCCTTCTTTTTTTGGGGGGGGGGGGGGGGGGAGGAGGCCATGGGACATGATATGGGAGGCATTCATCAAATATATTACTGTAAAACCAGGAATGTTTGCTTGCATTTTAATTTCAAAAAATTTCGCGAGAGCTAAGATTAGCAAAATCAAAATACACACGAAAGTTCTTATCTACATTATATGTATTAAATGTTAGAGGCCACTCGCAAAAATTTCATGCCGCGAAAAAGGCCGTCGGTTCCAATTCGCGAAAATTTCATGCCTCAAAAATATTGTGTTTTACAGTAATCATGTATTGGTACATGCGTAGGAAAGGAGGGCTGGGAGGGTGTCACACACATAAAAAAAAAGACAGGAATATAATGTAGTAAAGATTTTTACCTTGTCTGCTGAGTTGACCTTTGCCCCTGCCTTGAGGAGAGCAGCCACTACTCCACTGTGACCCCGCCCCGCTGCCCAGATGATGGGTGTGACTCCATGCTGAGGAAAGAAACAGACCAATCAGATTTCACTTTGTGCTTTGTAACCTTGGATACATTTGACATTGACAGTGATGGAAATATTCAAAAATGATATTAAAGGAAATGGTACATTGTTTGATTTCTGCTCATCTCTTTAGGAAGGGCTCATCATGGCAAATAGTAGAATAATGATTTATTTCCTTCGATATGTTGAATCTCTGATGAGGATGATACTTGCATCTGACTTATCAATTTTAAAGAAAAAAAAAAGGAGCTTGAAAATAAATTATTAACTACTTATTCACTTATCATAAGGGAAGTATTATTGCATCTTTGTTCTGATCTGCAGGACCGCGCCGACGCACATTGTGTCCTGGTTATAGGGCGCCAGCCATTCCGGATGCTGGTAACCGATTTGACCTCACATTCGCATGCAAATGCACGGCTAACTATGCTGGGCTGCATAATGCGTGACATAAGTTAGCCATCATGGACTGCAATTACGCAGCAAGAGCCTGCGCAAACGCAGGCCACTTCATGACGGCAGAAGAAACCTCAGACACCAAAACAAGCCTTAAAGGGGTTTTGAGAGCAGAATATCCAAAACTAGTTATGCAACCTGTCGGCAGACATTTTGATGATTAGTGCCTAACCTACACTGACCATCATACAAGAAATCTTTCACCACATGGGAGCCCTCACTCAATCAAACTCACTCTCACTAAGGAAAGCCCTCATATCAAAGTCAAATCTGCAGACACTTTAATTTCAAGCTGTCCTTGAAAAAAAGACTACCAACTGATTTGAGGGACTTCTGAGCGATTGGAATTGTAATGAAAAGGAGATTTGTCACATGCAAGAGGGGTACTAATCAGAAATCAAAATCTGGCTCGAGATGGAATCAAAAATATTTCTAGCAAGAGGAAATACCTCCATGTTATTATACCCAAGTGATAAAGTCTTAGGGACAGAATCATATATGAATTTGAATTCATCTGCTGTATTGTTGAATACAAGTCTGTTTTTCCATTTGTGCTGCTGCTTTTCTTTTTCTTTTCTTTTTTTGGGAGGGGGGAGGGAGGAGAGGCAAGATATTTATTATTTTTATTTAACTCTGTCACAATCACTTGCATGTTGTCTATTTTGGGAGCAAAATGCAGCAATATATCAAGGCAAAGAACTATTCTTCAAACTGAACTTTTGTATGTGTGTACGTGTATGCATATTTTTTCCCCTAAGTGTGTTAAAGATGTTGCTATCTGCCACACCTTGCCACCGCGTGTTTGATTGGGTCACTGCGGAAAAAAACAAAAACAAAACAAAAACATAGCTGAAACACTGCAACACTACCCAAAAATTGTATCTGTAGGCAATTCTCACAAAACGGTCTTCGCTGGAAGCGAGACTAATGCGTGATGATGAGGAAGTCTGTCTCCAGAAGGAGCAGACTAGAACATAAATAAACAATACGTTCTGCCTCCTGCTTCTCACTTCCGATGGAATGGGAGCGCACCAGTCTCGCGCACATTTTGCCGAGGAACCATCTGTTCGTGGAAGTTGCGAGACTTCAATCTGGCTTGTGCATCTTTCTCCTCTATATATCTCTTTCGCTCGCCAAATTTTAAACTCTAACCTTGACCTTTGACCTACAACTCTCCGTTGTCTATTAATCAAATGCTTGCCCTTCGACACCGTAATCACATCCTGATTGATGCCGCTGGAGTATTCTCCAGCCAGTCCCGCTTGAGGTAAAATAAAACAATCCTACTCTCAGGAACAAATGTCTCCAGAAATCACAAATCGACCAAAATGTTCACTGATTGCATAATGATTGATTGCCATCGAGAGCATATCTTTAGGAATCCCAAAAGGTTTTCAATTGTAACATGAGTGATGACATGTCATTTTGTAACACTCTTATCCCCATCTCTACCCCTCCCAGAAGTTCCCTATTAAAGGAAACCAAAACCCAAAGAGAAAAGTAGATTGAGTGAAAGCAGCAGCATCAGTACAGCACATCAGTGAAAGTTTGAGGAAAATCGGACAATTGATGCAAAAGTTATGGATTTTAAAAGTTTTGGTGTTGATACCACTGGATAAGGAGACCACTTGAGTTTATAACATTATGTGTGGACAACAAAAGGAAAATATATAAAGAGAATTCAACATGCTTTCACTTTTCTAGCATAATGAATGAAAGAGCACTGGACTAACCGCTTTCAGAAAGCAGGGGGAATAATTACTACCCTTAACATATGTCAGTATCAAGTTGATGGAATGTGTAATTTTCATAAAAAATGAATTTCTGTGGAAGTCACTTTATGTTTTCTTTATATTGTTGTCCACACATGATGCCATGAACTCTAGTAGTCTCCTTATCCAGTCATTACAACACCAAAACTTTAGAAATTAATAATTTTTGCATTGATTGTCCAATTTTCTTCAAACTTTCACTGATGTGTTCTACTAATGTTGCTGCTTTCACTCAATCCACATTGCTCTTTGGGTTCTGGTTTCATTTAAAGCAAAATGGGTTACAATGGCAGAAAAATAATTTCATCTACAGTTGCTCCTTCTTCCTTTAAAAAACTGACACTGGTTGAACATCACAGCAACAAATTCAACTTTCGGAATAAACTAAGACCATCAACCGTAGTAAGAGTATGTAAAACGAGTCTACATTCAGAGGAACGTATGCTAAGTCTCTCCTGGGGGGAAAAAAAAATATGCAAGCGGCATAAATTTAGAGAAGTCAAAGTGAATTATTCTCCCGAGTTTGAGTTGATTGCCACATCTGACCTTGTTGCGCAAAAGAAAGAATGAGAAGACACGCATAAGAAAAGAGAGAAAGAGATGACACCGTGAAGAATACACGCAGCTGACTCAAGAAAACGCAGAGCTGGGAAATGTCAAATTGTCAGCATCCATTGCACTCCCATTGTGACAAGCAGTTAAATATGCGCGACAAGAATGATAGCATTGTCACAGTGGAGACGCTGCCACTGTAACCCTGTGGGAGTCTGTCTAATGGGACGTGTTTTGCACATCATCAGTACCCGAACGCTGATAAAAATATATCTCCGCGCTACACACAACCAACCATATGATCCCTGTGCTGCGCTGCGCACTCAGCTGAAGGCAACGGGATTGTGGTGGAAATGTCTCATGTACATACGTAACGATGAGCGATATGTTTGACTTTATGTGGCAGTTTACAGACATCACTTCGGCTGAAATGATGCTGTGGGAGGTAAAATTGGATGAAAGGATGACATTTCATCTGAAAGCAGCATCAAAGCAAGTCCCTTTGAGTTGCGTGCATTGTCAACACACTACCTTGCACTGGAACACAAGAGACCCCCCTGGCACACACAATTATGCAAACGAATGATTCCTGTTGTACTTGTACATGTCGTAGCATTGATTGTGCGCATGCATGTGTACGTGTGTATTTTGTGCTCATGGCGAGTGCATCTATATCCTTCAGAAATGCAACATATTTAGATTATCTTTCAGAGAAAAAAAAAGTAAATAAATCATATCACAAAATACCAGCAAGATTCAATCTTTGATGGTTGATATTTCTTATGCATAAATTTAAATGGGGAGTACAGCACACATGGTATATCATGTAGTCTTCAAGCAAGGGAGAACTTTTTTCCCCAAGGGTATAGCATTGGCTAAGTGTTTCCGGTAATTTGTCAAATGCCTAATGAGTGTTTTTCACTGTTGTGTATTTACTCTTGTTTCATTGTAACATCGATATTATAGACATAATTACATGTAAATGACTGTAAGGAAGTGGTTCCTACAAGCATATTCACACGCTGACTAAAGCCTCGCACACTAGTTGACTTCAGATGCATATTCATGTAAGTATGTTGTGTGTTTGTATGTGCATACATATGCATGTTTGCCTGTATGCAAGGTAGGAGTATGTCTGCATGTATGTACAGTATGTTTGCATGTATGAATGTATATTTGTAAATTGTACAGTACGTAGGTACCACAACATCTGGAATATCTGCATTACTCTAAGGATGGCATTTTCTTATTGTCAGCACGGACCACATTTGAAAGCATTTTTGCACATGTGTGCACATACACACTGACATGAACATACACACCCGTACACATACACATTGCACATATTATTATACAGAAACACACAGGTTGTGTAGCCATGGGTGTTCAAAAGCATGCAGTATGACAGGTGTTTTAGGATACATCGCAATCTTACTGCTACAGAAAATAAAACCTCTTTCATATCCCAGAAAATCCTTGAGATATCGTGCTGTCCTCAACAAGTACCAAAACCTTAACCTTGCATAATGACACTGGACAAAATATACAAATGTACCTCACTTATAATGGGCTGGTTAGAATGATGTATTTGATATACTAATTAACGATTCAATGTGACTATGATGAACGTGCTTACTAAACAGGCATACAGATTCTATCTCGGGACATTCAGAATCCTGCATATCTCTTGCCCCTGATAAGGTCTGTTGCCATGGCAATGCTCGCTTAGTGGCTGGACAAGAATCAGTGGGGAAGATTTAGAAACGGGCAATTTGAGGGATTGCACCATTGATTGCGGGCAACACTTGGCTGGTTTTAATCACTGCAAAGACTGAATGCAAGTTTCGCTACAACTGATAAACCTCCCCTACCCCATCCCCTAAGTCAAAAGACCTGTGGCGTTGTTGTAGCTACACCAGAATCAGTGTTTTCCCATCTCGATTTTCTCTCCTCCCTCATCTGAAGATGAGCGGCGAGGTTCGCAGATAATTTCTGGGAAGGAGGGGGAGAGGAGGGCTGTATCGCCGTAATTTACTCTCAATTTGCATGAGAGATAGAAGCACTGTCTTCCAACAAGCAACTAATTTGCAAATGCGTGATCCTCTGCGATCATTCACTCAGCTCGACCGGGCCAAAGGGGAACGCTCGCATTTTTTAAAAATCTTAATTTCTCGTTGCATCTCCTCCGTGTTACCTCATTCAAGAAGCAGAAAGTGATTAAGTTTTTTGGTCGTTTTTCTTTCTTTTTTTTTTCCCTGGTCCCCTTCAGTAATCAGATTCCTACATTCCAATGTGCTTCATCTCTCGTGTGTGACAATAATATAAAGACAGAAGGTATTTTCTATAACTGGGCATGTATTCACTTTTTCGATGCATCTCTCATGACTTCACTTTATAGATAGATCGCCCACTAAATAAATTGTGGAGATCTAATTTCTCCCATTTCATTTTCACAACGACAGAAGAAAATGAACTCTACCCTGTGGATTCATTCATGGCAAAAAGTGTAAAAATGTGCACCTTGTTCTATGGATGGCTAGAATAAACGTGCAACCTACAACAATTTCAACAACCACCAAGCATAAGGCCGTCAACTTTGAGGAGCTATAATTTTTGCAGTCACTGCCATACACAAGCATTCAAATACATATTTGTGACTGCAGAGCTCAAAACCAACAAACAGTAGGCCAAAATGAGATACACTTTTATACGTAGTTTAAAAGAGTAAGCCCTAGGCTTCAAAAAGATGTATAACTTTGCAAAACTGGACCATCCTAACTCATTCCAAAGTGATGGATATAGGATACACAGTAAAAGCAGTGTCTGTCTCAAAAAGCATGGTCCAGAAAAACTGTTTACATCTCAACTTCAGTTTTTGTATTAAGCCGGCAAATTTTGACAGTAGGTAGAGAAACGATTACTCTCCCTACTACGAAAAAGTTCAAAAATTCATTTGAGTGGGTCAACCCAGATGACATATTTTGGTCGAAAACACTTACAAAGAATCCATATCTGTGACTTATTGTGGATTTTGAGCTGGGTGGTCACATTTAATGGAACAGGGGCTTTCTACAATACCATACTGACTGAAGTGCCATGCTGTGGATGGTGTAGGAATATTGTATAAGCCATATATCTTATTTAGCGAGTCTAAATTTTCGCGAATCGGGCCTTCCTGAATATTTCGCGAGTGGTTAAATTCGCGGTCATGGAGTACAGTGCTGAACAGAAACATGTACATGTATATGTCACATTCACGTCACATTCAGAGTCAATATTTTTGCGTTTCTTTAAAATCACAAATAGCATCTGACTCGTTAAATTCGCGAAAATAAAAACCTCACAAAATATATGCCGTATACAGTAGTGGATGGCATAAGAATAGTTAAGAAATCCAGAACTAGTCCTTCCTAATTACTGTAAAACGAAGAATGTTTGCGTGCATTTTAATTTCGCGAATTTCGCAAGCACAAAGATTTGCAAAATTAAAATGCACACGAAAGTTCTTTTCTACACTATATGCATTGAATGTCTGTGGCAGTTCGTGAAAATTTTATGCCGCAAAAAAAGCCGTCGGCTCCAATTCGTGAAAAATTCATGCCGTGAATATATCATGTTTTACAGTATTAAAACTCATTGCATCCTCCCCTCACGACGAAAATCTCATTTTTCTCTTTTGTTTTTTGTTTTTTTTAATTAAAGGCATACGTGTAGAGTCGTCAAAACCTCATCTAGCAGCCCCTTGTCATCACTGGTTTAACAGTTTTCCCTGTATCCCTGTATTCACGGTGATAATAAGGATGAATTAGTAATTTGATACTTATTTCTAATCAGCAAATATACATGTAGTTTTGAAGAAATTACATAAACAATGGAGATGGAAGACTAAATACAATTTGTCAGACTTAACAATATTTTGTTTTGATAATCAGCCAGATTTACTTTTTATGCACTCTCAGAAAACTAACTAGCATTCGTATTGGGTGATCACAATCTGTAATGTCAACACAGTGAGGCTTTGAATGCAAGCAAGGGGAAAAAGGATTTGCTAAATAGAATCTAATTCTTCTTTTCAGTTCTATTTTGTTTTGTTGTGATTTCTCAAAGGCCGAAGCTGGGCTGCCCTCACATAATTTCATAAAGGGATATCTTGCACCTTCATTGAGTATGTGTTTAATTTCCACCCACGTTTCTTGGAAGGGTGATTTTTCTTTCCTCATTTAGCGTTTTGTCTGTAGCCATGCTTAAATCCTCCTACATCCAAGTAATTATTTCTATCCCTGACATAACGGCTGTTAATAAAAAAGAAAAAAAATATCTTCTCTTCCTCACATTCTTTCAAATGAAGCACTATGGGGAGGCCTCGTTCATCACATACGGCTGACGCAAGCAAGATGCGAGCAGGATCGGCGCAAATGAATTATTAAGCACTTGATTATTTTCAATGTCATTTTTCATCATTACTGTCATTTCCCGTCAGTGCAGGAGACCACAGCTTCAACATGCCTCATTCCCCTTCTCTCATCCCCCGTTCTACTTCTGCTGAAAAACTTCCAATTAATTTTGATGAGATGCAAAACAGACCAATTAACGCAACACCAGCACTTCGATCCCACATCTCAGCTCACAAAAACTTAAATTTGAAAACCCCCCTTTCCCCACACATGTATACATGCCTAAAATCATGTATAAAGCTACTGTTCACTCAATGAAATGCAATGTAATATGCTGCTAATAATTCCCCCCCCCCCCGAATAATTGTTAAGTGGTAAGAAGAGTTCTTTATTTCATATTAGGGAGCTTTAGATTTTGACGCGCGGACATTTGAGCCGACGCTTGCGCTGGACGTTCTCCTCTCCCCGCGTCGTGTGGAAAAGTAGCTTTAGATTACGCTGGGACGCAACGTATAAAAAATAAAATCGCGCCCCCATATGATCAGTGCATGAAGAAGCTCTCTACGTCGCAAACTGTGCGGACGTGAAAATAGCCCAGTACGCGTAGTGAAAAACTCAGGCGACGCAAGCTAAAAATAGATTGGCTTTACGCTCGCTCAGAACGTGTTTTTTTCTTTTGAACGTCCGCGCGTCTAAAATCTAAAGCTCCCTATTGTAATACAAGCAGCAAATACTTAAAAGTCTTGCCATGAACTCGTCTAACATGTAGCTCTACTTGCATCCAGCATCGTCATACACTTGAACAGTTGTAAAGTCGATGATACAAAAAAAAAAACAAATCAAATTTTTTTTTAGGTGGATGTGGATTTGATGATTCAACCACACAAGTATTCTTTCCATAATGATAAGACTTTGACCACAAGGAATAGAGGGAGACAACTTATTCATGCTTCAGCTGTTTTTTCCAATGCACACAGACTGAATTATTCAATAACTCTTCATCTTTTGCACCCACAATAAAGATTTTGGACAACATAGATACTGTGCTACAGAACTTTTGGCATGCTGAATGATGGCTTGTCACTGATACATTATAAACAGTATTGAGTTATGTAAGAGACTTCATTATGATTTGATTTCTTTTTACATTTATACTAACAAATGTCTACATTTCCATACCTCTCATTTTTTCTTCATTGAAATACTTACTAAAATATTTTTTATCTCTCACTTTTACATTGATCACTCTTTTCTTTTTTGCAATAGAATGACCTGCAGTGGTTTCTGGTTGATAATTGGAATTAATTTTTTATTAATTTTTAATACCGCTCTGTCTGTTTGTTTCTCTCTCTCTCTATCTATATTTCTCTTTCCTCTGTCCTTTGTTTGTTTGTTTGTTCATTTTCCATCTGAGAAGATGGCTTATTCTTTCATTAAACTTTATTTTTTGTGGCACATACTACACTTGCTTGAAGTTAAAACTGCTGATGATATGAAAGAATTGGGAGCTCTATGACTAGCTTGTAAAGCACCAGGACTAATAAATCTTGGCACCTAGTAAGAAAATGATAGAGAAAAACGTGTGTGTGTGTACATGTATGTGTGTGTGTTTGTGTATGAGTGTGCGTGTGGGAGGAGGGGTGAGGAATAAAGAAATTACTCTCTGCACGTCTCGATGCAATCCCGTCTTGTTTCAACTCTGGCTTTGTGGTAATAGCTACCATATGCTGGCTCAAATTTAGGATGGACCAAGGCAGCCTGACCATATCAAAGTATTTAATCCCCATGAATCTATTGGTCAATTAATTGTCTCAACGACTCATCCACTGTGTTTTCTCCTCTTATTCGCTCCCCCATATTGTCTTTTGTGTAGCACAAAGACCACTGGGTTCCTCTCTACAATATGTTTGAATTATTATCATGCCTTACTTTCCTGAGCACAAGTGGCACTATTTCAAATTGAGGTGAATTTAATTTGGCTAGAATGTTTATTAAACAGTACCCATACTTAGCCAATCAAAAGAAAAAAGAGAGACAAAAATAGGCAATTATTAAAGACGATTAAAGACCAACGATGATATATATTACTGAGGTGTCTTTAAAACTCACATGGGCCTGCACATTTGGGTTAGCCTTCCGCTCCAGGAGTTCCTTGACTATGTCCGTGTGTCCCTTGTAACTCGCCCACATTAGGGGCGTCCAATCATTCTGTGCATGGAAATAGAAGAGACAGGCGACACATGAATGTTAACGCGACATCGAGCCTTAGGAGGCCATGACAACATAATGCCTTTTCCAGTTACCACTCTCGATTCTTGATTAATCATGCACAAAAAATGGAGCATGGTACTGTTCTTTCATGTTTGTATATTCTAGCTCTCAACAGGTGGCATATGCATTCCTCAATCTTAGACAGCGCTACAAGAGAACTTAACAGGCATTGGGTATTTTTTCAAGCTAATGCAGTACATGGTTTTCCTGGCATTGGACTAGACACATACAGTCTATGAAGATTACATGGTTGTTGCCACTTTGTGCCATTAATGACGGCAACACTCGTCACACTGAAACTGTGCTCCACAGTGATAATGCAGTACAAGGGATTAATATACAGTAGTTTAAATAGAATTTACACAAAAAAAACCAGATACATACACATATGAATGTAGCACACACAAGTAAATCTTATATGTTTTATTCTTACATTCATTTATTATTACAATTGAATTACATTATTACAAACACCATCACATTCATGGAGTTAAGACCCAGTAGGATCACAGACATTCGGTAGGAATGACCCCCACACACTCACCACATCAGCATGGTCAACATCGGCTCCCTTGTCCAGCAAGGCCTTGGCAATCTCCAGATGACCCTCCCTGGCAGCAAAAATCAGGGGCGTCCACTTGTCCTGGAGGAGGAATGACCACTCCACACAGTTATTAATCTCAATAGAATGGAGGGGACAAGAGATAGTATACAAATATTGAATGTTTATGAGTGCAATGGACAGAATATTTCATGAGGGGAAAGATGAAATGATCCATTCAATGAGGCGCAGACGAGTTGAATGGATCTACATTTCATCTTTCACCGAATGAAATATTCTGTCCATAGCACGAATGAAAAACATTTATTATTTGTTTTATATAATGCCTAAAATAGATCATTGTCATTTGATGTTTTATCAATAAAGAACCAAGAGAGAATCTGAGATCGCAAGAGTGCTCACTGAGCGCTTTACGCTTAGCTTTACGCTTAGCCTAGCACTTAGCGCGCTGTCGCATACACACACTGCAAAAGCGTAGTGTGCCGGGCTTTCAGCGAGCGTGCAATGGAGCAAATCGTATGGATCCAAAATTGCACGGCAAATGGAGCCGCAAATGCACGGGTGATGACGTCATAGTGAAATGGGCCGAATGACCAATGTCAAACAACCAATCAAATGACAGGGATCTCTTCAGGCGTTATATAACATATAATAACATACCAAAACATAAATGTCTTGTAACTAGCACGCCATTTCAAAGTTACACTGTGTGTTATCAAATGACCACTTGACCCGCTCCATACTAAATTCTAAAATCCCTGCAGACTTAATACAAAGGCCACCAGGTTCCCGCAAGGAATGGGTTAAGTCTAAAAAGGTGTAGAAAGTATGTGAATCTCAGGGTTCAGATGGCATGTAAAAAGAAACACCCCCACTAATTTGTATAATCCAGCAAGAATATGTGCCGTCCTTGTCTTATCAAAAGCTTCATGTTCTTGCAAGACTCCTTTTTAAATCGATTTTCCTGAATTTTAAATGTTGATGACATGATAAATAACTCTAGAGGGGTAGTCAGTCATGTGCAGGTTTTTTACACAGACGGTGGAGTTGTGTAAGACACAAAGGATTCCAATTCATACATAAATGTTGTCATCTCATTTCCTTTTCACCTGTAACACAACGCCAGAGGTAAAGATCAGAGAGACAGACGGAGAGAGAGGATGAGAAGTAGAGAGGGGGAGAGGGAGAGGGGAGAGAGAGGGGGGGGGGGAGGTAGGGTAGGACAGACTACTTTGCGAGATTGATGAGCCGCACAGCAGGGGAAGGTAAAATGCATAAATGCTAACAAGAGTTCAGGGATGCGGTCGCCAAGCAACCACTCTCTGCATCTTATCCATTCCTAGAAGGAGTCATTACATGCAAATTGAACGTGATGGGACTCAAAATGAAGACGTCTGTCTAGGGCAAAAAAAGAAGCCTTCCATTAATGTTCCTCTTTTCTTCTGACAGGGAAACCTTTAGCGTGGCTTGATTGCCTCCAACGTATATTGCAAATTCATCTGCACCATTATTTGTGATTTCTCTCAGGTATGGCATGAGCATCAGATGCTGAGAAAGAGAAAATCACATTTTTCGTCATGTCAGCTTCCATGCATATTTCTCGATTATGGAAGTATTTAGGAATAGTTGTTTCTGGCCCCCTCAGATGCAAGGCAAACTTACATCTACACCATCACTCTGTTCATGGAGTTACAAATGATAGAAAGTTGATATTCAAAGGCAGAGTCCAGTAAGACTGTCCTCTGTGATTGGCCATAGCCTCTCATTCTTCCCGTGGCCCCTACCTGCTTTTCTAGGACATTGTTGATGTGTACTAATGTGGAGATGACATGCGAATGTAAGTCAACATTGTCATCACATCTTTCCCAGTGTCTTGTTCATATCATTTCAATTCCCTCTTCTCTCTGCTCTTTCAACACCCCACCCCCCCCTCGCCCCACCCCTGGTCTCACCCCCCTCTTCCGTAAGTCGTCCGGGGGATCGGTATCATACCAATTACCGTTTCTGAATCGCGACCGCCCCCCGATCGCACCCACTGCGCCAAGGCGGCTGTTTGAATAGCGTGGAGAAGCGAGGCTTTGCTTACCGGTTTCCATGTCATTTGATCCCTCTACTGAATTTTCATGTAGGCCTTTCGTAAGGTGATCAAACACACAGGCTCAAAAATGGACCCTGTCCAGAGCTAACCTTATGCAGGTTTGGCAAATACCTCAGTCTCTCCCCTTCCATCTGACCCCCCCTCCCCCCAATTCATTTCCCCCCGAAAAACATGGGGGGCTAGATTAAAGAAACAATTTACAGAAGATGTTTTAAAGATTAGAAAGAGTATGTTTACCATTATGTGTTTTTTGTTCCTAACTGAAAATGCCACAGAAATAGAGTGGTATATCAAATGTCAGCCTTCTCTTATACACAAACATTATTCAGCATTTGCATTTATAAACTGACTGGGTCATGAGTAGTCTCAGGAAAACCAATACTAAATCAGCCATGATATCTTTTTCTTGCTCAGTGCATATAATGAATCATGGAAAAGACTGATGAGTTTCACAGCTAAAGTGAAACTACAATGAGGTAATTATTTGGTAATTATTTGGTAATTATTTGTTGCCTGTAACAAAGATGTTATAACTTCTCCGTAGACAACAATTTTTCTTGTGTCCAAATTTCTACCATCATGTACTACAATGACGTGTATGCAAGCACTCTGATTGGTCCTTGATGTTATATCAAACTCTGCAAGACCTCTACATCTCATATATCATAGCCCCATGTCACACAAGCAAGGTGATCTATAGAAGGTGATGGCAATCTCCATCTCAAAGTAACAAAAGAAATAAATTCATAATTCCTTTATGTTGTGCGCAGCTTTCCAAGAAACAGGGGTCAGACTTGTGTCAAAGCTGTCTTGGTTAGATTGAGACTTACTGCTCCGTAGTGTACCAAAGAGAAAACATCAGAGCTATGGTCTAGTCTTGTTTCTAGACTCCCACACATATATCTTTGTTATGTGGTAAGCACATTATTAGCACAGGTCTCTTTCTACTGAGGGTCCACTACAACATCTTCCTTATATATAAAAGAAAAACAACATAATGATGCGACTACCATAATATACAACTTCCCTAATTTCATACAGCGAGCACATATAGCAAGTGATCAAACTAAAATGGTACAATGTATGCAAAGCTGATGTGTGTGTCTTGTCATAATGGTGGAACTTTTCACAATCTATTCATGAGTTGCACTCGACCCTGCACAGATCTTAAAACCTACAGACACAAGCATTCAATAAAACAGGAGCTCTAAGTGATAACCTATCCCCTACCCCTAGCTCTCCCCCCCCCCCATAACATTTAGCATGCCTCCCTATTCCTAGTCAGCTCCCCATGGCAAGGTGCTAGAACTGGAGGTCCATTAGCTACCTTCCCTGGAGTCTCCAGCACACGGGCAGACTTTCTAAGGACGACACTACCGGTGTGCGTTGGTACCATGCATGCACATAACAAACGAGGAGGGCACATTCTGTCAAGTCAATGAGGGCATCTCATTGTCAAGGCAGGGCACTTCCACCCTTGATTAAGTGAAGGATTTTTCTGTCAAAAGACCGCAGAGGAAGACATGAATTTAAGAGGGGTTAGTCTGCCGGGCTAACCAGATATGGAATGATATGTATTTGGCACAACTGATCCCTCTAACCCACTATGCCATGCCGACATTCAAATGATTTAAAAGCGAAAGTCTCAGAAAACTTCAAAATCGTCCACGATGCCATGATGTTCATGGATTCAAATTCGGAAAACAGTGGCACTAAGAAATGTATGAGTTGAGGCATGAATTGATACAGCAGAGATATTTTGGATAAGATGGCGGTGGTGGATGGGGGGTGGGGTGGAGTTGGGAGGGCGGCTGGATGATTGGTAGTTGCTGTCTACAACACTATGATGTTCATGGATTCCAATCCAATTTTTATGAGTTAATCTAAAGAATGATTTGATTCGGCAGAGATACTTTGGATGAGATGAGGAGGGGGTTGGGGGATGGGGGTGGGGTAGAGTGGGGAGGGCGGCTGGTTGATTGGTAGTGGCCGTCCACAGCGCTGCAATGCTCATGGATTCCAATCCAATTCTTATGAGTTAATCTAAACAATGATTTGATACGGCAGAGATATTTTGGATGAGATGAGGAAGGGGTTGGGGGATGGGGATGGGGGTGGGGGATAGGGGTTGGGGATGGGGGTGGGGTAGGCAGGGGTAGTGGATGGTTGGTAGTGGCTGTCAGAATGATACAGATGAGGAGGAGGAGGAAGAGTTTTTGGCTCATCCATGCATGAGTAAGAGGATACCCTACCTCGTCCATGGCTTTGACGTCAGCACCTTTCTGTAGTAATTCCTGAACCAGTTCTCGGTTGCCAATTTGCGATGCGCACATAAGAGATGTCTGTCCGCCCTAGCAAAGGTGAAAATGAAATATAAAGACCCAAAACATCACATTAATGACTTGTCTGGGGCCAATAGCTACTGTCAGTATCAGAAACAGAACAAATAAGTGATTATAATTCACTGTCGATATTACAAGTAGGTATGAGACTATGCAACACAAATTTTGCAGCTGACATCATAGCAAATATGTACCTCGGCAAATGAAATACATCAATCCTTCATTTCTTTCTAACAAAATTATGTCAAAATAAATATATCATATCTTCCCTGTTTCTTTTTTCACATGAGATGTCATACACACCAGAGTAACGATGAAAAACGGCAGCAATTTCATTCTATCAAGCCATGTGCTACCTTCATTCCCCAAAGTGCATGTTCACTAGTCACACATGAGCATCAAATTTACATCATAATCATGATATCGTGTGGTATGCTAATATCTTCATCAGTCATTCTCATGTGGTTAGTTAGATATGTCCAGGGATGCAGTCCAGGAGCCAAAATGGCACTTGCAACTAAACAGGGACATTACGGGAGTTGAGGCGAGTTCAGGCTGTGACTCTGATCGCGCCACATAAACTGCCTCGTTTTAACGACGGCCATAATCAAGTGCAGCAGCTTGTTGATATCGTTACATATGGCGGGTGTTTGACTGCAGATATTTATGGCTCATCTTCTGAGCGTTTACGAGAGGATTGGAGGATTATTAACGCACCATGTTCACTTTTAGATCGTTTTCTTTGGACATCAACCTAGTCACTTATTTATGTTTAAAGTACAGCAATATCGACTACTGCCTCTGAAGTTATATCTCAGAAGTGCAGGGATCAAATTTTGTGCCATATGGTCGAAAGAAAATTACACTGTCTTTTGAAATAAGATTTGCAAAATACATTGACATCTGGGGTGTATATTGATGGTACATTGAGGGGGGAAAACAACATTTGGTTTGTCAAAGAAATATATTTATATCAAATCTGTGGGCTCTACAAAATACAACAACAACGGCATCCTACGCATTGTATCTATTTCCCTGGCAACACAACTCGGCACGCTGCGTGACCTTTTACAACAGTTCATGTTACACACCCTTGGCTGTCTATAAGCTCAAGAGGGAAAATCTAGTAAATGAACTGTTGTGTGGCAACAAAATCATGATAGCAACACAGCATATTTGTGATATTGACAAGTGGATAGGACACGCAATATGGTGAGTACAATGTATGTCCGAGGAACTTCAAACACATGAAGCTCCTTGGAGTGTCAGTACGTCATTTCATATGGCAGGGCAACAAAGAATGAACATTGTATTATCCACTTGCCTGGATGGGTGTTCGGGCAAGGGGCCCCACATATTACACAGGCATGTGTCTGTTCATATCTCTTGCCCAACAGTGAATTTTTGATTGCACCAGGCAAGCAGTCAAGTTGCTTTGTAAGACCCTAAATTGCTTCTTGAGGATATCTTTAAAGTAGCCATGTTTTAGTCACATGACCGGGACATCACTGGAATTGACATCAACATTGTTAGCAGATGCCTGACACAAATATCAGTTCTATCTTCCAATAGAAGTCAACTACATCTCTCCTTGGAGATACACTGTAGGACTATATCACAATGACCTGTGATAGCTGGTGTCTAAAGAAGAGTCCTGCAGAAAATTTTGCAGATTCTGAATACTTTGCAGGCATATTTCACAAACCGTAAGACAATTTGAGGGGTGGTTGAATTTGCATTCAGGAACCCTTTATCAGCAGAACATGGTAAATTTATGCTGCATGTACATACATCGCTCTCATTAAATCAAACCTATCTGGAGGGTAATATTTTGGTGGTGGGTTAAATTTGCAAATATTTTTGAATCGCGAAGTTCACAAAAAAAAACAACAAATGATATGAAGAGCTTTATCACAAAAATGACTTGACTTTGTTCTTGTTGCCTTGAAATATTTGTGATTACAGCTGCTATAAACTACAGAAAATACTAAGAAAATCTAGGACACTTTTAATCATAACTTAAGGAATATTCTTTGTTATAATAACAAATATCACCGGAAAGGGTTTGTGTTCTATCTGATGATGTATATAAAAGATTATTTAGCCCATGATTTTGTATGCCAAAGAGCAGACTAACTTTTTGAAGATTCCAAATGAGTGTCCTGTTAGATGACAATTTGGAAAACATTTGGACAGTCATAACTTTGCTGCTCATGATGTTCAAACTATGCTCACGCAACATAATTATCTCCCTGATGTTTATTATCCAGTAATGGGGGGGGGGGGGGGGGGGAGGCAAAAAAAGAAAGAAATGAAATCTTCAGATTTCATCCTTTTAAAGACACAATGGACTCATCATTATATCCGTACTCAGGATGAATTGAATTCTCTACCCTCTCAGCTAAACTACATAAAGGCAGAATGTAGAGAATTTTATATTGAGAATCATATAGTGTCACAAATGCATTAATCATCATGCCACTATCTCAATAATCAAAATTTACTCTCGCAATAAATTGATATACAACCTGAATGCCTCACTGCAAATCCCATTATCGATGTTAATGTCGAGAATATGGCAACGTCGTTACCCATTCCGGATAGGAAACTCGATGTATCGTGCAGTTAACTACAATCACAAAAACAGCGGGGTATGAAAATGAACCACTTATGAATGTGTTGTCTCGTCTCAAAGACTTTATCAAGCTTTCCTCCCAGAGGTGCACATGCAAAATTGCCTCAGGCAATGGGAATACATTGATAAGTGATGATGCCGTGTTGAGAAAATGAATTAGTACAAATTTCACATTACAACAATGTCCCCATTTCTATGGCACATAAGATAGAGTGTATACAGATATATAGAGAGATAAAGTTATGATAACATGATCAACTGTGATCATCATATTCAAATACATAACTTTATACTTCAGCTGACCAATGACCATTGGTCAAGGAGTCTCACATACTCTGATGACACCTAAGCGCATGACATCTCAACAGAAATGAACTGAAACACAACACTACAAGTTTATCTCACGTAATAGGTGGTTTAACAATAAAAAAAACACATTTGCCAGGATGAGGTCATACATTCTGGCTCTTGAGAGATTTTGACATCGCAAACAAACAAACATACGCACACACACTTACACACATATGCACACAAAACAAACACACAAAAATGCCAGGAGTATTGCTTTCATACAAATTCTGCTCTTCAGAGCTAAAATCTCAATAGAAGAAAGGCATACTTCCTTAGGCATATCACTCCATCACAGGTGTTGACAAGTAAGATAAATGAAAGGGGGAGAAGGGGGGGGGGGGGGTTGGAGAAGATGCATGATTTGATAAACACAATAGAGAAAGGATTCACCCGCAAATCAGCCGTTCCTTCCGAGGACTGTGTGCTCGGGAACGGAATCCATCTAAATGTTATGCTAATGAGGAAGATGAAATTCAGAAGAGAAAATGCATCTGTGGCTGATCAGAGAATGTCACGAAGCTTTGCTACCGCAAACCCGCATCCCATTAGCTGACACGCCAAGCTGCCAAATCTGGAGTATCCACGCATGTATGCCAAGTGCAGCGAGATGACTGACGGAAATCGCGCTTTTCATGGCAACATATGAAATTCCCGAGTAGAGCCTTTAGGCATAGTATCGCCACTGTGTGCTGTTCCTAAAATCTGGTTAGATCCCAAAATCTCCAGTTATTCCTTCAGCACAGCATGAGGATGAAGTAAGAAATGTCAGTATGATTTGAACTGTGCAAATGCAATCACTTGCTCTCCAATACGACACGAGCTGGAAAGGACAGTATATTGAAGTCACTTTCTGAGTATGGTCATACTTAATCCCGGGATCACGTCACGGGTAGAAGTCATAACAAATCCCTTTTAGCCTTCAGCATCCTCCACACCTCCTCAGATGTGGTTCACTCTGCCACCCCCCAGGCAAATATGATTCCTGACATCTTGGGAGGGAGACAGCTCACACACACAGATGCTGCCATGGGGTAAAGATGCAAAAGACGTATCAGCCATAGTCACTTGTGGATGCGGCTGAAGATGCCGCCTTCAGATCTCCATGGAGACATGGCTTAAGAGGCAGGTATCCTCATCACTCTCGGCACCACGGGATGCTCACCAAGGGCATCACAGAACCATGGTAACAAGAACAGAAGAGGTACAAGATGGTCTTGGAGGATGATGACAGAGATGGGGGGGATGAGGAGAATGAAGTCACCGCGGTGACAGTTTCTACCAGTGATAAGCTGGATCGCTTGACGTGGTTAGGAGAAGCAGCAGCGAGTAGCAGACAGGAGCAAGCGGCCAGCCACTTGGCATCTCATCATAACTGGAATACGCTGGCTGACTGGGAGATCCCTCCGCATCTTGGATGCTGCGCTATTAATTCCCGCACACGACAGAGAGCAATGCGAGGGCAGAAATCTTTTCTACTCATCGGCTCACCAGCAGCTAGTCTCCTCTCACCAGTCTTCTTATGCCGATAAGGAGACTGGTGCCGTGATTATTGTCTGCATCATCATGAGGCTGCCCTGCCATCATAGGGCATCGTTTCAAATGTCACTGATGAAAAGTTTTGACAAAAATCTAATCGTGGAGTAAATGTCAAAAGATGACTTTTGGGTTTAATAAGAAATATTACAGGATAGCACCAAACACTTCTTCTCTGAATACTGCAAACAAATCTGACTTCTAGATACACACAAAGACAATCCCATCTCCTCTCCAATCAAAAAAAATCAAAAATCAAAGTCTAACTGCGTAACATTCAAAAGGCTGAATGTTGATGGCTGTTTACAAGGATCATATTCCAGGGGCCTAATATTCAGAGACTATGAGGGGTTTCAGATTTACAAAAGAACTTGTTTTTAATCACATTTCTAAGAAGGCATTCAGAAGGCATTCTAAACTTGCTTTTGAGTTTAAGGAATGTTCACATGATACAGACTTGAATCTCTGCATTGAATGCAAAATGTGAATAGTATTCCATACAAAAACTGTGCCACAACATCCATACCTTTACAGAACACAACTCTTAGGACACTTACTGCATGTGTTAGAGTACATATATGGTGGAAGTGAATATCAGGTCATTCTGAGCATCACCACTTCAAAGTTATTGTACAGGTCAAACCTTTCAGACTGCAGAATGCGTATTTGAAACACTCCCAGACCGTGATTGCCCTCACGTGATATGTATAACATGTGTAGAAGGAACATAATTCAAGATTTCCTTCTGACTTACAGAAAATATTAATCAGCATTAAGCATTTCTTAGTACATAGTACAAATGAGAGACCATGTTTTGTTTTGCTGTTTTGTTTGTTTGTTTGTTTGTTTTTTGTTTTTTGTTTTTTTTTTGGGGGGGGGGGGTAAATCTGAATTCCCTCAATGTTTTCCCATCCTTCCATCCTATGTACATGTGAACTCTGTAATCAGCAGCTGTAAATGGCCGTGTTGGGCAAGAAACTACCACCAAACAGACTTGGCCAGAGCGTGGTCTTCCGTTCCGCCAGCACTCGGCATCATCGCGTCTTTTAGCCCCCCCCCCCAAAAGCCCCTCGGGCCGCCATGAAGCACCGGCAGCCAGCAACGTTTGGCACCTCTCTATCAAATAGAGGGACAAAGCGGCATTGATTTTTATTTTCTTCTTCTTCCCCCTCGTGTTTGGTCAAGGGGGAGCGGGAACCACGGACTGCGGCCAGGTTTGCGTTTGGTGTAGAAATGTGCTCTCCAGAGAGAAACCGAAAGAGAGGGATAGAGAGACACGCGTGCACGTATGCACACACACACACACACACACACACACACACACAGACATACACCAATGAAAGATTAGATAAGAGAGTAGGGAATGGCACAGATATCAAAGAGAAAAAAGGGAATGTGCGAGAGAGCAGGAGAGAGGGATAGGGAGGAGAGGAGGGGAAAAGTGACATAGTGATAGATTGTGTCACAAGGATATGCTTACATATGTGTGGAGGAATGCAACTCGAGCTCCATTATTTCCCTTTTCCGTCTCGCTTTCACGCTCTGCATCTTGGAAAGGAAGACACTACACTTGTGCGAGGTGCTCGAGTGTTGGAGCTTTATAAACCCTTGTTTTCTTTTCCATTCTGGAAATGTATACATGTGTGTATGTGTCTGTGTGAGTGCGTGTGTATACATGTGCATTTGCATGTATGAGCTCCTTACCCTACATATTTTTTACAATATTAAAGATGATAATGACAATAATAGTAGCAGTAATAGTTGTAGTAGTAGTGGTAATAGTAATAATTTTAATAATATGATAATAATAATGATAATCATAATAATATCAATAATAATAATAATAATAATAATAATAATAATAATAATAATAATAATAATAATAATAATAATAATAATAATAATAATAATAATAATGATAATAACAATAATAATAATGATAATAATAATAATAAGATATATTGATATCTCAATAACAATGAAAGTTAAATCTAATATAGCACATTTCAGAGGCATGAGAAATAGAAATCTACCAAAATGATTGCTGCTCAAATCATACTATCTGCATATAGCTTAGCAGCAGTATAACAACCTATTCTATTTCTATCTATATCTATCTCCATACACCTGTATATCATATTATATGCATCTCTTTCCACTAACTCCCCTCTCCTCTGGAATATTCATCCTTTCTTCCACCTGATCTGTCAAGCACAACTCCCATTTCCATCTTCTTCATTTGCTCACCATCACACTTCGGTAGGAAGCCAAGCCGGTGACTCCATTCTGCCTACAGTGTGCCACCCTAGCATGTCACTTATATTACAACCTCACTTCTCAAGTTGGAACCACCGCTAACCTGCTGCTGCATCGTATGCCTCCATTATTTTGCTCACAGAAAAGAAGACAAAGAAGGTAAAGAGAAGAGAGAGAAAACGGGGGAAAAAAAGAGAACAGCATGCATTCATGCCCAGCTTCTGTGCATCAATTCTCTCGGAGAGCTAGGAGGGATTGACGGCACGAGCATCATATCTATGATGGGAGGATGCGCCCGTCTCTGTCGAAAGGAGCAACACATAGATGCACACACACACACACACACACTTGCGCTGACACGAAGGAGCACACGATGATTCGCAGTGACTTGTAAACACACAGGCACATGCATGCTGCACACAGAAGATGCACTGGTGCGCCTAACCCACCCTCCTCGCACTCACCCCCCCCCCCCATGCATCCTCCCACGGGGAAGACGTTGTTGATACTTCACTCAAATCGACTTGCTTAATGCGATCCGTTGCGAAACCAGTTTGTCCGCTGCGCCACGCAGAGTGACGTTCCCTCATCCGTGCAGGGAGAAGTAGCCATTTGAACTTCCCACACCGCCAAGTTACAAACCCGAGGTGATATTGCAGAATTTTTGAGGTGATGCGGATGAGAGGCACCGACTGTGCTCTGTTAGGAGCGTAACGAGCGGGGTGTGTGCGTAAAACCATGACATTTTTCCCACCCCATTTACCACCTAGTTGACTAAGAAGCTCAATATTCTGTTACACCACAACATATCCAATATGAAACTACTGTCAGGAATGTCTAGCCTTCAGTTCTCATCCACTTGGCATGCAAGGATTATGTCTTTTTAACCCTCTAGGAGTGTCTGTCTCAGAATGTCAATGCCACTGTACATGAAAGCTTTGCCTTTGGCAATGTTGGGGTTTAGCTCTTCCAGTGCGGTTCGCAAACATGTTTACAGTTGTACTGTAAGATTGCTGGATTCCTGGGAGGATTAAGAAAGGAGAGCAGTGTATGTCCTTCCCCATTCACACTTGGAAGAATCGACATAATCCATACCATATCTTAATCAGACATCATACTACGACTTTCTCAATTTTTATGGATTAGAACAAACTCATGTTTGTATGAACCACATCCAAATCACCAACCATTGCCATAAAATATCCTTGAAGAAGTTGAGGATTCTTTCTTTGTTAGGCATTAAATCATTTACTCTGCTAACTACTCAAGGTAACATTCCTGTGAATATAATTATAATTGGTGAAAACTACATTTGTACACTCTGAACAGCGTAAGGCATACCGTATTGAACAACTAGATCTGATACATCTTAGAATTATCTATTTTTCACGATGACCTCATGGCTACCAACCAAAATAGATTACACCTCAGTGTAAAAAATGAGAACAAACACTCTAAAAACTATAAAACTATAAAACTATGTGGTAAATCAAACAGAAGTATTTCATCTTTTCTGTGTGTGTGTTCCACTTTTCATATCACACCGATTGGACAGATATATAATGTCTGTATCCTCCGCCGTGCCTGAAATAGCAACAGCGATATCACGTCTTTGTGTGCCTCAATGACATAGCAGAAGAGTACCCAAATTGAACCCAGCGCCCTCGCTGACGGCCGACGAGTTATGCAACACCCAGGGCAGACGATTTCCTTATCTCTACAAACCCATTACTTGCACTGGCACTGCACTTTGAAGTACTTCTGGTAACACAGCTGGGTTTGTTATGCTGTTTTTCTTTCCTACCTTCAGTAGGAAACCTCTCTGGTATATATAAGGGCTTTTTACACTTGTAAATTTTTGCTTTGTTCCGTACCAACGGTGGGGCTAAGGGGGGGGGCCTTAGCCCCACCGTTGGTACGGGACTATCCTTAGCCCACTTTCTGTTTATACTCGTTTTTGCCAAAGTGGGCTAGCCCCACCGATAATCCCGTACTATCAGGCCCTGTAAAATAGCAGGGTTAGCACCGCAATTGCGGTGCCAAGCAAGTGAGTGTAAACAGAGCGAAAAAATAATCCGGGGCTAAGCGACGGAGACGAAGTCCGACCCCCACTGACCAATCAGAAACGAGGTAATCAAGTGCTGCCAGTGCGTGTGCGTGTACGTGTACAGTGCACAGCGTAATCATGAATATTCATGTGGTTTGGAAAGTCCGGGGCTAAGAAATATGAGTGTAAAAAGGTCAGTTTTCTCCTTAGCCCCGGACAAGAGATAGTACGGGACTAATTGGCCAGTGTAAAAAGCTGAAAAAATTGGTACTGGACTAACGATAGTCCTGGGTCAGAGAAAGTCCGGGGTTAAGAAACACAAGTGTAAAAAGGGCTATAGAAAGCACAACGCTTTTCTTCTTCCACACACAAACGAAAACTCAAAACAAAATGCAAAAAATGATACTTCGCCAGAACAATCACATTTGTTAGCAAAGATGAACACTCTTTGCAGGAGGTTTCAAGACATCAGCAAGAAGCTGTTAATGCATAGAAGTTTCTGCTTTCTTTCCTTTTTTTTTTCCCTTCTCCACAGCGAAAGCTAGGCCTTACCAAAACAAAGCACCTGAGTATTCCCCGAGCCAAAGATCGGATGGACCGCAGAGCGAAAACGGAGCAGTAAATGGACTGCAATTTGCCCGGTCCCATGCTGACATTTGGAATTAGAATCTCTCGATTTCAATTAGCCATCCACATCGTCTCTGTCCGCGGTGTAAACCTGCATCAGTCTGCATCAGCCACAGTAAGCCTTGGAGGTACAAATTGTACTCATGAACAACAGTGACACAGGGAACATAGGAAGATGCTGCTCGAAACATCTCCCGTCGCTCAGCTGCACATCAGTCAAAATGTCCATCTACGGTGTATCTGCCTCTTATGAGCCGAGAGAAAAACTTTCACATCGCCCTATTTCATGTTGAGGATCTTGAGACTGCTCAGAATTATAATTCATCAGAAATACAAAATACAAGGACCTGCAAAAGGCAGCATATGAGTTGAAGTTAGCTGAAAGTGGAGCATTGTCATATATGTCTCCATGTGATGTGTGTCGAAACTACAAGCTTAAAATTCAAGCAATGTCATCATACTCAGACTGCAAATGCTATCAGACATGAGTCCCTTCATACACTTTTAAGCTCTTCACTCTGTGAATTACCCATTTTGTGACAAGTTTTAACCCATTGAAGACGAGTCCCAAGTATACTCGGGCAGGTGTCTATGGGAAACGCACTAATTTGTGATGATAACCAAACTGGGATGCACAATGGAAAGCATGGCTGCCGGAAAGCATAGTATGTGATGTTATAAATCACCACTTATATGCTTTACATGTTGCTTTGAAGGGGGTGGGTAGGAAGAGTTCAAGCATATCAACAATTTATCATCTACTCAGCAAACAAGTGTACAGAGTCCTTCTCTGTCCCCACACACATACAGAACAAGAAACAGACGAGGAGTCAGACAAACAAACAGACGAGACGGTGCTTAGATCATCTCTAAGACCACTTACATCCATGGGCGTGGCAATCGTGGCATTCATTCCTCGATGATGCAGGATGGGCCCTTCATCCAGCTGTGGCAAAAACACTTCCTCCACCTGTGGCAGGAAGACTTCATCTCCATCCATGTCAGAATTCGAGGCAACCACTACACCACTGACCAATCCCTGCCAAGATTGTTACATGCACTTACTACCACTTACGGAGTTAAATATTGGACTTCATGTTCAGTGGAGAGGGCAGTAATCATAAACCACATGAAATGGACCACAAATCCCCGCTCCCCCAATCAAGTGATACTTCTTCTTGGTCAATCTATCCAGGGATGTTACAGATAGCACAATCTGCAACTCCATCCTTTTGGTTGTTGTTTTTTCACATATTTCATGTACCAGTATCCTGTGACGTATACTCTATTGAATATATATTTTCCTTTCCAAACGCCTCCAGCAGACAGCATAGGAGTCTCTTATATAAAGCCGTTTGATGATAACAACACAAAAATCCACGTTGAGAACCTTATTAAGGTGATGTCTCCGACATCTGGGACAAGCTTTCATAGCATTCTGTCGTTAAGCAGGCATCATGACGTCGGGACAACGGAGAGCTGACGTGCCGGGAGCATGTGAGTGCCAACACTGGGGCATTTGCATCAACCATCCCTGGAATATGAAGACGCTGCATTCTCCTTCATGACACTGCAACTACTATTCTCTGATAATGGCAAATCGGACCAGTAAATTTCTTCCCAATTCGCTGCCAGCAAAATCTATCTAGCAATAATATCAATCGCCCAGAATCTTTTGTCGCTGCGTTTCTGCACTCTCCAGCATTCTTGGGCCCCTTGGCTTGTCCTTGCTTCCTACTGTTATCCACAGCCAGCGAGAGAGAGAAGACTCCCAATTGTCAAAGTGATGCAGGTTCTTATACCAGTTACCACATCACCAGGCATCTATACCAAGCATCACGGAGCTAGCACTGTCCCACGGCCTGGGACCTTCGCAAGTATTCCCCCAACGGTGACTGCAAAACGTATCGCCTGTCCAATCTGATTCACATCAGGGCCTTAAGGATGCAAAAATCAGAAATGTCAACGTTCCTCTCCCCTTTAGTTCATCCGCCACCTTTTGGCACTCGTGGCAAAATGGAGGTCGGGCCCTAGATACAAGGTCTTTAACTGTCCTAAAAGCAAGGGGCTGATGAGAAGCTCACATACGAATAATCAATCACGCAATAGCAGGCCCAGACAGCAGGCTCCAACATTGACAAAGCTAAGGCGTATCTTGAACTGTCAGACTTAAAATATCAGAAATGAGATCAAGAAATGGAATATGACCAAGAGGTGTATGATCGAATAAACTAATTATTAAAGTAACCATTAATGAAGTCATAAAACAAATAATGACCAAGATTGAATCAAGCTCTGACATACCCATCCTACAAAAACAACAGATAAGCGATGATATGTCATGTATAACAATTGAAGTCATCAATCATCCACTACACTGAGCACAGGATCAAGTTATATGCGAAATAATCAACTGAATAGCTACAAAATGGCACATTTCATACATACATATAAAATAAAACTTAGTGGAACAATACTGCAGTAAATATCATTATGAATTATATTTTTACATACTTGAATTTCTTGTTCAAAATAGGGGAAAACATTCTTTGCTCTATCTATCCTCATCATGGATGATGTTCATCTCCAAGGTTAGTGTCATTGTTAATCTAGGATGCCAAATCCGGATGTTCAGGAACTACAGCAGGTGCACAGCCTCCTGCCAAGGTATTACTCCTATCCCAGTGCCATGGGTGCAGAACCTCTTGAGTAGACTCACTCACCAGCCTTGATTTAGTCATTCATCTCTTGACTGGTACCACAAATGAGTGTGTGTGTGTGTGTGTGTGTGTGTATATATATATATATATATATATATATATATATATATATATATATATAAATATTTATATATATATATATATATATATGCAAACATATGCCACAGGCTTCTAACACTGTCTGAACCTTTAACCCATTGAGGATGGACTGATTTTGCTACAATATGCATTTCCCTTAGACCTCTGCCCGAGTATACTCGGGAGTCGTCCTCAACGGGTTAAGGTAGATTTATTTCTTTCACAGTAAGATGTTCTGGTCCCACTAGTTTCCAGTGAACATGATGGTGCACCAATGGAACTAAAAATTGATTTGAAGACCTGGCGGTATGGGGATTTGTGTATAGTCCGAATGAATCGCAGCCCACTGGAGTACTCTCCAAAACCATGAATAGCGCCTGTGAGTGAATACGGGCATCAAAGCCTATGCTCAATCGTCAAGCAGAGTGTTGCCATTTTGCTTTGATCAATCTGAATAAAACAAAATGGGGTTATGATGGGTGCTCATGATTTAATCCCCGACATAAACCATGTAATCAATCGTCTTATGTTACATTTGGGTACAACAGCTAAAAATCAAAACAAAACATACCAAAAACAGTGGTAGAGAGGTGGAATGATTACACTACAGAAAAGTAGTTTGCGACTTGCATTATTTAGACGCACCATCACATTGCAGTATAGCGAATGCACTTATAAAAAGAAAATACAGGAAATCAGTGGTAAGGCATTAACTCCTAAAAGTTCTGAAATCTTTTTAAAAGTAATGTCACAAACATAAAAGAACCACTTTCACTTTGTTCTGTGGAGAAATATCTCAAACATTGAAAAAAAAACCACACAACTTTCAATGTGTTCTGTGAAGAAATGTCTCAAATATAAAAGAACCACAAAAGGCATTAAACTAAAGCCATTGTGCATCTAAGGAGAAGACATATCACCTTTTGGTACTATCATGAAGGTCACATACCTAACACACTTTCTCTCTGTCCTCAGTCTACCCTCTCTGTGACCCAACCATCCAAGCCTTTTACTCTGTTCCTCTCATTAATGTGTCAGCTCTTTATGGCATACACAAACTTATGACAGTCATCTATTGCTACTTAGCCTTCTCTCTCATTCTCTCTGCTTATCTCTCTTTCCAACTCCTCTGTCATAATCTCTTTGTTTTTGTTTTAATTTGTCTTTTGTATTAACTGCCTGGAGTCTCTTACTCATTTTCAATCTCTTTCCATCATTAGTTACATTAAAGGGTGTGTACAGTTCTGGTTGAGGTGAGAATTTAGCTTTTAATGTTTTGCGAGATATTCAGAAACCACTCTATTAGATGTCAAAGAGCATGCGCTTCTAAAGGGTATCAAAAGTTTATTTGATGAAAATCGGTTTTGAAATGGCCGAGATATCCAAAAACAAGGTGAAACAAAGAGATCGTAATAAAGGCATGGCCTGTCGCCTTTTATTATTGTCACTTTTTTTGGATATCTCGGCCATTTGAAAACCAATTTTCATGAAATAAACATTGAATCCTTTTTAAAATTACATGCTCTTTCATATTTCATAAGAGGTTTCTCATTATCTCACTTGGGAATGTTCAAAACATGAATCCCCACCTCAACCAGTACTGTACAGTCCATTTAACATGATGTCCCTTTAACTTCAAGTCAGCTTTTCTTCGATGATAGGCTCATAGTTGAGTACCACATGCAATTGAAAGTTAGCTATCTTAATTCAATACTGGTTGAGAACCATAAAAAATCTGTCAGGTAAGCTCTATCCACAAGCCAAGGGGGGGGGGTTGTGGAGGGGGAGGGAGGGAGAATGATGATGTGATGTAAAGTGCTGTCAAATAAATACATGTAGTTTGTAATTATCGTAATTGTCCACGCTTGTATTTAGGCGTCGTGTGGACACGACCATCAATGAACTCAAAAGCGAGACCTCTCCATGAACCCCCTACCCCTCAGTTTCCAGGTCAACCTCCAGTTCATGTTGTACGCAGCTGTGTCGTCACACATCATCGGGTTTCACAAGCGCAGCATGCGTATATTTCTTCCAGTTCTGAGGTTTAATCATCGAGTGGGACTCGTTCATACACATGTAGTTATGGGGGCAAGAGTTTATCATCCATAATTAGCTACATACCATCAGTGATTACCTTCATCATGTGGATGCACTCCGTAGTTAAGGGGGCATGTTCTTATCTTCGATGATTAGCTACCATCACGTAACTATTACGTAAAACTTGCCTTTATGCTGTCTTGAGTAAATGCATTGTATCCCACCCTCTCTTACCCAGACGAATATACACGTAAATTGTACAGTGAAAAAGCCTATCATCCAACTTGAGCTTCGCAAACCAACCACATTAATGTATCGACACAAGCAATTCATCACTGTGCATTTGATAATGGCGCGTAGCAAAGTGATTTCTTCTGAGATTAAGACGAACAGCACGTTTCTTGATTGCACATAAAATTGGAGCAGAAGGAGGTCAGGGCTGACTAAAAACATGAGCTATGACTCTGAGGAGAGCCATTCCAATGAGTTTTCTTGAACGCCTGCTTTTGCTATGACTCAACAGAAGTGATACGATTGCAAGTTTAATGTTACAATGGAATGGCCAGTATGCAAAGGAGCGCTCTTTACCAAGAAAAGCTAAAGTCATGAGGGAACTTGGCCATGAATCATTCCAGACATCTGATTTTCATGATAAGACACCGAGGAAAATGATCACATCTGACTCTTGAGAATCGAAGAGATATTTTGTGGCACATATAAATCCTAGAAATCTCACTTGAGTGGGCAGATGTTACTCGGAAACGTAGAAGAAACATCATTCTTCTCTGGTGTGACCAAATGGCTCCAGGAACAAACAAACACACACACACCAACATCATGGTCACTGCAAACATTAACAACAAGTGTGGATGTTGAAGGGTAGTAGCGGTTGTGTTATTAGGGACTTTTCGATTTGCACGTTGAGCCAGGCGTCACCCTGTTATGACGTAGTTTTTACGTACTGCGCATGCGCGAGTGTCGACCCTCGGCTCATCGCACAAATTTCGAACGCGTTAACCCCGGTTATCACCGTCCACCCAAATCGGTTGCGCCTCGCTCAACCCACCCTTGCTATGACGTCACGCTTCTCTCGGGTATCGTGCGAGAGAGCACGATGACTCTCGGGAAATCTGTGCTCAGTTCACCTGTTTTCCTTTTTCTTTCGAGAGAATATTTATATTCTAATTACATGAAAGCTTATGATCTTGATACGTCACAGCAGCAGTGCTGACATACAAACTACAGCCTCTGGTACCTACTTTATTTGCCCGTTTTCACCGTTTCGCACTTTGCAACTGCCTACCGTAGTCCAACACATGCATTTACACGTAATGCTGTACGCAAACAGATTTTGGTGCTTTTGGCCTAGCTAGTGCAGCAGTGCATTTGCCTAGTAGTCTTACCATGCATCATGTTTTAAAATCCACATAATTCATCCCAGGATACGCATCTAGTCAAAGACAAAATAAATATTACAAGTACAGAAACGAGTCACAAATTCCGCTTATATGCACGCAAGGCACAGGGCCTGGTTGCCTCCTGCACACGCCATGAGACGTGACGCCGGCGCCCGAAATCGAAATGTGTTTTAGCAGCGGGTCAACGTACAGACGTGACGCCTTGACGTACGGTTGCGCTCGGCGGCACGTCCTTCTCGTTCACCCAATCGAAAACTCCCTATTGCCACATTGGTGACCGAAACAAATATGCCAGATTTGATGAAAAACATGCTATGTGAGGTTTGTTTGTTTTTTAACATCAGTCAAGCTTGAGTACTCACCGTATCAGCAAGAATGCAGGCCATTGTGCGTTCACAAGTGATCAGAAAGAAAGTGCAATCAAAGAAAGACAATGTTTCGCCTCAGTGCCGTACAACTTTCGTCTGTCAACCACTGTCCTCTTGAGGATGTTCTGGAACTACGTACACCTATGCAATGCCAGAAATTAGATTCCTCTTGGGAGCTGAAGTCGAGAGTAAAAAAAGCTGCACAAACCCAAGTGGCTGGTAGCAGGATACATGTCTTGAAGACAACTGAGTGGTGGCGTGTGAGTAGAATGCTGTCATAATCCAACGATCCCTCCCATAAGGACATTCACAACATACACGCTGAGACATGGGCAGGCACATGGTGGGGCCTTTTCAGCAGGAGCAGGGGGTGCTTGGAGAGCATATCAAACTTAATTAGTGCCACTTTGGAGAGCAAACAGGAGCCAGATGCGCGCTAATTACAGGTATATTGGAAGAGGCGAGTGGAAAGTTATCTTTCCTGTCGGCTCAGCAAATTTGTCCGTAGATTAGCGCATAATAGGGGGGACGATGGCAGTGAAATGGAAGATGTGACGAAAAGTTGGCGTCCCAATTGGCGCATTCTGGACACGGCAAATGTTGCAATCACTCTCGCATGAGGAAAGGTGTCAGAAAACTCCAAGCGAAATACTGCCAACAAAGCATAACTCTATGAGCTTATTTACGAGTACATACATTACAGTTATGACTACCCTTGGCGCAAACTAGATACCACAGCCTACCGCTGTGTAGAGCCAGGATCTTCCACTCTGCAGACCGATGCCAATACATATAATGAAGTTCATTTTATCTGTTTGCTGCTGTCAATCATAGAAGTACAATGCCTTGGCGCCTTGGCCTAGTAAAGTGAAATGCTCCCCATCCCAAAGTCTTGCTGTACCGGGTTACATGTGATAGGGAAGATCTCGGCACCGTCCTGCAAAGCCTTCTTCAGCCTCTCGCTGTGATGGCTCTTTAAAGACTTGATCCTTCTCTCGTCACCACATGATAGATGTTCAGATCTCTTGGAGAGAGGTGAGATGCACCTCTGTATCCATACATCAATTTATACCATGCAATCAAACACATCCCACTGAAGCTTTCTTCATCTTTCTCCTCACAAACAACAGTAATATGAAACTGATAAACAATTACAGGAAAACAGGCTATTTTGTGCAGACCTCTAATATCAACAACATTACACCACCTACCTAAGCTGCATCACACTGTGCTGTTAGACATGGAATATTATCTTGAATCACGTTGTTCAGAGAATATCATGTTAAGACAACAAGCTGCTAACATGTATTCAAAAAGGAGTCTTGCATTTTGCTTCCATCAACTCTGACGGAAACCGTGGCCAGATCAATTGGAAAGATGGACTGATCCTTTAAACTAGCAGACTGATGAACAGGACCAACAGAGACAAGAGAAGATTGTGACAATGCGTCAAAACAGCTATCAAGTGTTCAAGGACGCAGCGCAGCGAGAGAGATGGGGGAACGACACAGGGCCTGGCTGGGATGAAGACAAATCCTCACCATCAGGTTCAAGGAGGATTGGCTGGGGTCTTTCTTCCTCATCATTTCTCTACCTATCTCTCCATCTACTTTTTCACATTCTCTCTCTCTCTCTTCTCTCCTCCCTAATCATCCATTCCATCAATCTCTTTTTAAACCTTCTCAGTTTCTTTCATAATCTTCCTATAACTGACCAATTCCCCTTTCAGACACGAGTATTCTCGTATCGATATATGATGCAGGGATATATAACTTAAGGATATAGCACGGGAGTTTTTTTCCCCCATCTGAATGCCCCCATATCAATATGTTGTTTCAATAAAGCATGTTTTTCAAAATGATGTTTTTAGCATCTTTTCACAAGATTATGCTTTATCCATACGACGTCTTTTTGCGTCTGAAAGCTCTCGCATATCCATACCTCGTACACGTGGGCAGAGCCTATTCGCAATGCATGCTTAGTACCCGACCTCTATTACAGATGAGACCAGCACAAAGTATAAACATGAAGCGCAAAGCTCGCACAAAGTTCGTACTGCGCAAAAGATGCTCCCATACAATTAAATATTAACGGAGCGTTGGATCTGAAAGGACTCACAGCAATACTTTGTATATCCAAACGTCGTATGAATATACGAGAAGTCCATACGTCTGAAAGGTCCCGAAGTCTGGGAGCTCTATCTTGCTCTCTCCATCTACACCTTGAACTTAACCCCCCCCCCCCCCTTTCCCCCTCTACCCATCTCATGATCTCTCAGCTTCTTTCACACTCTAATCATCTCCCATCATCACCTCTTTCATTACCCCTCTATACAATGTACTTCTCTTTCAAGAGCTAGAAACCTAAATGTCTCTCAGTCCAGTGACCCTCATCCTCCTCCTCTTCCTCAATCCTGAAAAAGTTCACCAGAGCATCCTTAAGCATGATTATCATGCTCATCTCTCTTGTTGTACTACATCGCATCACCTCTCCATTCTCTACCGCTCTTCTTTCATTGTCTTTGTCAATTTCTTCAAATGTATAAAACATATTCACGATGCTCCCAAGCCACATGGTAAACAGAAAGGAGTCCCAAAAAAAGAGATGGGGAGGACACAGGGGCCAATGGTGTCATCATTTACTATGTAAAGCATGTAGAAGTCTACTGCAACCAACAAAATATCTGTACTAAATGAGATGTTGGTGTGAATGAACAATACACTGTTTACAAGAATATTATTGTAAAACAGATACCATACTCTCTTTCACTCCTCAAGGAAATTTTAATCTGTAGTCATCTGCTGCTACGCATTGCATTTGACTATGGCCCCACAAACAAAGATCGAGGTATACTGTATATAGCACAACTGTATAATATGTTGATTAAAAGTTCAATGACATAGAAGCATTAGTCTTGTTCCATACAGGCTCAAGACGTCCCTATCAACATATTCCTCTGTCCTTCTGTTAATCCATCTCTGTCAATCTGTTCATCTCTGACTCTTTCTTCCATCTTCTTAATTCTTCTCTCAATCATTTTCTCTCCCCCCCCCACCCCCATCCCCACCCCCTCCCCCCCCCCTATCCCGGTTCTATGCCAAGCACTTGTTGCCCCCTTTCCCCCTCCTTCTGCACTCTCTCCAGCCTAGCCACGCTGTTTTCCAAGGGCATTTCACGGTGGAAGCCGATCTCACACCGCGAGCGTTGCATAAAAGATATGCAGGTTGTGAGATGCAGGCGTCTCTGGTTCATATGCCGGCCAGGGTGATACGACTGACCTCACAACTTTCGTGCATGCACGTGAATCCATATTATCTCACACTTTTGTGTATCATAATATGATATTATAGTACGCAGTTTTCAACTTCACTGCGTTGTATCTAATATCCCACTATGGAGCCTGTGCACAGCAAAATTATTGATGTCTTTTCCTAATCCACCTTTTTGACTCATAACCCATTCTAAGAGCGAACGGGTGGGGGAGCAATATGAAAATATAGCTACTATACCACTACTCACATGAGCTCATATAAGTATGGAGATAAACAATGGGCAACCATGCCACTTGATCTACTTTGCACTCTGTATACTATCTTTTTCTTCATTTTACTTTTTGTTTTAACTGTAAACAAATGGATTCAAGAAAGTAGGAAAACTTTTGAAGTTAGACGAAAGTCACATTCAGAGGTGTTGTAGGTGGGTGCTGTGTTGATACGTCTTATTTTCGTAGACACAAAGGCAGGAAGGAGTGTAAGAGACACAATGGGCTAAAACACACATATCAGCTGAGAACTAGAAGGGTGCTATCACATTCTAAGATTTGAGCATTAATAAAAATGAAATAATAAATTTTCATAAAATAAAAAACTTATTTCCCCAAAAACTGGTTAGATTTATAAGCACAGTTGCAAATATCGGGAAAAACAGCTCTCTTGTGGTTTTGATTTTTTAACATTTTACTGAAAATGAAAATAATTTAGGATTGACACCATAATGTAGATGAACTCAAATACCAATAATTCATAAACCCCATCCCCCCCCCCCAAAAAAAAAAAAAAAAAATGTGATAAACGCCCTTCTGGTTCTCAGCTGAAGATGTATATGTAAACTGACTAACTTAGACTTCATGCCAGAGCATTCACAAAGTTAGCAATTTCAAACATACAGTTGTAGGTATCCTCACAATTTAGGAGCCCACTCAAGACCTGACAGTATTTGCATAATTTATCACCCTTCGAGTTTTCAGTGGAAGCGCTGTGAAAATATCCATTTCTCAATTACTGTGATGGGCTCGCTCCACTGTACACTAAAAATCAATGACACCAATACTCTGACAACCACTGGCTTCTTATCCAATGAGTTTTGAATGACAAAATTGTGTATTTCTCTGTTGGGTCAATCAAAGCTCTCATAAACAAAAACAAAAATATATATAGGACACTCAGGCAACTTTCTTATCACTATATATCTGTTCCCTGTTATATCCTGCAAAAGTTCATTTTATCAGATGATGCACTTTTATATCATGATGATGACATGATACCATACATGCTCCTGCAACTCAACTCTTCAAGGTTCACATACCATGAATAGGCCTACTTTGCAAATTGTTTTGTAACTGTCTAACATCCACGCCAGTTGGGAAGTAAAGGTATCAAACAAGTTCTGCCCACTTTTAATAACCATGTACCAATAATGGGAGGCTAATCAAAAGTGTAAAAGTGCTGTGTCCCTTAAATGATAATCACATATAATATAGAATGTCCAAGCAGTTGAATCAAACTATGGCCTACATTCAGATGACTTATCCATACTTGGCAAAACATGTTTATCCAGTTAGTACAGTATATACCATCAAAGCCAGAAGGAAAAGAGGTCTCTTGACAGGTGGTCTTTAAAGGCCAAGTCACTACAGCAGGTTTGGCTGCAAAAGCAACTACATACATATGCAATTATACCATAGCAAATTAGTTCTTACATTTTAAACATTGATCTGGTCTTGGCTCAAACATGTGACATTCACCTTTGACCTCTGAACTCTTGATCTCAATCTTGAACCTATTTATATGACAGCAGAGCAGACCAAATTGTCTGAGGTATTAAACAATACTGCTTTGCCATTAAAAAAAACGAGAGTCTACAAATAGGAATGAAATTCTTCTAGCATGATATGAAACTTACTTGTGACAAAACACATAATTTGTTATGTATATGAGTTGAAATAATGGAAAATATGCTGACTATCCTGGAACTGAAGCATTCACAGTAGGAATGCAGTTTAGACTTTATGTCACTTGTTTCGTGTTGGCGTCTGAACAAACCCTAAAATCTTTCTCATCAGGGGATGAATGTTCCGGTCAAGATCTCTCTCTTTTCCCAGGCAAGAATCCAAATCCTTCAATTTTCACAAGCATTTGATCAGATCTAAATGTTGTCGGGGAAAAAGAATTAAGACTACATTTAATATTTGATAGGACTTGTGATGTGGGCATAATTAATATGGCATTATCGTAATCACATCAGCTCCAGCTGGCCCCCATCAAAGGCATGCACAGCCATGCTCCACTTTCAGTGTCTATCTCCATGGCGATAGGAGTATCCATAGCAACATGGTTACATGGTAACATGCTCTCAGCCTCAACGAATGAGACAAAAACAGGAGGAATTGAGTTTTATGAGTCCCTTTGTAATCCACTTCCCTCTCCACCCACTCAAGAGATTTGTTGTGAAATTTGAAGCTGCAGCATTTAGAACAGTCAACTGATTAAAATCAATTATCAGAACGCGTCATCAAATCCTCCCCGGCTTCCTTCCCAGTACTTCTTCGATCCCTTTGCATTACCCGGCACAACATATCCCCACCAGGGGAACAAAACTTGTACAGGCATTTACACAAAATTGGGGATGAGCCTTTTCACACAAAATCCTTTTAAGACACTGTCATATATTTCCCAAAGTTCATTCAGTACAACAGATGAATCAGAGCAGTGGGTGGCATTAATTTCACTGACGTCAGAAGATATGTTCTTTTTGTTTGTTTTTGTTTTGTTTGTTTTTATTCCCCATTAGGGTAAAAGACATGACTAAGTATGTGTCAACCCACACAGAGATTTTAGTAGAAGTCTGAACAAGATACACAACGCACACCTACCATGCATATTTTGCGCTGGTTACTGAGTTGGAAGTGGGATTAGCAGTACCATTGTAATTCCCCTTGAATCAAACATGCCGCACAATACATACAACATCTCGCATGTGAATGGCATGGGAAATATCTAAACTCAAATTGTTTCTACATCATACAACATACTTCTTTTACAGATTAATAACAATGCATATAACAGTTTTGATGACATTATCCATTTCAGAAATTTTACAGCTGGGCTCACATCTTTTCTGCCCAAATAAGAGTCAGAATAAAAACAGATCAACTAATCACAGCAAAAATAAATCAAGATATCTAGGTTCTGACATAAACAACAGACTCAATCCTTGGTATAATATTGACATTTCCAGTGGACTTTATATCACGCTTTTCACATTGGTGATTGGTCTCGTCAAGGCTGGCCCCTGAAACAATGGCAGCCAAGCCCGCAACTCCTGGACGAAACAAATGCTTCAAATATGCAAATGAAGGCAGATCGAGAGAGAAAAAAATGTAAATATACAATGAACATTACTTGGATTCCTGTAGGCTAGGTGCATTCTTATAAAGAAAACAAATACTGGTAAAGAAGGGTAGATGTTGCACATTAACTACTGAAAGCAGGTGCCAGCAACAACACTGTCTGAGTGGCAGAAAACATGCGGTGGGAGTTCAAGAGCAAAGAAGCATTCTGTTGAAATACAATTCTCAATCAAGTTTCCAAATAGGACAGTAAAAAAGCACAAAAACAACAAATCCCACAAATTCATAAATTCAGATTCCTCTTATTTTTGTTTAAATACCAATTAGGACTTCTACGCAGACTCTTCATTTGTAAGGTAAACATTAAAAAAAATGAAACAAGTAAGAACATACCACACTAGTACCTCTGCATTTTGAGGTTATTATTTATATCTGTGCAGATTTCATTCTCTACTTAGAGAGTTTGGTAATGTTTTGCGATGAAATGGAAATTCATCTCATTGCCAATGGAATTTGGCTAGCTCTGTGCAAAGTCAATGAGAATTTCAGGATCATGTACAGAACAGGTTGATCAAATGATTTTTTGCTCAACTTTCTCTTTTCATTGAAGTGACAAGAATATCAATACTGAGACTACATACGTATAAAGCATAAGATCTTCATTTTCTTGTATGTTTGATTAGATCAAAACAAAGTCACATTATTTACAAACAATTGGCAAGTCATTGAAATAAAATATTTTCACATTGTATAGCGGCCTCTTATTAGAGTTCCCTGAACCGGCATTTTTCTTTCATTATTTCGAAACATTGTTAAAGCTGAAAAATAAACTATAAAAAGATATAGGACTATAGATGATGATTTGGCGACCTGAATGATTATTTCATTATAATGAGGGCTTTGTTATAACCGCATCCGCATTATAACGAGAGTGCACTGTACTGCCATTGCAGTCAATCCTTCATCATCATCATAGGGATTATCAAAGCGGGAAATGCTGTTTGTAGAGACTAACAATTCTTTCGTTGTTCTCTTCGTTTGCATGCCAGCACACTGGCAGTCAATAAACATCTATCTAGTGACATCAATCTCTCTTCCCTCCCTTGTCTGCATGCCAAAATAGACTGAATTTCAAGGAATCAAACGATGCTGGGGGGCCCCCCCTTCCGATGGCATCTAGGTCTGTCCTCAGACGCCCCCTCCTTTACCGTTGACTTCAAAAATATGTCACCCGGTTGGAAACTGTCTGTAACAGTTTCTCTTCCACCTTCATGTGACAAAAGTTTTACCTCCAGTACTGCAGTGCTTGTCTTTTCTGGCCTGTTCCTAATCAGGCACATGTGACTACAAATCCACAGGTCATCTGCAGGTGGTACAATATGTACTATTGGAGCATTCCTCACATTTTGCAGCTCTACTTAAGTATTTTAGGGGTTGATATTTCTGGAGTCAGTTTGACAGTTCATTCTGATTTTCTGTTCCTGAATTTAACCTCTCATATCTACATCACCTACTAAAACCTTCTTTGATATTGTTTCCAAGCTTGAAGACTGAATTCTAGGTAGAATTTCATTCAAATAATAAAACCACAAAAATGCTCATCCTGGGCCCAGTGTCAAGAAAGGAAAAAGCTTACATTGTATGCTGATGTAACAACATACATTCCATCAATTAAAAATTATGCTGCATAGAGCCCAGTCAATTGTCATCCAGTTGTCTTTGTGGCAGCTGTAATTATCATAATTTCCACTGTTGTAAGACTTACAGTGGATAAGATTCATGGAGCAGAATACACAGAAGTATCAACTGGCATCCACACTTTCTCATGTGACGCATAGTTGCATTTTAACTGCATTTTTCCCCCCTTTGAAATGAAATCAAATGGGCTCCCTTGCACAGTGGAAAGCAATAATTCAGTGAGGAAAACTACTCCCAAATGACACACTGGCAGACACATGATACTTCTGTTTGTCTGGCTATGGTAAATTATCATGACATTTAGCACAGCTCGGTCGGGCAATATTCGATTTTAAACTTTCACTCGCTGCTGCGAGTGGATGCCTTCAATCTACGGCTATCGTCGTATGGCGTACGCGATACAAGCTCTAGTCACGGTACAAGTCCATCAAAATCTTGGAGGACCTGACCTTCAATATTTTCTTACAAGAATCATGGACCCTGTAGGGTCCATGCAAGAATTAAATTGCAAATATAGTTTTGTTGCCAGAGCTTTCATTCTAACAATGGCTTACAAAGTGTCTTTAACTATCCTGTCTGGAGAAAAATCTTGTATCTTGCCACTCTCAGAGTGGCTTTTAATTCATTGTCCTTTTCTTCCTCTGAGCAAAGTACCTGTCATCTCCACTCTATGTATGACGTTAGCACAAAACTCTTTTCTACAAAGAGTACAACACACAAAAAGGAGATATATTTAGGAGAGAGTTTGATGGGGGAACATCCGTCACAACCATCCGCCGATCCATTTCATGAAGAAACTATGAAATATTGTGTACCTTGAAGTGATTTATGAGAAAATTTACATTCTCCCGTGGCTCATGGAACACCTGCAGTGATGATGTAGTGGAAAATTAAATCATCGGACAAGAGGTACAGTACATGACTTTGGACTCTAAAACTGGCATTTTTTTAAATTGATTGATCATATATCTCTGCTGAGCCATTTAGAAGGCACATGTGCACACTTCCATTCTCATACACATTGTATCATATTTCTCTTTATACACCATTTCAATCACACCCTACTGATTGATAATTGTTCATCCAAAACATTTTGAATAGTCATATTTCTTGAACTTTGATGCAAAGAAAGGTTGTCTTTGTTCTTTATAATATTTAATCATTTTTGTTTGGTAAAGTCATGTTTTGTTGTTGTTGTTGTTGTTTTTTTCATGGGGGGGGGGGGGAGGAGTGGAACCCCCAAGACTGTGTTTCAGAAAATTAGAGAAATTATGAGACTGTGAAGTTCAGCTAATTTCTGCAGAACAGTTCTTGTACAATTGACATGAATACACTAAAAAGTGAGTTGATGATGTTATCACCTCACAATTTTCCATTGATCATGAACAAAAACAAAAAATGACGAAAATATCAAAGTTTAAAACAAAATGTTATTCCCGGTTAAATAACTTCAAAATAATGATCAGTCTGATATATCAGGACTTGAGACCTGGGCATAATTTTGTATTTGAATGAAAAACTGGAAATTTCAAAATTGTATGTACAAACTATGCAGCAAAGCTGTGAGGGGATGACATCATCAATTCACTATTTACATATATTGACCATTCAAAAACTGTTTCAGGAAAAATTAGTGAAACTTCAAAAGTTCATAACATCCTTATTTTTCATTCAATTTTGAACCAATTTTCATCACTGTGCTCAGAAAATTTTACTCCTTCTTTTTTGAGTACATAAATTATGTAACTTTCAACTGCACTGGAATTCCCCTTCAACAAGTTTCCAAGAATTTTCCTGCCAAAATCAGGGAGACTCATCAGCTGTCTGAGGCAACATCTGAGGCAACATATTAAAAATTTGGCAAAACTGCCAGAGAGAGAGAGAGAAAAAAAAAAGCATAAGTGTAATACGGTTGTGCTTCAATTTTGAAGTGAAACATATACTGTACGGCCCAGGTTATGATGGCAGATATGGTCTGAGGCAGAGATTTGCACTGCAATAACTTACTTACATTTCCATAATTTCAAATATGCATAATTTCCATGCCGGCAGAAATTCATAGCCATGATACACAGTCAGTCACAATTTTTCTGTGCCAGTGGTTTTGAGGGAATGTGATTTCAGGAGATATCGTAATTTTGTACACATTTGCCCGTCCACACAATCCATATTCCTGACGGGAAATTTTGCATCATTGACTACTCTACGATAAAACTGTACTGGAGTTTCTTATTCCACAAAACACATTTCATTACACAATAGAGGCCTTTTTTTGAATATCACAGAGAATGACGGCCATCGTTCATTTCTCATGTCACCTACAAGAGGTTAGATGAAGTTGGCAAAGAAATAGGATAACCAAAACTATCTGTCACCTTTAAATTCTGTCTCAAAACTAGAACTCATCTCGATGGCACACAGATTCAAAAGAAAGACGTGAAAAAAAAAAAAACCACACACATGCAGAAAACGGAAGGAAGGATGTTATTGGCTAGTAATGCAAATCCAATTATCACCCAACCATTGTACACGTGTGAACCAAGTTAATCGCACCGCAGTGTTCTTCTACTCCACCTCACAAATAAGGTCTCCACAGAAATCGCCTGTTAAACGAGACGAGACCAGGAGATCTAGCTACCAGACTGGTATATCCTGCGTATCATATCATAAAATAGACCAGCAGTTTTGTTGCTGTACGATACATGGTTGACAGGGGTAAGACATCTATGTTCTGACAACATTGTTTATTGTGAATGTGATGCACTTTTATGTATATTCATTTGTTGCTATATGTTCTTTTTCATGAGCATCGTGTCAACTGTCAAGAGTTCATGTTAGTGAGGCTGAGTCTATCATGATCTTTTAAAGTTCTGAAACAGAAAAAATGGAATGAACATTGAATGATATTATATATATCTTTTCACAAAATATTAGAGTATTATTCAATGAATCATAAAATATGACCGTATTTTTCAATGAAAGAAATTCAACATTGCCATTTTAAATGTTGAATGCCATCATCTTTTAATTATTTCTTGTAAAGTTTTTTTTGTAGCATCATAGCAGAAAGGACCTCATTCAAATCACCAATGCTCTTGTTAATCTTTTTTTAATCCTCAGATGTAGACATGAGCTGATTTGTCTGTTTTGTGCATTTGGATTTATTCTACATAGTCACTCATGTAGAGCTGAAACACTTCTAAGTGAGAAGCCATACAACCAGAGGGCTTCATGTCCTTTCTCCTGTGAACCATTCATTTAACAGATGATTGCATATTGTACAGAGCTTCTAAAAACCTGTGGCACACATCATTCATAGCAAATCATTTCACATTACAAAAGTTATACATGTGAGCTGCATAACCCATACACACATCTAGTCAATCACCAGCATTTTATTACTATTCCAGAGAAATATTCAACACTATAGAATGGACGCAACTTGGGCAAGTCTACCCCTGTCACACTCCTGAATTCTGCCGATAAAATGTTTCAGGTGCCCAGAGCTCTCTGGCCAGGCAACAGCTGGCATAGCCTAAAGGTACAACGTATACATTTCACCTGTGTTCACTGTTCAAAACTGTATCACCATTATCTCCTCTAATTTTTCCTTATCTCCAGAACGCTTCAATTGTGCTGGTGTTTATTGAAGAGCTTCACAAGGATTAAGATACTTGGCAAGAATGTCATGGTATACCTGAAGATTTTACGTCTATGAAGTGCTGTATATTCTAATGTTGTAACACTTAGTTTAAAAACTCCCAACACAGTTTATTGGTAGGCCTTCTTCATCTTTCAGTTTCAAGAAAAACACACACAAAAAAAAATGAATTCAAAAAGTTATACTCTTCCTTTTATATGTTGCGTAATGGATCACCTATGATATTTCAAATTATAGCTGAATCACATAGTGTACAAGTATATGAAGCATTATGCTAGTAAACAATGTATGAGCATGCATTCCTACTGAATTTGGCTTTGACTGCCTATAAAAAAAAAATACCAATCTCTGCCTTGGAAAGAGCAAATAACAAAAGTAAATAAATACAAAAGTATGTTATAAAGTAATAAAGAAAGTAATCAAAAAAGTAATCAACCAGATATATAAAGGAAAGTTATGTTTAAAACCTTCTTCTCTTCTATATGTACACAGAAATATACTCTGCTTTTCTTGACAAAAAAAAAAGGAAAAGCATTTATTATAATCATGATAATTGTTTAATGACTGGTTGATTTACTAATAATACCCTCAAGGTTTTTATTTGCTCTGTGAAAAGAGCATGACTGGTTCATATATTCATCCAAGGACAATTGATCCTCTGCAAGACTTGGATTACAGGTATTCATAAACGAACAGTTTGTCTAGAGCTGTCTCTGAAATGAATCAACATGGTCAATGTTGATGCTATCCTCCCACTTGCGCAACGACATACACTCTGACTGCCAATCTATGTGACTCTGCATTTCTGCCTTTATGAGTCAATGTTGGCTTGCCTTACCTCAATGATGGTGGGTTCGGTGTCTGAGCTGCCAAAAAATTTGCACCACGGCTTCTTGTAGATGAAGGAGAGAGCCAGCATACGAGACTCCCGACCAATAGGGCCGAGCGGCGACCTGGGACCCGGCATCTCGTCCACAAATCACACAGGCACGTGATGATGAGAGTATTGCACAAATATGACAAGCTGCTGAAATCAACTTGCCCAAATCCCATTCAGGATAATGATAATGATGTAAGGTCCATTGCTTTTTGCATTTTTAACAGTTGGCATGGGTATAAATCAGTGCGAAATGTCCTCTAAATAGAGCTAACATCCAAATGCCAAATCAGCACTCCAGATTGTGAACAGCCATGAAATATTAGTACATATTAGCAGTAGTAATCCTAGCAGTCAGCTGACATTACAATAATTATGATGATACAATGTTCACCTGAGCTTGAACAAGATGAAAGACATCCCGACTTATTGATTTTCTTTGACAGTGTACAAATGCACATTGCATTTTAATACAAGGCATAAAAGGCCACTGTACACAGAACTGTGACGTTGGCGAGTATGATGATCTGCAAAGTTTAGAAAAGGAGCATATTACATCCTAATGAGGGGCATGTCCAACGAGTAAACAGCAGAACACATTGTTGTGGGAGAATGATTTGAGATAATCAGCTGTGCGACGGTGGGTTGGTCCAAGGCCCGGCTATGATGCGGGGACTACTCCACAGAGTCTCCGCTGCGAGGATTTTAAGTACCTGAGCCGAACATCCTGACTGGTCGGGAGCCCAGGTCTCGTCTGGTGATGGGAACCAGTGATGGGAATTGACTGGGTTCGCTGAATTTTTGTCAATGGAACAAAAAATAGACACACATCCTGGTTGAGGAAGGAGCCGAGGGCTGAAGAGGGAAAGATGAAACAATGAGATGAACTCTAAGCCAGGGTCACTCTTGGATGTTCCGTGGAACCACTGCCCACTCTCTTCAATGCTCTACGATGCTTCTCCATGCACACCTGTGTTTCTTTAGTGGTGTTTGGGGGGGGGGGGGGGGGTCACTCGTACAGCCACGGCACACTCTCTTCCTCGCAGCTACAGCCGAACTTGTGGCCACAACCCATCGCTGGCATCAGACCCCCCCAAGCAACAGCCTCACAGCAACGTCCTGTTGCCACAAGAACGCTCACAATGCTCGACACCGCTGCCAACCAACGTCTGCACTTGTCAGCGTACAGGAAATGGTGAAATTTGCTGTGGCCCAGATATATGCAAAAGAGATAGATACAGCCACACAGTAAGAGGAGCGTGTTATTGTAAACAAGGCAAGGAGCTCAAGCAGAGAGCGAGCAACCCTCGACCCTGTCTAATCACTGGAACAAACTGCCACAACCCTCCAATCTCCGAACAGCTGATTGCCGTGCCACATGACCACTGGATGTCGATCACATGTTAAGAAGGACACGGCGGAGCGCATCCACTTCCATTGTTGTGTGCCGCTTATGGATGGAGAGGGCTACCAGTGCCTACCTGCACACTGGACCTAAACGACCGAGGGCCCAGCCCCCTCCCTGACCACTATGTATGCCCAGCTGACTCCCCTCTAACAATGACTTATAAGGGACACAAAAAGGATAGCTTTCACTCTACTGACTCTATTCAATATGGCATTCATACAAGCAGGAAGGCACTTGACACTTGATCAGCTGTTAGATTTAGGCCTTCGCCAGCGATATATCTCCAGCTGACTGGCTGGCTATAATTCTCATTCATTGACAAGACCAACACTCTATTCTTGTTTAGTGGGCAGCATGTTGATCACTACAGCCTGTGCCCCCTAACACAAGTGGAAGTTATGCATTAGCAGGCTTACTGACAATTTTCCTTCTGAAATTGATGACTGGGAGGAAGATGAGAATGCATAAAAAGTGTCGTGTTGATTTTAGAGAGTTCAAGACCAGGAGTGCCGTAATCAGGGCCTTTCCATTGTTCATGTACCAGTAGCCTTTTTCTATAGTTCAGATCCAGTTCATGGTAAGACTAACAGATTAGGCACTGTTATCAACTTATTTAATTTAAGATATCAGACACCAGGGATTTGATGTGGTAAACCGCTATTAGTCTAATCTCATTTGTAACCTATAATCACTAATACAGAGTTCGGCACTATATTTTCAGTTATGAAGTGGATATTGCTGCATTTTTTTTTTTTGTATGCAGGTTAGTTAATAACCCATTAATATTCATAGATTTTTCTTCTTCTTTTTTTTTTGAACATACAATTTTGTTCAGTTTACATCGCTTGATATCTTAATCTATATCACTGTCTGAAATAAACACAAAACTTTCAACCTACTTTGCCATTAGGGGACCTTGCATGTTCTTACATTTGTCCTTCCTACTCACAAAGCAAAATATTATCTCTCCCCCCCCCCCCCTTCTCTTTCTCCTCTTTCACCTATACCCTTTTCTACTTCTATCCATTTTAACCTGTTGAGGACGAGTCCCGAGTATACTCGGGCAGGTGTCTATGGGAAATGCGTGTTGTAGCAAAATCAAACCGTCCTCAACGGGTTAAAGGGATGGTATGCATGTAGTTCTGGTTAAGATGGGAATTCCGATTTTAACTTTCTATGAAATAATTAGAAACTCCTAAAATGAAATACTAAAGAGCATACAATTCTTAAAAAGAGAAATTCAAAGTTTATTCAATGAAAATTGGTTTTGAAATGGCTGCGATATTCCAGTACAAAGCCGAACAAAGTGGTCCTAATTAAAGGTGGGCCCAACTTTTATTCGGACCACTTTGTTTTACTTTGTTTCTGGATATCTCAGCCATTTCAAGACCGGTTTTCATCAACTAAATTTTTAATTCCTCTTCGAATTGTATGCTCTTTAATATTTCATATTGGTGGTTTCTAATTATCTCGCAAAAAGTTAAAATCTGAATCTCTACCTCAACCAAATCTATACCAACCTTTTAAGTAGAATTTTCGCAATGAAAAAAAAAAACACACAACTTGCTTATCCCTCTCTCCCACTTTCTCTTTAAGTTCTTTTATATCTATCCATCTATACATATATCTCTCTGTCTATCCATCTGTATATGTCTCTTTCTATCCATCTGTATATGTCTCTTTCTACTTATCTATCTGTCAAAACAGCCACCAATTTGTGATTGTTTTTCTCTCACACACTCCCTTTCTCGCCTAACCCTCTTCCTCATACCCCCCCACCCCCACCCCCCCCCCCCCCCCGATCAATAATCTATCTATCTCTTTCTACCAATATCTATCAAACTCCATCTCTATCTCTCTCTCTTCCAGTTTTGTGAGACGACCCTTTGCCGAATGCACTTGCCCTGTATTTGACTTAATCTGGGCTATATATATCGGTGTTCATTTACACCTATCATTGTTTCGGCAAAGGTACGCGAACCCTGCGAGACCCAACAAGAACTTCCTGAAGTCAACTGCCAACAATCAGCTGGCGGACATTGCGTACTTCCAGCCTCCCATTTTTTCCAAGATATTCACACCACACATTCATTGATAGAGTTAAAAAGTGCATGAGTTGACAGAGAGGAAGGAATGGAGAGAGAGAGGGAGAGAGGAAGAGGAGAATTTATATGTACAGTGAATTGTACTAAACAATACAATATCAAACTAAACTAGAGTAAAGCTTGTGCTGTCACTTTTTTTTTCTGAAATCAGAGTACCGCAAAAGTGGATATTTTCGATCGACTAATTTTTTGCACTCAACAGGGTAAGAAGAGTTTCGCATGTTTTTAATTCCACAGAATCAAGACCTCAACTACTCAAACATATGGCAGGCAAAAATATTCGCATGCTTTTATTTTCGCGCTAGTTTCTGGTTGCGCGAAATGCGCGAAAATTTCAACACTGCGAAAATGTCCACTTTTACAGTACTGAAAAACTAGAAATATTCACAGCATGACATTTTCGTGAATTGGAGTCACAGGCCTCACTGGCAGCATGAAATTTTCACGAAATGCCACTGGCATTTGCATGCACTTTAATTTTGCGAATCTTGACTCCTCGCACGCAAAAATTTCTAGTTTTACAATATGTTTGTGAGGACAAGGTGAATTTTCCTGTTGACGTTTGATGATGAAGTATTCATTTCTAAAGGCACAGTATAAAGGAAGTTACAAGTTTCATGCAATTCTGTGAAAGTAAAGCTGAAATACAGTTTGTGCAGTCACTTATAACCTACCTCATCACAATTTTCTTTGCAGTCATCATAATATGCCCAGTCAATCACGTTACAATGCTATATATCAATCCCAGCACAGCATGTAAATTTTCACAAATATTTTCAGAGGTGGCAATCTTCAATATGTCCTCAAAATGACTAAAACAAAGTTTTACTTTAATACACATTAATGTTTCATTTAATATTTAACACAAAAAAAAGAAAAACAGAAGAATCAAACTTTGTACAATGGGTCAGCAAAACCTCGGCAAGCACTTCCAGCTGAGCATCAGATAATGACCAACAATAGTCCCACATATTGATATAAGTGATGATAACAAAAGAACATGTCTGGATATCTTGTTCTACTGAAACACTGATTCAGAACCATGCATGTGTGTATTACACAGAGGAAAAAGTTATACATATTAAGATAGTCCTTACTGGGGTTCTGTTTTTAGTGGGATTTGTTGTTCTTTCTTTCCTAAATCATCACAAACCATCTATTGTGTGGTTATAGCATGAACAAAGCTGGGAAAGGAATATTTCCCCTGATTCTGTATACACAGGCTCTGTAATAGGGTGTAATCAACTCTGCAAAAGATCGTAACGGCTTTTGAATGTGCAACGGTTATCAAATATCTGTGTGAAGCCAGGGCAAACTAGCTCTCCCTAAAATGCATCTCCATGCATCTCCCCTATTTTACCATCAAACCCCTATGAACTTTCCACATTCATCTAAAATGGTAATGTCATGCTCCCTTTGATTTTTTTTTTTTTTGCTGTTGTTGTTGCAAAAACAGTACATTTTCAAGACATTGGTATTATCATACTGTACCTTAAAACAAGGAATATTCACGTGCATTTTAATTTCACGAGTTTTGCGAGAGCCAAGATTTGCAAAATTAAAAAGTTTTTGTCTCCACTGTATGCACTGAATGCTAGAGGCAACTTGCAAACATTTCATGCCGCAAAAAATATTGTGTTTTACAGTATGCGCCAAATATCTTGTGAGGTTTTTCATTTTTGTGAATTTCGCAAGGTCAGGTACTCTTCGCACATATATTGACTCTGATCCTCGACACGAACAGGGCTCAGGGTCTGTTTTGGTTCAGTGTGACCAGTGGAGGTCTAGTTTGCTGGCACATGGTGGTGTAAATCTACAAAGGTAAATAACATCCTTGGTTTGACCTTCCTGTTCCTGTCTTCCAGACCATAATGAAGGCTCACACGCAGTTACCAAACTTGAAGTTTAGGTCAAAAACTCAACTGTCGATGATTAGCTCCACTCGTGAAGTCATGACGGGGGTTCACACACGCACCTAAACTTTGAGTTACAACTTACGAGCGAGCCCCACTCGATGATTGCAACAGAAGTGCAGAGTCTTTGCTAGATGACCTTATGCCCATACAAAATAGTGCAGCGAACAAGACGCGAGATTCACGCTAACTCACAAGCTCGTTGATTATTGTGTCCACATGGTGCAAAACTACAAGTGGGGGCCCCCCATGGCTCATGGAGAGAGCGTAATTCCTAAGATGTCTCGTGGTTCTAATCATCAACTAAACTAACAATAAGATTGCTAACTTTCGAGTGCGTCCACACGGTGCTTAACTACAAGCTAATCATTTAGAGTTAAGTTTTCGACCTAAACTTAAAGTTTAGAAACAGCGTGTGAACCTAACTCATATCTAAAAAGGCCAGTTCACACACATCAATGATTATCAGTTTGTAAACTATTTTTTTTTTTTTTTGCAAATGCCATGCAAAAAATGAGTTCTTGTACGTGGATACAAAGGGTGCATTTATCAACTCATTTCTGGCACAGAATTAAGGTTTCCAAACAACTTACAGGGAGTTTTTTAGCAGTTGACAAATTGCGAAGATGTTTTGGATTAAGGAGTTATAAAAAGCATTCCAAAATGCCCTGAAAATAACTGCCATTGCAAACACGTTTGAGCCAGAAATGGGCCTCTGTAGAAATGATTAATGCAAAGAATTTTTAAAATGCATTTTTTGCTTGGACCTGCCCACGCAAAGCACTGTCAAACTGCACAATGGTGCTGGGAGATTACAAGGCCTCGCAATCGACTATTAAACAACAGAGTTGATAAATGCAACACTCGAGAAGAGAAATGCGATCCAAAAGGCATTTGCAAACATGTTTTCATTAGTGGGAATTACGCATTTCAAACATAGGAAAGTTGATAAATGCAGCCTATGAAGGCTGATTCACACACAGCCATAACTAACAGTTTATAAAATCTGGTCACCCAAGCTGGTCTTCACAAGTTCATCCTTTTGTTTGAAAATTATTGATAAATTCCATAAATTATTATGTCATGCAAGCTTATGTATTTTGTTACTTTCAAAATGATCAACGTGCCTGACCAACAGAGAAAAAAGAAAGGTTATTTGCACCCACGTGCAAGTTAGCTAATTCCACTCTGGCTTATAGAAACACCAGACAAGATCAAGATGCTCAGACTCTCACAAATATACTTACTTATGTAAAATGCAATTCATTCTGGCACAATAGCATACTATAATCCTTCATCTCTCTAGTGCAAATAATAATAAGTCACATATTGCCGGCTGACCAGGTACGATGGGAGTCCAAAGTCTACGGATTCAGCACTCTTCGGTGATACGGTGGAAGCTCGGTCGCAGAGAGGAATTTCATCGAACACAGCTGACTCAACAAAGACCACACCTCAGCGCTCCATAGCAGACACATCTCGGCCTTCGTAGGGAATCGATGCACTAATGAACCATCCATCACCAGGCGTTTGTATTGCTCTAGTGGACATCCGATGCATTAGCCAAATCAAAGCAGCAAAACTGTCATGCCAAATTCAATATCTCATCCCGCCCAAAGTTGGGCCGGCACTCGCAATACTGCTCATTATTCCTGCCTACGGTAACTATCAGAATCCACTCTCCATGCCTACCTGCAGTCACAGCACTATGGTCAATAATATCTCCCTGATCTTTACTTGCAAAGCCCATAACCTTAGTCTTTATACCTTTTTTTTTTTTTTTTTGAATTTTGTCTCTGTTGGCTTCAAAACATTATGTCTGGAGGCATGATTTCCTACTATTCACTACTTCAATGCATACATGTGAGCATACATATGTATGTGTATGTGTACACACGAATGAGAAAAAAAAGTTAAGATGACTAGATTAAAAACAAACAGAACATGAAACTTAGCTTTTAAAAGAATACTCCCTGCTCTGAGATTCTAAAACTTGATGCCCATTTCAATATACCATGGTAAACATTACATTATGAGAGAATATATTTTAAAATACAATTTGTGTGTGCATGTACGTGTGTGTGCGCAGGTGTAGGTGCAAGGAATGAGCAAAAGCAAAAAGAAACAAAAGTGAACAGATCTCTTGGGTATCACACACTAACTGCAACATCAGAAATTTCCGCCTGGATATCAGACTCCGTCTTTTTGTGTGAAGCGGTTTTTAAAAATCTTCCTGGCTGGAGAATGTCATTTATTCTGGGAGATCGGAACAGAAGATGGGTCGTCTGAAGGAGACACCTGTCGGCGTATCTCACAACTGACTCAGCCGGTATGCATTCTGTACATGAAAACCCTGCCATGTAGTGATTCGACAGTCGCATCATCTCTGCTATTTGGGGATAGGGCAGTGACCTTTGGAAAAAGGCCCATGTGAGATTAAGACTATTGCTGCACAGGAGCAGGTGCACAGAGACAGTGGAATTATATCCAATCTAATATGACACTCGGATTATTATTGCCACTAGTCTTTGCCAAAGGCTGCGTTTATCAACTTTTCCATGTTTGAAACACGTTTTCAATACCCACTATCAAAACGGGTTGGCAAACGCCTTTCTGATCCCGTTTCTCGAGTTGATGCGTGAATCGACTCTGTTGTGAGTCAAGTGGGAGGCCTTGTCACTACAACAGCTCTATTGTGCAGTTTGACCCGATGAGCGGAGATGTGTAGTTGGCAGTCACTGTGGTATTTCACACTTGCAATACACTATACATTATTGATATCGAACTGGTGAAGCTACAGGATTTTGTTGATTATGAAAGTGCCAAGCGCATTCTAAGATAAAGAGCAATACTGTAAAAAACAATATTTTTGCAGCATGAATTTTCGTGAATTGGAGCTGACAGCCTTTTTCGCCGCATGAAATTTTTGCGAGTTGCCTCTGACATTCAATGCGTATAGTGTAGACAAGACCTTTCACATGCATTTTAAGTTTGCGAATCTTGGCTCTCGCAAAATTTGCGAAATTAAAATGCAGGCGAACATTCGTTTTACAGTATATGAAACTGCAAGAAGAAAACTAAAACAGCAAGAAAAAATACCTATTCATGAGGACTTTGGACAAAATATCTGATAAACTGATAAGTTTGCATAAAAAACACTGAAAATTTGCTATGACTTTCTCTTGAGCTATTTTACATTGTACATCAACATTTGATTGAATACTGCTGTACTGGACAGTGTAATAGATTTCACAGAGTTCAGGTTCATGCATATCAGCAACAGTCGTTCTATCTGCTTCACATACACAAAATGGGCTCATAGAAAGACACATCGGTTAAAAAGTAAAAACTTATCAGGGCATATTTTATTAAGTTTGTGAAGTTAATGCCTAGCAACTCTGCTTAGCATCTAAAGAGACAAATGCTTTGGATTGCTACTTTATTAGGCACAGAAGCATACCCTGATTCCTGTACATGAAGTTATGGATTACATGTGAGTAGATGATATCCAGTGCAAATCAGCAAACTGAATTAAACTGGCATCAATTCCATCTCATTGTCTGTTCAGGGTGGAAACAAAAAGAGAAATAATTATAACTGAATGGAATCATTTTTCTAAAGCTTCTCCTTTCCCCACATAAGTCTGAATCTTTTGAGAAGTTTGGGCATAAAGATGGAATTAATTATCGGTTTGTTCTAGCAGGACTTGATGAGAATGCAAGTGACCCGATGTACAGCAATGTCCAATCAGTAGGTCAAGACGAACAGATTGACTTTTCCTTTTCTCCTGACCCAAGTAACCATCAAAGAGCTGCAGGGCCAACACATGGCACTTTTTCCAGGCACCGCCTAAGCTGCTTTGCACCGCCACACCGCCGCCAGAAACAGATGTATTCCTGTGTGCAACTGAATATACACACCATCACCAAGGCATACACTCATACACACACTAGCATTGATCTGCCACCACCAAGACACACACATACACACACGAACATTTATTTATTACAAGATACGCATTGGCATTTATCTACCACCACCAAGACACACACACACACACACACATATAAGTATCATAACCTACCACAACCAAAATACACACATACTGGTATTAACCTGCCCAACCAACTCTCTCTCTCTCTCTCACACACACACAAACATACACACACACACACACACACATACACACACACTCACTCACTCACACACACACACACACACACACACACACACACACACACTTTTATGTGACCACACACACACACACACATACTGGCATTGACTTACCACCAAGACACATACCATTTGTGGTTAAACACATACACTGGTGTTAATCTATCACACCAAGATACCAATACACTGCCATACATTTTTGTATACCACCACCAAGACACACACTATATGGGTGACCAAACACACACTTGCTGCAACCCACTGGCACCACTGTTTTGATTTGCACCACAGAGGGCTCAAAGCCATGGTGTCCATAGGGTCACACTCAGGGATTCACACCATATCTCATGCTTTGCTGTTTGATAGGCTTTCCTTCTTTTTAGCTCAGAAATGTATCGGTCGCTTTAACGGTACAGGGACAGATTCAAGACAGAGCTGTAGTGTAACACAAGGCTTTATGCTCGATGCTGCCAAAACACCATCTTAAGAAGAAAAAAAAAATGACAACAGTATGTTTGCACAGCAGTCGCGATTAAGCAGATTATAGGATAAACATGAACACGCCATAAGACCTATGGTCAGGTACATACCAACTGCCGAAAATACAGTGTGAATAAAAACAATGACAACTGAGCATCGGTTCACATAATCCGCCTGGCAATTATTATTCCACATGAGACGTGTTCCTCTTTAAATGAACCCTCTGCAAAGTTTCAGTCACCTTGTACATTTGGTCTTGCAAACATGCTATCTGACACACAAAAGCCTTATGCATTGTTTTCCAGGACGGCTGTTCGCTCCTGGCGTCTACAAAAAGTCAAGCCACTTGTCTGTGCAATCAAATATTGCTCGGTGGTGGAGTTTGAACCGTGATTCAGCTGCTGACACTGGTCAACTCAATTGTTATCTATCCTTCCATCTCCTTTGTTGCTGTACATTGCATTGTGTTCCCAGATTTGCCTACATAATGATCGTTATTCTGTAGCCAACAAAAAGCAAGCAATACGAAGTCTCCATTGCGAAAACACACACACACACACACACAAATATCTATATCGAAATCTATGTGTACATCTATGTCTAAATATATGTGTATCTGTACATGTATATCTATATCATTACCTATATGTATATCTAAATATTTGCATCTATATCAATACCTACACATAATGTAGATTATATCTATATCTATATCTATATCTATATCTATATCTATATCTATATCTATATCTATATATATATAAATATCTATATCTATATCTATATCTATATCTACACTTATCTGTCCTGATGAATATTTGAAGAGTAAAACTACAGCAGACTGCAAGCCGGTGGTGAACTTGGCACATTCATTCAAAAAAAAAAAAAGGCTCAAGGGCCCCCAGCTGGTGTGGCTGTGTCATTTCCGCCTGCTCACTTTCTTTGGCTGCGAAGGTCGCTCATGAGAAGGCACGGCCCAAGAAGTCATATTTGCTCCCCAGTGCTGCTAAACATTTCATCAGCGTAAACTGGCAAACGACAGTTTGGTTGCTTTTTTTTCCTCCCTCCCCTCCCCCACCCCCCCCCCCCCTTTCTTTCCCTCTTGCAGTATGCCAATCAATAGATCATATCATACCACTACTATCCCTTGGACCCTCCCACAATCCAAAGCGCAAAGTACAATACACTATGAACGGCTCCTCGATGAAGATTCTCACTTTAGGGGAAAGAGAAATGGAAACATTTCTGTTTGTGTGTATCCAAGAGGAGAGAGAGAGAGAGATAGGAAACAATGATATAAATATGAATTAAAACATCAGAATATATAAACATATAGATAAAAACAGACAAGACAAAACAAATAGATAGATAGATAGAGAAGAGGTAGAAAAATGTAGAAACCTGCAAATACAACTTTGAAATATTGTACAAGCTGTTATATTTGAGTACAGATATTTTCGTGAAGAAGGAGGTGACAGACATTTTCGAGAGATGTTGTTTTTGCATACAAGATCAGGTGACTATATTTTTGCACTTTGTCAAATTTGCAACCTAAAAGTGATTTGCAAAAAAAAAAAAATTTAACCCTCGCAAAAATAACAGCTTTTACAGTATTTTTACAGGGTTGTAATTTCATCTGTTAAAGGGAAGATATAATAAAGCACAGAGAAAGGAGAAATATAATAAAGGACGGCGGAAAGGCGAAATATGGTTTACTAAAGGCAATACATGGTTTGTTTAGTGATTAATGTATGACTCTAAGACGCCAGACATGAATAATGAGATTGATTGAAGTTTTTTTTTTTTTTTTCCTAGGATGAAGAGAGGACAGGAAAGAAGCCAGCCAGGTTTACACCATTCCCGCTACATTGTGGCAGTTAGTGTGTAATGAGGCATCCCGAAATCAATACCGGTATTTGGAAGACTGGGTCGGGCTGTTTGGTTAGGAGATGGAGCAATGTGGAAAAAAGATGGAATGAAATTTGGGCAAAAAGGAAGCTATGCAAAGGCGACACTTAAAAACTAACCGACGGAGGATGGCTTACAGTCAAACACACAACAGAGCAATATAGGAATAACATATGTGCACGGGAGGGATACAAATATACAGAGAAGAATTGAGAAAGAAAAATGATCATACTGGAAACACTATCAGAGAATCAAGAAGAGTTTATACAGCTACACGTATCCCTGTATTGGGGTGCATACAATGTACATGGTTATGCACAAAACACAGAGCCACGTTAAGTAGACACAAATGAGAAAGAACATACGCATGTATACGCAGTCGAAAAGAGCAAACGAAAGTGGGGGGCAGATGTATTGCAGACAGGGCCTTGACAAATCAACATGGACAAAATGAAGATTTGCCCAAATGACTTTTGCATTTGCCCGAATACCAAACACAATTAAGCTCATCACACAAAATGTATTCTCCCGGCCTGGGATGAGTTGCATTTGGGATGAATGCAAATCTGGTTACACCCGGCTTGACCCTGGCTTCATCTCGACTTTCTCTTGACAAATGGTGGCCTGATCTTACAACTCCCTACTAGTATTCTTCTCCTCCAAGCAGATCAGTTTCACCTTGGCGAAATGATTTCATCACGGCTTCGGCTAGCTCTGAGCATCTGCGATTCATGCGTACTGACAAGTCACACAACAAGGGATATTATATGTATGCACGATACAAATTATGCATGTTTTGCAGGGGAGGAGATGAAAAAAATTAATATGAATCAGAAGCTAAATGAGTAGAGACGTTTGGCATACAGTTTGCTTGTGAGCGTCACTCAGGTACATACGCCTGTGGCTAATGTATGTGAGAATGATCTCAAGGTTGTTGGCTTCGTGACTTTTTGATCCTCTGTCATTTCTCTTGCTCCTCACATCCATGACTATGCTGCACTCCCCATGAAGAAAATGGTAAGACCCTATCTCTTCATTTGTGTGTGTGTGTGTGTGTGTGTGTGTGTGTGTGTGTGTGTGTGTGACTCTCAACACTTGACTAAGAATTCTTCCTTCATTGCTTGTCAACAACAACAAGAAGAAAAGTTTATCACTCTGATTGGGTCAATAATGAAGTTACAAAGAATGCTGGCTTCACCAGCTCTAAGAAATAAATAAATAAATAAATAAATAAAATAAAAAATAATTAAATAAAAAAATTGGGGAACACCTGAGCATCATATTTAAGCTCCTACCATCATTGGTAAGTTTGATATACATACAGAAACTGAATGAGGATAATCAAGATGAAGATTACTAAATATCAATAAAGTGAAATCTATACCATTTATACCAGGAAGCATATGATTTTTCAATAGTTATATTGGGTAAGTATTTTGGTTTACAATATTTAGTGTTTTTAAATTTGTGAATGTCAGTTAACTAACGGAAACAAATTGCTGCAATAGATTACCCGTATCTTTTAAATAGGCTACAATTTAAAGGACAAGTCCACCTTCATATACATGCGGATTGAGTGTATGCAGCAATATTTGTAGAACACATCAGTGAAAGTTTGGGGAAAATCTTACAATCCGTTCAAAAGTTATGAATTTTTAATGTATCTGCACAGTCACTGCTGGATGTCAAGACTACTAGAGTGTATAATACCACATGCGTACAATGATATAAGGAAAATATAAAGAGAATTTCACAAAATTTTACTTTTTAAAAAAAGTGCATATATCCTTGACTCATCACTGATGTATGTTAAGGGTAATATCATTCCCCCTTGCCTTCGGAAAGAGGGAAGTCAAGTGTTCTTTTATTATGCGAGAAAAGTAAAAATATCTTGAATTTTCCTTATACTTTATGTTGTCGTACACATGTGACATCACAAGCTGTAGTAGTCTTCTCATCCAGCAGTGACAAAGCAGAAACTTCAAAAATTCATAATTTTTGAACGGATTGTCCGATTTTCCTCAAACTCCTGCTGATGTGTTCTATTAATATTGCTGCATTCACTCAATCCACATGTCTATGAAGGTGAACTTGTCCTTTAAGCTACAACCAAAGCAACGATGCTTGGTCCTCAAACTTCAGTCCAACTGCACATGGGTGCCTTACCTTTCAATTAGATATGTTAAATTTGAAAGGGGAACTGTTTGTCTCCTGATCAATGAATTCATTTCTTTTTCTTCATTTCATTCTTGAAATGCACTACAATGACCATAGCAGTGCTGTGGCAATTAAAATGTTTACCTCTTGTAATGAAATGACTAATTGACTAACATTTCAAACTTTTCATTCTGTAGTAATAAACAAGATTTTCTTTTCTTTTCTGATATTTGCTCTTCTATGTAGGTAACAATGTTCTGTCAATCTCCTTCCCTTGCAACACAAAGTAAAGCAACTGTAAAATGAACATGTTCTATTAAGAAATATGCTTACTTCATAGTTTGTTTGTTTTTTCCAGAAAAACTTCTTACAATGTCTTTCTTACTAAAATATGAGCCTTGATGAAATCTTTCCTTTTTATCCTTTAGTTTGTTGGGATTTCAGAACACTAACGAAACAGTGACAGACACGCAAGTTCTTGGTCAATATACCACAACACAAGTCTGCGTTCATACGAGTGCACCATCCATGGTTGTACAAGAGACGAAATGTACACATTGCTCATGTATATTTCACATAATGTAGCATGTGTACGTATTGAGTCTGGACTCTGGAATCTAGCAACTTACAAGCAGCACAATATGCACACTGGATTGCAATGTACACAGTCACCCCTTGCATACCTCCGCCTCAGCCAGCTCTCTAATTAAACCTGAAACTCCCCTCGCTCTGTTCTCGTAACGGACAGAAACACGCATGGGTCACCTTACCGAATGAGAAGCGGCTTCAGTCGGCTGAGGAAGTCGTCAGCTTGCCACTATATCCTAGTTCGGGGTAGATCCACTCGGAATGCGCTAGGCTTGCGACAATGATGGGGGGTTTTGAACCCCTCCTAGATGAGCTTCCTCGGGAGCGTGGGGGTCCCACATCTAAACCACCATGCTAAGAACAGCTCAGCAGGGCGCAGGCAAGCACCCCAGCACACAGTACACACACACAAGCTTGTGTGAGGCGGGGAGGCCCGCGGCAGGCAAGCATGTTATCACCATTATCTGAGATATGTTAATATGTCAACATACGAACCCGGCTAGAGGGACGGTGTCTTTATTGTCATATCTCTAGGGTAGGCTGAAAGCCGGCAAGAGGGATGGGGACTAAGAGAGAAAGAGCTAGGGTGAGGTTAAGGTGATATAGAAGATAGGCCAGTAGAGACAGGAGATTAAAAGAAACAAGAACGCTGAAGAGAAACCATGGCTCATATAATACAGATGTAAGAGTAGGTGGATAGTTGTATACAGATTTGAATTTCTGCAAGAGAAATATCATATAGACACACAGCCAAGAAAGGAATAATCCCATAGGATGTGGTTTGCCTTAGATCCAGCCTCAAATAAGGACACTTAATGTGGTATTTCTTCACGGAAACAAAAAGATAAAGCATGGTACGCAGACTGTGACAGATCTAGGTCATCAAAGGGGAAATTATCCAACCAAGTTTTGGAAAGGACTGCCTATAAAGTTTATAATCAGAATAATCACTATCAGCAAGTTTTCAGATACGTATGTAAATTGAAATGTAAAAGAGAGCTACCGAACCAAGTAGACTTTGTTTATTCAATACACTTCTGGTTCTTAACCCACTGAAGACTAGCCCCAAGTAGGTTGTATACTCAGGCAGGTGTCTTTAGAAGGCAAACATGTGTTTCAGCAAAATCAACTTGTCCTAAATTGGTAAGTGTTTTGACAATCAAAACTTTCTTACTAAACCTTTTCACTCAGTGTATACACAACTCTCTCTCTCCGTACAAATGTTGGTAAATTTAAGAGCATTAAAACAAATTATGAGATCAACTTTTAACCCTTTATCAGGTTTGCATTCTTAGGCGCACTGCAACCCGTTTGATAGATCTTGAGGTCAAAGTACAGTACAAACATTAAGAAAATATCAGATGTCACTTATTATGCTAAGTAGCGCTGCCATGGTTGTGTTTCACTAACTCAAAATTTCTGTACGTGTTGAGCTTATTTGCACCGTTCACATCCAAACAGCACTTGCTCATCTGATCAGTTCATCAGTGTTAAAACATATTACACAGATATATTACTCTTTAAAGAATCAATTAAACCTTCTCCATGATAATTGATGCAATTTATTTCATCCTTACTGTGCCCAGACACTATAGCCTAATGGGATGGTATAGTTTTGGTTAAGATGGAGCTAGAGGTGTCCAACTTTTTTATGTGAGACAATGAGAAACCTCTTATGAAATATGAAAGAGCATACAATTCTAAGATGACTTCAAAGTTGACTTGATGAAAATTGGTTTTGAAATGGCTGAGATATCCCCCCCCCAAAAAAAAAAAAAAAGGTCATAATGAAAGGTGGGACTCAACTTTTATTAGGACCACTTTGTTTTCCTTTGTTTTTGCCAAGCTATTTACATCAGTATTCAGTTATCCCTCCAAACTATGACTAATTTGTAAGGTTTGCAAGCCCAGTCTGGTGTACATTTGTAGCAATATGCCTCAGTGCCATAGGGATTAGGGGATGAGATAATCTCAATTCCTTGACAACCAGTTTTCACACAACTTGTATTTTACAAAATAGTTACGTTCACACGCAGTTGCCAAACTTGAAGTCTAGGTCAAAAAAATTAACCGTCGATGATTAGCTCCACTCGTGAATTCACGACGCAGGTTCACACGTGCACCTAAACTTTGAGTTACAACTTACGAGCGAATCCCACTCGATGATTACACCGGAAGTACAGAGTCTTTGCTAGATGACCTTATGCCCATACAAAATAGCGCAGCTGGAGGTTGACTCGGATGAGAATGAGAAGTGAGAAGTGAGCTAACTCACAAGCTTATTGATTATTGTGTCCACACAGAGCGAAACTACGAATGGGGACCCCCCCCCCCCATGTGGCTCTTGGAGAGAGCGTAAACCCTAAGATGTCTCGTGGTTCTAATCATCCACTAAACTTTAAGATTGCTAACTTTCAAATGCATCCACACAGTGCTAAACTACAAGCTAATCATCGAGAGTTAAGTTTCTGAGCTAAACTTAAAGTTCGGGAACAGCGTGTGAACCTAGATGTAACTGTTGTGTCTAAAGGTGAGGAATAGCACTGCAGTGTGAGTACAATACGGCAATCAAAGCACAGTGAGGGTTATCTATTAAGAATTGATGGCTTTACATAAGGGTCATTCCATGGGGTTGGGTCTTCTCTAGATTTTCATGTTGTGTAGGGAATAAAAGTCATATTCTGAAAAATTTATCAAATATTTGTCTGTGATTTGCAGTTATTCTCGGAGAGAAATGTGTGAAGAATTATTTGATGAAAAAAAAAACAAGCCTTTGTACAAATGTATTTTGTCTATGACTGTTTCACTAATGATGTCCCATGGTTTTTTTGGGTTTATGTTGTGACATAAATATATGCCATTTTCATGGCAATGTAAAACAGGAATATACAACCTTTCAGCATTATGCCTATCATAATAAAGAGAGGCAAGGTGACTTCTACAAAGACTATAAGGCACATAAACATTTGTAACAAAATAAGAACACCAGAGCATCTTCAAGCAACCTCATACCTATGTTACAAACGAAGTCCATGGCAATTTTTGTTGTAACATAGGTATAGCATGGTTTTACATGCACTTCCAATCATAATATGATCAGAAACTTTATTTCTATAATGAGATTTATATTTCAGGAGTATTCTTATCCAAAAATTAGCATCAAAATCCTCCAAATAAACGAGAAAATACGGAACATATCACCGTATGTCAGTGCGATGTCCGGCCTCTTCGTGTAACGTAGGTAAGGAAAGACACGTCTCGCGATAAAAAGAAGAGCTACTAACTTCAGCAATCATATTCATGTCACTGGCAGTCCTCCCCCAATGGCAGAAAAACTAGTCACAGCCAATATACACCTACCTGGACAGCGCAAAATCTGTTTTTCTGCCGTTGTCCATGTAACGTAGGTACAGCAGTTTTAATGTTTCTGATGTCAATTGGTAAGCTTTTACGCTATTTCACGAAAATAATAACATTTGTCATATTCTGTAACTCTATTAGAGGAAAAAAACGACATCTAAACCTCTGAACTGGCCAAAAACACTGTGGAAGATGATACTGTAGTCCCACATACTGAGATATTTGTTACAAGTTGATGTTCATAATTTTGATTGCCAAATTTTCCGTCCATGCCGGTCTCTGCAAAAGGAGCATTATATTCCTCTCTTAGAAAACCATACAAAAGTATATCAGTGTATCTTCACTGCAATATAAAATTGTTTTATCTCCCGATTATTGTGAATTTTTGGACCCTTTTGTCATTAGGTATCTACCAAGGTAGACGTGCTAGAGTTAGTATTAATCACTATATACTAGTTGGAAAACGTAGATGTCCAGACTACATCTGAACTAGAGAAATAGAGTTTGCCTTATTTTGCTGGTGATATTGAGGGATCTAGGAGCTGTGAAATTCTTTCTCTGTAACAGATTTACATCGAAAATGTCAATATTTTCCTTCCAAGATTTCACTGACCTGTTAGATGCTCTGATGAAGTTAACATTTCACAAGGATTCACCATTTCCATTCCATGTTCACCCACTGTGAAGTCTCAAAGCTAAAATGCCAGTGTCCTATTCAGTTTGGGTGGGTAGTGGGTAGGGAAGGCTTCAATAAAATTATAAACCACAATCAAAATTGGACTATTATTGCTCTACACTATCATTCAAAAAGAGGGCGACAATTTCGATGGGGGTTGAATAAAAAATAGGGCCTAGTATTATTTTGGGAGTCTATAGGACCATAACCGTAACCATAACCCTGACCCTAGCCCTAACCTTAGGTAGGACACTGGGAGCAGCGACCTGCCCTTCCTAGCTTACATCTGAAAACAAGTTTTTAGCATAAAGTATGAAAATTATATTTTCCTATGTTTTACATGCTATATTATTATTATTATTTACATCATTTCAAGCATAACCCATTTTTTTTTTTCAATTTTGGTGGGCGGTACACATGGAACTCTAGCTAATGGGTATGCCAAGAGGTAGAAATGTAAGCAAAATTGTTAAAATTATTTGATTTCATTCATAAACACACAGATACATCAACGGGAATATATAGTCAACCCCGACAAAAATGTTCTTTTAATTTTTCTATTCTATTTCTCTTTACACCTTTTGTTCAGTTTGTTGATGAATCTGCCATGGCTCCTCCTCTGCCACCATTACGTGTTAAACTACATGAAAGAGTGAAAAGGACATATCCACAGCACTCCACAAACAGAGAGGAAGCCAACAAAGCAACACCCAAGAAGAGCGAATGTAACAAACTAGACAAGAAGAAAACTGCACAGAGGGAAAATGGACAGAAGAAAAACAAAAATCGAGGGCTAAATGGACACTGGACAAAAGAGCAGAAATTAATTTCAAACAAAGAACATAGAGAAGACAAGAAGACTTGTATAATTTCTCTTTATTAGTTTTCTTAGTTAGTTGACAACTAGTTGATGATGTTGTTAGTGTATATAAGGTCAAATTGTGTAAAGCTTCACTTTCTTCTTCTTCTTCTTCTGATCAAGTCTGCCTTCTTTCATACCAGAGTTACAAAGAATTGAAGTCTGTGTAACATAGGTATTGTTCCACAGGTGTGCAGTAGATATAATTCCAAAGAACTGTTACAACAGTGTTATTTGTGGGAACATACATAAAGTCTATATGTGTAGGTTTTAACATCTCACACCACAATAAAGGAAATCCGTTGATATGTCGTAGTGTACCTATGTTACGAAGACATACTGTCCGTGTAACATAGGTAGTACACTGTTGGTGAGGTTGTTGTCTGAAAACCCCTGATTATAACAATAAAATCATGTTTTCACTTGAATACCCATACAAATCACTTGCTTCAATTGTGGTCTTTTTAAGAATTTTGTCATTGTGTCACTCTTGATGAAAAAGTTAAACCTTTGATTGAAATTGTTAATGGTTTGTAAAAAAAAAACATTTTAATAAAAGTGGCTTGCAGTTGTCATCAGAACATACAATCTTACTAATAATGATCTCATGCGCCTGTTAAATAACATGTTGATGTGCTATGGATGAAAAAAACGTGGATGTGTTCATTGTTATCATTTCAGAACACAAAATTATGAAGGATGTCAACAAATGAAGTCCGTGTAACATAGGTATTTTGGCATACCTGTTTACCCATGCTGACTGAAAGTGTGCAAAGTAATAAACAGATTTCTAGTGGAATAAGTTGAAGAATGGGAGTAACAAATCAGGGGGAAAAAGGAAATTTCAATTTACCCAACTTGAATTTTCAACTTGTATGTCACAATTTCAGTCCCAACCCCATGGAATTACCCATAACTCTTAAACTATATGCAGCAGGGAAGCACATGCGAAGGCAACCAATCAAAATGGTGGGAAAATGGTTGATTACCTTGCAGTACGTGACACCTCACACAGCAGGGCTGACATGTTAACGGACAACAAGACAGCCCATGTTTACCATAAACCGCACTTTGACTACCGTATCAGAAGACGGATTTGAGTAAATAACAGAAGGAACAAGGGTGAAATATAATCTTTAAGAGATTGACGTTATCTCGTAGACCCATGATGACCGCATGAAAGGTGAACGGTTGGGTATTGTTTATGACCAGTACAGTTCATTTTATTTTTCTAATCACATTAAAGAAAGATAACTCAACAAGATCTGGCAGTCAAGTAAAGTGTATGCATACATGTATATGAAACTTAAACAGCAAGACTCACAAACTTAGCTTGACTTTTGAGCCCATGGTCCAAAACTTTCCCTAGAGAATCTTTATCTGGTATAAATACATATACACCAAGTTTCACAAAAGTACCTTCAGGCACTGCATCTATAGATATGTGGGGAAATAGTGAAATTTTGAGACTTTGACTTCGAGCATGTGAACCTAAACGGGCACAACTTCGTCCACTCGTACACATGCAAAGTTTCGTTAGGATACCTCGATTGATTTTTAAGTTACGCTATCCACAAAATTGATCAAGGAAGGATGGACTGACGGAAGGACAACCCAAAAACATAATGCCTCCGGGAGCATTGGGATAATCATCGATTAACTGCTCGAATTTGGCCACCATGATAGCAGTGTGTATCTGTACACCATACAAACACCAGATGGTACTACACGACACCGTAAACCTGGGTATGACGGTACCCTGGGGTACAGCGTGGTGCCTCCTATATCCATAAATACAGAGGAAGATTGGGAAAGGGACAAAGAGGGTGAAAGACCAGAGCTTGAGTCTCACGCATTCTGCGTGAGACTCAAGCATTTAGGGTCTGTCTCACGATCTCACGCATGGCACCCATTTTTCTCACGCATCTGGTGAAGTCTGCAATTTGGGCCAAAAATAAAGAGCATATCTCAAAGGATTAAAGTGATAGTTGCAATTGAAGGTGTATTTCCCTTTTGCCTTTCAAAATTTGTAAAAAATAGTCACTTAAGTATGCACCAGATATCATCATTAAGAGCTAATAATTAAAAAAAGTTCCCTACCATGGGAGGGGGACACCCTCCTCTTTCGCGTGCGCATGCGCGTGAGCGCCGAGAAGCCAAGTCATAAAAATCTCACTCATAAAAGTTTTTTGAACTTGGCATCTCTGGAAAGACAGAATATGTTGTCAATCATTTCATTGTATGATCCTATCCTTATCTGAAAGGGTATTGTGATTCATGTTCTGTAACCCATCAGACTGACTCAGCACACGAGCAACATCATGCTTTTTGCAAACTAAAGCATTTAATGTGATTCCCAAACCATACATGTACATACTTTTTTCACTCATATAATATCCCTGTGACCATTATTACACACATGAGAATTTATACACACACATGCACACACACACACACACACACACACACACACACGCACAACAACTGCAACAATGACAATAATCATTATAATAACAACAACAATAACAACAACAACCCTTAATGTAAAGTACCCATGTTCATTGTAAGACAGAAATCGCCACACAAATATCTGGGTTATGCTATACTGCATAAATATAGACTATCCTCTGTCCTCGGTTATTTGAGAACTTTATCGAAAATAATGAAATCAAAGCTATACAGCTTGACTAGAAATGGCACGACTGGATTTCTCAATTTGCAATGATTTCCTATCTGATAATGTAACAAAGAGGATTGAAGTATCATTTCTTATTCTGTCAGCATCAATAATACTGAGAATCTCTCATTTTTGTTGTCAGTTGCCGTCACCAGGTCTAAGATTTCTTGTTCAGTCTGCACCCTTAGTACTCCAACAACATCAACAAATAATTCTGTTTACAGCAATCCCATTTTTCAGAGCTGCCAAGTCTCCCTGATTCTGCAGGAATCTCCCTACAAATGTCAAAATCTATTCATGTCTGAATAAGAGAATATCAAAATCTCCCTGATTTGGGAATTATTTTTGCCCACTGAAATGCATGTAACACTCAGATATCTCCCTGATTGCTGTGTGGAATCTCCCTGATTTGGATGTGGGAATGTTGGCAGACCTGTAGTGAGTCAGTCTTACTGGAATAAAGGCTCTATAAGCATGGCTTTCTTAGAAGCGCCAGCACAAGAAGATGGATTCAACAGAATTTTGGCAAGCTTCAGCCAACTGAATGCAAACAGGGGCCTTTAATCACAGCAGAGAAAATCCAATGCTAGTCTCTGAAAGCCTTAGAATTCTATATGGTTCCGGTTATGAAAATAGACATTAGCTCAAATAATTACATACTGGTTAACTGCAAAAATTGATAAACATACCTGATTACGAGAATTACTCCAGAATTTGATCAAGTGGAGCACCAAATTAAAAATAAATCATACGGCTATTTGACAAAATCATGTTTGCTACAAATGCAATATTTAGGTGCAGCTCATTTATCATTCTGTAAACAGAAAATTTATATATAAATGTGTGATAGATGGACAAATAGATAGATAAATAGATACGTAGATAGATAGATAATGAGATAGATAAATACAGAGAGAAAAAAAATATTAATTAAAGCCAAAATTTCAATTGCCAAGTAACATATTTGTCCACGTCTTGGTGCATGGTAAATCGTGGCCCTTTTTGGACGCAATCTTCAAGGGACAAATGAAGTTCTGCCTAGCACGATTTTCGATCAGTTTTCAAACACTTCACTTCAATTTCATTTGTAACTCGATCCAAATCAAATTCAAATTTCATTTCCAACAGCTTCCTCTACATATCACTTGGGGCCTATCTGCATAATAGCATTTCTGGTGCTAGGTCATTTATGAAATGCTCACTGAAAGTTTTCACGGAAAAGCAATATGATCATTTAGGGTATATGCTACCGTTGTGTCTTATGTTCCACTATTACAGCATATATGAATAGCAACCAAATAAAATCATGATTTATAATGATAAAATTACATCGACTAGACACGTGCAATATTAGTAAACAGGAGCCCACTACTTCACTGTCATCATTCATTTAATATACTATCTACAGTCCTGCCATCACACAGCATAACATCGCTATCATATCATGGCAGTGTTCATCCTCAGAAAGCACACTGGGTTCTCTGTTGCACGGATTAAGTTTAGAATGTTTCCAGGAGCACGTTTAATAATTTTGTGACCATTTTTACAAGACAAATGGATGTACAGTGTAAGATCTCATTCACACATTCACTGATAACACGAATAAATCTGCACCTTCTTAGCAACTATAATCAGAATGTCAAAATTCTTCAAATGGTCCTCATGCATTATGAAATAAAAGAAATGTTCACAAATACAATACATATTTACTGATGAAACCTTTCAGCAGTTGTGTTCATAGGCCCTGATCAATTAAGAAACTCTCGATAATAGTACCATATTAGTACATCCTATCACCATATTTATAGGGAAAAACAGTCAATTTATACATTACAGAAATGGTGCCTTTTTATCATCAGATATGATGATGGTTTACCTTTTTGAAGTGACAGGGTCCAAAGCTTTCTTAGTGGAAACATGTAACAATACGGGTAAAATGACAACAAATTCAAACCTAGAGCTAGCTGGGTCTGGTACAGAGGAATTCAATTGTGGTTGCAATGGTATCTTCTACTGAGGACATTAAGAGATAAATGTGCATCACAAACTTGTCACAACTTGTCAGCGAGGTAAAATGACAAAAGCGACGGTGTACGCCTGTCTCCTCCAGGGGTATGCTCACTGCTGTTCTAACTGGGTTGTCCCTGCCAACTATTATGCCTGACAACTCATCTCAATTCAGGTCACTTCGGAGTGGTTTATCAAAAGACATTTTAACGCAGCAAGAGGCGAATTGCAGAAAATATAACTACATCAAACATTTCAAAACAGCACACATCATAGAATGACACTTGGAAATCATCGATCAAAACTGATTACATTTTACACTTAGCGACTACAGCATGAAGCATCGCAGGAGAAGGATAAAAAAAGAAAAGAGCAAATGGAAGATGGGAGTAATAAGAGAAAATGAGAGATGAAGAAAGGGAAGAGACAACAAAAAGGGAAGAAAAGAGAGAGAGGGAGGGAAGGCTAGATGGAGGTGAGACAGAGAAAATAGGATAGAAAGAAGGAGTGAAAGAGAGTGACAGAACGTGGGACAGAAATGCCATCAGTCCCGCATAAGGGCCTCATGAGTCGGCCAAATCTCATGACGGATGGGAGAAGGGATCATTCCCTACAGACAAGGGGATTCATTCACGATTTGGAGATCCCTTCAAATTAATTTTCCTGGATTGCAACGTGTGCATGTATAGTCCCGTACTGGTATGTGTGCGCATGCATGCGTGCACACACACACACAAACACACACACACACACACATACACACACAAACACCAACACACACACACAAATAACCTCACATCATAATACATTCACAAACAACACACACATAAACAAACATACTAACACGCTCACTCGCGCACACACAGACACACACACACACAAACTCAAAGGCCGGACCAAATCATTACCTTGTTCAGCTCAATGCAAGGTATAGGCTGAAATGGAAGAGGAGCAAAGAGGTGTATACCCAGTAGTGCTGCGTTACCCGCCCCACAAAAGAGAGCTCTATGAAATGCCAAATGTCAGCAGGTCTAAGGGGTTACATCGCACACTGCAGCCGAGATGCTGGGCCCAGCTGCCGTTGAGGAGCAAGGACGCGAGGGCCTCATCACATCTCGGAGCTGACAGGAGTAACTGGTGAAAGGGGTGGCAATGGTGTGGGCTGTCATCACACTGACAGTAGTACTCATTCCAAAGTCTGGGTCATCTTGCTCGGCCTTGTTCACATCGGACTCGGATTCTCCTAACTCTTTCTTTCTCTCTCTTCAGTCGAGTGCAAGAAGGTCATAGATGGTGTTTCAACATCATGGACATAAAACTCTTTCACATCTTCACTAGATGATCTGCACTTTGATCGTGTCATCACGATTCTCTACACTTCCTCTTCTTTCTTTTGTTCTCTTCAGCTTCTCAATGACTTTTGCTATCTTTCATTATTTCCTCTATGTATTTGGCTAGTTTTGTTCATTTTTGTTATTACTGCTTCCATTTCCTTTTCTGCATACTATTACAAATTTTGTTTCTCTTATTTGTTCTTTGATTTTCTTGCTGTTGTCTTTGAACCCTCTACATCATACACTAAAATTGCTACTTAATATCATCATTTTTCATTGAGGTACACAATGTCTGACATTTTTTAAATCAAAGAGCATTCCATTATAAACTCGACAAGATGATTAGGCCTACAAATGTACTTGATGACTACAACAGACTTGCAAGTAAAGCTTGTTACTTTTCTGAACTGTAAATACAGACACCTTATGCCCATCTAATCCCCATCTTGGCTACTTGCTTCTCCCGTTCTGATCCAGCAGCACTGCATCCTTGTCTGTCTGATGGAGTGCCCGCCTCAAGGGATGCCATTTACTCAGGAAGGCAGGCAAACACGACCAAAACGTCTCACACGAGACACAACTTGAGGGCAGCAAACAAGAAGCAGGAAAGGGTTCAAAGGGACGCCTGCTTTCACTGCAGTACATACTCATGTAGTCAAGCCTTCCAGTACAGATCCAAGTTCATGGTCTGCGTTCATACCACCAATTATTACACATGTTGTTGTGGGTTCGGTGGATTGGCATTATACACACTATAAACAGGCCCAGGATTCAAGACTCAAGTACATGTATGCTCCCTTCTGCCCAAGTACATTATTAGTTGTCTGGTAGGAAGTCACCTGTTATTGTGGTTGGCCATAGTACGCACGTACACCATGGCTGCTAGATATGCTCCCTCGGTGTGCACTGGGTGCCTGCACCCTCCCCCCCCCCCCCCCCCCACACACACACACCCAAGGTGTGGCTTAGATTCCACTATGGTAGAGCAAATCAATGTACTGAATACAAAACCATGCACTATATACTGTTCTTTTATTTTAAAAAAAACAAGACTTGAGAGACAATGTTTGCAAGTGGTTAAATTCATGGTTAAAAACCATCATGAAAGAATGAGAAACATATTATTACCTCTTTTCAAGTCGCAAAGTTAGCCATTTTCCTTCTTGGAGATGATATTTACATTCCATTTGCAATGTTCACAGCAATATTTTCTGTTGCTGATTTTGTGAATATCAGTCAACTGAAATTCTTTGCAGAAAGTATAGGCACCACAAAGCAATTTATACAGTTTTCTGCAAGCATATATGGGATCATCATTACTTTGTATACAAATTGCCATTTATAAATTCATGGAACCTTCTGCTAAACACTTGGAAATTAAAATGCATAACAGGGTAAGCTAGGAATCACATCAGATTGGTCAATTTACATCTAGAGAGAATTGCCAGATCTATACAAAAGGCAGAAAGGAGTGAAGAAAAGGAGTGTCGTTCCTACTGGCTGACAAACAAAATGTTTGCAAGCAGCCAGAGTCATGCAAGCCAAAGTCACACTGCCCGAAACTTCTCCCACAGTTAGAGCTAGCCAAACAGAGCCAAAGTGGTTGCCACGGCCAACTCTTTCACAAGGTCATTCAGGGGGCAGCCTAAATTCTTTGACAAAATACTGCACAATCTAAAAAAACAAAACAAAAGAAAACAAAAGAACAAGAAGACAACATACAAGTTCACACACAAACACACACATGTATATGCACACACACGGACACACTAAACACAAAAACGCGACCACACTAGTAAATCTTGGAATTCCACCAAAATGCACAGTGGATTGTCGATGCATGTGATGTCCACACATCAAATTGGTGAAGAAGAGAAAAATGCAAGGAAGGGATTTTGAGAGATGAGCACAAGAAGCAATAACCTTTAAAAAGCTTGGGGGTTATGCTTGGTCAAGGGCATGGTAGACTGAATTCTACCACACGCTGAGCCATGAGTACACATCTAACACAGACAAACATGTACTTGGCTCTTCACAGAATAGCTGGTAAAGGGTGTTGACTGTTTACAGGAATAAAAGTATACCACCTTCAAAACAAAATGATGGAGAACACATTCTGGTCTCCTTTGAAATGCCTTCTGTAGAAAATTTATGATGTTTTCTCGAGTAAATTCCTTCAAAAAGACAGTGTAAAACATTTGCATACATTGCCAATACCCATCATTACAATAAGTTTAGGTATGTTATATTCTTCTACATCAAAACGTCTGTTGCCACTAAACCCATAGTGTTCGGGACAACTTAACGGCCTTCTCATTCTCAACAGACGAAAATGCTTCTTTTTAAAAGAAGCATCTTGATCTTCAATTTTCACAGATTAGAGGGATTATTTTGTTTAACATCAAGAGTAATAAAACTTTCTTTCTATTCCTCACTTTTTCCTTGCAGCACAACTGCCACTGACAAAAGTAGAGAAAAAAAATAGTACATAGCGTTTATATACAAAGATGGAGCTTTATGACAATCAAACATGAATGATGAAAAATTACATACCACATGAGTAAGGATATAACTGGAGCCTGAGTTGATGGAGCGAAGAACACAAAAAAATAGTATCATGGACTACGTGCACGTTTCAATCTGCGTTGGTCACCTCCCATGTATAATTCCCAAACAATCATGCATAATTGAACACAATATCTCCCATTTATCTACAGCCCTTTGAATAATTCATCATTTGCTGACATTTCGATAAAGCAGAAGCTTTCTTCGATTTTTGACTTCCTTGGCCCGTCATTGCTGCTGCAGTTGGCATCACATTTTAAGAAGTGTTCAAGACATCACTTTATATCTGTCTTTTCTCGGCAATGTTTAATGTTTACACAAATTTAACCCCCCCCCCCCCAAAAAAAAAAAAAAATACAAAATTTGTTAAACTATCAGTTGACTCATCCTACTTGGAATCAAGAAAGAGTATTTGTAGTTTTATGGGCCACAAATGACCACATGAGGGCATTAACTACAGCAAGTGTCTCACAAATGGCAGTGTTTCAAAATTGGCAGTGTCTTTAATCCCTACAGTGCCAATGTGGTACCCGGTATGAAGTTAATTCTGGATACCTTAAATAATACTGTATAAACCACAGATTTTTGCGTGCATGAACCTTTTACACATTATGCTGGGAGCCAAGATTTGCGAAAATAAAATGCACATATGAAAGTGTTTGTCTACACATTGCAGTGAATGCCAGTGGCGATTCACAAAGTTTATGCTGCAAAACAGGCCGTCTGCTCTAATTCATGAAAGTTTCATGCCACAAATGTTTCTGGTTTACAGTATGATGGTATGGTAATGTGTGTACATATGTGTGTGTGTGTGCATGCATGTGTGTGTGTGTGTGTGTGTGTGTGTGTGTGTGTGTGTGTGTATGCATGTGCGTATGTGGGCATGTGGGAAGGACAATCACTGCAACCTTGATCTTGCTCAGACTGAAGTCATTGTCGTGCACGGGGAAGTTTACCATATTCAAGCAATTATGCACCAGTTCAAGGGTTGTGTCAAATTGCCGACTTTCCAACACTCACCCTACATCCAGCCTCCCCATCCCCCCCCCCCCTCCAACTACCACACCCCAATCACACACGCCAATCACGTGTGTGTCATGGAAAACATTGTCTTGTGTACAAAACAACAATCTTCCAGATCTCTACCAACTTGCACTGACCAGACCACAAGGTGCCCACGTGGGAACGCTTACTGCACCATCCTGGCATTTACATTGTATGTCACACAGGAAAATACCACTTGACTAGCTGTCTAATTCATCAATGGAGTTTCTAGTGATGGTGCCGGCCCGCAGTTGTTGGGGGGGGGGGGTAGGTGTACTTCCATCCCAGGAAGACTAACAAAAGTAGGAAGTTATCAATGATTGTTTTACCAGTAAAAACAATTAGCAGGAACACAGAAAGACAGAGGTCATGACTGGTTTTGAGACCTCTATTTTCCCTTCTTTACAGTGACATCATACTTTATCTGAATCAGTTCCACAGTTCAACTCAACTTATCAACAAGGGGAAATAAAGAACAGAGCCTTTGCATGATAGCTTATCTGCAAATTCAATTCATTGTGTAATGACATATGGTTAGTAGGTCAAAGTGATACACCAATACATTTGATGACTGTAGCCCAATAAATAATTTCTAATTAGATTGAAGTCCTCATGAAATGATGAAATACTGTATCATAGCATGAAAAAGTTAAGTGATAAGTCCAATTAGTATATTTTGCACACATTATTCATTGTTTTACCCATATCACTCAAAATTCATTTTGACCATGATGCTTCTATCTGAACAATATTTACATATTAAGGCACTAAGAGAAAGGTTTGTAAGAAAAAATACTTTGTATTCAGATTTCAGTATTGTTATAACATCTGCTGGGTCTATTACAAGTGCAATTACTAGTTGGATATGATAAGCTTTTAAACTTTACGTGCATATAATTACACTGAATTTTGACATGGAGAACCCATGCTTACTTCTACAAAAAAAACAACAACTTGTGTTTATAAATATGAACTGAATAGCAACAATTTTTGCAATGGGAATATTTCACCAAAATTTGCACAAAGCATTTCTTTTTGAAATATTATGACTGGATATAATGCACATAGCATATAAAATCTCAGTCCCATCAATTCCATATCAAATTCAGATGTCACCACTTTGAAACATACGCTCCCATCAGTTGAGGGCTATTTGATGGTTTCCTCGTTGAAAGATGCCAGACAGGTTCCGTATGTGGTTACACCACACGATTCCCTCCCAAGCCAAATTTTATTGAATCGTCATGGCAATGTGGTGCGTGGACGAGCCTTCTGGCATTCTATTTCAGTATCATACACACCAAAATCATTATCCAGCCCAGGACGAATATTAGACATTCTCATAAAGCTGTCAATTTGAATAACTGTGAATCATGGAGGAAAAAGACAGATTGTAGCAAGTATTTGAAAGGAATGCCGGACCTTGCCAAATGAACAGGTAGGAAAAGATGTTTCTCCGACCTTTGACGAAGGGTCAGTCAACTTGCTGTCTTGGGACATGTGACTGACATGTGATCGTAGCAAAGCGTACAAAGACTTTTCTACGGGGCCACGAGTCGGAACCCGAGCATGGAGATCTCTTTGGTTCATGCTGTACTTTCTCACACTCTAGATGCGACTTTGGACCTCACTTGTTGGTCTATCTAAATGATAGAGCACTATCCGTCCCATTCACTTACTGATAGTGGGCACTTTTATGATGTATGGCTGTGAACAAACATATGTCATTCTATATTTCATCATGTGCACGCCAGCACCAACAGTGAATCACTGGAAGGATTGCAATGAATTCCACAATTGTTCAAAGCCAATTTTTAAAACTATTATTTGAAAGGATAATGTACTCATGGATAAAAGGCACATAAAGTATAAAAAAGGATCATCCCATTCCTGAAAATATCTCAAGAAAGAAATTTTGCTGACACCTAATCTTAAAGATTTAATTTTCAAGGGAGTGTCCCACTCGATGAAACTACAGAACCGGAAGAAATTTTTTACTTTCACGTAGCCCTAGCAATAAACGTGATCATGGTGTGATGATACAGTAGTGAACAAAATGCACTGGAGGTTGACCTGGAAGCTGAGGTGAAATAGGGTTCAGGGGGAGAGAGGTCACGCTAAATTTCAACTTCGATGATTAGAATCGTGTCCACACGATGCTAAACTACAAGTGGGTATCCCCCCGTGGCTCGTGGATAGAGCGTAAACCCCAAGAAATCTTGTGGTTCTAATAATCAAGTAATCTTTAAGATAGCGACCTTTTGAGCACGTCTATATGATTTAAGCTTTGAGCTAATCATCCGAGTTTAAAAATTCGCACTGAACCTTAAGTTTAGGAATGTTGTGTGAATGCAACTTACAAAACAAAAAGGACAAAGGACAAAATTAGGCAGATAGGAACTTCTGACAGTTCCTGAATCATCCTATCATGTTGCCAAAAATGAGGGACAAATGCAAGCATTTTCATTTTCTATGGAGTTTGTACACAACTGCCGAGAGGATCCTTGCTTTCTTGACTGGTCATGTTTTAAAGATGGAGCCAAACCATAATATTTGTGCTGATTTTTAGGCCCACTGTTAACAGGCATTTCCTGCTATCCTTATGCCGATTTTAAGACCATTGCTGTATCACACAACTTCACATATACATGTAAATCAAGATTTCGGCACTGTCAAAATTTTCAGGGTTAAATAATTTGGTTTTTGTTGTTGTTGTTGTTGTTTGTTTGTTTGTTTGTTTGCATGTTTGCTTGGGGTAGAGCCAGTAAATAAATATTCTGTGAAATTGGTGGACAAATGTGGTAACATTTACACCGCAACTAGATTGAACACATGCCTTTGTACGTACATGATCATCCCATGTCTTTTCAGCTCCCAACATCATGATTGCTACACAATATCACTGTCTAATAACACAGGCCTATTCTAATATACGGAAGAGACTGACATGTATCAAACCTAATCACCTATTCAAAAGTCTGGAGAAGGGTGAAAAGGCCCAACTTATAACTGTGTTGTGAATTAATTCCTTTATTTTGTCCTCAAAATCTAACTTCACTCCTCTCTTTCTCCAGCCAACACCATCCTTCACACCTGCTTGGGGTGGGGGGAGGGGAAGGGAGGGGAGGGGGTGGGCAACAAGGTCCCAAGCTTTCCATGCCCACTGATATGTACGGATGGCAACGCATCAACCCATCCCTGATTAAGCACGCCATAACACACCGCGTGGCATTCGGGTCAGGCCACTTGGAGTGATTCTAAAAGGGGATAATTCTGTTAGCTGTCGCTAGCCGAGCGAGTTGGCAGTCCCACATCGATCCCCGTTTGACCAAGGCGCACCCCAATCATACAGACAGAAATATAGGCCTGCTAACAACCTATACAGCCACAGAATCTGAAAGAAGGACTCACCTAAAGCTTGCACTTAAAAATCTCCAATTTCTACAGGTGATTGAGTGTTTTATCTAAAAATCTAAAGTAGGCATGCCACATGCATATATAGCATGACTGAGGAAAATGAAAGCAGACAAAACTGAGTTCGTATTCACCAAGGGACACTAGCTGCGTGGGCTCTAATGACCTTCTTACCCTCGACTTTTATGTTAAGTCTTAATGCGTGCATCCATCGGCATGCGTATGATTATATTGTGAATTTGATACACCATCAGACCAGGAAATAGGAAAATGAAAAGGATTTACCTTTTTAAATCTTATCAATTCGAGGACACTGTCTTGTTTAAAGAAATGATCCACTGATAAAATAAGCAATATATCTTGATTTGAGAAGCCTTATATGTTAAGAAGACCTACTGGACCTACACTACTCATTTATTTTTTCTCATCCATTATTTTTTATTCACATTGCCCATCCATCCATATTTGTACATGAACTTAACATGCTATCTGCGATATATAATGGTATTCATGTGAATGTAATGTTGCCAAACAAACATGTCTGCTTTGCATGAATCCGTCTGTCTACATCTCTCTTCAAATCACTCAGCCATTTAGAAACAAAAACAAACAAAAAAGAGGAAAAAACACCATTCCATGCCAGAGTTGAGGGAAACCTTTTAAAATTCCAGCGAACGGCCCCTAGTGCAAAGCTTGCCTAATGCGTCGTAGCCAAGCAGGTGCATTTTCCCCCTACAAAGGGAAATGCAACTTCAGAGCTTATAAAGCAGCAGCACAACATGCCTTGACCGAAAAAGGTCTCCAATTTCGAACAGTTTCGATGCAGACGATAAAGCACAGACCCTACTCTCCCATTTTTTTCTTTACGCTATATATGCTTACACCATGTTCCCAGCAGCCCCGTTCGCCCAAAACATGGGTAGTTGAGATATTCTCCTGCTTTTTTCCCCCTCCGTATTCTAGTCTTGTTCGTTCCATTCCTCGCTCAAGTGAACATGCAGCTATCTGATGCCGTTTTTGCAGCATGTGGTCAGGCTAGACTACACAATCTTTCCTATCAAGTCCTAGTGCGAAGAGCATCCAAGTTCTGTTACAGAATATTACATGCTGTCGTGTTTTGTTGCGTTCACCTAGTTTTATTACAGCCTACAAGGTTCTCATTAGTATCGGGACTGCCACAGCAAATTTTTTCAATAGTTACTAAAAATCTGACATGGCACCCATGGCAATGACGGGCTGTCAAGTTTTTTCCATCCTGTCTCCCAGCGTTGTCTCACATCCATCCCGTTTTGTTCACGGTCACCTGAAACTTGACTGCAGTGGCCACCGGGAACATGGTATAAACGCAGCTTTTTGATATTTACAAGGAAAAGGGTCAATCCAAACATTCATTTCTCAGTTTAATACTCACAAGCCGGTTAGGGAAAATGGTAACATCATTAGCTCTGATACAATACCCACATACATGCTTTAAAGTATCTGCTGCAGTCCTATAATGTTCAAAATTATGGGGATAGTGCACATATCCTATGCAGGCAAGGTAAATATCACATGACCAATAAGCATCACATGACCAGAAAGTACCACATGACTGAGGGTAGGAACTGCAATACCCCTCAATGTTGGATCCTCAGCACTGGGAAAGCTCAAGGTGAAAAGCAATTATAGCATTGCCACATCAACCTATATCTTTCACATGAAGGGACAGGTCTGTGATTTACAGAAGAACAGCTCTACGATAATCAGACAACCATGAGATGTAAATGGCAAAATCAAGCTCCTGATATCATACCCTGTGTGTCCAGTTTAATAACATACATTATATAGCATGGGTGCACGATTATTTAATGAATATGCAGCAAAAACAGCATCTGCTGCTACAGGAGCACCATCAAAGTGATGATATATATTCTCTCCTGCAAAGAAAATCAGAACAGGACAATAAACATATGATGTCTGGAGACCTATATATACACACAGGAGCAACATCTGTCTTCTGGCAACCACTCGGAGTAAACTCGTAGAAAATGTAAGATGAGAGAGTTCGAGGCATTACTCTTCCCATCATGCAGTATTAATGACCTCTGACCCCTAAAGTCATCAGTTGCCGAAGCAATGAATATCCAAGATGGATATACATCATCCTTACTTTGGACTGGAATACAACCTTCATGGGGAGGGGGGGGGGGGGGAAAGAAATGTACATTATATAGAAATTGATTCTTGAGTTAAAATGTATGACTGATTCACATACCTCATCTCGAATGTCCACATTGTGCAGTCTCCGGAGGAGATCCCGGGCACTGCCCGTGTTGCCGCTGACGATGTGCCCAAACAGGATCCCTGCCCCCGACACGGCCGCCATCTCGATAGCCAGTGGGGTGGGGCACCCGACCCGCTACTCCAAAGGGTCACCGTCAGGTCAAGGATCAATGCATGAGATGCTGTGTTATCTGTGCTCCGTGAGTCGGGTCAAGTAAGCTGCAAAGTTAAGAGAAAAATTGAAACACACATGAGTTGATAAGGTCAAATTAATCAAGCAAAATGGGATTTCAACAGAGACTGAAGAAATGCAAAGGGTCAATTGCCTTTTCTCTCAGAAAGTCATCTTTAGAAATTCACTTCGCATAATCATATATCATATCTTCCTTTTGAAAGAGCAAAATCAGGTTCTGAATTTTGAAAATTTGACCAAATGAAAGCAAATCTGTTTACTTTCATGTTTCTGCATAACTCTACTTTATTAGAATTGGGGATCATGAGAAAGAGCCTGTGTTGCTAAGCGATTGATATAAAATGCCCTTGGAAAAACTGGTATACTTTTTATACAAAATTTATTCACAGCACAAAAATAACTAGAAATGTCACTACGGCGACTGGTATGCCTCCGCCATAATGCATGGTTCTCCTAATAGGTCTATTGTACAATGTCTTGACAATGTGTGATGACAGTTTCACACAATTGGCAAAATATTAAAATGACAGGTTTGCCACAAATGTGCTGAATGTTCACTTTCCTAGAACTAGGTTCAATTGGATGAATGATTAAAACGTCAGAGTGCAGGTATTTGGGGGAACTGATGGTTTTTACTTGACTTTTGACCCTTTTATAAGTTTATGCATTGAGTAATTTTCAAGGTATGGAGAAAAAGTATAATTTCAGTATCAAATGGTAAAATAGTATTATCTAAACCTGGCCTTTGACCTTTGATCTCACAGTTCCAAAGAGAGTCACTGTCAGGTAGAACATGCATAAATATGTAAGTTTCATGATAATACCTTAGTGAGTTACTTTTGAGATATGGAGGAAAAAGTGCAATTTAGCACTTTCACTTGACCTTTGACCTTTTGACGTTTGACCTTTTGGCAAGAAACTTCCCACAGAATATATATTGGGTAATACATGCATACATCAAGTTTAAAAACAAAATCCTTCATGCATTGCATAAATATAAAGAAAGTAGTAATATTTTGAGGAGTTGACCTTGACCCCCTGACCTTTGACCCCCAACTTCCCTAGATAATCACTGCCCATCGGTACATGCATATATACTAAGTTCCATGAAGATACCTTGAACCATTTGCGAGATATGGAGAAAAACATGAAATTTCAACTTTTTTTTCACAAAATAACCTGTGACCTTTGACCTTTGACCCCGTGACCCTAAAATCCAAACAAAGCATTATCCCCCCAGGATATACCCTCATACCAAGTTTGATGCAAAACCACCTCACGGTTCTTGACATATCAACAAAAACAAAACGGGACGGACGTACGTATGGACAACCCGAAAACATAATGCCTCCGGCCACTTCGTTGGCGGAGGCATGAAAATATCTGCATGCAAGAAGTTTTCTCTGTGAGTCACTCTTCACCATGGAAAAAAATGTCTCCCTCTGCTACACTTGTGTTAATTTCAAAACAACATTTTTATTCAAAGACATCTGATGATACTCGTGTCAGCCAAAGATGAAATTCATTCAATGAACTCATAAACCTGAAAGATCCAAAAAAAAAAAAAAAAAAATCACAAATAATGAAAGCTCACATCCTTGTTTGTGTTGCAATAACATGGTCCTGTATAAATCCTGCACATGCTTCATGGTCAATTATTCAATGCTGTATGTGCCATATATTTCGCGAGTCTAAATTTTCGTGAATCGGGAATTCCTGACAATTTCGCAAGTGGTTAAATTCGCGATCATGGAGTTAATCATGTTTTTAATTTCGCGAATAACAACCGACTCGCGAAATTCGCGAAAATAAAAACCTCGCAAAATATTTGGCGTATACAGTATCAAGCATTGCTTAATTCGGAGCAATCTGTCCACTTGTACTGCTCCTCAACAATGTGCTATTCAATGTTTCTTTTTATTTTCCCCTCGTTCAGTTGCTGCACATCCACTGATGTATGGAAGTATACTTATGGTGATACAGTTGAACCTCTCTTATCCGGCCTCCTTTTATCCGGATCTCTCTATTATATGGACGCAATCTCGCCGTGATTTTTTTTTATAATTACGGGAGGAAAGGGGGATTCCCAACTCAATCTAAAAATGGCGACCTACAGTCGACTTTGCCGAGTATGGTTTATTTTCAAGATGTACTTGATACATTTCTTAATAATTATTTAGGTAAATCATTCCAAGAATTTTTAAAAGAAAATGATTTCATTCTTGCAAACACGAACCTCTATTTTGGGGTCTCTTACTGAGTGTAACAATGAAAAGGTTGCAGTAGAACAATACACATTACTACATGTGGTACTACAATGGGCTACATCAGTACATGTGTATGTATATGTATTATTGTACATGTATAAAGCATTGAGTCTCCCGTATCCGGCCAAATCCCTTATCCGGATGAGCCCCGGTCCCGACTTGTCCGGATACGAGAGGTTCAACTGTAATAAGTCCACTATTTGCATGTTTTTCAAATTGTCTAATTTCTTTTTGGCTTTATGTGAAAAATGCATCAAAATTATTTCTGAGGTCTATACAACAGCCATATTTAAAGCTTATGTTCTGATTAGCAGATGGAATGTTTTGCTACATCGGAAGAGGGCAAAGAGCACCTTTTTCATTAACCTCTCCTTCCCCCATTGGAATTTCAATATAATTTATGTGAGAATCTACAGCTTCTTCAGTATCTAAGACTACTATGATCTTGAAAAGACTGATGAAATATTATGACCTAATAAGGAAAAGTCATGCAAATATCTATGGCGTAATACCGTTCGTCACATGGCATGGTAACTGCCTACTTCTGCTGACAGCCATGATAGTCATTGTAAATGCACTTAGAGGGCGACAAACATCAGAGTCATTGCGACATTCCAATGCCCATCACAACAGCTGACCGCTCATGTACACTCTGCTCTGTCAGATTTCAAATGACAGCTTGCATCGACCCACTGGTGTTTATCACTTAAACATTACGGACTGTCCCCAATTTGCCAACTGTCACCACTAGAGGGCAGCAACTCTTCTTCTCTCTACCGATAGATAAAGAAGGTAAGTCCGCTAACCATGCTGATGACTCCTACTTCATAATAGACAGCCACTCACAGTGTATTTCTTTTACACACAAGTTCGAGGGAAGCAGAAAATGTAAAGAGTTTAGTGCACTCACACCTTGACTTTTGCTTCTTCTTTTCTTTTCTTTTTCTTTTGTACCTTGTGAATAAATCTGAAACCTTCCTGATGCTGATATACACTGGGAAGGCAGTCATCAGTAGATCTGATACACCAACGTAACAATAACACTAACAAATAATGAGTTGTACTGAGTTTTAGGTTACTGTGATACTGTAGCTGCCATATATTTTGTGGGTGTAATATTTCATGGGTGGTTGAGTTCGGAATCAGTACTGGTACTCACATACAATGTATCCGGAAGGCAATACTATGGCAGGTTATTAAATTTGTGATTTCTTTTGGCTCATGAAATTTGCAAAAAATAAAAAATAAGTAAAACCCTTGCAAAATATTCAGCATCTGCAATAATCCTTTCACAGTGGTTGCCATGGAGTTTAAAGCTCCTTGTCATTCAAAATACAATAAAGGGTCATTTAGTAGAAATGAAAACTTCAAACACTTTTTCCCATAAGTTTCATTTCTAGACATTTAATTATCCTTCAATTATTTTCATGGCTAAGAACATTCTCTTTTAACCCGTTGAGGACGGACTGATTTTGCTACAACACGCATTTCCCATAGACACCTGCCCGAGTATACTCGGGACTCGTCCTCAACAGGTTAATAACTTAAGTACGATTACAAAGGTGAGCATCTCCCATGTCAAAATCGGACCATAAATAGAAAATCTCATCATGTGGCTTATTGTTGGTTTGTGGTGCAAGGTTACATTTAAAATGCTGGTCTCCTGCGCTTCCACTTTTTTTTTTTTTTTTCACAACAGAAGTTAATTCCTCTAGATGTAATTCAGAAATCATAAATGAGGATTTTTCACGTGATTTTCTCTACCTTGTCAAGAAGGAAGAACTTTCAGTTTTCATATCAAGTGTCTCACAAACAAGTCTTCCCTTTTCAACGATTTTCTGGAACAAATTCACATTTTCTTTTTCTTTTTTAATTGCAAAGACTTCTTCTATGCCATGCATAGAAAACTGGTATGATACAAAACCCCTCTCCCATCATTTAAAGCTCTTACAAAGATGACAAACATGAGTTGTTTAGCTGTGACCCGATATGCACGGATGTGCAGGATGCGCAGGATGAATGATTAGACACATTCTCGCGACAGTTGCAGGTCACTCCTGATCGCTCACATCCAGCCTACTTATAACAGTTCATGCCAGATTGCATCTTAAGTGCATAATGGCTGCTACTTGTTGCTATTATTCACTGTGGACATGAATTCTTAACAAACCTCTCCCCAGCTATGTTTCTTTCCTCCAAAACCCATCAATTTCCATGTCTTCACATGTGTAAACAACCTCCGGTGTCCGTGCCTCAATCATGCCATATGCACATTATCCATTTCTCAGGTTTCTGACTTACATTGTAATCAAATGTTTTGGTCTTGACACCTCTCGAGTCTCTACCCATTAATGCAGCACGCCAAGAGCAACCATCGACACACTTTCACATGACTCCTCTTTCCACACTGATACTGATGCCTGATACATTTTTGTCCAGTTTGACAAGTCAGAGATACTGTATACGCCAAATATTTAGCGAGTCTAAATTTTCGCGAATCATAACTTCCCGACAATTTCGCGAGTGATTAAATTTGCTGTACTGAACTGTACTGTATATACGTATACTGTATATACTGTATATATCCATATATTCATATATATTCATATATTCATATATTCATATATAGTAGTATATATTCATAGTATGGACCTGTTGATCATTCGTGGTTATTTGTAATTATTTGTAATTATACAGTTACAGACAAGCTTGATTTCACATAGACCATGTACAAAGTACAGCCGGGCCAAAGGCGGGGCCTAAGGCCGGACCCAAGGCCACGGGCCTTAGCCCGGAACCAGGGGCCCAGAGCCCAAGTGGGCCCAGGCCCAGGGGCCCATAGCCCAAGTGGGCCCAGGCCCAGGGGGCCCGGTGGCCCAGGGGCCCAGGGGCTCACGGGGCCCAAGGCCGGGCCGAGGCCAGGAGCCTAAGTCGGACGAGTGTATCGGACGAGTGTAAGAGAAATGAAAAAAAAAAAATTGTATCACTTTGGATTATGTCAACTTTTTCTTTTCTTTTCTTTGTGATGATGGAAATAAATAAACTATTGAATTGAATTGAATTAAGTGCTGGCCCAAGGGAGGGGGGGCCAGCCAGGGGCCACCAGACTGAGACCACTAAGAGTACAAGTCATGAATTGCTGTGATAATGATGTGACAGGCCTGTGCATGCACATATTATGTAAATACACTGTACAGGGCTGTGCATATTATGTAAATACACTGTACACTAACTATACACAGCCCAGTCGCTGTATAAATCGCAGCAGGGCTGTACCTGAGCAGCCCACAACACAGAGCAAACACAAAGCAAATTTTACGATTGCATTTAGTTTTGATACTTGACATCATTTTTTGTCACCTCAAACGCATCAAAGACAATCTTTATTAATGAGATTTCATATTGTACCTGTTTTCCTGGGGTTATTTGGGGGAATTCTGCGATCTGGGTACTATTCGCAAATCTAACAACATGTGAAAATATCAACTCCTGATCATGTAACGTGCATGTGTACATTTCTGTGTTCACTGCTGTATTCCATGAACATGAATTCAACAACTACTGTTATATCCTGTAATATGAGCTGCCAGGACAAAACTCACATACGCTCTGATTCTGTACAGCAATCATTTTTCAAAGCAATGTATTGATACATTTCTGCCAGCTAAAAATTCTTAAATGTTGGTTCACCCATGTGAACAGGTACAGAAACTGAAGCCTAGGTGGTGGGTTTTAAAAGCAGAATTGCTGCTGTCCTTACAGTCCCACTCATATGTTTTCATCTTAGTCTAATGCTAGTTTGTGGCAATAAGAGAGTGTGCCAAGCAGTTTGCCAAGCAGGGATTCAGCTGGATGTCGAAAGTGATTAGCCATTCTGATACTTGAATTTAACAATACCATTTAACAATTCCATACCACCTAAAACCCCAACCCTATCAAATTCTTTAGAATTTCTGCTATCAAAACAATGATAGGATAATCTGCAGACAAAGTAGATTTTTTCTGTCACAAATCTGCTGTTATTGTGTTATTACCTCCACCAAGGGGGAAGGTTATGTTTTCGTTACCGTTGGTTTGCTTGTTTGTTTGTTTGTTTGTTTGTTTGTTAGTTAGTTAGTTAGTTTGTCTGTGAGCAAAATAACTCAAAAAGTAGGTAACAAATTTGGATGAAGTTTGCAGGAAAGGTTTAGATTGATACAAGTAACAGATGATCAAATTTTGGTAGTGATCTGAGAATTTTGGAGGAATTTATGAAGGATTTTTGATATTTTGGCAGGTAGGGTCAATGAACTTGGGAGTTCAGGCTGCGCGTATTTGAGGTTTGCATGCGCGCACTAAAGTGCGTGCTCTAGTTTCTGCTAGGGCGAGGCGCGCCGTGCAGCTGAGGGTTTATGACGTAACAAAGGCTTCTATATTGGGAAATTGGGCGACTTTCAGCACACAATGCTATAAGTATGTATGGGTGGAAATCACTTCTATGGAAGAACAAGATCAGTTGTGGAAATGAGCTGCATGCTTGGCGGAGGTCTGCGCTCTCAAAGTGCTTCTGTAGTTTTGAATGTCTTCCTCTGTGAAAATTGTGAAATCAATGAAAGGAAAAAATATTGTACCTGGTAAATATTAATAGCTGTGCACATTATTCACACATGTACTATACAATGTACGACAGTAGCATATATTCACTCACAAAAAAAACACTGATACATGTAAAGGAGTTAAAGAATCAGCAGACATAGTTTTACAAGATGTATTGCAGAGTTCAATTAGTAGTAGTAGTAGTAGTAGTAATAGTAGTAGAAGTAGCAATGGTAATAATAATGATAATAGTGGCTACTTGTATAGCGCGCAGGTCCGCTTTTTAGTGCTCATGGCGCTTCATAAATGAAAATATACAAATGATGCACAGGATAGAGTGCGTGAGTGGAGGCGTAGCGCACTCGAGGGTATTTACAATTGTGAAACACGCACGAGGCGAAGCCGAGTGCATGTTGCACTACATTGTAAATACCCGAGAGTGAGCTGCGTCTCCACTAACGCCACGAAATAATCCTGTGCATCATTTGTTTTATAAAATGGGTCGAAAGCTAACAAAATTTTTCACGTACCTTTGTGGATCAAGATGTCCGAAAATGTTCGTCCCAGTAAACACGTCGCACTTGGAAAGTACTGTACGTATAAGAGTATACGTACGCCGCGCCACACATGTTATGCACACAAGAAAGGCCGGCCGGCAGCCCGAACTAGAAGTTGTTTACAGGATTGACAGCGCGTATAATAGCGCGCGACGCACTTGTAACAGCTGACTGAGTGCGCACTGCTAGTGCAAACATTGTGACGTCGGCCGTGGATGTTAGTGAGAAATTAATACAAGCACATGTGACTCATTTCAGCGCTTCCAATTGGCTACATTCCTGAACCCATTTTATAAGATAGATATAACACATGTTCCCTAGGATAACACATGTCCCCTAGGATAACAGTGTGTAAACCACTGATGGGGCTACCCTGGGTAAAGAAAACTGAATAAATAAATAAACGGAGAAATGTATACGTGTGCATCATGTTCATATCGGGATCAGAGTCATTATTTTTGCGTGTCTTTAATTTCACAAATAGCACCTGACTCACAAAATTAAAAACCTCAAAAATAATAACCTTGCGAAATATTTGGTGTATACAGTAATATATGGATGAGATTTTGACATGAACAGTGACTGTTCTTATTGTTGTTGTTTCAGTGATGAGTAATAAGGTAACGAGCTTTATAGTGGAGATGGGAGTTATCAAAGTAGACAGTTCTAGACCTCTGTTACCCAAGGAAGGCAGCCCGATCGAGGTCAACCTGAGACCGCTTTGTGGACTGTTCACACATGAGCTTTGGCCGGCTCGAGCATTGACGCTCCGAATGGATCCCGTTCTCACATGGGCCAGCCTCTGGCCCCTCCAAAAGGTCATGTGACCAGTCAACCACAGCTCCGAAAGCCGGCCCGATACTGTTTGCACAGAGCCAGGCCGGCCTCAGACCACCTCTAGCTAGGTAAGCCTGAAGTGGAGTCAGTCTGAGGCTGATCTGAGTTGTGTGTGACACAAGTTAGGTTCAGACGACAAGCCTTAACCTCGAGGTTAGGAAACCTCGAGGTTAAGCTTGTAGTTAGGGACCGTGAAGACGCACTCGTAGTTAGCTAACCTCGAGGTTTGCTCGATGTTAAGAGCCACGAGAAATCTTACGGTTAGCGCTCTAAAAATGAGCCGCGCGGGGGGGTGGGGGGGTCCCCACTCGTAGTTAAGCACCGTGTGGACGCAAAAATCAACGCACTCAAAGGGGCAGGAGGTTAACCTCGAGGTTAAGATTCGTCCTGTGGACGCACGTCAAAGTTAGGGGGCAAGAGCTTAACCTCGAGGTTAGGGCTTGCCGTCTGGACGTAACTTGTGTGACTGTGACATATGAGAAAGCCAACCTGAGGCCGACCTGAGGCCGGCCTCGGGTCGGCTTTCTCGTATGTGTGACAGGATTCCACTGTGACAGGTTACTTCCACTGACTGTATCATAAGGACCTAAAGATATTGGGACAGATGATCACAGCCTCCAACTTTCTCATCTCTGCTCAGTTTTTACATCGGCCCATAAGCAACTATTGAGACTCCTAGCAGGTGCATGTAGCAATTATGTAATCAAGCCTAGAGTAAAGTTAAACACTGAATCAGTTTAATGGGATAAACTATGAATATAACACAAATACTGTGTCTCTGGGCAGGTTTATTTTAATAATACTGAGTTGCAACTGCTTGACACATTGCTCTACAATGATGTAAATAAGTGCAGATTATTTGGTATTTAGAGTAATGGCCCAGATAAAAATTATGGGCAAATATACTTGGGTAGGACCCGAATCCACTGATTAATGGGTACTTATTTGTAAACATAAATGTAGGGTAATTTGTCAATCAGTTGCAATAAAAAACAACTCGATGCAAGAATCACTAATTGAATAATACTGCGATATGTAATTCAATCTAATTACAAACTCTCACACACAATGTGCAGAATATGATGTACATACATGTATTACAGCAGCTTCCCTCTAAGGGCTACTTCTTCTCATTTAACCCGTTGAGGATGAGTCCCGAGTTTACTCGGGCAGGGGTCTATGGGAAATGCATGTTGCAGCAAAATCAGCCCGTCCTCGACGGATTAAAGATACTCAAAAAAGCACACCTTGCATTTCTCTACATTTTAGCCATGGTTTGATAACACACATCATAAACTTGTTGAGTTTATATTCAGTCTATTTGGTCACTGTGACATGATGCTTCATCTTCAGAATACCAGAATCTGATTTCTTGATTGACAAGACTCAAGGTCAAACTCAATGCAGGTTTCAGTGACTAGAAAATGAGCTATTTATATGCAGCCTCTCAAGATGTTCAGAGTTCATTTGGCTTGAGAGAACATGTGTATCATTTATTTTTTCCCCATTTTTTGTATTTTCACAGCTGACCCAAGGAAAGGAGGAGAACAGCAGACAGCATCCCTAGGCAATGCCTGTACATAAGTTGGCCACTAGAGGGCGCTATGACAATAACAATTCCATCGGTGTAGGGCTCACACGGGTAAATAATTCCCCATAGAGACGTGTGATAAAATTCAAATTTCAAAAAATTCTGTAAAATAGCTGGGAGAAATTAGGTATTTCATCTTCATTAACCTGAATAAGTGAGATATACCCTTTCATCCATCAGATTTCCAGGGTGGGTTGTTCTGCTTTAATTCTGTCCAAGGGTCCGCAAAGCCAGACTACGAGTTCTTGTCACTCAAAAAAATCACCTATTTTCTGTACACGTACCCAATGAAATATAGTCCCCTCAAATTCCATCAGAGAAGCTTTCATCTTCCAACCAAAATGCAGTTTGTAAGGAATTCATACTCAATGTCTACAGCTATTCAGTTTTTTGCCAAACTACATCATTGATTTTTTATTATTTTTTTTCTTCATTTATTTTGGTATCTTTGGTACAAATTTGTGAAGGGGTCTGGGACAGTCCATTTTATTTACAGGTGTGAGCCCTGTACTTCATACAAAAAGTACCTGTGATGCCTCTTGCTATTGGCATCAGTGTTACACACATGTATTTTTTCCAATCCGGGCAATTTTTGTTTTGAAACATCACTTTAAAAAAGGTATTTGGAAAATATGCATGTAAAACAATGGAATTCATAACAATCAATATTAGATTAATCCTCTATAGGCTAGTCCCGAGTATACTCAGGCAGGTGTCTATAGGAAATGCATGTAAATAGCAAAGTCCGCTTGTCCTCAAAGGGTTAATTCAGGACCAGACCAGCAACAAACAAAGTAAAGCCAGGAATGAGCAAATAGGGCAAATTGCAATAGTTGATGTAACATTGTCACCGCTGTAACTTTAACTACCATTTTACTCCCAAGAAAGTGAAATAACCCCTGAGAAATATCTTGTGTAAATGTGCAATACGAAGTCACTCATTCACTAGCAAAAGTCTAGTAGATTAAACTTACTGTATCTAGTTGGGCATGGGAACAACTGTATCAAACTATCATTCATTAGCAATGAAGACCACAATGGTTCTACTGAATGCTTTAGGATGTAAACATTGTATGTTATCTTTAATCTCATGAATTTCCTCACAATCACATTACCCAAAATAAAACTATATTTTGTTATCTAGCTGCCCATGGCCAGGTGATTCCATGCATTGATATTGACAACAATCATGTGGTCGCATACCCACACCTTGGTACATGTATACTGCAGTTTGCTCAATGTGAATTCACTCTATGAGCATGTCACATGGAAGAAAATCCTTTCATTATATTTTTTTTTAAGGATAGTTTAAACAAGAAATGTCAAATCCTTATTTAGGACACAAAATACATATTCATGTTCTACTTACCATATGCAGCATTTATAATGCATTAGGTATGATCAGCAATATTATAAGGAGTATATTATGGGGAAGCCTTTTAATAGAAAGGTTTGTCTAAACACAGGAACTTTTTGTTACTATTTTCATCACATTAACAAAAAGAACATTATGAAAGACTTCGTAGGTCCACTGTTTAATCAGAGTTACCAATTGACCCCCTACTGTGTTCATGTTGTATCAAAATCATATCACTGGATGACAAACAAGTAAGGACCAAAACATATGTCAATGTGCAGCATATAAAATGAGTCTCCTTTGGTCTGACCATGTTATAACATTCTCCTTTTGAAGAAGCACACTTTTTGAGCACTACACCAGTGGAGATGGAATTAGAGCATGCACATACACACTCTCTGTCTTATTCATGCACTTTGTAAGTCTCTGGTCTATCTATCCCTCTTCTCATTGTCAACTTTATTTCTTTTTCTCTTTCTCTTTCTCTTCCTCTTATTTCATTTATAGTGCATTGTATTTCATATCGCATCCTGCACATGTAATACAAAGCTTGTATATTATATCTGCTGCTGGATTCTACATCAATTCATAGGCATACTGCATATGTATGCCAAGTACTACTTGAATGTGTGAGTGAATGTGATCGAGTCTGTATGCTTCAGAAGTTCCTCCGTCATGATCCATCTGTTTGTGCAAATTGCTTTTTTCTTATGTTTCACAGAACCCAACCTCATCCCATCCCATCCCTCCCCTCCAAATAAAACAACATATATATAAAATATAGAGAATAAAGAATAAAACGATTATGAGTTTTAGTACACTGGATTTCAGATTTCCCTAAGAGCAGAAAAAGGCTCCAAACAAAAAAATCAAAAATCAAACAACAGTAAATATAATGAGTATAGCTGACATTTTCTTTCTCCAACTGAATATATACATGGAGCAGAAAGGAAGAGGAGAGATATTCAAGGTCATGTCTTTTAAAAGAACTTCAAGATTCGTTTGAAACCTAACATCGATACCTACTTTACAATGATACTACTCTTCTACTACTACTTCTTCTACTAGTAGTAGCAATGATGATAATAATAGTAATGATAAGGTCTTATTTATCTAGGGCAGCCTCTTCAGTGTTGCCACTGCTCTACCATTTATACACCTGGGTCGAGAGGGACATTGTGGGGAAAAAAAAAAATCTTGTCCAAGGACGTAGGCACTGATAATAATACAATAACAACAATAATAATAATAATAATAATAATAACAATAATAATAATAATAATAATAATAATAATAATAATAATAATAATAATAATAATAATAATAATAATAATAATAATAATGATAATAATAATAATAATAATAATAATAATAATAATAATAATGATGATAATAATAATAATAATAATTTGATGACATGATTTTGAATGAAAATCACAATCATAATATGATGATAATACTAAAAACAACATGATCCAGAGTATTAGTAGCCTTTTCAGCACTTAGCACAGATATTTATTACACAAGGCTCCAGTTATATTATTACCTCAGCATTGCTGTTGACACTAAATCTAGACATTCATAATGAATGTTGCATCAATACCTACATGTTTGTATGTGATATTATGTCATGTAGTACACTGTCATTGCACTGCAGTATTCCCTTCTCAACAAGTTAGATTTCATGAGCCTTTGAAAGCACTTCCATGTGATAAATATTGTACTGCTGGATAGATACATACAGCTTCCAACACCAGTGCTGTGCAAAATCTCTTACGATAGGTGATTTAGGTTTCACACAAACATGCGTCATCTTTTGCATAAATGTCCTGAATCTCACAGAGAAACTGTTGGAAGTCTAAAGAATGTGCCACTTCAGATGCCAAGTTTGGGCAATATTTTTCGCGGAGATGCAACTCGGTGCTACAGATTACTGCATTGTTGGCTGCAAAATGAGCGATTATCAATTTGGCAACACGAGGATAGATCATCACGCCGTGTTCCTCTAATTGCGTGACGTCAACTGGCTGTTTTTAGGCACCGGAGACGAGCACCGATCCCCCATCAACACAGATGGAGGGAGGTGATGCGTGAGAGATGCCGCTTGTTGTTTTTGTTCGGCCGTGGTGTCGTCTTCAGTTCACTCCGTGAGTCACTGTCTTCGACAATACCATTACTCTTACATCATTTACTTCCAGCCAGTTGTCTTGAAAGCCCCCGTGAACAAGTTTTGGTGATGAAACAGGGATTTGGGGAGAAAACTTCCAACATTTTGTTCCAAAGCTTTTTGAATGCTCGGGATTGGTGCAGACAGGTGAATATCAGACAAAAATGATACAAATCAGCAATGAATAGTTAAAGGAATATGGGACAACAACACAAAATCTGATCAGTTCTGTTGTAAAAAGTAAAAATGTACATGTAGGAATGTTCATTCTTGGTTTTAACATGGTTTTCATGTCAAAACCTGCAAAGAACAAATGTCCCTTGATGTTTTCTCTCATGTGAGACTGAAAATGACGGCTTATCTTAAGAATATAAAAATTCATACACAAAAAACATATATATATATATATATATATAATGTGAAGCGGGCTTGGCCTCGTACGTGGTGGGTACTGCATCATTGGTATATGTGAGACGGAAGGAAAACTTGCAGTATAGACGTTGCAGTGGTGTTCAGTCTTGCCTTTATTCCCCGAGCTTTCGGCTATTTCACTAGCCTTTTTCAAGGGCTTTAGGGTGCTTGTGTGTGGTGTGTGTGGTGTCCGGACACCACACACACCACACACAAGCAAATCCCCACGCCCTAAAGCCCTTGAAAAAGGCTAGTGAAATAGCCCAAAGCTCGGGGAATAAAGGCAAGACTGAACACCACTGCAACGTCTATACTGCAAGTTTTCCTTCCGTCTCACATATATATATATATATATATATATATATATATATATATATATATATATATATATATATATATAAATTTTGAAAGAGAGAGAGTGAGAAAAGGAAAAAGAGGATGAGAGAGAAAGAGTGGCAATGGTTGATTCTAAAAACTGTGCTGCAGCTAAGGCCAAGCATGAAATTAAAAAATATATTATTATATTATTTTTGGCTAATAATTTTTAGATGGAATTGCACATGAAAAAAGAAAATGTATCTCAAGTTAGCCAATCGACATTGAATACCTTTTCACATTGTGTTTAAGCAGTGAGCACTTCATGTAACCAATAAATGTGACAGGTCTGTCATGTCAAGATGATGTAGGTTTAAAAGTCACTGAAGTCACTGAGTGAGAGTCTGAAGTTAGGGAAACATTTTTTCCTAGGTTAGGGTATTTAGTGTCAATGGCTTTGTTAATTTACTTCATCAACATTAGGTTCCCACTGGACCTAAAATCAATTAGGTAATTCAAAGGTCAAACCTGAAGTGAGTTGAGTCATTTGGGGTGTACAGGGCTGGGATGGTTGTATTTCATCTCAGGTAATGACAAAAAAATCAATGAACTCAATCCCCACAACACCTATTAACATCAAATACTTATCTGGATTTAAGCTCATTTGCAACAATACCATTTATAAAGAGACAAAGAAAACTCTTGGATCCAATTAACTAATTATTTCAAGTTTATATAACTATTAAAGATGGGTAAAAACATTTAATTCACAGTAATGATTATTCAATTGTGTTGGTCAAATAGCAATTTCAGGGTTTCAAAATAGAGAAAAAGCATTTCATGCTCTAGTTCATTCAACCACATCTCTGTACACGATGAAAGAGTGGGAAAAAGTTTGCATTGTTTTGAAGCCCTCAGAACAAGGGGTAAATATATAAAATCTGACTCTATAAATGCAAGGTGCATTCAGACCTATCAAAGAGATGTATAATCCACCAACAATGCCACCTGTGATTGCTTTTCCATTTGTGTAATTGCTTCCGATGCAAGGACAGAGGCAGGAAACCCCCCAAAAAAGTCGGAACCAAATCAAACAATGGCTGGCAGCTACACAAAGTCTTGCCGCATTTTCCCCTGAAGTGGTCTTTGTCTCTACCTGAATAGTTGAACTTTACCACTTGTATATATCATACATCCAGATTTGGATACTGATGTGAAATTAGAGCAGGAGCAGAGAATCTCTGCAAGACATTGGCTACTCAAAAATGTCAAAAACAAAACCTCCTGAATAATGGGGGGAACTTCATTGCATTGCATAACATTTAAAAGTTTTCTGAAGCGCTTGCTTTTGAATGACAATGGGACAGACGAAGGAAAAATTCATCTTCCAACTTTTTACATCTGTTTCCTTCGGGTCATTACTCCCTATTTAGGTTTCAGACACACAATAAAGGTGGGGATGGCTACCTAATGCACTTCCTAGACGACAATGCACCATCAAAATTTGTGAACTCTGGCACAGAATTCTACAAGCTTTGGGGGTCTAAAATTTTTCAGGGTAATACAGATTGAGCTAAAATGCTTGATTGAGAACAACAGAATATGACAACTTGAAAATCCTCATTAGAATGAGAAAGTTATGACTTCTAAAAAGTTAATTCCATGTTTTCATGGACCAGTGATATTTGTTGCAAGCATATTTCAATTAGCCAAGGTGATGATACCATCAACTCAAAACTCCCCATAGGTTTGTGCACAAAAATGTCACTGAAATTATGCTTTGGGTTAATGATCAAGCAACTACGAATCTCAACCACCCCCCCCCCCTCCTTACCATTACTACGTCATAACAACACAACAAAATATGCTGTAAAGGATGCAAGATTTCCTTGTTGATTTTACATCATAGAGCACAGAGTTCGATAAAAGGGGCCTGAGCTTTCGATCCTAGCAGAATCTTCGTCAGAGGTACAATGACAAACAGGCAGGGAAAGCAATCAGGGAAAACAATCACATACAGGACTACACACAACAAGAACAGTCAGGGAAGGGCTAGGGACACAGAACAAAGAAAACAAAAGTGAAGGGTTGGAGGTCATGTGCAAGGAGCCCAACAGGTAAAATGAGGGGGGTTAAAGCAGAAGGGTGGACAGACAAAAGGCAGAGGAGGGTCAGTGATGATCCCAAGGACCATGGGGGCATGGAGAGATAGCACAGAGTAAGCACAGATTGGAGTGTCAGACCAGAAATGCCATGACATCATCACTTTGTCTAATTTGCATACATTAGTTGCTGCAAATATCACTGATTTTTAAAGAAGTGAAAATCAACAATTCTCTAACTTTCACTTATTCAAGATCTGATTTTTAAGAAAAGTCCAGAATTTGGTTGGTTTGGTTTCACTCTATCACCTATTAAAGCCAACTGCCACCATTATGTGGCAGAGTGTTTTTAAATTAGGGGAGGTAATGTTGTGATGGGCTTACAGAGAATTCAGCGATGAGTAATGGTAAAAGTCTGTCCAGTATTAAGAAACAGCCACAGCATCCAGCCAATCATCTCTTCAGATTTTCTAGCTGTCTCCACAGAAACATCAAATATACTGCAAGGTTTTGCCTGTGGTGATGTAGAAGGGCTAAAATCCCATCCAGATGGTATTCACAGTACTTTTTCTCTTTCCTCATATGCTTTCAAGAAGAAATCCACCCCAAAATTTTATCAATTTCATAAGAAAGAGAAAAAATTCCCTGCAGAACAATGCAAAAATTATCAAAATTGGATAAGAAATAAGGAAGTTATGACATTCTGAAATTTCAATTTTTTAAACACTCTTTGACCAGTTTTTATGAATATTCAAATCAACAAGTTGATGTCATGCTCTCACAATTTCTTGGTCATTTCATACACAGAAATGATGAAAATCTCATATTTCAGCTGTATATAAATATAAAACTTACCTTAAAACCACCCAAAATAAAAAGAACAAATGTTACCTCTGATATATTTTGGTATGGGAATATGACTTTACCTGTATTAGCCAGAAATAACAATTTTTTTCTGAATTTCATGCATAACATACATGAAAGACTGTGAGGTCATGACATCATCAACTCGTTCATGTGAATATTCTAAAGGACTGGTCAAGAAATGTCTTCTGAAAAAAGTGAAATTTCAAAATGTCATATTTTCCTTATTTCTTATCCCATTTTTTCCCCATTTTTTAAATGTTCTGCAGGGGATTTTTTTTTTCTCTTTCTTTTGGAGTATTTTAGGGGGGTAGATTTCCTCTTTAAATGAATAGATCTGTGTAGAAAAGACTAATAGAATGTAGGATCTTCACCTCTTTCTGTGCTCTCTGCTGCTGCCTGCATCTATCCTAGGGCCACCTGCCTCATTTGCATTGTGGTAGGGGCCTCTCCATAATACAGATTTACCCGTTCACTTTCACCCCAGGGCTATCGGCACTGGGTCAGCAACCAAGTAATAGAAGACACAATCGACACACACTAATTTATACATCGTCGTCCTTGCGAGCTCTGCGGAGCTTTTAATAAGGTCAACAGCCAGCTCGGGAGTATGCAATCTTCTGCTAAAGTGTGTTTCCTAAGTGAATTATGACACCACTTGCAATTAAGTGATGCTATTTATTAACCCATTGAGGATGTGCTGATTTTGCTGCAACACGCATTTCCCATAGACAAATGCCCAAGTATCATCGGGACTCATCCTCAACTGGTTAAAGAGTATAAAATGCTGCGGCCTGACAGCTTAATCTGACTAGTACACTTTTGGAAACATTAGGTGTGCGTTTGGTTGAATCAAGTTGTCTGTGTTAACCATGTAAATGATGTGTTAGAGAATAAGTAAGGCACAGACCTGCAGGGGTTAATACATTCAAAACATTTTTTTTCTCTCTTTCTGTTATTTTTTCTGTATTTTTGAGAGGTATATAAAGACTGAGTGTATATCACATATTCTATCAACTACCCTCATGATGAACACCAGTCAGCCTGATGAAACTCTACATTTTATCGCATCTGATGTTCATACCTACAAAAAAAAAAAAAAAGATACTTAAGACAATACAGGCTGATGAAGACGGAAAAGCTCATATCCCTTCACCTGATAGGTAGGTGCACCCCACACTCAAGTTCATACATGCATTCGAATGCGCCCTCTACGGGGCATCCGCAGAGAGGCCATCATGCACTGCAGCAAAACTGTAGACAGCATTTGACTTAATTTCAGTTGGGGGTAGGATGGAGATGGGGGGATTGGGGCATAAGAGGAGCGTAGCCCCAGAAATGACAATCATCAATATTTAGATTCTCTCCTCGGGATTTGCGACTGGCTGGATTCAGCACTGGCCTGACTGACTCTATCGTAGCAGTGGCAGCGACGTTAAGTCATTCAGTAAAGCGGACTGATTGACATTAACAATGAGGGTTAGGGTTACAAACCAGACTCAATTGGAGCACCATGTCAACATTTGCTGTCAAATCACCCTCCATCCATTCATTGGCCAGTTTCATTTAAACAGACTTGGGGTGTGGGTGGGGAGGGAGGAAGGGTTGGCAAGGAAGAAATTTGCACAGGATCCATGAATGAGCAGCCGGAATCGAATCAGCGGTCTAAAATTAAAATTCTCCTCGAAGCGCATAAATACAGCAAGAGATGGAGGGACAGATGACTGAGCAGAGGGAAGACGATATTGTTGATACTGCGAATCAAACTTCCATGGCAAAATGGCAAAATGAAGGCCTAGAGCAGCCCTGCAGATACTGTCAGCCATTCAATTTTACATAAAGTTTCCATGCACACCATATTTCTATGCATACAATATTTCATTCTAGGGGTAAACATGATAATGAAGTTTACATTTCTCTTAATACCACTCACCACTGTTTAGCCATTCCTCATCAATATATCTTTAGTCAAATCTTTATTATACTGAACTGTTGTGAAATGCTAGGGAATAAATTCAAAATAAAAGTCAGTGGTTTTGCATAGTTTCCGCAAATATCCAGGAACAACAAACACACTCACACACACAAACACACACACACACACACAAACAAACAAACACACACAAACACACACACACACAAACAAACAAACACACACACACACACATCACAAGTGGGGGCAGAGAGAATGGGGAATGGGAAAAGTCAATCTGTAGTATTTATAGCTTCAATACAATTTCTAATCATTAACCTGCAATCTAGACCAATACGAACTGATTGCCGAAATACAATGTATTAAAAGAATTTGCTGAAATATCATGGTCACTCGGAATTTACATCAGCCATGGCCAAGAGCAAAACTCGTGACATTTAAACAGAAATTACCTAGCAAATGAAACTCCTTCAGCCTAAAAACTGACGAAGTTAAGAACGTGATTTTAGAAGTATGTTGAATCCAAAGTGATGATTTTTCGCAATCATTGATGGAAAGGTATTAACCCAAAGTTTGAAGAGCAATAATCATATTTTGGATCATCACAAACTTCAAAGCCATTTAAATTTTATGATTTTATTGTTTATACTAAATATTACAATTTCCATCAAATACAGGGGAATCCCATTATAACAAGGTCATCAGGTTCAGGTACATTGTACAATGTAATTTACCTCACTTTCTCCCAACCCTTGTTGCATCCATACACTTGATACACATGCAAATGCACCCTATGTTCTACTAAGATGGGGTTGCATACATACTGTAAAACGAGGAAAGTTCGCGTGCATTTCAATTTCACAAATTTCGCAAGAGTCAAGATTCACGAAATTAAACTGCAGGCGAAAGTTCCTGTCTACACTATATGCATTGAATATTAGAGGGAATTCTCGAATATTTCATGCCCCCAAAAAGGCAGTTGGCTACAATTCGCGAAAATTTCATGCCGCAAAAATATCGTTTCATAGTAGTACAGTGCACTCCCGTTATAACAGACACGATTTAAAAAAAATCTCTCATTATAATGAAGTAAGAATTCAGGCCCAAAACTTATTGTCTTTATACTTTATGGTTCGGCTGTAACAAAAGTTTGAGATACTGAAAGAAAACTACTGGTCCTGAGGACTTTGTCATGTTGGTAGTCCCCTGTACGACACATTACTGATGAACAGGAAAACAGGAAATGCGATGGAAGGTGCTAAATAAAAGTATTCAATGAATAGAAGAAAAAATGTTATTCTCAATGCTTGTTGTCAAATATTTAATAAATTTGACAATAATCATGTCACAGATGATACATGGTTTTGTTATTATATCATTCATGAAGCCAAATGGAGCTCAGATAATGAGGAGCACATCAGAGAATTGTGGTTTTGACAGTTTACCTTGTTAGAAGCAGAATAACAATTTACATCATTAAAAATGGAATCTCGTTGTAACTGACCTTGCTGTAGCTGGATTCCGATGTAGGTCCTTATTTTTAGAAATTCAGAATGGTCATCAAAATCACCCAGAGTGGATTCATTCAGAAACTGATCACCGATGTACGTATCAACAAATTCTACTCTAAAACATACTTCAAGTGACATGTATGTTTTCTGAAATCACTGTGTTACATAATGAAACCATTGAAGAAGAGGAATAAACCTGAATATCTACTGAATGCATGCCTTGGCTGCCTCATAAACAGCCTCTTCGCGGGAATATAGTGTAGTCCTTCACTGCTCACTCTCAATACACTATGAGTCGAGGTCAGTGCTCAAAGCAAATAGACTCTCGTTTAATCCCACTTCAAAAGGGTCTTCTTTTTTAATAGCTCCAGGGAACAAAAGCATCCTCCTCATCCTTGACCATCAATGTACATGGTCAAGCTTGAATTGCTTTGCAGTGCCAGTGACCATGAAAGACACCATTCTGCCAGTATTCAATATTAGAGAAAGTACTTTCTCCATTGTGCCACCCAAGGGCTGTATGCAGAGAGCTCTGCCAACATCATTTCTACACATCAAAACCAGGGAGGTTCATACACCCCGCGTTCACATTGTCCCCCGCGCCGCGGGGACAGCCTCAAGAGATCTTGTCTTTTTTACGACTGACCGTTCACATTGGTATCTCATCTGTCCCCGAGCTGTGGGGGCAAAACGGTCTTGGGGCGAGCTCTGCCAGGCATAGCGCATGCGCACATTTGATGACCACAGCTGGACGCTATCAATTTCGCCCCAAGGTCACTCTCCCCTCCAAATCTTGTCCTCGTACCCGACTTGATTCGCGGGGACGAGGGGACAAGTCCCAGCGAGCGTTCACATTATGGTTTTGGAGGAGAAAGTCCCACAGCTCGGGACTTTCCCCGCGGCGCGGGGGACAATGTGAACGCAGGGACAGTGTACACCAGAGATCAAAGGGGGAGATAGGGCGATTATTCCAAATCAGGGATCCATTCTCAATCACAAGTGGATATCATCTCAATGCATATTTTTCTATTTATCTTATTGATTCATTTATTCAATTCATATCTTTTATTTATTATTCATAATTCATTTAGACACTTATTCATTTATTTCTGCTGTTCTACATTCGAGATAAAAACACACAATGATATATGACATTTACACCAAAATATAGTATGACACTAATGCAATATCTAATACTCATAAGCAAAGAAAACAACAAAGAATATAAATTTGATAGATTATACAAAAACAATGGGATAGGAAGTGGAGGTGACTGGAACAAAGGAGCCTGATGAAAAACAATGCTTGTTGGAAATAGGCTCCTCAGAGAAAAACAAAAAATATCTGGTCCCATATGATATTCAAATATTTGTATTGCAGTGGCTGATTAAAGAGAAAGACAGAAAAAAGAAACCCACACAAAAAACAACAATAGCAAAATAGGCATCTGGACTAAAAAATTGATAGACTACATTATAACATATGGGGTTACTGGAGGGTAACGTGTGTGTTAGAGGTGAGTGGCATAGTATAATACTCATTTGTACTTGATGAGTAGCCTTGTATCGTTTAGTATTAGCATTGTATGTAAGTCAAATTTTGATTACAGGGTGGTGATGTGGCTCATTCGATAGCACATTGCCTTGCTATCAAATGGCTCAGATTCACTTACTATCGAGTCTAGCCAAGTAATGTTGTGTGTACTGTTGTCCCATCCCCTCTAGTAAAAGGCAAAAACACTGTCCCTCGGAAAGGACATGAAATGGGGGTCCTGTGTGTGAGAAAAGGACTACTCATGCACGTGAACGATCCCGCATCATTCATTCATCGCAAAGAGCAGGGTGCAAACCCGTGAACGCTCCCCACTTCACTTCCTTGCAAAGAGCAGGGTGCTGACCCAGTGAAGTGGTCTACCCTACATACCCCAGAAAACGGGCGTATGATGTAGGTTCATCCCAAGTGACTAGCAATGGTGAGCAAACGGCATCAACCAGGGGCAATGTTGCATACAAAGAAGAAGAAGAACATTCTGATTGAAACTGTTATTGTCTGTGGCCCCTACTATGAATTCTACCCCACCCCCACTACAAGTCAAGGAGAACAAGGAAAGGTGGCAAGACTTACACCCTATAAAAACAAACAAACTGGCTCTATGATGCTTTCCATCTAACATATAGTAACAGAAATATTACGACTTACCACTAAGAAAGAAAGACTTGTAAACACACATAGGGGCAACACAGCAAGAAGAAAAGTGATTGGTACTCGAATTCAAAGACGCAGGACCAAACAATGAGCGAGTTTCGATAACTTCCTTCCTGGAGGCACGTGCTGTCCACCGCGATCCGCAATATTACCGCCGCGCTTCCTCTTGGTAAATTCGGTCAATTTTGGGTAGGCCAGCAAGTGCGCATCGAGAACTCTCAATAATGGAACAGCTTCCTTTTCCTATCAGTGGCAAACAGTTCAATCTGGATCGGTCTGGATCAGCCAAACAAACCTTGACTCTTCCTTTGGCATATACCGAAGTAAGCGCTGTAAACATGCATCGCTGATCTGCAATTGAAGTGGTAGGATGAGAAGGCCAACCCTTTTGATGTTGTTGTAGTTTAATGATGACATCAATGATTTGATGATGTCTCCCACACAAAATCCTGTTAAAAACATATTAATGTCGCTGGTAACAACATAACGCATTCATGCACTGATGGAATACACACCTTGCTATTCAGATCAGAAAAATGGCCCTGGGTTAGAGGTCGCACTAAATAACAAACCAACAAAGGGATTAACCCATTAGCCGGATTCATACACAGGAGTTATCAGTTTGTGCATAACAATGAGAAAATTCACTTCATTTGCCACTGTTCATAGATGACAAAAATAACTTGTCTCAATCAGTCCACAGCGCATGTGATGAGGCAAAACTGATGGGTTTATTCAGAACATCGTTTGCATAGTCGGAGCCATTGGGACTGACATGATTTTGGAAACTTTGCGAGAGTTTTTGCAGATGTCAAAACAATGGCATTGGTAGCTTTCACAATGCATTGTGTGATCCAGGATAATTGCTGAAGTGACAGAACTGATTGTGCTTATTATATCACATACCCCTTTCAGTAACCTTCCTGGCTCGGGCCACATCCAAGCTACTTTGTAAGTCGTAAAATTTTGAGTTTATGAATGGCGCAGACTATTTTGGTGCTGCTGCAGCCTAGCACCAGGCGCGGACCAGGCTCAGGCCAAAATTCCTTGCATGGTCAAAGGTCACAATTACCTGTCCATGCCTCTGCCGGAGTGCACGTTCAGTTACCATGGTAGTTATCCCTTACCTGGCCATAGTAACTGAATGCAATTTTTATTGCTCGACACGGGCCGATTCAGCTCAGGCCAGGAGCTCGCTAAAAAGGCACAAGTTACTGAAAGGGGTATTATTTCCCTATTTTTGGTGTCATTATAAAAGAGCATATTTAAGGGTCAAAATATATGATTATTGAGCCACTTCTTGGGAAGTTTTTAGAACATAGCTTAATATTTTGTTAGTTCCTGACCAGTAAACTGAAAAATAAATTTCCTTAAATCAATGTTTTCTCTTTAATGGGATGATACAATTTTTGAAAACCAACCAGAAATTTTCGTTCTACATGAATTTGTTTATGACCATGAGTCTGATTACTACACACATTGTATGCAAGCCCCATTAAGCTGTGCATACAACTATGACTTAATATGTGCGAGTTCGCTCGCGCTGCAGACTGACTGGTTTGCAAATGAAGCAATCTTCATCTCCAGACTGGACATGCCTGAACATTGACCAGAGCATGACCCAAGCCACCTGAGTGTACAGTAGACAATAATGTGGCAAGTTGCATCATGGGATATAAGAATTTGATGGTTTCTGCGCATACCGCTCACATACAGACGGCAGGACAAATCATCGCAAGAGCTTCTTTTTTTTTAAAGTCAAGCAGGACTGCTTTTTGAATTGAGATGAGTTACTGCAACAACTTGTCTTTTGTGTGTGTGTCCACACACAAGAAGTAGATGGTTTTCGTATCACATTGCAAACATCAATTCTGAGAACCGTTAATATCGGGTATGTGTGTGAATGCAGCTATTCCTTCTGATATGACTTCACTAACAGCCCTGGTAAGTGGTATCGATAAGCAGAATCCTTCTTTCCACATAATCAAGGACTTTCTCAAGCAGATCCTCGCTGTGTATGCTTTGCTGATGACTTTTGCTTTCGGACTGTTTTTCTTGGTCTCAACAGTGCATAATAGTCAACACTGACCTCATATTGACCCATGGTTTTGATTCACTACTGCAGTGAAAAGTACATGAGTGCAGTGAGAGTCAGCATATTTGTGTGACCGTCAAGGTGGTTTTTGTTTCTGTTCTGATGTGCAGGTTCTCATACGTTCTTTCATACGTCAGCACACAAGCCCAACAAAATTCCTCTGAAATTTTTTGCATGTAGCCCAAATACTATCACACATGAATTACAGTCATAAAACACACGTAACTGACTCACCCCTTGAATGGAAGGATCGATGCAACTTCCCATTCAAACCACTTCAGGAAATTACAGCAGTTCCTGCTAAAACCCTCCCACCCCTCCACCCCACCCACTCATTCATTCATTCAGGTAGCAACGGATTAAGCGGCTACATGTTGTTCTGCTAGTATGGTATGTTAAATGCCATACAATGACATGCTGTTTGCTACATGTATACCATCAAGGGTAAGATCTGACCATGGAGCTACCAAAAAGATGGAGTAACAACGGTTGGGGTCCTTTTGAAGTGATGCTCGAAGCCGACTCGTAAAAAGTAATCCTCGCTAAGCCCCCGTGAGCGAGAGCGATGACAGATGAGACAGTGCGTACGCACAATGACGTCATCCGCAGCGCGTTCGCAAACTGGTTCTTACCATGGAGCTACCTAGCTCCATGGTTCCACCATGGAACGTCAATGCATGGGACTACACAAACTGCAACTGCCCCGTCGACTTCGAGCATATTCGATTTAACATGATTCTGAATTAATTATAGCTACAAATAGTGAATCTGCAGTGTAACGAATTGTTTAACATGTCATACCGTCGTTTAGTATGTAAATCACGATATGATACGACCGGCATGTAAACAAACACTGCACTCTCGACACGATCAATAATGGCCGTCACGCTGTCCCGAACAAACACAAAGACAAATAACAGCTGGCTTCACAACGGTATAGATAAAATGTACGCAATTGTACGCAGTCAACACTTACGTAAGATTGTAGTTTCAAATGTCAGCTTTACGGACAGATATTGAAATATGTGGAGAAATGTGAGGGATTTTTATTAAGAATTTTATTCTTAGGGTATGTACTTGCCACAGTCACAAAGCATGACGACAATACACTGAACAGTACCTTCGCTGTTCATGGGCCAATTCAGTTCGTTCAAAGTGCACTGCACTCGGTATCTCCTCTGTTTTGCCTGTGGATATTATGCGCATGCGCGTGGTCTTCAGCAAAGTTTTGCGCAGCCATATGTTGTTGCAAGTCGAGTTTTCGACTCGATACAGCACTATATTGTATGTGCAATGTTGGTGAGTATGACGTCATTTTTGCGGTTCGGAGCATCGTTTGCCAAAGTATCCCCTGCGGGACGAGTTAAGCCGTCCCAGCGAGTGCGGTGCTTTGAAGTCTGTCAGAACTGACCGCTCATAGTTGGGTTACGTAATATTGGTGGCCTTCGTTGTTACTCCATCTTTTTTAGCTCCATGATCTGACTTTATAGTGAGAACCAAGACATAATGAAACAAAGTTCTATGGAATTTGTTCCATGTTCTGTTCCAAAAGTTCCATGGGAACATCAAATAAGATTTTGACTTGACTTCAATGCATCTGTTCCAAAAGTTCCAAGGAAATGTCAAATTAGATTTTGACTTGACTTTGATGCATCTCCTTCACTGACGACCACTGTGAGAAGAGAGCGGGGGCAAACGTACACTCCATGGTCTATTTATAAAAAGAAAAATATATGATCAAAACAATTTGCAAGGCACTGCCATCAATCCAGTCAAAGTCAAAATCATGTACGGCTTTGTGATGGCTTTGATGCCTGCGTGGATGGTCGGATGAAAGTATTTCAAATAATTGATGGGAACGACCAGGCATTATCTTCTTCCTCTAAATCGGTTCGCTGTGCAGCAAAGAGGCAGTAACGGCGGAGGCAAAGCTACCATAAATCTTTAGCGCTGGCTAATCATCCTGAGAGTGACAATATGGCTGCTTTTATTACCTGCCCATAACAGCAGTTAAGCCCCGAGCATGAAGAAATGTCATACTTCCTATCCGCGAACAAGCCAGCAAAGTAGAATATTCGGATCTTGATCATGGATGGCAGTTAAGTGATGATCATCGGGAAGAACATACACTACTTCAAGGGCACATTTCTCTGGTAATGTTTATTGATTCGATCATGATCTGTACAGATGATGAATGTAGATACATGTACAGCATGTACCACACGCCGAACATCAAGTATGCTAAGGACTGCTGGTGGCAAGGTTACCAAGCTTACAAAATGCTATCTCCACTAAATCAAAGCAAAGAGTTGAGTTTGATTATGCTGTCATAAGAAGTTCCATCACTTTACGGCCAGCCAGTCAGTAAAGCTATGCCACTGTTTTTCTTCTTCATATAAACTGATTAACAAGTTTTTATCAAAATTCATTAAACCCACCATCAATTCAAATCCTTATTCTAAGTTACAAAAATAAACACGTAACCATGATTTATCTTTGTTTTGTATTTTGTCTGTTTTTTCATTATCATTTGACCACAGATACCAATCCCAAAATAAGGTGCTGCAATGAAGACACTTTCGGGGGTTTTGTGTGTGTTTTGCTCATCTGTGATTTTCTTTCTCCACCAGTAATCAGCATCAAATGCTTTCAAACCTTTCTACATGTTTATTCTGCATCCTTTGAATACAAACTTCCGTCTAGTCAAGCCTCTGCTATGTATACTAAAGGTGCATCCATGCATCTCCCATCTTGTTAAAATCTGGTGCAATGCTTCTAATATTGATCTTTTCAGACAAAAGCACTTTGTAATCTTCACAACAAGCATCCTTGTGTCATTTTACACCCTTCTCCTTACTTTCCTCTTAATGGGATACACCTAGGAAGGCAGCAGAGTTGCTACGGCAACAGTGAGTGATGACACCAGCGAGATGCTGTCTTTCTTGCAGATGCCCTCCTTCACGTCTACACCATATTACACCACTCATGCAGTATACTGCATCACCTGAAATGATTTCTGGGTCAATGCCCAATCAGCATCAAGAATCACAAGTAGTTTCCTAAATCTGTTCATCCTTTATAGGGATCTATCATCTAAGCAGTAAAGAGGGAGGCTGCATTTCTTTTTTTCTCTCGATTTGAGTTTAGTCTCTCTCTCTCTCTCTCTCTCTCTCTCTCTCTCTCTTTTTACAGGATTTGCATCAAAATTGGCTTAAGCTATGGATGAGTCATCACATAATGCACCAAATTATGAAAATCAAATCTTCAATGGAATAGCACTGACTCTCTTTAAGGCTGCCATTAACAAGCAGCTGCCTGCAAGATGCACAATGGCACAAATGCTAATATCATTATTATCCTCTCTCTCCCTTCATTCTACCACTGGCAGAAATTTTCAAATTTATATCTCTACTTCTATCTTCATCTGTGCGTAGATCTCAGAAAATTAAGATTAGAATAAAGAATAATCATGCCCATACATTCAACCATCTAGGACAAACAATTTCTGCATAGGAACTACCAGTATGGCAGCGCTTAAAGATTATCGGAATATGGAACAAACATGACTCACAAGTCCAATGACTGGAAAGAGGAGCACGATAATTTTGCATATGATGAAACAAAAGGAAATATATATATATCTGTTCGATTGAACATTTATCTCTTCTTCTTTTGTGACAAAAGGAAAAAGATGCCAGATGTGTAAATTTTCACTAAAGAGTGCTACTTCTGAATACTGAGTAGATTGCTTGTGAATTTCCCTGTGGAATTTAGCAGTGGGAAAATAGTGCATGGTGCAGTGGTTTAAAATGTTCTCATGAACAGAGGAAAACGGGTTCAAATCCTGTGTGATATAAGCATCTTTTGACAGAATGCTTGCCTTACAGTGCTCCGCTGAACGGAGCTGAATCTCCAGATACCACTAAATGCTGGGCTAATGGTGAAGGCAGGGCAGTCTGGAAGAGTAGTGTTTGCATTGAAGAGGCTACCCTGGATAAATAAAAAAAAAAAACAACTAACATTATCATGATATAACTTGAAAAGGAAAGTAAAATAACTTTCAAATAAGGTTGAAATCATCAGTACTACCTCCCAGATTTTCAGATTTTTCTCTTTTTTAATCGGGGGGGGGGGGGGGGGGATATTGGCAATCATCTACACTTAGTTGTTAAATCTAATTCACCCCCCCCCCCCCCATTGCCACTACCCCCAACCTACATAGACCCCATTTACAGTGCAGGGCCGGGCTCGGCCGCGGCTCAGCCGCGGCCGAGCCTCGCAATTTTGTCCGTTTACACTGCTGGGCTCGTCCGCGCTTTCGATTCAAACCTTTCATTATTTGGTCGTAGTGGCGCTCTGCTTGTAAACTAACGCAATTTGGTATTGTCTGGTTTTCAGACCCTTTGCCAACTGAATTCCGTGGCGACGAAGTCGCCGTTCGGGCAAAGGCCTTTGCCGAAGGAAAAAAAATCCGCGGCCGAGACTACCTCCAGAGCGAGGCCAAATGCGAGGCCAATTTTGGCCTCGCATTTGGCCTTTTGCGCGTTTACACTGAAGCGGGAATGGACTCGGCCGCGGCCGAGCCGCGGCCGAGCCTCGCACTGTAAACGGGGTCTTAGAATAGGGCATAGCAAGCACTCTGCTTTCAAAAGATAGGACAGTGGGATGAAAGAGGTATGTATGGTATGTGTAGAATGTGAAATGGAAGAGTACCATGTTGTGTTTGACACCATCAGAATCTAGCCATGGGGGTGGGGCAGGGGGTATGTTCAGGTCCCTGCATTGAGGACTGGACTGTCATGAGTGGTCCCATGGAATCACACCCCAGGGGGGAAAAATTGATGGGATGATAAGATCTTGATATGAGGGTTAAAGAGGCCTTACATAAATATGCAGAACCAACACTCATTACAGGCACTGTCAATGCATTATACTTAACAGTAATCATGACATGTCAGCTGAAATACTCAAGCTTTGTTTGGGCCATTGATTAAATTTGCATCAGACGTATTAGATGTACAATGTAAGTATAAAGGTGGTAGAGCTACAAGCTATCTATAAAAAGAAAGAAAAAAAAAGAGGTGTTTCCTTTTTTTTTTCTTGCATGCATCAAAAGATACCCATTTTATGCGCTAAATCAGATTTTCACATAATATGCCAAATCAAATTATTTCCATCTTCGTAGATATCGTAGAGGTATCAGGTGTTTTTTATGACCGGATATTCAAGTGATGGAGAAGATTTAACGGTAACGTAACCACACTGGATGCAGGTGAAACATTATACATTTGACCTGGCTTATGCTGAAGAAGTTTTGACCAATCATATTTTTTGCATTGTGCACACACATTTGTACATACACACACACACACACACGGTACAACTCCACGACACTTCTGTGCCTGTTGTAGAAAACCAAGTTTGTGACTGGCTTTGAAATCACTGTGCTATGCTGTGTATTTTGCACTTTACTTTCCTTTTAACAATATATTTGAGCATGATGGTTTTGTAATTGATTTTGCCATAATGCCAGGCAAAGATGTGATGAAATTTGACAGTGACTCACTTTTCTCCTCTCCCTTTTCCTAAATGACAAAGTGAAACTTGAATGACTTTCATTTCTGTCCATTGCACATATTCCTTGTTTTGTTTTTCTAACTCTGACATCTAATGGCAACATTACACTCACCTTCTCATTTGTAATTACATTTGACTTTCAATCATTGTTCATATCATTTTCTTAATAACTTTCATGTTCCTTATGAATTATTCCTTTGTTATATGCATTCACAAGTATTCTAAGTTTTATCTTATTCTATTGCTGTTGATATTACAAACTTTAAGACCAGCATTTTGTTCCTAGTTTCTGCTATCACTGGTAATAAACTCAAACTCCTAAAACTGAAACCGTTAGAATCAAGCACATTTTGAGAGATGTGATACACGAAATTTCATAAATGTCATATTCAGGCTGGATAAAATTACTGTCGACTGAAAAAAAGAGCAACATAAGAGGACAAAAAAAAAAATCTGAGAGACATTTCACTGGCTCAGAATGATCATGAGACATCTTTCATTGAGTGATGATGGGCTGAGATGCCCAGGAGACATTGACTGTGAGACAGTCATTTCCTACCGCTTGTCTGCTACCGCACCCCTGATGCCTTCCTTCCCAGAGAAATGTGACAAGGAACGATCGGAAAAGGGGAACTACAGGTACTTTCACACGGAAGCTCATCATCAATGACAAGAGCTTACCCCTTGAACTGCGACGATCATTCACACACCTCACCTAATCTTTAAGAGTTAAACTTCTGAGAGCAAGTGTCCCACTTGAGGATTAAACCACAGAACCGGAAGTGTCACAATGATGTTAGTACTAACTACAGCAACGCCACACAGAAATATATACATATAGAGCTAACAAGAAACCTCCAATAATATGCGATGATACAGTTGTGTACTGCACAGACGTGTACTACGTTCGTGTTCTGGAGGTTGACCTGTTATAGCTAAGCAGGAATGGGGGCTCACAGAGAGGTCAAGGTTAAGTTTGTTGATTATTGTGTCCACATGGCTTGTGGAAACACAGCAAATCACAAGAAATCTTGCAGTTTTAAAGGTAGGGAATCCCATTTGCATGCCTTAAATGAAGAGTTGTATAAATACAGTGGTATGTTGAAGAGAGTATCATTTTAGAAACTCCCATAAAGTATTGAAAGTGGAAGGTAACATTTAGTACATTTTTATTGACCGTTAGATTTTGAATTGAATTTTTTTCGGGGCTCACCGTAAATTCCAGTACATTACTAGGCTACCTTTGCAGACCCATGCACTGCATGTGTGTCCATCATGTATATTTTGTGAAGAAAGTTCATCAAAACTTACAAACATTTCTATATACATTCTTGCCACACACTCTATATGTTATTACATCAGCTCTTATACTTTTAGATTTGTGTTTATAGATAAAAAAATACAGAAGACTGCAACAAAAAGGCTTAAGTGTGGCTGACACACAGAACTACTGAGTAGTTGAGTTTTGAGCATTATTCAAATTGTAGATAACTGTTGACTTCCAAATTTCTCAGCAGTGGCCTAAACAAGTCCCCTGAGGTTCATATTTAATGTTTTGCTGCATTTTGGGAGGTCTGTAAAAGGTATTCCCTACCTTTAACCTGACTAATCCTAAAGATTGCTAACTTGTGAGTTTGTCTATACGGGGCTGAAGTGCAAGATAATCATCAGAGTTTAAAACTTGACGTTGTTCTTTAAGATTAGCAACTTTGTGCAAAACTGACTAATTTCAAACAAGGCAGTCTCAGTCATACTCAGTGCATTATATAAACTTGACGATGTGGGTAAGAGTTTGGGGCGGGTCACCAATGTGAAGTAAACTTATGGCAAAAGGAAGATGAAGGCACAGAGGAGGGGGCTTGGATTGGGACAAACTAGAGGGGTAAAAGGCTCATGAAGATGGGGGAATAGGGAGGCACAGGACAGGGTGCACATGAAGACTGCATCGTCCCTTGATGGCCATGTACACATATTTTGCTGTTCTTGTTATCATCAAAACAGTATCTTATGCCACTCTGACTGGTTTCAAATGAAATTTAACAAGAAGGAAAAGAAGACAAAATATTGAGGGGGAAAAACATATGAAAAAATAAGGATATCAAGACAAGAGTAAACAGATAACAACAACAAAGAAAAAGCAACAAACATAACAAACAGAAAGAACAAAAAGAAAAGAAACCAAAGGATAACAAATGTGATAAAGAGAAAGAAAATGTATGAAGGCAGCAATGAAGTAGCAGAAAGAAGAACATGATAATCATTACGTCGCCGGTCACACGAACCGACGAATCCCTCAGGTTTGCGTAAGAATGACAATTCGAGAAAATCGCGTTTGAAGTTAACCCATTTTTGACTTATGGTTGCTACACTTTCATGTCTATAATTTCCAGTTATTTTTGTAGTACATCAGACTTCAATTCTTGCCCTAACTTGTGAAGTTTTTATCGAATTGTATTGTTAACAAATAAGCGGGAAATCGTCAAAGAGCTGCATGCATGTATTTTCGGTCTGCAAAGAACGTTGTCATTTTCCATGTGTGTCCGTATGTACATGTACATTGAGCGTTGTCATTGTCAACACATGTATTACATAGTACACGCACTGTGCGCGCGGTCAATGAACTGTTGAATCTCAAAAACTACACGCAAGTCAATGCGCACTGATTCGTCGGTTCGGTGACCGCGCGTACTACAAATGTAGTACGCGCGGTCACCGAACCGTCGAATCGCCTGATTGTTTAACACACGCGTCTATGGGGAAAACAAATAATTTTCACAAATGGAATTACATACTTCTACAAAAGTGATAACTACATAAAAATTACACCGACTTACACACTGAGAATTTCAGAATATGTAGTATGGAATGTCTGCTATCGAAATGATTGAAAATCTCAAAATCGAAAATTTGACCCAAAATCGAGTGATTCGTCGGTTCGTGTGACCGGCGACGATTAGTTTACTATTAGTTTTATAATGTCTTCAGATATACATGTATATAAAACATTGAGCCTGTATTGCACTGCACAAAACATTGGGCTTTTTTATACCAGGCAGTTAAAATCCCGATAGATGTATAAAACAATGAGAACACAGTTCAATATAATGTTATACTCCCCAAAAGTGCACTGAATTTGACATCAAAACCTGAAGGGGTCTAAAACCTTTCTGAGCAACCTGTGGAATTCACTGGCCTTTGTGAGAGAATCTATTCTTCATCCAGCAAAAAGAAAAAGAAAAAAAAGAAAGGAGAGAAAAAAAAAGAGATCGTAAAAAAGTTCTTCATGCACGGTGACCTTAACGAGTTCAAGGAGCAGTAAATGGATTTCATGCACTGCTGGTGTGCATGGCACGTTGAGATGGCTGTATGGAAATGCTGCTTACAAGATGTTTACACTTACGTGTAATAAACATCACAAAGCTAAAGTCAATGTTTAACTCAACCATGAACTTGTACAACCTTGTATGTCTATGTATCCTGTGCAATATATATGCTGTTATATAATCACATATGTTACACATGATAGAGATTGAATCTCTGTGTGTGTGATTGCGTGTCTGTGTATACTTTGTGTGCTTTTGTGCATTTATGTAGTGCATGTGTGTGTGCGTGTGTCTGTGTGTGTGTCTGTGTGTTTTAATTTCAATCATAGTTTTTTGATGACTGAAATGCAAAGTATCAAATATCCAGTTGTAATGTTAGTTCTTATGAATGATATCATATTTGTATACATGTAACATTGCCCGAAACATATGTCAAAAACAAGTTGATGGAATGTTTCATTTTTTATGTTTGAATGTGGAAGGAAAAAGACTATCGAAAAATTGAAGAAAAAAAAAAGTATGTGCATGAATGTGTGTGTGTTCTTTACATTTTTGGGAATATCAGTGTGTTTGAGCATTTTTGTGTTGTTGTACTGCTTGAAAATGGAATTTGTGCACTTCCTAGCATAGGACTGAAGTAAGCAAATATTTCACCTGAACCTCAGTCACCAATAGTGATAATGAAATTTTACTACAGTCATCGTTTTTTGTCAGACCCATTAATAGTGCATTGATTGGTTCAATTCAATATTGATCTCACAAGCTGTAATATACATTTAGCAAGTAAACACATAACGATGAAGACTTTACAACCTATGTTTGTAGATGGAACTGCTTTTCCTGAACCAAAAAGATCGAGGGGGGGGGGGGGGGGGGTGGGGGAGAAACAAACACATGAATGCAATTGAAGATGTCACATATATGTTGATGTATGAAGGTATAGTTAATGGTCAATCACAATATATTCAACTGGTCCCACCCATCCTCACTATTAAGCTGGACAAATGTTTGCCAGTGAAATGCAAAGACACAGGAAGGGTCCGTACTATCACACACTCAAGGTTGAGCAAATTTGGGCAGCATGTAAAGACAATTTTCCTTTTCAAACGATCACGCAAGGCAGATATGGTGGGATAAGAGGCAATTGAAACAACAGCTACGGGCTCCATATTGGCAAATTTGAACATCCGGAAATTGGATGATAAAACCAGGGAGATAGGCCGGGGGAAGACTCAAGCAGCTGATGAATTGAGGCGACCATGGCAGGTAGAGGGAGGTGGATGGGAGATGGAAGACAGACGTACAGACAGACAGACAGACACACCACCTATACACACACACACGCACACACACACACACACACACACACACACACACAAGACTGGCAGACAGACAGACATGGCACACACAAATACACATACACACATACACACACAGATAAGACAGGCAGGCATACACACAACACACATACACAGAGACAACAGACTGACAGACAGATACAACGGGATCTCAAAGAGTAATACAAGGAGAGAGAAGGGTGAAGGAGCGATACACAAAGTTTAGGGCAGATGAAAATGGTAAAAGATATAGCCATATTTATATCTGAAATATTTCAGGAAGAAAATGCAGGATACATAAATGAGACTAAGAAGATGTTAGAATATTCTCTCTACAAAAGCCCTGAATAATTACAGAATAAATGAAAAATAAAAATAATTGGAAAATCTGGGGAAAATATGAGAATTGGGGTGGAGGAACAATATATTTGTTTTTAAAAAGTGTGAATAAAGACAGAGAGATTAAAAAAAAAATAAGAAAAATTTACAATATAGAATGAAAAAGTTCATTATGAATGATGAAAGTTTTGGGGGTTTCTGTACTAGAAATTAAAAAGTCAGATTTTAGGTCATCAGAAACAAACCTACAGCACGACAACTATGACAGATGACCATGAATCAACACAGGTTTAGAATGAAGTGAAAACACTTCAGAGACTGACTAGTCTGTTTTGCAACCAATCGTCCAGCCTGATTTGCAAGACACTTTTTGCCTTGACGGGAGACTAGCACTCCTCGGAAGCATACGATACAAAGCCACTGGACCCTGTCATGTCATGTACTACCCATGCAGTCAGTAACCACCTGAAAAACATAGGCCACGGTTAAAGGAAAAGCGGAAGAAAATCAATCAAAGTCGCGAGATGGGGAAAAAAGCATAGAGAGTCCACCCAATGAGTCACCTGTGTAAGACAGCATGAAGTGGATGGAATGGCAAGTGTGAAGGGTGACTGGCCGCGGCTACTATAGCCCAAGATATAATTACTTTGAGAAATCTCTTCAAGTGATGTGCACAAAGCCGATGAGAGGTGGTGCATGATGGGAAGGTGAAGGGGGAGGGGAAACGAAGATGTCATGCGAAAATATCCATCAGAAGGCCAGCAGGACTGAAGAGTCGTGCAATTGATCAAATGGTTAAAAAAGAAGATGTAGCAATTAGTAAAAGTTATTTGGAACTTAGTAAGCATTTACATGACCATGACTGTAACAGAGTACCAAGTAAAATTTGGGATTTTCAAGCTCTTGGGGAAATTAATGTTCAAAGGTTATGCAATGATCAAACAGAAAGCTTTAATGCTGGATTCTACATGGTTGAAGAACGGATGTTTAATATCCATATCGAATTTTAGACACAACTTTTAACATAAATGAAGAGAGAATGTGGAATTTGGGTTTTTCCATTTTGTTTTATTCAACCAGTGTATCCTTTGTAATGTTCATTCTGGTTTTTGTTTCATGTTTGTGATGTTAATGATATGTATCCTATAGTCTTTTCTTGGTCGAATAAATAATAATAATAATAATAATAACCAGGGAGCATTTCTTTCTATAAGAAGTGAATTGCATATCACCTCGTTCTGTATCAAACAGATATGGTCACACACACACACACACACACACACAAACACTTCACAATCAAATTATCTCTCAAGAGCAAGTACAGTGTCAAAGTCAATCTCAGTCCAAGCTACACAGCAAAGCAGACTAATGACTGTTTGAATCAAATTTTCTCCATTATATCTGACGCAACAAAGAGAGTGATGTGATTACTGGCATAAGAAAGCATCAAAAACCATTCAATGATTGAGATCATCGTGTTTGGGAGTTGATTAATTAACTTATTAGGTGTCAAAGGTGAAATGATTGATACACTATGCTGGTAGTGACCTAAATTCATAATCTGATGGATATGAAGATACAAAGAAGCAAGGGAGAAGAAAGATGAAAGAAAGGATGGGAAAATATGGAGAGGGCAGAAAAAAAAAAGAGAGAAATATGTATGGGGGGGCATGATTGTAGAAATGTAATGATTCCGTATTTTGAGCACTTGTAAGAATGTGCTGTTTGTCAGAATTATCTCAACATTGGAATGTGTTGTTTGTCTAGGGATAATCTCAACATCAAAATGTGTTGTTTAAAAGTATCCTCTCAAAACTTCAGAATGTGTAGTTAATCTAAGTGTTGTCTCAACATTAGAATGTGTACATATAGTACACAAACAAAAAGGTACAATAATGTATGACCATCCACAAAAATTATCACAGCTTGATTTCAATCAAGGGGTTGATGAGTGAGCTGAGATTTAATGCCAGTGTGAACTGATACTGCATTCGTGCGATCCGAGCCCTAACAGATCTGTTTACCTCCAGAAATGTTGCGCTGTTTACATACGAGGAGATTGACCTAATTCCAAAAGGGGAAAAAAAGCACACTTTGCTTTTGCAGATAATGGGTCCATTTCCACGTAATAAGTCGTTTCCTCCACCCAGCCGGGGATTATTTTCCCCCTGCTCTGACATCACATGCGTCTCACATGTCCCCGGGAGTCTGGGCACACGTGTCTGGACTATGGCCCAAGGGATGCCGTCAGTATATACCAGCCTTCAGTCACAACATGAGAGCGGTTAAAATGGTGCATACACGTCTTTGACTATTGCCATAATTCCTTCAAAATCTAAACGCAATATGGATCTCACCGTTTTTATCAGTGTTCAGTCAGAAGCACCTTGTTTTCCTCGGCTGATTACTCGTATATATCCTTGACACGCGAAGTGAACGCTGCATAAATCCTCAAATCTGAAAAGACAACAAATAACCAAAAAAAAAATGAAGTACATTGCTTTGCATTCATACTTTGTAATATCTCTAATTTATGACAAGACGAAAAAAAAATGCATGACAGTTCTACCAAGCTATTGTGACCTGGAACAGGAATTATATCAATTAGTGTAGGAAATTGTACTTTAAAATTGGAGAACACAAGAGGAGAAAAAAAAAAAGAAAACCGTATTTGTCACTGCAAAGAACGGGAATCCAATTCATTAACTAATTTGGCACCTTTCACAGACTCTGCCTCCTCCTAATCACAGACAATCGCAATCAAGACATGCATCACATCAAGGTGCTAAATGTCAGCGTAGTTCAATGTCTTTTCCATGTGAAGCTCCTAATGATGATTACAAGGATGATGGCAAAGACAAAGAAGATTGTGCAGACAATGACGATGATGACGATAAAGACAGTGAATGTTGTTTATAATAATAATGATGAAAAAAATGATGGTGATGATGACTAAAAAAATGAGAAATAGCAAGAGCAGGATGAAAAGAGGACATAAATGGTAGTTTTATTTCTCTATCAAGCACAATTTTCTAACCTGAATTAAATATACACATCACTGACACAACCTGAATAAAATATACACATCACTTACACAAAGAGTAAGTGCAAGACACTCTACACTCATTTTTGTCCTATATTTTCTCCTGTGGCAACCCACACATCCTTAAAGACCTGTTAACCTGGGGATTCACGGATGGCTCAAGTCACTGGCTGTCCACCGGGGTACATTAAAAACCCATAAATAGCACCAGTCAGGGAATGTGCATCAAAGCGTACGCTCATGAGTAACGGTTGATTCTGATCAAGAATCTGTGGCTGTACTGTATGTGCACTAACTCAGAGATCAGCGAGAATGCTGCAAACAATTCGTTACGGGGATTCTTGAATATATCCGAGCCAGGCCAGCCTTTTCACTCTATGGCATCCCAAAGCTACAAGGATTGTAACACCCTGGGATGCAAACCTACTTTATACACTTTGTCCATTAGGCAAAGTTTACAGTAAATTTCAGCTTTTCCTCATTGAAAGACAGTGAGAAGGAAAGCTGAACAAACATCCTCTTCTCAAAATCATAGCGGGAAATGGAAGGAGCAGCCGACTATATAAGTGATTCTTCTTCTATTGCAAATCAACACGACACCACAAGATGACCCATAAAGCAACAAAGTTATCTTCAGTACACTGTCATCAATCGGTGTTTGTGGTTTCTTCTACAAATCAGAGATAGGGCAGAGAGAGGAAAAAAAAAAGGTGTATAAAAAGTGTATCAAGGCCCGGTGTAATGCAACACAAATGTAAAGAGCAAACAAGAATGCCTGACAAGCTTATGCCACTGATCCCAAAGCAAATGGCACATAAAGTACTGAGCCAACAATGGTAGAGAAAACCAGCAGTCACATGCGAGGGTTTTCTTGCCACCTCCTCTATCTCACCCCCCCCCCCCACCCCCAACTGAATCTGGCCAAAATACCAGGTTTGTACACATCCAGGTGATATTTACATTCTAGTAACTACTGTAAAACGTGATATATTCACGGCATGAAATTTTCGCAAATTGGAGCCGGCGGCCTTTTTTGCGGCATGAAATTTTCACAAACTGCAACCGGCATTCAATGCATATAGTGTAGACAAGAACTTTCGTGTGCATTTTAATTTCGCAAATCTTGGCACTCCCGAAATTCCTCGTTTTACAGTATTCACATAGTTCATGACATAATCAATAAATGCAGTAAGAATCTTAGTTACGTTTTATATCACTTGTATTACAGAATGCATCATTCCACATATCCCATACATTATTTATATGTATCCTTTGGTAATAACTTGTTCTCTACCAGACAGTTTGTAAACCGCAATATTATTCTTACAATGAAACAGCGTAATACAGAATGCATGGTAAACCTATTAGGCTAAATAATAATAGCCCCATTAAGTGTTTTAAAACAAGTACCTAATAATGCTAAAGAAGTGTAGTAACATTTACTTTGGCAACCTGCTAGAAGGGGGAGGGGTTTTCTTGCAATAATCCATTTGAGCATTTTATCAACATGAAATATCAATGAGTTAATGAATTTACTTGTATCAAACTTCTCTGGCTTGTACGATTTGTAAGTACATGTATGAGTACTTTGCCTATCTCTGCATTATTGTCTTTCCTCTCCTCCAAGAAACAGCGGCTTGAGATTTTCCATGTTACAGCAGCAAGAGAAATCTAGTAACTTTACCGGAGGACAAGAGTTGGATACAGAAGACCTGGGAGGGGAGAGAATGTACCCCTTCTACAACTCAAACTTCAGATGGGAGGGACAAGTGCATAGGCAAGGGTTTATCCCTTCCTACTGACAAGGATACCCTTGAGGGAGGGCATGAATAAAACAAAGCCAGACTGAAGTCGTGAGCAAGAAAAATCTTTCCGCTGGATACGCCCTACATCTCGATCTGGCACAATTGTGAAGATATGAGTACAGACAATATTGGCAAAACTGGCATGGTGTTTGAGGGTGGGAAAATGATGGACTGGTTGGCATGGCAACTTATCAGGATTCCGAGCATTCACCATGCATGGCAATCAGCTGGTGTCAGATTGCCACCACTGCATTCGCATCCGTGACACAGAAGAAAGGAGAGAAGGGTAAACTGGGCTGATTAATGTATGGCAAGGAAACGGGTGTCTCCGTGATGAACTCTCCTCCATCGATGATCTATCAGAGACGTGTATGAGTCATTGAACACTTCCTTCAAGATTTCACGAGTGCTGCTATGTTCAGTGTGCACACATCCACAGGGACACTGCAACCAATATCTCCTGAGTATCAAATCAATCAGCATCTGCCTGTCACCGTGCTATCCCAATGTTCTCTAACAACTGGCCCTGTTGAAGTTTCCTCCTTTTTGACTATACACAGGGCTGCACACTAACCCATTTTTTCCACTGGTCCGACCTGTCCGTCAAGACCAGTATGTACCCAGTTTTTCTATTTTTTACTGGTCCATTCCTGAAAAAGCTACTGGTCCGACAATGATTTTTACTGGTACTGGACCGTAGGACCACTGCCAGTGTGTAGCATTGCTATACGTCTGCATAAGGACTAAAGAACACCCCTTCAGACATTACCATAATGAAGGGAGGTAGTCAGGCTTGCATTCCATTATCAACACTCTAAACAAAATTCAAGCATGCTCAATAGTACATACGAATTGTCTCAAAAATTTCTTCCTATCTTTCTGAAGACTTTGTGCAGTTGTTACTAAATGAAATACATGCAGTCATATTAGGGTTTGGTTTTATTCTTCCGAGGTACAATTTCAGGGTCCAGGACACAGATAGTTTAAGAGTGGAAACTGTGGGACTCTCTCACAGAGACCTGCAAGTGACCTGCAATTGAGATAAATGCATAGTCTCTCTGGTAAAATGCACTCCAAACGTGGGCAAACATTCCTGTACATACATTGTACTGTCAATCCTGTGCTCGCAACAAAATTTTAAATCATCGCCTCATAAAATCTTGGCAATGATCACACTCAACATAGCAAAACAGAGGGAAGAGAAGAATCCTCGCAAGTAGGGGGGCTCTAATTCAATTTTTCACTCCGTGATAGCGATGATTGCTCTTGAGAGCAAATAAGACCTGGAGACAGTTGGGAAAGAGTGTCTTGGGGAAGCTCCTTTTTACCCTTCCCTTGGTGTTTGTCTATCTGACGCCGCATGCTGCTAAATGGATTTACTCTGGGTAAAGTGTTACCAAGTTCTGACGGCATTCTCCGCAGGATTCATCACGGTGCGAGGCAACATTGTGCAGCGGGATGCGGGGAGGGGGTGACGGCTTATTTTGCCCACGTCACATCCAAGTCATGTATGTAGGCCGACGCGAACGAGTGTCTGCAAAATGGTAATTGGCCAAGGTTGTGCGGCTTGCACACATTCCCATTAAACGTCTGGTCCTGCATTTGCCCACCATGCATCTCCTCTGACGTAAGCATCCTCTCTGCGACAATGTGCTCCCAAGGAACATTTGATTCACTTGCGGTTTGAGATCACCTTCAATACCCCATCTCTGAGAATCACTTATTTTGCCAAAAGACATATCACTTCTTGCCAAGATTCCAATGGGTACCGAAATTGAAATTTCAGTGAAAATCTCCTCTTGGCTAAATATCCTTACTGCACCATGAATCTCATACATAAATCCAATGATCACCCCTTTCCACACAAAATAAACACATACAACCAGTCATATATGCAGATTGATATAGATAGATAGATAGATAGATAGATAGATAGATAGATAGATAGATAGATAGATAGATAGATAGATAGATAGATAGATAGATAGATAGATACTGTAGATAGACAGATAGGTAGACAGATAGACCTGTACCTTAAAATATAGGATAATAATATTCTTTGAAACAATTCCTCACAGCTGCATATTGTATGAAAGATATCACATCAGGTACCGACCATATCATATAATTGAAAGAGTAACAAGCATGTCTGGCACTACTTCTTGAATTAATTACGCAAAACTTTCCCTCTGTCCTTCAAATACAAACGGAAAATCCATGCACGCGAGCGATGATTTTTTTGTTCTTCAAAGACATCTTCATCACAAGCAAAGACCTGAGAGATGTGGCTACACTTTGATCCAACACATGTCCCCTCTCGACGATTCTTGCCTTCCTCCATTCTATTTTTTCCCCCTTAGTTTTGGGCTACCTCGGGCATCAAGAAGTCTCTGTTTCTATATTGGGAGGGGAAAGTCAAAACTTCATCGGGATACTACAATATTCACAAGACATCAAACAGACGGAAAAGGCAAATGTGTGATGGATGTGCTTTGATGACACCCCCGAGGGGTATCTTTGCAGTTTGATGTAGGGCTGGTGCACCAAGGGTCAGGGCAGCGATCAGATGGACGATGGAGTTGATAAAAAGCTGGAGAAAGCACTATAATTAGCATTGCACATCCGTTCCCTACAATCTTGACCATAAAGATGGAACAAGCCTATTGTCGTTTAGCACTTTATATTTACCAGTATCATTCTATCCCCCCCCCCCCAGCCATCGCAACTACCACTAATATTGTGATGAATGTATGGAAACCTGGTACCAGACGCCTTGATTCAAGACTACCAAAAGACTGGTTGTGAGTATCCAGTCATGGAAAATACTGATAAATGTCCACTAAACAGTGATAAAGTCCTTTTTGTTTTCCCCTAGTGACTACAGAATTGTCTCTTAACACCATTATTGAGAAAACTATATCAGATATATATATGTTGGGGGGTTTTTTGAGAAGAGAGACAGAGGTTAATGTACGGGATATGGCTATAGACAATGGTTTAAGAAGCCCTTTGAAATTCATAATCTTTTCTATTTTCATTTATAAACATCACAATTAACAGTTCATCCTTTATAACTCTGTAAAAGAATCATGCCACAAAGCGTAGATATATTTCCAAGAAAGAATAATATTTCTTAAAATCTACAACTTCACATCTTCTGAAGATATCAAGCTAGGACAGCACAGAAGTGAAACACTGACTGGAATACAAAATCTCTCATTCAGATAGAAACATATCATAAGGTTTGCATCACATCCACTACAGTGAGCTGCCATGATAAATTCATACTAGGAAATTCATTCAGATACATCATTCACAAGGTAACAAAAGCCATGTTCAGACGTATTTCTAGTCGGAGTAAAATTTCATGGCGCAGCAATTAAAATTAAAATTCATACTTATCTTACCACAACCCTGCGTCCACACGACGGTCGTGGGAAGAAACTCTGACCGATTTACCATTGCCTTCGCGGGGATCACCATGGAGGGTCGGTGTAACTTACGGAAGTGGTAGCGCCGCGCATGTCGACCATATGATTGTTTTGTTTTGTTTTTACCAGCGGCATTTGTCTTCTCCATTCTTGTTGATGGAAATTTCTGCATGAGTGCTAGCTTCTTCGTCAACTAGGTTAGAATTGCACTACACACGCACTTGTACTCGCAAAATGTCAACATTGCGATTTGACCCCGGAAGTTTTACCTAGGTCGTCAGGTATGTAAGTTCATAGATACTCCGAGGGCTTGTCTGCACTGGCAATTTACTCTGACCGGCTAGTCGTGGTAGCGAGATACTCCTGAGAAAACTCAGGAGTATCTCGTTCGGAGGAAGAGATCGTGGTAAGTTCCTCTGATCAGAGGAAGTTACCATGACCTTGTTCAGACGGGCACTACTCCGACCTATCCTCCGAAGTTACTCCGACCAAGCTTCCTCCGAACTTACTCCGACCAAAACTGCCTCCATCTGAACACAGCTAAAGACTCAAAGGGTCATTGAAAATGAGCATGAAATCTCATTAGCTTTCCCCCTTTTTTTTTTTTTTTTTTTACAAAGCCAGTAAAATATACATCATTGTATTGTATACCCTTTCATCTTTTTCACTGAGTAACTACGGAGTATTTGCAACAATTAAAATAAAATCAGCAATACATTGAGGTATTTAGTACATTCTGAGGCATTACGTGAATCATTGTTTTACAGCAGGTAACAAAAAGACATGAAATGTGAGCAGCTAAAGTGGTTAACAAAGCAAAGTCAAGGTAACCCTAAGTCATCTGAAAACAGCCTATGCAATGGAATCACGCTTTTACAGTACAACTGAGATTGTGAGGTATGGTCGGTGGGGAGTGGGGGGGGGGGAGGAGGGGAGAGGGAGATCTAGTGAGCATACAAGAAGACACCAGGCCCAAATCCCCCCTCCCCCCCCCCCCCCCACCATCCCAACAAGTAGTAATGTTCGGTGATTGATTTGCCATTTGGCTGTGGACTGCAGCCCAAGAGAGGGAGAGAGAGAGAGGCACAATACTCTAATGGACCATTCATTACCCTCATGATAAGGAGCGGGAGATGGTGGTAAACACTACAACCAGGCAGGATGGAGGTACGGGGAGAAATCAATGAATGTGATAGAGAGAAGAAAGCTGGAATTGCATGCAAGTGAAAGGATGATGAAACGAAAGAGGAAATGAGAAAGCGCCCTAAAGATGAGTGTGTAACAAAATAAGAATCAAGAACTTCAAATGAATGTGGGTCAACGGCAACAGAAAATTGCCAAGGAAGGCACTAAATGGCATCTAGTAGGTAAATGTACACCGAGGTATTCATAGAAGAATATACAGGATGAGAAGGCAAAGATGCGTTGCACATGGGTGCATAGCACAAGGTAGAAGTTGGTGAAGAGATTGGAAATCACACACACACATACACACACACATGGGCGGAAGATGGCAATGTTACTTATAGAACAACGGAAAGAATACAGAACTGAGTGTAAAATACAGGAAGTCCCTAGCCTACATTTCAACTAACCCGTTGAAGACGAGTCCCGAGTATACTCGGGCAGGTGTCTATGGGAAATGAGTGATGTAGCAAAATTGGTCCATCCTCAACGGACTAACAGTGATAGACTGAATTGTTTGTAGACATTGAAACAAAAACAAAAAATCCAGGAGAAAACAGAAACAGATGGAACCACTCATTATTCATGCAAGAATAAAGCTCTTAATGTACATCTATATTGTATAACAAAGGTACAGCTTTAAAGGTAGGGGATACCTTTTACAGACCTCCCAAAATGCAGCAAAACATTAAATATGAACCTCAGGGGACTTGTTTAGGCCACTGCTGAGAAATTTGGAAGTCAACAGTTATCTACAAATTGAATAATGCACAAAACTCAACTACTCAGTACTTCTGTGTGTCAGCCACACTTAAGCCTTTTTGTTGCAGTCTTCTGTATTTTCTTATCTATAAACACAAATCTAAAAGTATAAGAGCTGATGTAATAACATATAGAGTGTGTGGCAAGACTGTATATAGAAATGTTCGTAAGTTTTGATGAACTTTCTTCACAAAATATACATGATGGACACACATGCAGTGCATGGGTCTGCAAAGGTAGCCTAGTAATGTACTGGAATTTACGGTGAGCCCCGAAAAAAACTCAATTTAAAATCTAACGGTCAATAAAAATGTACTAAATGTTACCTTCCACTTTCAATACTTTATGGGAGTTTCTAAAATGATACTCTCTTCAACATACCACTGTATTTATACAACTCTTCATTTAAAGGGGAAGGCTAGTAACTGATCAGTGGGAATCAGTGGAAATGCTGGGAGATGATTGTTCCAATCCTTATGGGATTCATTCAAGAGTTCATTGTATATCTATTGTTGTGTGAAAATGATTTGCTTCAGAATGGTCTCATATTCAAGTTATGTGCAGTTTAATGCTTCCAGGTTAGCGTCCCTGGTCAGTGACGGAGCATTAATCTGCACATTACTTGAATATGAGACCGTTCTGAAGCAAATCATTTTCACACAACAATAGATATACAATGAACTCTTGAATGAATCCCATAAGGATTGGAACAATCATCTCCCAGCATTTCCACTGATTCCCACTGATCAGTTACTAGCCTTCCCCTTTAAGGCATGCAAATGGGATTCCCTACCTTTAAATTACAGAAAGACAAAAGGATAGGCTGGACTGGTGGCCATGGTGCAGAAGTTCATCTGCAAACTCCTTCCAAATCGCTAACACCGTTCAGCTTCCTTTCGATTTTCAACTCGTGTTACATTCGATCTTTGTATAGACAGTAATTGACATTTCAAGAATTGCCCATCATATAAGAATGACCAGGAATGACCTATAAGAAAGTTTGTATCAAAGTACTGTAAGGAGCTGAAAGATTTCACACTATAGAAAGAGTAAAAATAAATTCATCATGTGCCTGCCATCAATCTTGCTGCACGGGATGCAGAGAAATTTGCCAGAAGGTGGCAGTTCCCTAAAAAATGCAAAATGCCATCGACCCCCAACACGTGAGGTCACCACATTAGCTTTCTTATGCATCCCTGACCATCCATGATTCACCGGGCTTGCATCCATCACTGACAAACGCCAAAAACCAGCTCCTAAGTCCAATGAGAGCTCTAGCTAACATCACATCGCACTCCAAGGGTTTAAATTGTCACATATCACATTAGTACCACAGGAAATCACAGCCCGGATTTAACACCACCAACATATACGTACATATAAAGGAATAAATAAATGAATGAATCCCCAAACAATATCGACGGCAAACAAAACCCCAAAGTTTTAATGCATATGATTTGAGGAAACTGGCTGGGAGTTTGGGGAGTTGCGGAAGATTGGCAACGTAACAGATGGCGAAAAGGTAACCTGTCAGAAATGGCTGCATCTAGATGGTGATAGTCCCAAAGAGCGAGGCCGCCATTCACCATGCATACATCCCCGGACCTCTCCCCCTATACTTCCACGTCATATTGGCAGAGCACTCGACAATGCCCCAGGATTAAATGCCACTGCAAACATGTGGCTGTGAATTTCTTAAAATCTTTGAAAGAAAGAGCGGAAATACCGCCACAGTTTGTCACCCATGCCTCTGCTGGCTAACACTTCAGATTACCCCTTTTCTTTTCATCTCTTTGTTTTCTTATTTGTGCTACCTAACTCTGGGCTCTCTCCCTTCACTTGACCTCACAGATTCCAGGCTCCTTCTTGAGCACTGTCACTGGCTTACTGGAAAAGATGAAATTCACTGGCACATATAGAACTAGAGGTCACTTTACCTTAGTCCTGCTCTGAATGAAACTCTGAAGTCCAAACATTCCCTCAAAAAATTCCCCTTTCCCCTTGCATTCCAAAGATGTGGCCCTTCATAACCAGATGAACAAAAACATCAAGAGACATATTGTATGTTTCTTACTGAAGGCATTCCAGATTAATGTCAAATAGTTGCAAAGTGAATGCACTGGATGACACTTGTTACAGTCAATTAAGGACTAAATCAAATTCAAATTTAGCAAGATTTTGAAAAGTTTAAGGACTAAATCAAATTCAAATTTAGCAAGATTTTGAAAAAGTAAAACCAGTGTAAATTTCACTGAAGTAAAATTGCCATCATTTGCTATGTCCCATCTTTTCTCAGTGTTTATATATTTTTTTTTCATTCTAATTCTCCAATCCATGATATCATCTTGTTCTTCATTTTCCAAAGTGCAGCCACTATTTTTCCTACCTTTCTCCTTTGAGCAAGCAATATTTTTATTTTGTACTGCTTTCTACAAGATCATCTCTCATCTGTCTTTTCCTTCTATCTCTCTTTGTGAATCATCTTTCTCACAAACCTTTCAATCTTAGACAAATGAGTCTGAATATCCACCATTCTTCCACTCTCCCCTCTCTCTCCCCCATCCAAGTCTCATCATCATCATCTTATCCAGCTTACCCCCATCCATCCACCAGCCCTCCTCCCGACCCCCCCCCCCCCCCCCCCCCGAAGAAAAAGAGTCTCTGGTTCTCCCTCATTCAAAACACTTCAGGGGTGCTTACACGATAAACATTTGAGCAGCTTTCTAAAGAGCAAGAATCGCATTTAAAAAGGAGGAGGAAAGCCGATCTGGATGACAGTGATAAGATGTGGCCCAATGTGCCACATCTTTCCGCAAAGTCTCATACACACGCTCATCCGCTTACAATTCAAATTGGCTCCACCACCACGGGGCAGTGTGCCCCCCGGAGGGGTTCGTCTCTTCCCAATGCCTCCTTCCTGTGCAGATTTTGTTCTCTCTCTCCCCCATCCTCCCTCCTCCTCTTTCTCTCCCTTCTTTCCTCTGGCGGCTCCAGTAAAGCGCATCTCCTCATCTGGATGGTAACCCAATCTGGCGAGGTTCTTCCAGGACGTTAAGATGGAAGAAGTCATACTGCGGGCCCAAGGATGTGTCATCCTCTTACCTCTCCCATCCTTTCCCACAATTTCCTTCTCTTAAATGTCATCATCATCATCCTTTCATATTTGCTTTATATTTTAATTCTTTCATTCATGAATTAAAAAACAAGTCAAAAATAAAACAAAACAAAACTGCAAAGATGACAGCACTGTCACAGAGGAGCACAATTTGTCAGAAAATTTACAAATGACAGGTTTTTGTAGAAATGTGGTCAAAAGAATGCTGGTTTTGAACACATTACCTTAGCCCGAGCAGCCTATGTTGTCCTAGTGTTACGCTTTCAACTCTGCTACCCAGTCAGCCAGTGGTTTGTATCTTACTACAGGTTCAATGCAAATGACAAATTGTAAGTCATCCCTGACTGACAATATGTGCTGCTAACATGAATGAACCAAGATATTTCAGGGGTCAGCAGGGAGAGAACATACCAAGCCAAATGGTGTTACTCCACTGGTCCTATGCCAGCGGGATATTGGGTATGGATATTATTAGCTCTGTACGTGATTAGATGGTTACAGACCAAAAATTGGAACTTGTATCACCTCTGAAAAGGTCTCTTGACATCATCTCACCATCCCTGGTGTAAAACCGATCATAAGAGTGAGCCAGATGGCTGGGACATTCACGACCACTCACACACACACACAAACACACACACACACACACACACACACACACACACACACACACACACACACACACAAACACACACATACACAAACACACACATACACACATACACACACATGTAAATAGGTGCCCCTCTATCTGTTACGTCTATAGTCTCAATATGAAACGGGGGGGGGGGGGGAACTCCTTCACATTGCTTTAATTGAACTTCAGATGGAGTGAAGGAATTGCGGTTGCCCATCCAAGCACGGAGAGATTCAATTACCACACAACTCTGATAATGGATTCCTTAATTGCATGAAATTAGGTGTGACATATACACATGCCAGAAGAAGATGTTACACTTCCACGGCAACATACTTTGGTGGTCCAGTTTTTTTTTTTTTGGTCAGCTGTACCGTGAGACGACTACAGATTAGCAGGGGGTTAAAAGGGCTAGGATAGAAACTCTATCAGTTCCCTGACCGAGTTTTACTGTCAAGCTTTTGTGCAACCATCGTGCCCCTAAATTTCCAACCAGGCCGACGATGTCACGCATTTGTAGTCGCATGCATGCGGGATAGAGTCGGTGTTAATGGCAACCGGCCCTAATTGAGCCATGTTTGCTCTTTACTGCTGGAGTCCTGCATGGGTAAACAACTTGTAGACCTATGCATCAACTAGGACTTAGCATGTCATTGGCAACCCGTGCACACATTACGAATAGCTTTCTCTCTCTCTCTCTCCAAATATCGCGTCTTAGTTTCCATCGCCACGCAGGGCCTAATTGATTGGAAGTGAAATGTTTTCTTTCCAGCGTTCCACTGATCTTATTTGAGGGGGATGATAACAAAACATCTAAGGTCTGAATTAAACGTACAAAATCTGTACTAAATGGCGTAAGTTTTGGCATGCTGAAAGGAATTTATGTTTGGTATTCATCACAAGTGTCACTTTTTATCGTAAACATATCCAAAAGCCACAAATGGTATGTGAGACAAAAGATTTGGGCCTGCAAAGCAGTGCATTGATACAGCTTCTGTGTTCATGCCAGTGCTACGATGTTCCTGTTTTAGAATTTAGTGTGCCGTATGGGTATCATACAGATCTTAGCACATACAGTGGGGTTCATTATCCAGATACACAATCAATAACGTTACTGTCACAGTGTTGCTGATTAAAACTGCAAGCAAATTTCTAATCATGCTATTTTTAGGTGATCCGAGTATCCTCTCGGATCACCTATTGTATCTGTACGGATTCTTTCTTCTTCTTTATTTCTTTCTCCTCAAATCTTGTGTAGAGGTTAACTCAAAAAGTCCCCCGCCTATCACTTTCAAACTTATACCATATATGTATCCTGTCCTAAGGACGACAGATCTAGTGTATCAATGTGATCAGTCAACCGTGACGTCATTATGACGTCATTATCTGAAATCACGTTTACATTAATATCTCATTAATAGAATGGAATTTTTCAATGAAATTAGAATATCATATAGTTCAAGTCAAGGTCTATTGATATATTTCATAAAATTTACTCACGTTCATAGTAAACGAGCGCGTACGCGCGCGTTGAAATTTAAACATGCTCTAATCAACCTTAAAATTGTTTTGCACACGTTTCAGGTCATTTACAGCATTTCAAAAAATATCGACGGACGCGTATGCGCGCGCGCATATACGCATGCACAGCTCATATACAATAGAAATTTCCCGTTTTTTCACACGGATCAGATGTCTGAAATGTCAAGGAATGTTTCTACCAAGTTTCAAGTCAATCCGACTCAATATGACGTCATACGGGCCCGTCAAAGTTGAAATTCCGCGCGCGCGTCAATGGCGATATACAGTGCAACAATGCCAAAAAACCGCCAATTTTAAATCTGATTTTACTCGTCAGGATGGACGGTGACGCCCCATTTTCTTTACATATTTTGAAAGCTGATGAGTTTTACATATCATTTCATGGGTTGACGATACTGAAAAAGTGATTAAAAGATATCAAATTTCTTAATAAAGTAAAAAAAGTAGATTTTCAAAATGACGTCATCAAAAAACAAGTTCACTCGAGCGTATCTCACTTATCCTTTGCTGATTTTCACCTAAATTTCAGTATGTTGTAGATTATTTAATGTTCTATCATATTCATAATTACAACATTTTGATTGGATGACGTCATCACCTCGTAAAAATGGATTGAAAGTATCCTTGTAAAATTTGACCAGTTTACGTGTTATCTCTATGGGAGAGCAGTTTTTCTGGAAGTGAAAATTGACATGACTATCTTTTTCGAGCACTAGCTCACTTATGCTTCGGTGAATTTCTCTAAGATTTCAATATGTTGTAGCTGAGACTTTGGGCTATCATAAGTGTGCCCTTCATTTTTTCATACGATGTCGGGATCACGTCAAAAAACTTACTTGAAAGTAAAGTTTATCTTCGATGTATTGAACTATTTCATTCTTTTTGCAACGTTATGTGCAATAACTCAAGAAAAATATACCCTATCACCACCATATTTTGCACATGTTTAGTTCATGTCACGAACATTATTTCATAAAATAACAACTACTTGATCAGACGCCATCTTGGTTATGTAAATTAGGGTCAAAGGTCATAAATGTTTCATCCTGTATCTTGGTGAATACATGTTCTATCTTTCCCATATTTTGCACACGTAAAGACCATGCTACAGGGATCATTTCATAAAATAACCACCTTTTGCTCAGATGTCATCTTGTCTGTGCAAAGTGGGGTCAAAGGTCATTATGTACTTCTTTTTCTATCTTCGCTATGACGTGTTATCTCTATGGGAAGGATTTTTTTAGATGTGAAAATTGACATGACTCTCTTTATCGAGCACTATCTTACTTATGCTTCGGTGAATTTCTCTCAGATTTTAATATGTTGTAGCTGAGACTTTGCACTATCAGGACTCGAATCTACTCATATTCTCAAAATTCATATTTTCTCTCAAAACGTGCGCGTATGCGCGCGTTGAAAAATTTGTATCCTCAAATCGAGCTCAGATTTTTTTTGCACACGTTTCAGACCATTTGGAGCATTTTTTGAAAAATTGAAAAAATCAGACGGACGCATACACGCACGCATATATACGCACACACAGCTCATATCCAATAGAAATTTCCGGTTTTTTCACACTTATCGGATGCCTGAAATGTCAAAGAATATTTCTACCAAGTTTCAAGTCAATCCGACTCAATATGACGTCATACGGGTCCGTCAAAGTTGAAATTCCGCGCACGCGTCAATGGCGATATACAGTGCAACTATGCCAAAAAACCGCCAATTTTAAATCCGATTTTACTCGTCAGGATGGACGGTGACTTCCAATTTTCTTTGCATATTCTGAAAGCTGATGAGTTGTACATGTCATTTCATGGGTTAGCAATACTGGAAAAATGATTAAAAGATATCAAATTTCTAAATAAAATAAAAAGAGTAAATTTTCAAAATGACGTCATCAAATTTCAAGTTTACTCGAGCGTATCTCACTTATCCTTTGCCCATTTTCACCCAGATTTCAGTATGTTGTAGCTTATTAAATGCTCTTGCATTAATGTAATAACAACAATTTGATTGGATGACGGCATCACCTCGTAAAAATGGATTCAATGTAAGCTTGCCAAATTTGACCAGTTTACGTGTTATCTCTATGGGAGTGCAGTTTTTCTGGAAATGAAAATTGACATGACTATCTTTATCGAGCACTAGCTCACTTATGCTTCGGTGAATTTCTCCCAGATTTTAATATGTTGTAGCTGAGACTTTAAGCTATCGTTAATGTGCCCTTTATTTTTTCATACGATGTCGGCGTCACGTCGAAAAACTTGGTTGAAATTGAGGCCTATCTTCGATGTATTTTCATATTTCTTTCTTTTTCCAACTTTCTTTGCAATAACTCAAGAAAAACATACTCTATCACCACCATATTTTGCACATGTTTAGTTCATGTCACGTACATTATTTCATAAAATAACAACTACTTCATTAGACGCCAATTTGGGTATGTAAATTAGGGTCAAAGGTCATAAATGTTTCATCCTGTATCTTGGTGAATACACGTCTTATCTTCCCCATATTTTGCACACGTAAAGACCGTGTTACAAGGATCATTTCACAAAATAACCACTTTTGGCTCAGATGCCATCTTGTCTGTGCAGATCGGGGTCAAAGGTCATATGTACTTCTTTCTTTATCTTCGTTATGACGTGTTATCTCTATGGGAGGGAATTTTTCTAGATGTGAAAATTGACATGATTGTCTTTATCGAGCACTAGCTCACTTACCCTTCTGTGAATTTCTCCAAGATTTTAATATGTTGTAGCTGAGACTTTGCGCTATCGTACGTGTCCCTTTGTTTTTCATATGGTTTCGGGATCACGTCCAAAAACGTGGTTGAAATTAAAGGTTATCTTCGATGTATTTTCATCTTTCTTTGTCCAATTTTCTTTGCAATAACGCAAGAAAAATAGCCCCTATCAACCCCATATTTTGCACATGTTTAGTTAATGTTACGTACATTATTTCATAAGATAACAACTACTTGATCAGACACCATCTAGGGCATGTAAATTAGGGTCAAAGGTCATAAATGTTTCATCCTGTATCTTGGTGAATACATGTCTTATCTTTCCCATATTTTGCACACGCAAAGACCATGTTACAAGAATCATTTCACAAAATAACCACTTTTTGCTCAGATGCCATCTTGGGGGTGCAGAGTGTGGTCAAAGGTCAAATATACGTCATTCTGCATCTTTGATAGTGTATACGGAATTCGGTACCCAAGATGGCAGGTCTGACTCCCTTTTTAAAATGAGAATCCAAACATCACACGACCAATGTCCCTAATTTCAGGTGAAAGCTCAAATCATTGATTTAAAAGGAATCGGATCACCTAATTTGTCAGTTTTGACAAATTCCGAGTCTAGTTTTTTTTTAATCTGGAATATCATGGAACAATTCAACCTCAGGCAAAAAACGCATTTGTCAGAATCTACATTTGTCAGAATTGTGGCTTCATTAATCCTTGCCAAAACTTAGACTAGATATCTACTAAAAAGTTCTCTTACACGTGAGCATGAGGGTCTGTAGCATCTTGTATCACAAATTGCAAGCGAGAATTTCTTCATGTTAATTGCTTGACCTCAGACCTCTGAATGATCACTATTTGTGTTTGTGTAATGCAGTTTGATTTGTGAACATAGATGTACCTTTGCCATGTACTCAAAACAGCTGACTTCGCTCTTCGTAGAGTGCCATCAATGTGACATCCAAAATGAAGATGACATACTGAGGCTGGAATCCAGCGGGAAGACACATTAACCCACGGAGTATACGTGAATCCGTCCAGAAGTGTAACAAGGAAGTCACAACGTAGCGCTGGATACTCTGAGTCTGGTGTTTGTTCCAGTATTGCGCGTGAAACACACACACACACGCACATGCACACACAGACACACAAACAAACAAACAAACACACACGTACATGAATGCATTCAATGTAGACCTTTGTATGGAGGTTAAAACCTGTACTATGAGCAAACCCAGTGCATATCTGTGTGTGTGTGTGTACTCATTAGACTACCCCCATACAGCAGACGTGATTCATCTGCATCTTGTGGACTTCAGACCAACTGTACCTGTTACTTACCCTCAGAAGTCTCAAGGGCTTTTTACACTTGTAAAATTTTGCTTAGCCCCGGACCAACGGTGGGGCTAAGGGGGGGCCTTAGCCCCACCGTTGGTACGGGACTATCCTTAGCCCACTTTCTGTTTACACTCGTTTTTGCCAAAGTGGGCTAGCCCCACCGATAGTACGGTACTATCTGGCCCTGCAAAATAGCAGGGGTTAGCACCGCAATTGCGGTGCTAGCACCGCAATTGCGGTGCCAAGCAAGTGAGTGTAAACAGAACGAAAAAATAATCCTGGGCTAAGCGACGGAGACGAAGTCCGACCCTCACTGACCAATCAGAAACAAGGTAGTCAAGTGCTGCCGGTGCGTGCGTGTACGTGTACAGTACACAGCGTAATTATGAATATTCATGTGGTTTAGAAAGTCCGGGGCTAAGAAATACAAGTGTAAAAAGGTCAGTTTTCTCCTTAGCCCCAGACAAGAGATAGTACGGGACTAATTGGCAAGTGTAAAAAGCTGAAAAAATTGGTACGGGACTAACGATAGTCCTGGGTCAGAGAAAGTCCGGGGTTAAGAAACACAAGTGTAAAAAGCCCTCAAGTGAATCAGTGAAAAGAATTCTGTTCATTATCAGCTATCAATTTTTCCTCCTATCATCCATTGTTTGTTATCAGCAATCTATTTTCCCTCCTATCATCCAGGCTGAAAGGCAATGACGTCCAAAGAGAATTGGAAGGGCAAAAAATGTGAATCGCCAACATCAGCCAGCTCTATGCATGGAACGATTCACACCTCACAACTGAGCAGCGTGCCTGACTTCATCAGCATTTCAACGGAAGAACTTATCAGACGACTGTTAAGATGCGTGTATCTATGGGATGAGAACAGTACCTTCAGCTCAAAGTTTCACCAGTGCTTTATCTGAGAGCCGACAGGGGTTCATCCGAAAGAGATTTCTGACCGACAGAAATTTAAGCGGGTGGAACACGTGGAGAATATCCCAGTATGAAAGGGTTCGCAGCCAGAAGCAGCTTCAGGGCAGCCTCTCTCCTCTGCCTGCTGAAACAGACCAAGGAAGGACTCTGACCATCGCGCATCCCGTCAATCACTGAAGCGACAGGGAGGCCTGCAGCGGTGCACAGGGAGCAACAACCGTGAGCAGTGACGCAGGGGCGCCGATTGAAATGATCACCATCGCAAAGGGGCTTTTCCGAGGAACGAAAACAAAAACACAAATAGATCTGCCTGCTATGAAATTGGTGCACAGAATAAAGACAGATTTTAGCCTTTTGAAGAGTGTGTGCATGTTCATATAAAACTTTACATCACTTCTTTTTGTATGTGTTTCAGTCGAAATTCTGTACTCAAATCCAACTCATTGACATCAGTAACCCTCATTTTTGTTAACAAATATTAAACTTGAAAGTTATTTCACTAGTATAAGGCATGACAGATTTGTGTACAAATGTGATGTTCATTTTAATGGAACATGCTGCACCCTTTGGACATAAACTTAAGAAACACAAAATATCTGCTGTGAATTTCCAAGATTTCTTCTGAAAATATGTAGTGAGAATCAAACTAGTGTGTAAGCTACGGTGTATAAGCAAGATTGCTTTTGAAGGAATGAAAAACTGATATTGTGTCTTCCAAGCTGCCATATTTATACAAACATCAAGAAGGATTTTACCATTTTTAGTTTGATGAAAGTTCTTGTCTGTTGAGGATTACATACGTGTTTTTAATGCTATTAAGCATTTTAATCAATGACCAATTTACTGTATGTGTAATGCATTTCACATTCCTTTAATTTTTGCAAATTTAGCGAGTCGGCCGACATTTGCAAAAGTATCAACTCGCAAAAAATAATGCCTTCTTTAACACAAACACATTGTTTGCTGTAAACGTCACATTTCATGGGCCTTTTCTTTTTGCAAATTTCAATAGTCTGGTGCTATCTGCAAATTTAACAATATGAGAAAAATATGAACTCTGACCTTAGCACGAACGCCACATGCACGCTTCCAAATTTTCATCTACACTGCTGATCACGAAAATAACCACTCGCTATATTGTCTGGAAGTCCTGATCTGTGAAGAATCAGACATGCTAGATATATGGCATATACAGTATTATGTCCACAGTGGGAATTTCTTTTTTTAAATTTCTTGAAAAGTGATGATATTTCTTCCTCCGACCATCAATTCTTAGTCTCAAATTCAAACACTCGTAAAATTGAATCACAAGTCCCAACTTGCAAAATATAACAGGTGATGTTCCTTATTCTGAAGGTCCATAAATCCAAAACACACAAAATCCCTACATGTAGAGGTTCATTAATCCAAAAATGGAAAAAAAAAAAAGTTTACCAATCTAAAGATTTGTGGCAATATTCTGAAAAGAAAGTTCTTTATTCCCAAGGTTTGTAATTCTGAAAATAAAATATGGTTCATTATTCCGAAGGTTCATTGATCCAAAAATGAAATAAGATTTGTTAATCCGAAAGCATAGCGATGGTGCGTAGCAATAAACCTTCGAAATTATGAACCTTATTTCATTTTGGATGAACAAACCTTCACAATAACACACTTTATTTCATTTTCGGATTAACACACCTTCGGAAAATGAATCTTATTTAAGATTCAGATTAACAATCCTTCAGAATAATGAACCTTATTACATGTACATTTTCGGATAAATGGAGATTTAGAGTAACCAAATGTAACCAAATATACCACTTGCCAAATATACAATATGGCATAGTGCATTCAGTATAGGCCTACAACACAGAGAAAACACCCTCACACTCATTACCATTCTGACTCCCTACATGGGTTAGCAATTGCACAACATCTTTTCATTCCCTGTAAGGGATCAATTTGAAGTTAATTTTCTTCCAGCCTCACTACTCATGAAAATACTGTATGTAGGTATTTAACTTCCACTGCTTTCTTTGACTGTGACCAATATATAAATTGGCCATGTTTACTAACCATACGAGAAGACAGCATCAACCTTGGCAGTTCCAAAGCATACGTGTTTGGTGATGCATTTATGCTTCACCATCTTACTGTCTATAAACAACAAGAGGACAGTGAATGAGATGGGGAGAGAGGGGATTCTCATAAGTTTGCAGGAAGTGTGCAGTGCTTAGATTTCCCAGTGGCATGAACAGGGTCAAAACCGTTCCACACTCCGTTCCCGTTTGTACACTGCGTGCCATCATCCTCCCTTCCACATTTCTCCCCCGCAAAAACGTCCGACGTGAGCCGTATTTGCACAATTGGCTCGTGTTCCCGGGCGCGGACGCGGGGCAGAGAAAATTGTGCATTAAGCACGTTTTGGGCCGCCATCTGAGTGTACGGGCAATGGCTGCCGGTAAGTAGGCATTTGCCGAGTCCGTGGATAGGAAGGAATGGAAGATGCACACAGTCCTTCATTTATTTTCAAACTACAGGCACCCTGTTCTCTCAACACACAGCCCTATGCATCCTCATTCATTACATTGCTCTGAAATTTTTTTTCTGAAATTTTTTTTCTGAAATATTTCTCAACATCTAGGAATCATTTACATCTATAATACTCCTGTGGCAAATTGTCACACTGAAGTAAACAGTTATTTTAGCACACAAAAAAGTGGAAAAACCTATTCAGAGGGATATTGATTTTCTGATTGTTTATATTTTCTACCAATTAGATGCTACATGACTGTACCCTGGCAATGACGGACTGCAATGTTGAGCAAATTACATTTCCGTGTCACGAACCTGGGTTTAACATAACTGTCTTTATTGACTTCCGAGTCTGAAAAATAAAGATGATCAACATCTAATACATAGAGCTTGGAGTTACATTATTCAGCCGCTGTCCATACTGAGGCAGCTTTATTAGGTATACAATGCATGTCATACTCTGTTACAAATTTGATTTATCAAGTGCAGCATGCATTAGGCATGGTACAAGCTTTATATTCAGACTGGAAATAGGCTAAAAAGGTATTCCAGCAACCAAATGGGCACTTTATATCTCAACTCCAAGATACTCATCTGTGCTGGGAGAAATAAAATAATAATAATAATAATAACTTTGTAAATATCGCCTTGTTCTCTATTCAACAGTGCTCCTGTTTAATTGACTGCACTATGTTCATACTTGTGAAATCACTATCATCTCTCAGAAAATGGAGCATGCAGAATAGTTCCAACTTTAAATCTTTGCTGTCCACTTTGAGGCGAGCTCTTACATGTATAATCCACAGGAGAAAAAACACCTGCACATAATTCAAATATGCCCAGTTGCAATAAAAATCTGTGCATAATTACCATATTTCCTTCCTTAATAAAGTACAGTACTTTCTCATCGTAAACGGCACAAACGGGAACATACCCATTTATTTTCTTCAAACAGTGATCTCATACATTTTGCAAAGGGCCTGTTTTTTCTGCATTTATCTCCTGATATAACTCATTGTGTACCATTGCCAGTCATGAATACTTACACTATGGGACTATACACTGCGGGACACCCGTAACATTCCTTTTTCTTTTTAATGTGCTCTGTATGTACATCATGTCATTTCTCAGTTTTTCCTTATCATCATAATGACCTCTTTTTTTTAATTTTCCCTATTTACTTCTGACATTGTCTTCCAAGCCAATAAGTAGGTCGGTCAGGTATTGCTTACTGCATTGTGGCAGCCATCAGATAACTTCCCATTCTGTCACAACTTGATTTCATTCTTAATATCAATGTGTACAATCAGATCAGATGGGGAGAAAAATTGCTTAAGGATCACATTTCTGTACCCCGAGCATGCCTGTTGCCTCTACAATGACTGCCGTTTGTTTTTATCTCCATGCATGCTCTGTACTTGTTCCCATTTTTCCCATGCACCTATGGGGGCAGGGATCATCTTTCTTCATCAAGTCCAAGATTTGAAATTGCGATAAGCATCATTATTACCCTCAGTCTCTCGGTCTGTCTCCCATTAAACCGACTGCCTGCATGTGAGTTTACTGCGCTCCTGTGATATTTGGGACAGGTGCACATATGCCAGCCTCTCCAAAGCCAATCATCTCAAGTCGGGGGTTTGAAGGTCTCACATCGCTGCACTGATTGGCCAGAAAATAACTGTGTCGAGGGGGTATTGTGTTTTGGAAGAGATGGCGATGAGGGAAGAGTGAATATGACAACCTATAATCAAAATGGATGATGAAATATTATGGATGAATCACTCTCCGACAGATGGTCAACATAAGGATCAGACAACATAACATTATGTTGCCCCCCCCCCCAAAAAAAAACAACAACAACAACAAACAAACAAACAAAGCAACAACAACAACAACAAAAGGTTATGCTTCACCATGTTGGTAATTGAGTCAGCAATGATGAAAATTACAATATAGAATCATAATGATAGAACTATGATAATGATGATAACAATGATGATGATAATAATGAGCATCTATGCAAGATATTAACTGCTAGGTATAAGAGCACTTACACAAAGTATGTTACAACAAAAAAGGTACACCCTCATGTTTTGAGGATTCTCCTAAGAACAGTAAGGATGTGACTACATAAGAATATTTAAGACATGGCTGGGCTACATGTAACTATTTCAGATTTGGGGGGGGGGCAGCAATTCCCAGTAAAAGGCTTATTAGTTTAAGGTAAGTTATCAATATCCAAACAGCCAACTAAAAATCTGGAAGAAAAATGACCCTGCCATCACTTGGACATGAATGCAGACCAAATCGGAGTCATGCATCGATTCTTCTTGGATTACTGTAAAACATGATATATTCACGGCACGAAATTTTCGCGAATTGGAGCCGACGGCCTTTTTCGTGACATTAAATTTTCGCAAAAAAAGCCACTGGCATTCAATGCATATAGTGTAGACAAGAAATTTTGTGTGCATTTTAATTTCTCGAAACTTCGCGCTCGCGAAATTCGCGAAAATTAAAATACACACGAACATTCTTCGTTTTACAGTAAATCATGCACACACACACTATGGCAAGTGATATAATAAAAACTGACAAGAATACAAGCATATGACGGTCATGCACAGAATGTGCTCACAGGGGTGGCGCCACCGCAACACGATACAGACCAAAAGAAATAAATGAATAGCTTGTCCAGTGCTTACAACAGTAGCACCAGCATGAATGCAAGATCAGTGTTACTCAATTGATGTTACAGCTGTAACTTATCAACCAGGTTCCCCACATTCACATTTAAAAGGGAGACTTTCACTTCTGGTTTCATCTTAATTCCACAAATCACTTGTAAAAGAAAATGTGTTACATGAAATATCCATGAATTCTAGTGTCTTACAAAAGATAATGGACCTTTTCTAAGAGATTAACTCACATGAACTTACAGTAATGAGATGAAAGAAGCCTACATTATGTGTCCCTCCAATGAAAAGACAGTTTGAAGAAAAGACCCCCTAATGGAGCCTGGCTGCTTCAATAAACCACCTTGATTACGGCAAGCCCTGAGTCACTTAACTTCTGCCGTTGCATGGGCGACCTTCGGATCATGGAGAGTCAAGTTCTGGTCAGTGAGTAGGCACTGCCATTTTATTTCAATCACAGACTACATTAATTCATTACTAGCAAACTAGGGAAATTACCTGCACCAGTGACGGGACAAGTACAGCGGTACGCTGTCGTCACAATTCTAGCTTCCTCAAATCAGAAAATTTGACAGTGCACACGCCATAACCTAGATCATAATTTGTGATTGGGAAAAGATAGAATGTGTCATTTGATATTCCATTCACATATCCCACATGACACAGTTGACTGACATTTTCATTCATCTCACTGCAATCCTAAAGTGATCACACACTGACACAAATGATCATCGCTACATGTACGTGAATTTCACACAACGTACGCTCTAATCAATCTCGTGGCCACTGATCATGAATGATATCTTTGAAGGACATTATGAAAATCATGCGTACGGTAGATTCCTTCAGAGACGAGAATGTGGGCTAATTATGAGTAAAGCAATAATCTACAAGGACAAATATGGAATAAAGGTTCTGACATCCATGTTGATACAAAAGCATCATAAAAATACTTCACAGGGGTCCTGAAAATATTCACAAGTAAAACTGAACTATCGGCGAGTACATTTAAAGGAAAAGAAGCTTTGCTCTCAAACTGTTGTACAAAAGCACACGATCCAATTCATTTTACAATAACAGGTGTGACTTACAAGTTTGAATATGACCTTTGACCCCTGTTAATAGAGTTCACTGTAGTTTACACAATATCTCATTCTCTCAACAACAACAACAAATGTACTCTTCGAAGTTTTGCTGATCCATTTCTGGTATCGATCCTGAGGAGATTCAGAGAAAGTGAATTAAAGCACAGGCAAGCAAACCCATAGAATGACAAACATACATTCCGACTTCAAATCTGAAGTCACGAAGCAGGGACTATATGATAACTGCAGTGCCATTGCTGAGAAACTGACACAGCAAAGCAAAACTTAATAAGCTTAAACCAATTCTCACCCAGTGCCGCTGCTTCCACTCTCCGAAATCACAATTCATAGCCATGCACCGCGATATCCAGCCACTAAGCGCTGTGACCTTCCTCCCAACGTTTGCAAAAATGCCACCTCTGGGATAATCGCGCACACACACATGTACGCTTGGCACCCTAGACAATACCGGTAAGATCCACCTCTCCTGAAGACGAAGGGGGAAAAAAAAAAAGAGCAGAAATTGGAATAATGGGACCGGGGCAACCGCGGCTCCAGCCATGGGAAGATGGATGCTTGTGTGCATCTAATTCACGCAATACCCCCGCCACCAGTTGAACCCTTGCGCAGGAGATGCACGCTCGCATCCGACATGCATGTAAATATACACTCGGGGCGGGATAACCCTGCACGTGAATACATACACACCCTGATCCCGAGATGAGTGGAGATGGCGGGGGGGGGGGGGGGGGGGTGGAGCTCATGGGAAGGAGGGGAAAGTGAAAAAGCAAGACAAGGAAACACTGGAGAAACATGCTGACAAGATGAACTTTTTTTTCTTAAATTGGAGTCAAGTACACATTGGTAAAGTAAAAGTCAAATAAGTTCTCTTTTTATCTGTTAATCTATGCCCTCTTTCTTTCTCTCTCCCTCTCTCTCTTTCTCTCCTCTTCTTGAATAAACTTGAATAAAATGATCACTACAGAGGACACTTGAGTAAAAATCAGGGTTAGAAGTTGCCTTCTGAAACTACTTTATCTCTCCTGTCTTTAACAGTTAAACTGATTCCCTCCTCTCTCTCTCTCCCTCTCTCTCCTTTTCTAGAGTGCACTTTGAAAAATGATCACTACAGAAGACTCTAGAGTAAAAATCAGGGTTAGAAGTTGCCTTATGAAACTACTTATCTATCCTGTTTTTAACAGTCAAAATGATTCCTTCCTCCATAGCACATTCCATCTGCGAAGTGAGTCATAGGCACCCTGTGGGACAGTTCTAATCATCTAACATAAATATCCAGCACTGGACCATACTACGAGACGAAAGGTCTGATTTTCTCGCTCCAACCGAGTGACCCGGTGATATGGACCTGCGGCCTTAAATGCCAGAGACTCAGAATGCGCCGGGTGAGGAGATAGGAGGTTTTGCATCTAAAAAGCGCACTGCACACAGCTGCTGCCAAAACCCCGAGCTTACAGTCACAGTCAATTATTCAGCACATGATGGGTTTGCAACACAAGAGGGATAATACAGCATGCACGCTCGCGAGCTAATGGAATTTGTACTTGACTGGGCACACAGGCCACTGGCGAAACCATCAAGGCAATAGAATGAGGGGCGGTGGACACGGCCCCCGCGCGCCGAAACCTGATAGGATGCCACGGTGATGTCTTACTCGGCAATAATAATAACTCTGTGGCAATGGAACATTTGGGGGTAATAAGGGTTTGCCCTATAGTAATCAGCATCAAAATTTGAAGAGCTGATGCCTTCTGCTCCTGGTGTAATCAGACAAGAGCGAAGCCCTGTGTGGGGTTGTCTCCGAGGAAGCTGCCCCCTTTTGATCATCCTACCTACTCTTTTCTATACCTCATCTTAAGATGACACGTGTATGGCATCGTCATGACTGTCTCTTCCAAAAGACCTTATATTCCTAAAAATAGAAGAGATGAATAACTACGCTATCTGTGAATCTTCTTTCTTTAAAAAAAAACAACAACAACAACCTATAGCGCTTTGCTTTTTGCAATATGACAGATACACCCCTCATAACTATATATCACGGATATTTTCTACACACACACACACAAAAAAAAAATCCTACTCACTCCATTAAAGGACGTCCATGACTGTGCCTTTCTTTAAAGTTCTCGATGTATACGATAATACATTCTTTGTGATACAGAACGCTGTGGGACATGCATCACACACAGTGCTTTGGTCATACAATGTCGGGATTTGCATATAGACGAAATTATCCCACATTGTACCTCACAATTTGGCTATTTAGGCTCACTGATGGCGGCTGTGGCACCCGGTTTGTAAATGCGTAAACACAATTACGACAAAAAGTTTTTCTCTTGATATGGAGCAGAGTGTGACACTGCTATTATGATTTACTTCGCCTGGAGGGCCACCGCCTACAGATGCTGCGTCACAATGAGAGCTTCAAGCTCTTAGAAGTTCTAAATGTGGCTGCTACACTGATGTGACATTGACACCGCGCTGTTTTCATTCCCGGTTAGGAGCCCACCGTTTCCACCAAGTGATCCGTGGTTAAGTGAAATAACACCTTGAAAGCTGCCAGCCGTGCCATCAGAAAGACTGCACAAACACAAGCACACTTACAGGGGCATTGTGGGGGCATTGTGGGGACATTGTGGGGGCATTGTGGGGGCATTGTGGGGGCATTGTGGGGACATTGTGGGACACTAACATTCCAGCTTCATAAAGACAAGCACTCCATTTACGCAATCAGTTATATGGAGTAACTGCAGGCTAACTTTAAGACAGAAGAGAGAGCTACATCACATTATAAACACAGTCGAGGAACTTGACATATCATACAAAATATCTATCAATCTATTTATACACATAAATATATATATATATATATATATACATATAAACATGTATAAGGACAAACACAATCTCTTTCTCTCTCCCTCTTTATATAATCATATATAAAAGATTTATTCATGGGTTTAACCATTTGGCACTTTTCACTGTTTTAGTGAGGCCTTCCAGATACAAGGTGCAATCTCGTAATTTTTCTCCTCCTCTACAACTGTGACACTATACAGAACTACAATACACTGAATAAATCTATACTATAACAGCAACAGGTGATAAAATGAACGATGAATTCACACATCTCACAATACATCAATATCCAAAAGTGTGAAGGATTAGGTCCCACAGGAAGAAAAAAAAAAAGGAAAAAAGGATGCATTAACCTTATGATACCCACAGCAAGCACAGGTGCATGACTTCATTTGCAATGAGCATGCATAGTTATCTACATAAGATATTGACTTAGTCAACATGCAATATTTCAATATGAGGTTTAGATTGGAAGTAATTTGTCTCATTCTTATTCTTTCCAGTTCCCTCTCCCCCATCCTAAACTACATAGGAAGACAGTCACCATGAGCAAGTAAATTCTGATCTCTCCTTTGCCAGTAAAATATATATATATATCTGTCTTCTCATTCCTTCTAATTGTCATCTTGTACCAGATACCAACCAAGCATTTTTAAAGGCTTACCATACCTCAGCTATACATACTGAGTTAGAGATGCAAAGGTCTGTGATTCAGAACTACAAGTGGGCCCATTTATTGCATTGCATGATGTCTTCTGCTCACATTGATTTATTGAGCAGATAAGTCTGGGATTTCGAAAGCCGGGGAAATTCATGCCTACAGCTGTCAAATGAGATGGACACCATATTCCGTATATTTCATTCACGACCCGGAGGTACGTTTCTCTTCCCGCATCTGCTCCCCTGACTTGCCATCATTCACAATCTCAAATATCGTGAATGCTTGTTCCACACACATTTCTTCTGCTAAGGGAAGAAGGAACCCGTCGTAGATATAACATATGTATCTACCACCTCGATATAGATATATATATGGTAGACTCACAGATGTGAAACCAAGTTAAATCGACTTATGTCAAACATTGATCACATCATGCTCCCAACTCCATTTTATGAGGCAGATTGAGATCTGTACAAAACAAAAATAACATTTAATTCTAATATAGTTTTTGCGTTTACTTACGTAATGCATCATTTATTGTTTTATGCTGTCAACGGCTATACAGACTCGATGAAAAATAGCCCTGAGGCTGATAGTTTTTTTTTTAACCATATTGAAATGAATATCATATTTCAAAAAAACAATCATATTAAAGGGGGGCAGTACCACCAAAAAAGAAGAGAGTGGGAGAAAAGAAAGTTACACATATGTGAAAAGTTAAAAGTGCAATTCAATATCATGTGTAAGTTGTTGTTTTCTTGCGATGTTCAAAGTTTCACATGTTTTCACATGGCAGTGATATTAGGAGCAATTCTTATGTAGTTTGGAAGCAAGAATGACTTTTCCATATGAGACTCAAACTAAGCTTTACATAAACCTTCATTGGTAATTTCCTTTTTTGGGGGGACATGGAATTTAGCAGGAAAAAGGTTAAGCCTTTCACACGAATTCATTGTAGCCATGTAATAGTCAGCAAATGATAAATTTGGGGGTTAGAAATGGTTCTTTTCCTAGAAACAAAGTGGAGAACTGAGAGATGATTACATCATAGTTTGTTCTCATTTGCATACTGTGTTGCTGTAAGCAAATTTCCATGACTTCATTTCAGGTCCAGTTTTGATAAAACGACCATAATTCAGTGTCTCGGATTTTATTCTTATTTCTCAAAGTCTACTTGATCAAGATGTGAAATTTGATTTTCGAAAGCTTAGAATATTCACGCCAACTGAGATGAAGCCACATAACATGGCATTGTTGCTATGGGCACCATCTGTTACTTGCCTCGGTCATACAACAGTGACATCACATTTTGTAATTGGTCTTATTTAATGGCGTGTGAATTATCCATTTATTTATTAATTCATTCACTTCAGAAATTATACTTTCTCACTTTCTCACTGTTAAAGATAGTACCACTTTTTCCAGATTTAAAGTGTTGACTCAGAAGTATTTGCTTCATCGATATTCTCAGTCTCATTGATGCTGCTCCTTTTAAATTCTACATACATGACTTCATCTCATTGCTTTCCATTTGAGTAACATAGTCAAATGCCAATTATGTTTTGCTTTAAAATTCCATAGGTAGTGTGTGTGTGTGTGTGTGTGTGTGTGTGTGTGTGTGTGTGTGTGTGTGAGGGATTGAGGAATTCCAGTAGAATTATTCTATGGCTTTAATGTTTGTATATAGTAGTGAGTTGTTATATAACTTGCCTTTCCAGGGGTTCTTATTATACAAGCTTGCTTTTCTAAGACCCCTCCACTTTACATCTATATGCATCTACATGCATTGTCAATTTATATTCAATTCTGCAAATTGTTTTAATTGTATATATTCAACAATGTATTCCTTGTTACATATTATTGTTCTTATGTAATTTTTGTATTGTGGAAACTTTGAATAAACTTGAAACTTGAAACTTGAAACTGATTAGGAGGAAACACAATGGGAAATTATATTATTACACATCAGGTCCGGTAGAGGCAATTTCTTTATACATTTGCAAGAAAAATCTTACTGTACAGCATTTGAATGCACTGAGCATATGCCTATTGATGCATGTATCAACAGTGTCTAAGTGTCTAGGTCATTATGACTAAGACATCCATTTCAGCTCCCCCCCCCCCCCCCCCCCCCCCCCCCCCCGCCAGTCTTATCCCGTTGAAGATGAGTCCCAAGTATACTTGGGCAAGTGTCTATGATGGGAAATGCATGCTGTAGCAAAATCAGCCTGTCCTCAATGGGAAATGATAATAATTATGAAGAGGATAATGATGATAGTGGTGGTGGAGGTGATAATAATGAAAGGACATGGTAGTGGTAGTGATGATGATGATGATGATGATGATGATGATGATGATGATGATGACAGCATGGGTAGTGGAAATAATGGCAGAGGATGTGGTGGGTTCCAGCAATATTGATGACGAGGCTGTCCGACACTTTACCAAATTGCTCTCTAGCTCACTTTAATAACCATCAGTATTTTCCTCTCAATTACGCCTTCACACCAGCTCACAATCCATGGCAAAATGAGGCACTTACCTTCCCAAGCACCTTAACTCCGGCAAAGGATACAGGAAAATAACTTGGGACATTCACCCTGTACACGACACGTGAAAACCAGCTGACCGAATCTGTGATGATGAAAAAGAAAAGGGAAAAAGGAAATATTTTCATTCAGTACATGGCATTTCTGCATTTTCTCTCCCTAACATCTCATCCCCTCTGTCTAGCTTGTTCTTTTTTATTTCCTCTCTCTCTCTATTATTTGCTAAACAACAACAGGTATGCAATTCAAACGCCACAATTACACTCAGACATAGCAAGCAATGCGTAGAGACTTGTACGACGGCGGAGGTGGGGATTCTTCCATACCTCTGGGGAGATGAGATAAGTTACAGCAATCATGCGGATCAAGTTGTTCCACTGTTCTCCCCAAACACAACACTGCTTTACCTGCAGCTTTCTCATTCAGTTTTCCCCCCATGGGGCTCTCTCCTCCCCATAAACTTAATTACTGCATGTGTTGCAACAGATATTGAAGCTGTAAGCTGTCTTATCGCACTCGATGCAATGCAAGTGAGAAAGAGTGTTCCGTCCATCACAGTCTAGTTTCCTGTCTTGATGAGGTATGAGTTGATTTTGTATTACTACCTTGTTCTTTTGTCCACTTTTTTGTAACAATCACTTCATCTAATTTGATGATTAGAAACCGATGGTCCTACATGCAATATGATATCAACCATGCATCAAACAATAGATTCATTTGTAATACATAATATTGTGTTACAAACAAATAGCGAGAGACAGACAGACAGAAAAAAGGCTCAACAAATTTTTTTATGATTAACATTTACTCCACGTGTAAAAACAAAACAAACAAATTCCTCCTGTCAGCCCTTCAATTGTTCTCAGACAATACACATCACCTTCTATGTACACATAGCACCAAAAAAGCTCTAACTTCCCCAGCTACTAGGCATGCGAGAGACAGCATGACACAGTCATGGTGACATGCATTGGCCGGCCACATTGTCATAAATAGAGCAACAATGTGACATAAAGAATCCTTTACACATCAAATATGCATTGTGGAGCGGATTGACAATAGAGGAAAAATGGAACAGGGATGCCGTTGTCATGGGCAACCAAATCCTTGCATCCCCTCACGGAATGATGCAGAGGATCGCTATCCCTTCTAAATCCCCCTTAATCTAAGACTCTCCCAGCAGCACTATATCAAAATTTTATTTCTGGATGACACACGATTTAAAGAGAAGGGCATACTTAAATGGCATCACTTAATGAGATTTGCTACCCTGAAATTTATGATTTTAATTATACAATGGAATCGTAGAGGAGCGGAGTGCTATATTACAAATATTGACACTTCAACGTGACATATGAGGGAACATACACTGAATATCTATCAAATCCCAAATATTATATCCCATCTTTAACAGCTGAAAAAAAGGCATACATTGTTACTGGAGTCAATTTTAATGTTTGCTTTTATCACAAATTCTGCAAGCCATGTAAATAAAACAATTTTACAAGGTAAGTTATACATTTCTCTTCCTCACATGTAATTGTACAGCAGTTTTTTGCACATCACAACAAAAGTTTATTTACACGTGCTATATTTCCTACAGAACCATGTGTGTGTGTGTGTGTGTGTGCATGTGTCCGTATTCTCTCAATCTCCAAGGGAGCTCTTGAACTCATTTTGCTTTTTACCAGAGTAATTGCAACATGTGGCCTTAAGTCCTACATTGCACTATCAAACTGTGTCATATAAACAGCTAGTTCAGTAAAAAAAAAAAAAAAAAAAAAAAAAAAAAAAGTTCAGCATAGGCACATGTGATCTCACCTAAAAAGCCACTGTCTGTTGGTACAGAATGGCTGAAATCCATCACTGAGTAGCAGATTTACATCCCAGTTCCAAAATTCTCTCTCTCTCTCTTTTTTTTTTTGTTTTGTTTTTTTTTGGCTTTCCAAAGCTCAAAACAGCTAATGAATGATTGTGATATGTCGATCACGTTATGGGAAATTTTCGGCCAAATCCATAATGACTGATGTCTTCATGACATTCAGAAAAGAATTTGAAAGAGTAACTTCAAATTAATAAATAAAAGAGAACATGCAAATCAACTTCATCAATCTCACTGGATCACAGGATAAATACTTCTACCTAGAGAGACAGGAAAAAACAAGCCATTATTTGCACCCCATCAATAAACTCTGCTGTACATCTGACTCCTCTCTCATCACTGTTGATTTCTGTCAGAAGTCAGCTCACAGATTCAAGCACCCAATTTACTTTGCTCTCACCTTTCTGGAAGAATAAAGTCTGACATTGATTCTTTCCTGACATGTAGAACTGATTGATTTTGAACAGATGCACTAAAAAGAGCAAATGAAGAGTCGTTTTCATTCAAAATGAAATTAATTCAGTTCATTTTGTATCTCTTCTTTTTGTTTAATCCTTCCATCCATGGATGAATAGACAACTTTGCTAAGATTTCCGTATTTTATTGCTTGCCTTCAGGGAAAGGTTACTTCATATAGCTGGACAGCTTGTCATATTTTTGCCAAACATAGCAACACATCATACTGGTGAACTAGATTCCAGTTAAATGAAGTGTATTTAGTCTAATTGCAGCAGGTGAACTGAATAGCTAAGTGCTTATCTCATGGAGGAAAATGTACCCAGATTTCACGAAGTAAACCATGCTATTGGAAGCCATGCTACATGTATATATACGATAATGCATTTTACGCCACTCTGCATTCTCCACACAACCGGTTGTGTCACGGCATACACCATGATCCAGACGTGACGTACATGCCTGCATGGGTTCGCAGCACCGCGACTTATTCCACCGGCTTCACCCCCCTTTCATTGTCACCCCCGACAATGTTAACTCAATCTGGTTGGATTGTCTTCTCACACTTATGTATAGCGCCATGCAAACACCTGATAAATCCATCTCCCCATATGCCTTGATGTACACATACATACGTGACTGAGGTTTTTAATTACCTCCCGGCAGCCGCTTCTAGGCCTTTGGTGCTGCTGCTGTTCCCCGGCATCAAAACGTGACACAGGCATTTCACCCGTTGAGACATGGAGAGGATGCGGAAATAGAAGGACTGAGAGAGAGAGAAGGAAAGATAAAGCACAAGACATGACAGAGCATGACTAAAAAAGAAGTCCTAAAGAAGAAAAGGATATCAACAGTACCTTGGAGAGATGGATAGATTGAAGAATGGACAGAGGGATAGACTAAAGAAGGCAAAGAAGGATAGACAGATAGATGAGGAGTAGATGAGTGAATGATGAGATGGACGGATAGATTGGTGGGAAAATATAAATGGATAAACCTGCAGCATATACAACAACAACAAAAAAGGAGACAAAGACTAACAGAGAACACAAGAAAGGCACAGATAGAAAAAAAGACAAGATTTAAGAGGGAATGATGAATAATGCAAAAAAGGAAATGAGATCACAGTATGTGAGACAGATGGATTGACAGAAGGTGGCAAAGACAGACCAACAGGTAGAGGAGTAGAGTAGGTAGATGAATCAGAGACAGATGAATAGATCAGCTGGACCATATCATAGACAGACATGCACATAGATGGACAGAGGGAAAGACAGACAGAGGAAGATTGGTAGATGGAGTGACAGGATGCTGGTAAGACTGAAGCTATTCTAGTCCCTGATCAGGGACGAGCTGATTTTAGGGGTGTCCCTGCATACATTAACATAGTCTGCGAACAAGTCTCTCTCGGTTCTGCACTCCGACAAACTTTAGCCCACTACAAACTGCCTGGCAAACATTCCAGATGCATGAGGGGAGCGCAAAGGGAGCACTCCACAGCAACAATTTAAAACGCCAAGTCAAACTTCCTCAGCTATGAGAACAGACGCATTCCTTTAGCCCCACCCATATATATCCGTGTCATGGTAAGCCACTGATGGTGAAGTTTTCCTATCATTCGCGCTATTGCCAAAACCAAGACATCAAATTTTTGCTGTGGCCAAAAAGTGTTCTATATTAAAATTCATCTATTGCAAGTTCATATCAGAATTTGCAGAGACCTAATCCATTTGATAGGATAGAGTCTTTTTATTCAAAGACTTAACTCGTACATAAGCTGTTAGTTTAAAAGTGATCCATGCTAAATATATCTGCACAAGTTTGTCATAATACTATGTATGTCATTTGACAAAAAAAAAAAAAAAAAAAAATCCGAGCATCTTTATTTTAAATCTGTGTTTCTTTAAATGGCATTCAAGCATTCAAGTCCAAGTAGCCACGTCAGAAATGTTTATTCTCCTGTTCGTTAACAAGGAACAACTTTCACACTGCTAAACATTCATGTCAAACTGTAAAACCACGAATTTTTGCATGCATGAAACTTTAGTGAATTTTGCTAGAAGCCAACATTTGTGGAAGTAAAATGCCAGAGAATGCAATTGAATGCTAGTGGTATTCACAAAAACTTTATGCCACAAAAAGGCCATTGGTTCCAATTCACAAAATTTCATGCCGCGAAGAAGGCTGTCAGCTCCAATTCGTGAAAGTTTCATGCTGCAAGTTTCATGATGTCTCTGTTTTATAGTATGCTGTATGGCTTGTTAAAAACACATGAGAGTTTCAATTGCATTTGAACTCATTAACACTGTGATGGTTGCCTATGCTTGGATCTGTACAAAAGCTAGTCCACAGTACAATGCATATAATTTCAGCAGAAACACATTTCTCATTCAAAAAAATTATACATTTTCTTCCCTTTTTTTTTTTTTTTTTGGATGAAGTAAAATCATGATAAATATCTTTAAAAACATACTAGTTGGTAGCTCTGCTGATCACACTTCCACACCCATCTACACATGATGGCTGGTCATATGTGACTGTGTCAAAAGTTTGACTCATCAGTCTTGAACTTTGAACATGTGGGGATGAGGCAGTTTACGCCTCGGCGTTGGCGCCGTCAACGTAAACTGACTGTTTGCAAACATGGACAGCTTTCACGGTGACTCTCATTTCATTTCTCTTGTGGCATTTACACCCTCTCATTCCTTCAAACAACTCCAAATCTTAGCCAGCTATCTGTGATCACGGAGGGAAATATGACAATTTGGGAACACAGGAATCTCTGTGACACAGACACCAGCATTTCTCTCTATTGTCAAACAGCTGCTATCTCTACAATAAAAAAAAAAAAATCCTTATTCACAATCAAAACACATAAATAATCTTGATCTCCCTCGCATGACACGTTTATACCTAAATCTAGATTGCTCGCTGAATCTTTCACATTTGAAAACCATTATCGCGGGTTTCATAGCCACAATTGCTTTCCAAAACTACATTGATTTGCATGTTTTTGCCTTATCGTCTTCTGTTCATTTCTTTTGCTCCTTTCTCTTTTTACATAAACAAAGCACAAAGGGACTATATCTGGGGTGATATGTATTACAGAGATGTGGTTTATCACCATCATTATCATCATTATACTTTTTTTTTCACTTTGCAACTTATCTGAACTAAATACTTACCTTCCTTTCTGATTTATGTGCTATCTCATTTTTGTGTCTGGGTCTAAACAATAACAATGAATGCTTACAATGCCATTTATTTTTTTGCTGACAACAAAGTTCTAGCAACAAAGTATGTCATGTAGCACTATTTGTGGCAAGTGATCGAAAAGGGTCATGACCTTTGTCTGTCATTGTGAGAGATACCAGAAATCTCTGCAATGTATGTTACATGTATTGATTATCTCATGTACACAGGTCATTCTGACTTTAATGGATAAAGCTTTGTGATAAAAATTTCCCTGTTTTGAGAATTTTTTTTCTTCAAAAAAGGTTGTTTGGAGGGCAACTTAATATCTTCATTCATCGGTAGAATCCTATGAATGTCATTTCCAGACAGAATACACACCATTCATAATTGCTGCAGAATATATACACAATCAAACCTCCATAAAAGTAAGCATAGAGTTCTAGTGGTATTATTCATGTACTGTAGCACTCATTTAACACATGGAAGAATAAAATGTATACATATTTTACCACAAAACATAGCCTAAAAGTGACTGCATGCCGAGTTACATTTTTACAGTCAAATTTCTGTATGGGGGGGGGGGGGGAATGACAACAGAAGACAAGAAGGAAAGGATCTAACTGGCAGGTGATTTTCGCAGACAGGCTGGCGACCATCTTGAATTTAGAGCAAATATTTATATGCATGAGATGACTACTCACATCAGTTTTCAAATCATATTTGCATTCCTAATACTGCGCAAACTGAAAATGTCATTCTTCGATATACGTGCACTGTAAAAGATTGAATGAATTTCAAGATTATATACTTTTTACAATTTTTTTAACAGAAAAAAAAGAATTCATTCGTGTGTTTCTCACTACAGAAAAAAAAAAGTAATATATGGGTCAATCCACGTCAAATCATCCAATTTTCAGAAAAGTTGTCACCCGACCCCCTCCGATTTTCTTAAAAATCGCACCAAATGTTCCCCAAAGTGTCTGACGGAAAATCCCAAAATATTTTGCCCCAAGGTCAATTGGTTGCTAAGATACAGCCTCACATAGCAACCGGTGCGCATTCCAAAATGTTAGTTAAAAGAAAATTAGGCATTTTTGATTGACTGTTTTAGCATGGATATTAATGCAAAAATGTTCATTACCTGGAAATTGAGAGAACTTTATAGTCTTTGCAAGAAAAACTTACTGTGACGCGAAATTGACTTTTCGTTAACGCGCACGAGGTCACCGAAAATGGTGTTAAATGTTAATTTTGAAAATTTTAATGCATATTTAGAGGCTAATATCTTCCACATTTCATCACCTTAGGTTCTAAAATATTATGCTGTTGAAGGCTTTGACTTGCTCAGTAATTTTGAAAAAAATCAGCGCATTCATGCGCACCGTTTTTACGGAGAGCGCCCTCAAAGTTGACAAAAATGAAAAATGTGCCAAATTCAAGGTCACGGATCACCCTTCGTCCCACCTAGGAATGGCATCAATTTTTGTGTATTGATAGACATTTACCTATATTATCTTGGGTTACCAAAGAAATTTTGCTACCGAAATGTTCAATGGCAAATTTACCCCACCGAAAATGGTCGTAAACGGCCAAATTTCCATGTAATATCACATATTGGGTTTAGAGGACATTTCAAATGTCCACACTTTCAAGATGAAAAGCACTAGCCCTGTGATATTTGCAGTAGGCATAGTCTGTTATACATATTTCAGTAATATATACCACAAAACACTTTTATTACTTAATAATGACCTTGAAATTTAATCCAAAATTTGATAAAAACAATAAATTGCTCCATTTTCCTCATTGCACTGCATATAAATACGTGTTTTGAAAGACATTTCACAGAGCAATATTTCAAGAATTATGAAAGCTGAAAGCCTATCTTATTAAGGTTCTAAAGTATTTGTGCTCTTCTTTCAGATTTAGTGTCAATTTGATCATGAATGTTATACCCTTGACCTTGAAGTGCTTCTAAAAATAGCTGTAAATTTGTTAACTACAAACCTACACACATGACAGGTGTATTATGGCATGATATACTTGTGATTCTTTCACAAACACAAAAGCTTTTTATGGTGTAAATGTATATACTGGAATTAATCTACACTCATTCTTGCAAGATATGTTACAATTAATAACTTTGTTCTGACAATGACCCTCAATTTCAATCAAAAAAGGGGACAGTAATATTTTGTGATTTTGTGTGTATTTCCTATGGAAAACAGTGCTTTGTTTGGAAACTCATAAAAACTTGACCATTTTTACTATCTATCACTTTGATTGATTAATTTTATTCTTGTTATGGTAGAAAAGTGGCCCGTGACAATTTCCAATAAAAGAAAACGCAGTTATGCTTTAGAAAATGAAAAACAAAGAAATACATAAGAAATTCCAAAAACGAGAAAATACATAAGAATTGAAATGATTTTGGAAGTTTTCATAAGGTACAGAACAAATCCCCTGAAAAAGAAGACTCTCAGTCCTCTTAATGAGCGTTTCACAGGCTAGAATAAGGATCTATATTATGTTGGGCGCAACGTCCATAATTATCAATTATTATTCAGTACATAATACAGGTCTTTATGGAGAGGAATAGGCATTTCTCATGATTTTGAAGGTCATAAATTGAGGGTCATTGTCAGAACAAAGTTATTAATTGTAACATATCTTGCAAGCATGAGTGTAGATGAATTCCAGTATATACATTTACACCATAAAAAGCTTTTGTGTTTGTGAAAGAATCACAAGTATATCATGCCATAATACACCTGTCGTGTATGTAATTTGTAGTTAACAAATTTACAGCTATTTTTAAAAGGGCTTCAAGGTCAAGAGTAAAACATTCATGATCAAATTGACACTAAATCTGAAAGAAGAGCACAAATACTTTAGAACCTTAATAAGGTAGGCTTTCAGCTTTCATAAATCTTGAAATATTGCTCTGTCAAATGTCTTTCAAAACACGTATTTATATGCAGTGCAATGAGGAAAATGGAGCAATTTATTGTTTTTATCAAATTTTGGATTAAATTTCAAGGTCATTATTAAGTAATAAAAGTGTTTTGTGGTATATATTACTGAAATATGTATAACAGACTATGCCTACTGCAAATATCACAGGGCTAGTGCTTTTCATCTTGAAAGTGTGGACATTTGAAATGTCCTCTAAACCCAATATGTGATATTACATGGAAATTTGGCCGTTTACGACCATTTTCGGTGGGGTAAATTTGCCATTGAACATTTCGGTAGCAAAATTTCTTTGGTAACCCAAGATAATATAGGTAAATGTCTATCAATACACAAAAATTGATGCCATTCCTAGGTGGGACGAAGGGTGATCCGTGACCTTGAATTTGGCACATTTTTCATTTTTGTCAACTTTGAGGGCGCTCTCCGTAAAAACGGTGCGCATGAATGTGCTGATTTTTTTCAAAATTACTGAGCAAGTCAAAGCCTTCAACAGCATAATATTTTAGAACCTAAGGTGATGAAATGTGGAAGATATTAGCCCCTAAATATGCATTAAAATTTTCAAAATTAACATTTAACACCATTTTCGGTGACCTCGTGCACGTTAACGAAAAGTCAATTTCGCGTCACAGTAAGTTTTTCTTGCAAAGACTATAAAGTTCTCTCAATTTCCAGATAATGAACATTTTTGCATTAATATCCATGCTAAAACAGTCAATCAAAAATGCCTAATTTTCTTTTAACTAACATTTTGGAATACGCACCGGTTGCTATGTGAGGCTGTATCTTAGCAACCAATTGACCTTGGGGCAAAATATTTTGGGATTTTCCGTCAGACACTTTGGGGAACATTTTGTGCGATTTTTAAGAAAATCGGAGGGGGTCGGGTGACAAGCACTGGATGATTTGACATGGATTGACCCACATACATTCAAGACACTTCTCATCACACTCTTTCGCAGCCGACCCCATAATACAGACTGCTCCAACACTTAAGACTTAAACTTCTGACGCAAGGCACCACAGAATAGCTATGCCATTTTCACTGACCAATTTTACCTACAAAATAATATTGATTTAAAGACACACAAGGAAATAGTTCCATCAAGATCACGCAAAACCCGTTCTCATCGACAGTACCCCATCAGTTTAGTTTGGCTAAGCTTTGGTTTGCATACCCTCTCGTGGGTTTTTGCGCGTTTGTTTTTATCTCTGCGTTCGCAAGCAAAGCTCTTCCACGTCTGTTGTATTGCAGACGACAAATCCTACCTTCTGCTCACTCCGAAATCGCATCCAGTGAACCCCTTTCTACTTGATAAATCATCAATTCCTTAATGGACAATGAAAGACCAATTGACCTCCACATTAAGGCTCAGAGACCAAAAGCCCATGACTGGCTTTGACTGCCGAAATGGCATAAAAATCCAGACATATAAATTGCATCACGGAGAAAAGAATTGCGCAGTTACTCAAGGTCAAAGGTGACACTCGGCTTCAAAGTCCTCCATAAGCTGTAAGATACTTCCTTTGTTTTGCATAAATTAAAATAGCTGATATAAATCTTTTGAGCAAAAATGAACACAAAACAAAAAAAGACAAACTACGTGGGTTGACACTTTCTTCCTGAATGGGAGACATTTTATGTCAAATGATTTCCAGTTAAAACCTGAAAGTCTTTGCAGCTAACATTCACTACAAGAGTTCATACACCAAGAGAATATGAAAACAACAGCCTCAAAAACAACAGGAGTGTTAGCTTCACTGCGATATTATCAAATTTTGCATTTACTGTATTTCTTTATTGATGCAGATCATCTCATCAGCAGTAGCACTTTGTCATCAAATCAAAGATCTTTAAGTGCAATGCAGGAAATTTACATTTCAAGCCATATAGAACAAGATTTAGCCCCCTCTTAAAGAAAAAAAAAACTGTAGTACCAAACAAACACACAGAATATTTGCTGATATAATACCCTACTGGCACTATTCAGCAAACATTAACAGCTGTCGTGAAGTTGAGGCTACAACGACAAACTGCTTTCAGCATAACCGGCACACAATGCATTCATTAGGACACAACAAATGCACAATAAAGTTATAATTACTAAAATCTACAGTACCTTCAGGAAATCTTTTTTCTGCACAATGGGGCCTTGTCAGGCAACAATACAAACATTAGTTATCTATCTCCCTGGTCAGACAGGTTGGTAGATTTATCTCAAGTAGAATAGTGCATTGACTCTGTGTTCAACTGATTCCTGCAGGACAAATCAGCTCCCAAAGATGCCAACACACACTCACTCATTTTAGATGCAAAGAGATATCAATCCAAGGCCCTTACTACACAATCCATCGGTGCCAATCAAAGGTAACCTAAATATAGTTTTTCTCATTTGTCCCGTTATATCCCATGGTCAGAGCGGCCTGGCATGCAAATGATGTTGGTCAGTTTGGTGGCATTGCCAAGAGTGGTGTCAATGATGTTGCTATATCTAGGCAATAACATTGAGGAATTTTGTTCTGATTCCTAGCTAATTGTACTGCATACTGTATACACTGTATATTTCATTGTTTTTATAAACAACTTGCAAAAAATATTACTATGTTTTGTATTGCTATAACACAATTGAGCTGTGGATTGTATCCAGCGTGGAAAATCACTAGTTTTTTAATTAAGGAAAGATATTACTTACATGTACTTCTTGTTCAGCTGCTGTGATTCACGAGCACAAACCAAATCACTCATGAAATATATGGCATATGTACAGTGATTTTCCCTTGCACTATCAATCAGTGTTAATGAGAATAGAAAGGCCAGTATACAAACAATTTATATTATCTTTATCATTATTAGTGTCATTTTCATTATGTTCCATATGTGTAATGATGCTTTATATTGTCGAGCACAATAAATCCAGGAAAATCTATTTCTTTCGGATCTCCTACGAAGCTCCAATCTGAAACTAATTTTGTATGTGACAATGGATAGCTCTGTATTCAGAAAACAGAATCACAATAAAAAACAGCACAGCAGCAAAGAGCACTATTGGGCAAGATACTGAAATGATTACAGTCAATTTTGCGGGTCATTTAGTCATTGGCATTGCACATATTGATGGATTATAATATATTTATAAGCATGGTGAAGCCACAGTGTACGTATAATAACATTTTATGGGTAAGCATTGTTAATCAGCTGCATATTACCAGGTATAAAAACAAGTCACACGATTACTGCTTTAATGCAAATGTAATTAAATCTATACTAGGTTTCCTTTAAAAAAAAAAAAGATCCAACACTCAAAGCTGGCAGTAATTGCTCTGATTATTGAAGTGCTCACTCTCAACCAAACTAAGAATTTGTAAATATCATTATTTTTCAATACTGTAAAGCAAGAAATTTTTGCAAATTGGAGCTGGCAGCTTTTTCCCAGCATGCAATTTTTAGTGAATTGCCTTTTGCATTCCATGCATATAGTGTAGACTGGAACTTTAGCTTGCATTTAAATTTTGCAATTCTTGGCTCTTGCAAAATGTGCAAAATTGAACTGGATGCAAAAAAAAAAAAAAAAAAATTCTGGCTTTAGTATTATCAGAATCAAAACTACAGAACTTGTTATTCTGAACCCAAAATCCAGCAAAGCCACTCTCTCTCTTTGTCAGTCATACTGTTTTCCACAAAAACACCTGAAAATGTTAGTAATCTGGAGTCAAATCTAGTGAAGTCCAAAATATTCATATCTTGGAGGTAAAATTATTCTTTTCATTCTCCTCTCATCTTCTTTGAATACTATGGGTATCTGCTAACTGCATTATGAATAAATTAGGCTTCCTATATCAGGTGAATATCACATTGACATCATTCATAATATTCACGTTGTACATCATTGGGCAGCTGTAATATATGATGAACCCATAAAGTGTGCCTCCACTCTTCTATAATGTTTAATAAATGAGGACTTCATTCAAAATGCATAAATTTCTTATGAATTACACAACTTTGTCAGCACATTTTGAAACAAAGACTGGGAATATTGCAATAAGTAGAATGAGGGTTTTTTTTTTTCCGCATGCACAGAAAATTTATAAGAATCTGCAAAGATCAGGAATTAGGATTAAGAAAGTGTTTGGGATGTTCCCCAAACCACGTCCCTTCTTCGACCATACGGTTAAAAGTTGGGAAATTGTGCGACCAAAGATAGCAATTATTTACAAACTGTTGCAGTAAGCGCACCGAAATTTGGAAGAGGAACACAATGTAATTTCTCTGACCGTCAAATGACCTGGCTGGGCAAATGTGGCATGCCTTGAGGGCTTGACGTCTTTTGGGTTTTCAAGGTGGCAATTTACCTCCAGATTTCTTCCCTTTCGTTCTCCCAAGAAACTCACGAAGGGAAGAAAAAAAAAAAATGAAAGGGATGATGATAATATGAGAGCATTCTCGGGGCCAAAAAATATTGCATCTCGGAGTGACAGAATTCTGCCAGGTGACAGCTATGCCATTTCTGCACGTCACCTGCTAATTCAATCTGCGTTTCGAATCTCACTCCACCAATTCTATTTGAACCCCCCTTGATTCAATATGCATCTGATTAGGGGCGATATCATCCTGGCGATAGGACAAGACAAGACAAGGAAGAAGAGAGAATCTCTAGATGCTCTCCCCCTCTACACTGGGTTGCCAAACCAACGAGGCGCATTTATGCTGAAGTCTACCACATCAAGACGGATGTAAGTAAATCTGCATTTCTTTGGGCTTGCACAAAAGCTACTACATACCCAACGTGAGAGAGGTACAAACCAAATGCTTTTAGTTGGCTCTTGCAGTGACTTCTATACCACAATTACAGAGCATACCTGCACAAACAATTTCAGTTTTTAATGCTACTTCAGTCTTCAAGACACCATTTTGTAACGACTGATGAGAATACAGCAACATGTAGTCATAAAGGCCAGTCAGCCGACCAGTGAAGAATTGCATCATTTGGGTGAATGTTGCTAGTAAGCAACTGACACATGACACATTGCCAGAAAAATCACATTACAGTTTGATTTTTTGTTGTGTGTGTATGAAGTTACTGTAGGTGTGAACATTTTGCAATGACAGCTTTTGCCACACAAAATTCACAATGCTTATCTCGAGACTTCACTGAATATTGGTGTTCCTCCACGTGGTCACTCACAAGCTGCGAAATTAGATGTGCAAGCTACTGGTGTAATGTCCAATAGTTGTAGCATCTGGCAAATTGCCAAGTCAATTGAGCATGCGCAATACACTGGTGAAAGCTCACAATATTTCTGTTTTTTCTGTTTTGTTTCTTGTTACTAGTGTAAAAGGAAAACTCAAACATTTCAGCTTTATATATTTCCCAATGAGAGGAGCCTTTAAACAACAGTCATTTACACATGGTCATATCCTTTCGGACCACAGTATTAAAATGCAATAGATGGACTAAAAGACCCACAGTTGGTATATTGCATAACAGCTGGTGTAATAGAGTAGAGCAAGCTAAATTCATTACAGGGATGGCCTGTCAAATACAAAAGAAAAAAATATGCAATTGCAGAACACTTGCTTTACAAAGAAATTACAATACTAATAAAGTTCCTCAAAAAAAAAAAAATCATTCATACTGCACAATTTTGTTTGATAAGTAAGGGGACTTGATTGTTCATTTTGCTTTTAAAATGCATTGATTTACCCCCCTCTAGTTATGAGATGAGCTACGTACAAACCAGCTACAAATAATATTGCTGTAGCTTTATTTATCATAATTAACATTATCACATGTATCATTTAGCAAGTTAGCCCATGTCACTATCATCGCCATGATGGATTTCCTTTTCAGCTGCATAGAGAATTTAATCATATTTCAAGCACTAGTAATTAATTGCAAGTTACCATCTATAAAGATACAAGGCCACCAGAAAAAAATTGGCACAGTGTTAAACATTGCTTGTGTCATTTAGCAATGTAATCTATGTCATTATCATCACCATGATGGATTTCCTTTTCAGCTGAATAAAGAATTTAATCATATTCCAAGAACTAGCAATAAAGTGCAAGTTGCCATATAAAAATACAAGGCCACCAAAAAGAATCTGGACAGTGCCACATATTACTGGTAACATCAATACACAGCTACTCAGGACTAGTAAGTTGCTGTTGAGGGAGTACTAAAATGAGGGGCACATCAGTCCTTCTTGCTATTCAATATCAAAACAGAGATAGATAGCAGAGGGCTTGGAGTTCTCTCTATTACGTTAGAGGGGGGTCTTAATTTCTGAAAGCTATGAAGAGGAACAATAATATTTGCTCTTTAAGTCAAGTGCCGGTCAAGGGCACGTTCATGAAAATTCTTTTGAGACGGCTGGGTTCTATTTCCTCGCATTTCAAACTTGATTTGGCAACAAAAGCAGATGCTTAAGAAAACTCCTGCTTACACAGTTGATGCTGTACCTGACCACGTACACGGCCTTGCAAAATGAGATTATCCATGGCAAGTTTGAACAAGTGAGTTTTCGGGAGGGAACGGGACCAATTTTTCTTGGGGTCTTGACAACTTGTGACATGCTAGGAGGATGACAATATCAATGGCTGATTAACATACAATGCTTTAATAAGACTAAACCTTCGGGTAGGAAATCTTGAGTCTATACCTACGGTCACACAGCATGAGACATGCAGATCGAGGATTTCAGAGTTGAATGTATCTGGAACGCATTACGTGTGCATGCAGCTTATGTGCTTGTTTGCTTGTTTGTATGTTTGTTTGTTTGTTTGTTTGTTTTGGGTTTGTTTGTTTTTTGCCAAAGGTGACGTGATCAGCTGAGTGAAAACACCTGTCATATGACTTTGATGAACCATTACTGGAAGACAGTCATTTGCATAGAGGGCGAAACCTTGACTTGTACACAAAACTAGAGTAATGTGTCATACAGCAGTACCACAAGTCATAGCCTAACATCAAAATCAATACGCGGGCAAGTTACGTCGATGCGCAGACGGGCTACACTAACATATAATGGACACGGCGCTAATTTCACATTGATTTTTCATTGTGCAAATGCATTAATCACTCAGGTTTTCTGCCCGAGAGCTACACCCGACCCAGAAAAGGCGAGAGAAGAACCATGCAGACTCTATGTAGCATATTATCCCATCCCTGTCTGTTGCTCGGCTACATTCTCTTCCCTCTGCCCCGTCTCCTGTCCTCCCTGTTTCACCCTACCACTGCGAGGACATGTCATCGCGGGGAAGCAAAAATTGCATTCGACGGGCCTCTCGTCATGGATATGAGCACAAATTCTGTCTGCGCCAGTCGCACAGAATCAAGTACAATCACATCACAGACGGCGGAAGCGGCTATTTGTCAGCTGTGGTCAAGTCTTCCGCGCGCCGTGCCGTTGCCATCTCCCGCATCACGGCGGTCTTGCCCCGCATCTTCAATTTCTCCTCATCTCTCTACCCCATCCCATCCCATCTCTCCCTCTCCATCTCCTGCTCATTCTCTCCTCTCTTCTTAAATCTCTCATTCCTTCACTCACTCTCCATCGGTCTTTTCTCTTTTTCCTCATCCCTTTTCCATTTCTATTCCCCCACGGAAGGCAATTTGCGGCTGTTGGTCACACTGCTTAAATCTGTGATGCCCCATGATCACCTGAAATTGGAGGAATAAATAGGCGAAAACAGCGAAGGTGGCGACGCCCAGAGGATTGCTGTTTGTCCCAATACAATCAAGAAGCAACGGCGTCTAAATCTTCTGTGATTGTTTCAACCTCAAACACCATACAACAACATCAATGGAAACACAGTGCATGGTAACAATGGCCTCTGGTTGGTGACTTTTAAAGGACAAGTTCACCTTCATAAACATAAGGATTGAAAGAATGCAACAATATTAGTAGAACACATCAGTGAAAGTTTGAGGAAAATTGGACAATCGATGCAAAAGTTATGAATTTTTAAAATTTTTGTATTGGAACTGCTGGATGAAGAGACTACTATAGCTTGTGAGTCATATGCATACAACAGTATAAAGAAAATGTAAAGAAAATTCAACATATTTTCACTTTTTTCGCATAATAAAAGAGCACTTGACCTGCCTCTTTCTAAAGGCAGGGGGAATAATATTACCCATAACAACGAGTCAGGGGAATGTGTACTTTTTTCAAAAGATTAAATTTTGTGAAATTCTCTTTATATTTTCCTTATATTATTGAACGCATGTGACATCTAAGTTTGCACTAGTCTTCTCATCCAGCAGTTACTGCACAAAAACTTCAAAAATTCATAACTTTTGAACCGATTGTCCGATTTTCCTCAAACTTTCAATGATGTGTTCTACTAATATTGCTACATTCTCTCAATCCTTATGTTTATGAAGGTGAACTTGTCCTTTAAAGTTTCAAAAGAGACACATGTTCTGAAAATCATAACATGCTTTGCTCTATAGTTGACTTTTCAGGCTTGTCACATGAGCATGTCTTTCCATGTCCATTTAAACACAGGAATTTTATCCATTTAGCCAGCATGGCAAATGCTGGATTGGAAACTGACATTATACCATTGCATCTACTTCCAGGTCTACAATTTGAAGGGTGGAAATCAATTCATAAGTTTGCTCAATACATCATTAACCATCAATCCTAAAGTGTTACATAGCTTTTTTAAAGCACACACTCTCATTTGATATTCTCTGACCTCACGACAGCTACAAAGACTCTCTTTATGATACATGTTATTGCCACATGAAATCTCAGATCCTTCCAGTTTCTCTTCTGTCTCTCATCTCTTTGTTTTTCTTTTCTTTTCTCCTTACATGCTAATCCTCTATGATGTCACTTCATCATCAGCATCATCATCATCATCATCTGTATCATCATCGGCATCGTCTGAGCCTTCACTACACTAATTCTCTCAGCCCTGCAAGGAAATGAAACAGTCTCTCTCTGTGTATCCATCAGTGTGTGTCCCGGCCCAGACCTCTGAGGGTCCGACGTATACATTCAGCAGGTCTGTCTTCACCTAAATCCTGTTGCCCCGGGCAACTTCGCATCCAATTAAAAAGTTCTCCCACAGCCTGCAGCACATCCTGCAGTACTATGTACACTGTCTGGCTCTAATGTATAGGTCCTATGCAAATAACATTTGACATGTGAGGCACATTTACATGTTTCATAAAACACAAAAACAAGACTTTTCCCCCCTTTGTCATTAGATTAAAGGGTCAGAATTTATAAGAAAAATCAGAAGAATTAAAAAAAAAGCTTGATGAACAGTTCTTGACAGTCAAGGCGACACATATTCTTTTTTTTCTTTTTTCTTTTTTTGAAATGCTGCAAATACAATGTATATTGGTTGTATCCATAGTTGGTTCTGGTACCAGTTTTTCTTTTTTGTTTTGTTTTTTTGCTTTGTGTTTTTGTTTTGTTTTTGTTTGTTTTTCGCATACACCATCCAGTATGTCAACTTGCATGTCCATGTTTGAAGAATACTCAGGGATTTACATTTCCAACAAATTTGGAAAAAAAAAATTCAGCAAATGTCTCCACAGCTGATATTTTCACATGTTAGCTTTCACTTCCCACTACTCACTTCATTATCATAAGAAGCTCATAAATCAGAAAAGGGTGAAAAGTTGACAAATCTAACAGAACGGGAAAAAAAAAATGAGCAACTGGCACTGCATTCTAACCAGGGTGATAACCATTTGAATGTAAGAAAATCTACTTCTTCTACTCGCTAAGAGAAACTAGAGGCAATCAACCCAATTGCAGCCACAGCCAGCAATTTCGAAAATGAGACTTACATACCCAAGCTATCCTGACATAAAACCCCAAGTACTTCCTTAATTCACAGAGTACAATGACATTGCATACTATATTGATTTATGAGCAGAAAGAAGTAGGGCCATTTATTTATTGAGGACATTCAGTGTGAGTGTTTCATCTAGATGCTTTAAAATGTTTTGAGCGGAATATTTCAATTATCTTCAGCCTCTCAAGAATTACCAATATTGAGGTGAAATCTAGGCTAAAACCCGATGCTAGCATCAAATCAAGATACCCGACGCAAAGCATGAATGTGACTAGTCGATTCAATATGCATGCACACATATGCACAAATGTATGCACACAAACGTATGTGTACAAGCACACACACACACACACACACCAACAGAGAGAAGAAATGCATGCTTATTGCATTTGAACTTATTCCTGTACATCAGCAACAGAATATTGAACTATGCAATAAATGCATATAATAAATTTTTAATTTAGATAATCTAGTCTTCATATTCTTTTGGTATGAATCTTCATGAAACTTTCTCAGTAAGCAGGAGAAAATCTACAGCCATAGCGCCAAGTGGCAATAACAATAATTTTCATGGTCATTTGAATTGCAGCTTCTGTGTTTATCAAAATGTCTCACAGAAATGAAGCAGTGATTTGGCTCAGTCGGTACCGTGTCTGCCTCCAGATCCAAAGGACCAGGGTTCAATTGCCGAGTCCCACTGAGGAATGTTGTGTGTAATCATACAGTCCCCTCTTGAAGGATGCAAAAAACACTTTGTCCTCAAAAAGGTCATAAAAATAGGTCTCCTGTATGTGTGTGAGAGAGTAAATTTCACTCATTCATTGCAAAGAGCAGGGTGCTAACCTGGCAAAGTGGCCACCCACCTACCCACACGAAAACAGTGTGTTTATCTTCAAGCATGAAGCTTGCTCAATGGAAGAAGAAGAAAACATTGAACCCCAATGTCAAGTTGTCATACAAATACTTCAATGATGCATGGAACATGCCCTATGTAATCACAAGGCCATGAAGCCATGCATAGAATGAACACAAAACATACACAAGAAATAAATGTTTATAAATAAATTCTTTCAAACATTGTCTATGGTTCCAAAGTGCAAGAGAGACAAGTTGTGCATTCCATATATGTGGAAAGAAAACAGTAATGTGGTATTTTCGTCTAGCTCTACAAGTCCATTCAGTCAGTCAAATGAATACCCTTTTTTTTCGCGGGGGGGGGGGGGGGAGTGTTTATAGAAGAATGCTTCAGTGGAACCATTCTCCATGCATAAACAAATTTAAGCTGGTGGAAAAATTTGTAATCCACCAGAAATGATCCGTTTTCTGTAGTTTACCTCAGCTTTATGGCAACAAAAAGGTTACATGTCTAGTTGCATGCACCCATTTTCTTGGGTCTAAAGTCACAAAAGCCAAGTGGCAGGATTTTTTTTTTTTTTTTTTTTGTATAGAACTGTTGGACATTCAGGGCACTGACCTGTTACACATTCCGTTTCCTTTACAGGAGCAAAGTTTTGGAATCGTTGGCAGCAAAGTATTCAAGACTGAGAGGCAAAAACAAGGTTTTTCATTTCGTAAAAATCAGAGATTTCACTTATCATAGGTTGATGAAAGTTAAGTTTATCATGAAATAAATCTACAGTTTTTGTACTACCATGTATATTTTGAATCTTTTTTTATTGTAGAAAATTATGGGAGAGCCATTCTCGATTAGCACATGTGCTAACTTTTGCTTATCCTTGTTACTATGTTTTCTATAACAAATCATGGTAAATATATGTGTTTTATGATTATGTATGCATGTATTTATACCTGTACATAAATCTTTGTTTATTGTATTCCTATTGTCATACTCGCATGCTCATGCATAAATATGTACCTTATGTATTCATATTCTCATGTTTATATGTATTGTTGATAATAAACTCAAACTCGACTAAACTCAACTAATCTATCTAAGGCACAGACATTTGGTAAATCTGCAGGCTTTGGTTTTCAAATACTTTCTGTAAATCAACAGAGAAACCAAGTTGCTTCAGATGACTCATAACAATGTAAATTGAAGAAAATAAGGCTCACTTGCAGAACGTCTGAGTTCTGGCAGAAAGTTGCTGAAAAAAAAAAAAGTACTACAAAAATTTGGCTGCAAGATGTGAAGATGACTGAATTACTATTATTCTTTTTATCGATGCACAATTAAGAAGTGAATGGCTTACAAAATACTTAATTTAAGTCATTCATTCTTCTTGTACATGTTAATCTGTTAAGGGAGCCATGATGATGTCAAGCTACAGCCAACTTTCAGCTCTTTGCAGATCAAAGGAGCTACAGGTCATCACCTTCATTCATCACAGTTCTCGTACAAAGAGAGATAGCTTCTCCTTAAACAGCAATTTTTTTTTTTTTTTTTTAACAGGGGGGGGGGGGGGGCTTGTTTTTTTTTTCTTTTGGTCATAAGTGTACTGAACACAATGTGTGCATTCATCCAATTTCCTTACATGGGACAACATGGACATGGTTTATTGCACATTACACCAGGAGATGATTGGTGGAACCACTGCTGCTTACCAGGTAGCTATTTCACGGTAGCTATTTCATTACAGGTGATCACCTATGTTCTCTGTGACCTCACTCTGAACCGTGGCAGGCAACATAACTGCTCCCAATTGATTCCGCCCCCTCATTGGTCCCCTCCCTACCCTCAGAGTGTCTCTTCCTCACTAGCTAACCTCATCCTTCTGTCTTTCTGCATCATGTTGTTGAAGAAGCAAGCATGGTAATCATACTACAGTTGTAAGTGCACGGTAGTTCGTGTGGTAATTTGTAATATGAATGCAAATACACCACAAAATATATTGCAAAATACTGTAGGTATTTAGGGTGGTGATTAAATGTCCATTCAAAATATGCATGCAAGATTTTAGAGTGAATTGTGTCACAAAATACACTGTACCATCGATTATACAGCAGCATCTTTCTCACATGACATGACACAATTTTTGTCTTTTCCCCATCGGAAATATATCGTCGGTTGAGAATGAGGGCGTTAAGTTGCCGCTAAACCCATAGTGTTCAAGACCACTTAACACCCTTCGCATTCTCAACAGACGATATGCACATGTGCAGTGCTCACCTTGGAGAGATGCACTTCTGGGCCAGACATACCACTGTACACCTTGTAATTTGTGAATTACAGTGATATCAAGTAAATTACGCAGTATCCATTACCGTGGTATTTTGCAACTGAGAATGGTGCCAACAAATTACTGTGGTATTTAATACCACAATATTTCAAATGCGAATGCACCTACATGTACTGCAAGCTCAGTTCCGCAAACGCCTTGGTCTGCACCAGATGATGATGATACTCATTTTCATGAACCCCACCCCACTACTCCCCCCCCCCCCCCATCTCACCTGTCCCTTGTTGATGAAAACACAGAGTGACATCAAATCCACATGCCACATGCTAATCAGTATAATGAGATGAGGTAGAAAGCTTTACATGTAAATACAGTGCACAGCATAGATGTGGTTAGCGCTTATCAGGACATGTTGACTTGTATCATGGCATTAGCTTCAATGCAAGTTTGCTTTTTGTCATCCCTAATGATAGCCTAGATGCAGATTTCTTGTATCCCAAGACGTTGTTCTAATCATGTCTTTATTGGTGAACAAAAAAAAGAAAGAACATCTAATGTTAACATACATGTATGTACCGGTCATGTACATAATAATCTATAAACAGTTATGCATAATAACCCTCTGTCTTGCAATAACACCATCTCTGCAGCCTACATTAATATATAAATAAATAAACAAATAAATAAACATCTTTTTATTTTTTCTACTTGCCAAAATGGCTATCATGGCAAATGTCTTGTACACTCAACAAGCAAGATACATAATATAATATGCCTAATGTCTTACTGGTTCAGAAGTGAATTTTAGTTGCCCCAAGGAAGCGGGCAGCAGGGTTTGTAGGCACTCCAATAGGGAGCCATTGGATGAGAAGGGTTTCAGAAGATCAACATATCCTATATGTATCTCAGCAAGATGCATTAGGGTTACACTGGTACGCAAGTGCCTGGCCGCGGTTTATAGGTAGGTAATGGAATGAAAGTGACACATGACTCAATTCCATGGGCTCTGCAATCTTTTCTACCCCCCCCCCCTTTCTCTTTTACACAACCTACACACACACATATACATTACATACATGTAAAATGTATTTGTGTACACACATGTATACAGATAGAGAGGGGAGATGTGAGAGGATGTACAATGTAGATCAGATCAAGAAAGACACAAGCTATAGCATCTTTAAATTGATGGTAGCTGGGAAGAAGGCTAACAAACCAACTGCCTCTACTTCTCCTTCCATCCTGCATCCTGCATCCAAGCTCTTCCTCAATTAGCTAAAGGCTTCGGGTCACATACTCGGCAAGAGAGCCCGAGTGAAACTTGAATGTTTCCGCAAAACTGTATCCATCACCGGCACACGGTAAAGATGCCACGCACAGCCATGTCCACTGGTACGTGATGCTCCAAAGTCAACGCAACAAATAACATAATGCTTGAACTGCCTTCACCACCGTACTCGTAATATATTCTAAGACAGAAAACAAGAAACTCCCACATCATAATACAGTATGTCTCTATGACAAGTTATGCCAGCTAGCTTTAATATATCAAGACAGTTTACATTTTTATCTTTAATGGCTGATTACAATTTTCCTAAGATCAATCCCTTTTCACCATTGCTTGCAAAATAATGAAATGGCAGACAAAGCAACCTGTGAATGAAATGAAAGTACTGTAAATGCACTTTTCACCACTGAAGTTTATCAATCTTTGTTCCACAATAAAAACACAAAAAATCATTACTATCCAACAGACTGCAACAGATATTATACAAAAGCGATGCATGTTTTAAAATGAGGAATGATGTGACCAATAATATGATGAATAATTCAAGTCATGACAAATACTTTCAAGGAGAATTCAAATAGATCACCAGAACTTCAGCTTTGAAACCATCAGAAATGCTTCATAAATATTTCAATGAAACACAAGTCTTTTTTTTACCCCAAATGAACACTTCTCCCTAGGCACATTTGTCGATGTTTAGAAAACAGAATAACTTCTCTACTTGCTCCTCTCCCTGCCCCTCCTCACCACTCCCCCTGCCCCCTCCTTCTTCCCCAATCCTAAAGGGGGAGGAGAGAATACCATATCAAAGACTGGAGGAGGTTGATACTGGGGGTGATGCCCTGTTTGCTCAGCATCATCTCTAAAACAGGTGGTCTCTGGTATCATCTGATTTGAATACCCATTCCTAACTCCTAACCTTTCCCAAGTCTAACACTCTAATTCTTCAAGGGAAACTACTCGGTAATAAAGTTTGACTTGAACACACAAAAATCAAGCACACAGAAAAGAGAAATTTCACTACGATCAGACACAAAATGAGAAATTTAAGAAAGGTTATAGTTCCCCATGTTTTCAAGAAATGGGTCACAATTACATATGCGAATTAGACAAAGAAATTATGTCACTGGCTCACACCTCTCAATTAGGGTGTACATAGGTATGTTTGTGTAGAAATAAAAACATTCATCAAAAATCTTTACATTATGACAACTCTCTCTTTAAAAAGTCATCACCACAACAATCCATTGCAATAGGTGTAATATTCTCTCTTGAAAGTGATTTAAGAAAAAAAAATAGCACAGATTTGTGCGTAATTTATCTTTAACTCACATCCTAGCTGTTGAGTGCAGACTAGGAATCCATTGCCTTGAGGCAGTGGGGGCAGGGTGGGGTGGGGAGGCAGACAGAGGTAGGGAAGAGAGGGGGAAGGCAGGGGGACGGGAGAGCTAGATAGCTCTGCCATCGCACATGCAGTTGTTCAATAACGCAACCCTCTTCGGGGGGTTCGATTCATTTTTGCCTTCTTTATTTTCATCCTCCATCATCTCCAAATTAATTTGTCAGATGGGAAGACTCCCTCTCTCTCCATCTCTGCCCTTCTCTTCTCTTTCTCTGGTTCTTACCGTAAGATAAGCTGCGCATTCCCATGATGCAATGCACACAGCGTCACGAGAAGTGGTTTGAAGTATAGGACGAGGGCAGCAAATGAGAGACGATTCTCGAAGTCAGGTCCCCTCCATCACATGCTCCCGCGCTCCTTGCGTCACGCAGCAGGCACTAATTCACAATACTTAAACAGTCCCAGGCTGTGACTTTGACAGGGCTTTCGCGCGGAATTGCAGATCTGAACTGGGACCACCGCTCAATCAGAAGATTGACATTGCAGCTAAAGGGTGTCGAAACCTCTGCATGCAAAGTGTGTGTAATTTTCAATCTGATTCCCATCGGATCAAACCTCCATTGAGAAACAAAAGCGTGAGCAGCTTCCTCCCTTACCAGTTTCTCTTGGTCAATCTCTGTGCAAGAGATTGAGGGTCATTTGATAGGGGCACTGCATATAATATCGATGGTCTTAAGTCACAGCTACTGCATTATTCATAAATTGAAAGGGTTTACACTGCACAATTCAACCTTTTTGCAGCAATCCACTCTTCAACTGACAGTTTGACTTTTCTCTCCAGCTTTCCAGCTTGATTCACCCGCAGCAAACTGCAGGAAATGCCGAGCTTCTTCAGCTACGAGCAACCAGTTTAATTTTAACCCGTTGAGGACGAGTCCCGAGTATACTCGGGCAGGTGTCTATGGCAAATGCGTGTTGCAGCAAACTCAGTCCATCCTCAACGGGTTAAGAGGTGAAAGAAAATGGTGTCATTCTAAATGCTGACATCTGTTTCTCTCACAAGCTGATTGCTAAAACCTCTCACCACATCCCATGTTTGATTGAAGAGACCCCTCTTGGGAGTGGTGATTACACGATGTTCACACACAGATCTCCTTTACAAACCTGGTAGGTTAAAAGATAGCACTATTTTCAGTGCACACTCACAATATGATTGGTAACATTTGATATTAACAGCACGTACATGCAATCCAACAACTAAACGCACAATAGAGTAATCACATGTATTATCTACAAAACAATTAATTGGTCCCATGAGAATTTTAAAGCAGCATCTGCACAAGAAAGTAAAAATGCATGAGCTCATTTTGCTGAATAATGAATACTACATCTATTTGACGAATGACGACTGCACCAGTTCAGCCGGGGCATTATGTTCATGATATTAGGGGGAAAAAAACAACAAAGCAAAAGCAAAGCACGATATTCAATCACAGATTTCACCTTTTATATCACCTATGGACTTATTGACTGCAAAACGCTCATTGATTTTGTCCCACACCCTGAAGTGATGTATATCCAGACATATGGCAAATACGCGCTGGCACTGCAGATTAACCTGACCCTATTGATTTACCAAGTAGTCCCCTGCATGTGCACAAAAAACCCCAGCACAGACTCTGGAGTGTACAGGGGACCGTTGGGCTAATAAATGCAATCAAACCTTTCGAGAAAAACGACTCCAACCAAGCCACGGCATACGGCCAGGCTCTCTCCGTCCAAATTGCCTGCGAAGGGCGATTCAAGAGAAGCCAAGTGGAAGCCGCCTTCGTTTAGCGAGGATACAATCGTACGTCGTACTCGCACAAATGCACTGTCTGAACTTTACCAATGAAATAGGAATGCCGCGAAGGACAGACGGTGTAGCTATAAACATGGCAGAGACGACCACTCAAAAGACAATGATCACTGTGTCTTGCACAAATTCTCTTGTTCAGGTCCTACCGGTGCCCAATAGCATGTTTTTTTAAGTCTGCACGCAATGTGATAGACTATTCAATTTCCAAAGAGAGTGGATATGGTGCTCTGTTAGATGATAATACATTGACATTCAAACTGTCATTTCCTTTTGAGCGTCCTACTTTTCCCCATGCTTTCAATGCATGGGCTTGTTTTACAGGACGGTTCTGCTTCACGCAACTTTTTCTTTACAGTGCAAATTCTCTTCCTGATATTCACATATGAAGATAACATATTCACATCTAATGCAGATATCAGCACAACCCTATCAAACAGAGCTACACAGTTAATAATCTCTATGATGACTACACACCCTACTCATAATAATAACTGTCTTGAATAATCACTGTCTTGAACAACTGGGATAAAAATCTGACAAAGCACCAGCTGGTTTTATCCAAACAAACGTGAAGACAATTAAAGTAGGATGCACATCTAATGCTTTTATGATTCAAACAGATGCTGTCTGGACATTAAAATGTCGTCAGTTTAAGTGGCCATTATCCACCACTTCAGAATGTCTAGACTGTGACGAGTAACATATCTGAATGATCTAAAAACATTTAATATAGAAGAAAAAAATAATGCTGCCAGAATTTCCAGCTCTGATATAGCTGTTGTTGTTTTGGTTTTTTGTGGGTTTTTTTGAGTTGTACAATGAAATCTTTGCCATGCATTGGATTTGATTACAGTGTATATCACTGATAATTCTTCTATTCTGATTTTTCTATTTTCTCTAGGAGAACATTTCTTATCATTGTATTCACAACATGATGTCTTTGCACATGCACATGTAGAGGCAGTACGACAAAAAAGATCATATTTTCGCATACATATTTCACATGGTAAGCATTATCAAACATTATCTGAAAATTGAGACCTTTACATGGTCTAAATTTCCCATCACTAGACAACATTGGGCCACATCTTATGAAACTTATCAAAACTTTATGCATTCAGACTCAAACTGTATAGTTGTCATACATACAAATAAACAACAAAACAGAAGAAAACCATTTAGATTCATGTCAATGCATATTCTTTGTGATCCAAGGCCTACTATACTTCTTCACATACAGGCAGACATGGTTGCTAGAGTAGAGAGGTGGCAGGTGTCGCCCGGATGCTAGATGTCATGTTTAAAGGCAAACACATGCAGCCATATTTAAGCACATACACATGCAGACACACATACAAGCACATATGAACAAACACACACACACATACACACACACACACATACACACACACACACACAGGCACACATACACATACACATACACACACACACACACACACACACATGATATTACACCCACTAATGAATAAATAACCAGCAGAAATCTATTTTAAACCAAAGAGACATGCTTATTCCTGTAGTCATGATGACAAGATTCTCCAGGTCTGACCTCGCAGGCAGCATCCTGAAATTTGATATCGCCATCTGTGACTGGATTTGCAATGTAATGTGGTCTCAAGTAAAAAAATCAATATGAGAAAAACGTGAGTAGAAACTAGAAAAAGAGCGAGAAAAAAAAAACTGTCACCAGATGACATTCATCACAGCACTACATGAGGAGAGTGTGCTTCTGACAGGGAAGGGAAAGGGAAAAATATCGCTGCTGGAAGGGAAGAGGCACGGGTATGATTGACAGAACGAAAAGATTGAGTGGAAGATTGGCTGACGGAGAGATGGGATAGCAATATCATTGATGGAAGGAAAGGACAGGGTGAAGGTTGATGTAGACAGCAGAAAGGGATAGAGATATGGTTGGTGGAATAAAAAGGATGAAATGAAGGTTTTGTTAAATGTATTGCATTAGGATAGAGAGACATGATTGGTAAAACATAAAAGATGGCTGGATGGAAGGGGGACGTGAATGTGATTGGCTACAAGAAAGGATCGTTAAAAGGACAAAAGATGAGATGGATGGAAGGAATAGAGATATATTCTTTATGACTGGTGGCAGAAAAAATTGAGAATGCAATGAGAGAGAGGGAATTTCAAGGGTGTGGAGGTTGAGGATAGAGAGAAGGATGACGATTAAGGGGATACAGAGATCATTGGGCTCTATAGGAAAAGGGAAGCAAGAAAGCTTGGAAGATGCAGAAATTGATAATGAAACACATGGAATTTTTGGATATGGATAGATTATTGATTGGAGGGATTAGAAAAGATTATTGAATGCAGGGATTAGGATTGACTATCAAATAGAGGGATTAGATACATATAATTTTGTGAGATAGATGGAATGGTTATTGGCAGGGATATTTAACATCTAGGAAAGAGACGCTGGGCGTAGTAGGGAAACAACAGGGTACAACTGGAAGATGGCTGGTACACAGTGTAGCTGGAAGAACAGATAGAGAAAAAGTACCAATAGGCAGACAAATGAAATGGATGGAGAACTGATTGGAGATAGAAAAAAAAAGACAGGAGAGGCTGGTGTGTAGATGTGAGGAATGGATAAAAAGTTATAGGGGGCTTGTAGAAACTCGCAAGAGGGGATTTCAATTTTGGGGTGCATGGAAAAGGTGATGAGAAAATTGAGAACCAAAGCAAGAGGGAAAGAATTTGATGATTAGTACTGCACATAGGAGCCACACATGTTGAAAAAAAAAAAAGTTGGTGGTTCTGACAATGATAAAAAGAAGTTGCCTAAAGTGACTTGCAAGGAACCACTGGATTACAAATCATTGCCAAAGTTGATGATGCCACACATGAAAAAAAGGTTACACATAATCAAGACTGCCTAGAATGAAGTGTTTCAGACCTACAAGAGAACTAGGGAGCGTTCAATCACCACAATGTGTCAAGACTGACCATCACCTACAAATATATTGTAACATTCCACCCATGAAAGCTGTGTCACAAACTCCATGGAAGATCAACACAACATGTAACTCTCAATACACTTGCATGCTAGATTACGCACCTACTGTACACTGAGTTCAGTGTACATGTACATCATGACAGAAATGCCATCTGTACATAGGCCTACATGTACACAATCAAACTATCTAAGCTCCATCTCAAATTAAGTTTTAGAGGTCAAACCAATTAGACTGCAAACATTGCACCATCCACTGGAAAAAAACACCTTCTGACCACAGTTGGCCAAACACATTTTACAATGTACAGGAACATGTTTGTTCAAGTTTGCTTTTTGACTCACAATACACGGTGTATAACCTGATTAGCATGGGGCATGTTCTAAATATATTTAAAAGCGAGTCCTTCTGTATGTGTGAAACCTCTCAGACCCATACATTGGGTGCGATAAGATTTCATATTGAAGAATGGTGAACAGATGGTTTGCCCAAAACTATTGCTAGTCAAGAACTGCAGCTACACATTGTGGTGGAAACAAGTGGGTGTTCTGATGTTGTATATTTCAAGAGGTGATGACTTGTGATGACTTGGCATCAAGGCGGCTATGAGGTTACACATCAATTTACTCCTTTTAGTAGGAAAGTAATGAGAGAAAGCCACACAATGCTAATCTATGCACGTACTTGATTAATGATGTCTTTCAGCCTGATTCATGCATATACTGTAACATTGTAAAACATAGTGTTAATGTTTCTCTTAGCAACGGTGAAAAGTATGTGTTGTTTTGTTTTTTTTCTTTGAAAAGTTTCAAAAGATGTATATTATCAAGCTACATTACGCAACAAATCATCAGATTAGTTCTGGGAGAAATGTTTCTCTCTTTTCTTTACAGTAGTTAAGCATTGGCTGACGAATATCTCACATAGTGAAGTTTGTCTAAACTGAATGCAAAACTCAAGAGGAGATTTTGATTGGCTATGTGTATCAAGGTGAGTTAGTCAACTGATATTGTGAATAAAAAACACATTCAATACGTATCTAAGGTATAGTTTATCATTGGGAGCAGTGACTTAAAAAATGTTAAGTTATCCCATTTAATGCATACATGTAGGCCAGTTAATTCACAAAACATCCTACATATGAAAATTTTGCAATAAAGCCTAAAATATGAGAAGATATCACTATTTTTCTCAATAAACCATAACTGTAAATGGTTTATTCTAGAAATTATTTTATTGTAGGCCTAACTATTGTTCACATTTTGTGTATATAAAAACACTTCACACTGATTGTACTGATTAACAATTTTACATCAGTTTCTATCCCTAACTCACATCTTAGAACTATTTTGAAGCACTACAGCTGGGTTTTTGGGTCATCTACAACTGGTAAATAATGCCTTAAATTAAGTAAGCTAGCTTCATGTAAAGTGGAGAACATGTGCAACGGTACAAGAGCCTTACTCACACAGGTCATCACACTTTTTCTTCATCATTCAATTGTTAACAGAAAATATGCTGACGTTGTTGTTTTACCTGCTGGACTTCAGTTCTACTGTGACTCTATTAACCAAGACAGAGATAAGAAGCAGACATCACTGAAAATATTGGCACAATCCCAACCCTTGATTATCCCCCATCCTCTAAAGGCCATGGAATACCTGAATTGCAATCAATAGTTTTATATTAAAATCATTGGCATTCTCATCAAGGACTTTACTTAGAGCACAGGTGTCCATCATGGATAGAGTAATTAGTTTGGCGTCACCCACGCAAATACTTTGCATCAAATCAGAAAGAGGTATAATAAATCATCTCCTCAGGTATTACTGATCAAGATCAACATGAACTAGATATTCTATCCTTTGGCCAAATGAAGTCCCACTTAAACACACTGTACATGTACAACTATATGTACATTTCTAGAGTTTACGCATAATTCATTGAATATTTACAGTTTATCCACAATCTCCACTAAAAATTCAAAACACAATGCAACTCAGATTACACTGCGTTGCCTTTAAAAACTGGAGTAGACCCAAGCTGTTTAAGCTTCATACGCCATCATACAACATTGTCATCAATTCTCCATGTGATATTACTGTCAAAATATTATTTTGATGCCACAAATCAATACATTTACACCACAGAAACCCTGATCACTATCAAAGCAGCCTCTATCTGGCATGCTCCTTTCCGAGATCTTTAAAGACACAAGTGACAGAAACACTCTCTTGTAATCCTTACTTGCATTCAGACTTTCAGTTCAGTATTGATGCAGATAGAGCATGCAATGCTCATAAGATTTCTCTTTTTGTCTAGATATGTCACAAAAAAGCATAATGCAGGATAAATAATGGGTACAGTTTTGAATGCAACATGAATGAATTTATCATACCTAAGGAATAAATGAATTTTATACTCTAAACTGTTCAAGGTTTTTTTTTAATGGTTGTCTTGTAATAGTTCTCATAATCATGTTCTACAAAGAAAGGACAAAGAAGGGAATATACTGTCTCAAAATAAGCATGGATGTCAGTAGAGAGTAGTGAAATACAAATTCTTGATGTTGCCAATACATGTATGGAGTTTATTTTGTGGTGTGTTTACTTCACGAGAGCTAGTGATTTACATTTAAAGATGAACAATGTCTAGGTGCAGTGTTGGTCTATTTGTTACTGAAAAAATATGTAAATCCTGGTAGCAATCGGTTTACCCCCTGCTACTTGGCTAAAATAAGAATTCATATCTCCTTTGTAGCATGCCTTCATTGTGTAGACTTGGACGTGTATTTTGCATACAATTAAAAACAACCGTGTATACTACGTGTTATACAGCAATTGAGCATATAATGTATAAACACAATGTCCATGTGTACTGGATGCATGCAGTGACTTTGTGAACTTCAAATAATAGCAAACCATTCTCTGGCAATACAGGAAGTGGCAGTGATAACAAATTGGGTCAACAAGCCATTCAGAATCACAAATGCTGGAAAGATCAAAAGCTTTTGTGTTTTTTCATACTCAACTACTCTTCTGGGTCATTTCAAATCCCTTGTTTCCCCTGTGTAATTCTGTAGTCTAATTCATATCATATGGTAAACATTAGATGGAAACACAGCTTGTATTGTACATACCAACGTGCATAGCCGCACAATATATCAAAATTGAACATGCTCTGCAGCGATTAATTACATTGTACCCTGCCGCAATTCCAAACTAGCTTTTGCTTCAGAGTAGATTCTCCATTAAAATACACAATGTGAATTCAAAATATGGATAAGCATATACTTGTATGTATTGTAATCTGCATTTGGCTGAGAACACAATCTAGCATCATGAAAACCATCAATGAGAACTGAAAACATGGTACCATGACATCACTTTAGCCCCCAAGCATTCCTGCTTATCTCAAAAAAGGACTGATTGGCAGGTACCTTCAAATTATCCTGTTCCCATCACTAAAAACTGCAAGTTCATGACACTGAAGCCAGGTCAAGTGTTAAATATTGTGAACACAAAACACTGCAGCCATGCAGGACAACTTTTGACGGAGCTGGGTAATTTGAGGTATATTTGACATCTTTTGGGCACCATGGGGTACCAAATAGAAATCCACCATGGTGTTGAATCACTCTTTTTTTTTAAACACTGCATCCTTGGCTACCAAATAATGGGTGACAGTAATTTATGAATGAAAATTTGTTGCAACAATGAGCTCAGCGGTGCAGCAGCATCGTAACATTAACACTCATCACACACTCTACAACAGTGATCTCAGTGTCAAACACAGACAGCAGCACCACACTATGCATCAGAAAGATGTAAAATAAGTAATTTTAGGACACATTCGTGGATTGACCTGATCTCATTCTGAATTACTGTATAAAACTGCAATAACATGTTTAGAAAAAAAAAAATTATATAAAAAGTATTAATATAATATTATTATTGTGTTACAGTTGTTGTTTCTTTTTAAAGGTAGCAAGAGGGTTGAATTGGCATTGAGATCACTATCGGTGTCTGCTAAACTTTGGCTGCCATAATGACAGTCTTGGTTCTTACATCTTACGAACACAAGATGGCACTAGACAATGCCATAGCCCCGGGTATGATGGTGCCCCAGGTTAATACTGCATGGTGTATCATGTGAAAAAGTGCACATTCAGGACTACATTGCACGCAATATGGATGGATGTGCCATACAGGCTTTTAGAACAATGATGTAACATGTACACATCAAAACATGATGTCATAAAAGAAGCTAAATGGCAAGGATTGGACAGCATTCTGTTACTAATACTGAAGCCTTGTGTTGATTCAAAACTTGGCAAAATGTTCATTTGAGAGAGAGAGAACACAATCAAATCAAGAGGTACATTGTGAGAAGAAGTGGTCACCTCAATTCACACTGATATTGTACAAGCTCACAAGCTTCCAGTTTCTTCTCTCTATGTGGCCTACTGCACATAAACTATTGCTCTTCTTTTAAAAAGAATGCAATTCTTTTCCACTTCATTGTTATTTCTATTTGCATATTAAAGGAATCTCAGCTAAAACTGTGATTTTGTTGTAGCTGTTGTTTGAAGAGCATAGTGTCTTCTGCAAATGTAATTCCATCCGTCATCAGCTTTGTATAGTGTCATACAAATAATATGCTCTTGTGATGACATTTCACCATAAACAGCACCTCTGAACATGATGCCATATTAGTACACTGTATACACAGTGTACCAGAAGTCATGTGATTTGACATCTAGGGTAATCAAAATTAGATTTATGTACTTTCAATGACACTTATTATGCAACTTGGGATGCATTGTAAACATCTACTTGTAAATTGCTCCACATACATTGTATTCAAAGCAGAATATCAATATGAAAAGTAGCTGTAAATGGGGATAATGAAAATTCACTGGATATGAAATTTCAATGGCATTAATATTTAAATAATTTCTGACCTCGGTGATTCTTCATCCACACATGTGACGGGCATACAAAAAGGGTGACCCAATAGCTCGTGCAGCTCTGGCCTCTTTTCTTATTTAGAATAAAGCCCGCTTCCCCGAAAAAAAAAAAAAAAATTAATCTACATCCAATCACACTAATAACTCCTACAGCGAGATCCTCTCTGGTAAAAGTGAAGAAGAGGACAGAGGGAAGGGGTGAGAGAGGGAGAGTACTGGGGAGAAAGGGAGCAGAGATAGCATTATCGCATTAGCTGAACATGGCACTAGAGATCCTACAGGATCTCCCCGGTGCAGGGGTGCATCAGCAAGAGGTCCAGGGGGACACCGCAGTGGGATACGACATTTACAGTGGACAGTGACTCAGTCCGAGATAATGAAAAACAAGCAAAGAACAGCATATCACCTTGTACACAAAACACTGGCCAGATTCCGAACAGAAGTTTTATAAACTCTTTTGTACTGGGCTATTTATGAATGTTAAACTAATACTTCATTTCTATCACAGCCCGAAATAAACCTGCCTTATTTCTGTTTGGTAACTGGTACAACAGGGTCTTGGCTGTGCATGTGAAGGTAAAATTACTAAATTACATGGCAATGCAGACAGATTTTTGATGAACCCTCATTATTTCCTTACTGTTTGTCAGTTTGTCTGTTTGTGATATACTTGCTTGCTTGTTTGTTTGTTTGGTTGTTTTCATGTTTTTCTGAACAACATATAACAAACATCAGGACTTGGTACCAATGTACACTTGCTTATGAAGTGATGAGCATGAAAGTCTGCTGCTTTGTTTATTCCCTTTAAAATCTGCTTGCGAAATCCCAGAATTCAATTTCATGACAAAATGACCACTTTGTGTGTTTCTGTCCACATCATATCAATGCTGGCATATCACTACACTGCCAGTGTACATGTACCGGTATTAACATTAATGGGGAATAAAGACCCATTGTTGGTCTGCACCGAGAGTAGCATCACTCCATTTTGACCCATAGCTCGGCAAGTGATTTCTACAACAACCAGCCCCGATTAGGACAGCAACGGTGACAAAAAGTTATCTTTAAATCGGACCCACTCATAATATTGACGTAACCTTTGAGACCCCATTGTAAAGGCCTGCAGTGGCAACAATGGCGGTGTATGATTCCTTATCTCGAGGGTTCCTGTGATTCAGGGCATTTATCATCGTTCACTTGATCACGTTAAATATTTGAAACAATGCCATCATGCATTATTATTTGCAATCCATCTCATCATTATCTTATCTGTGGTAAATATTCATACACTAAATACACCAAATTATGACATTTAAAAAAAAAAAAAAAAAAAAAAAAAAAAAAAAAAAAAAAAGCTCTCCTTCTAGTCCATACTTACAGGCATTTGGGCAAGTGTTCCATCCTCAAAACACACAAGCCATCACTTATTTTACCTGCCCGGAGAGTGCTTCCATATTTTGGCTGCAATATTAGGGGGGACAGAAGTTTAAACTACTGAATACAAAAGACTCTGGTTCACAATATATTATTTCCCAGAGGAAACCCAGGACAGGAAATGTTGTACTGTGAATCTTGGTTTTGTTTTGTTTTTTTCTTCTTCTTCTTTTTTTGAATGACAAAATAAAACAGAAGCTTTAGGTCATACACTGGAAACTGTTATTCAAAACCATAATCTTTAATTAAATTGGTCTCATAACTCAAGTCACACGATCTTCTGTACTAGTTAAATAGTTTTCACACTCAATATTATCAAGATTGAGGAAATGCACTATAGAGATAATGTTGTATGAGCATATTTTATCATCAAAACTACAGATCCTGGAGCCGTAATATTAATTTGACCTCAGGCAAAGTAAGAACTACCAACTGTAGGAGACAATACAAGGTGCTTAGAATATAACACGATTTGTTACTAATGTTACATCTGTAAGATTCAGCCATTTTCATTAGGTAATGGCTGACTTTAAATTATATCAAATTAAACATATATCAGATATGTTGTCACATTTCTAATGAAACTATATGCTGTACTGACTACAATACTGGTATAAGTGACAAAAGTCGGTAGACAGCAAATTTCAATGAATGGCAGTAGTCACAATAGAGGCATTTTGAGAAAACAAGGAAGATTATGCCTAATACAATAGTTTGATACTCCAAATAAGGGTATAATCTGGGAAGATAAATACCAAAATATGACAGAAGAATTGAATATCAAAAATCTCATTGCACTGCTGTGAACCCTTTGATATGGCTCTACGCACCATTAGGGGGAAAAAAAATTAAAGTTACCCAGTGAATCAGGACTGCCCTGCCACTGGGACACTTGCTGTGATTCCAGATCAAAACTGCCTGGCTGTGATCATAAAGCAGCAGGGGGCAAACAGAACGATGTAACTCCCATCCCGCTCTGTCTGATGGGACAAGGTAAATATGCACTCAAATGTCAAGGTCAATAGGGATTCTTACAATTCTTATCCAGCCGATGGTCATTATGATTACGTCAAAGATGTAGATATTGATTCTGTACTTTTTAAGATTCGCGGATTCCAAAAGAGTACATTGTACGTTCTCAAGGAAACCACACAAAAAATAACAATTTCCTTTTTCCATTTTTGAAGCTCATTTAAGATAGAAGACAGTCAATAATGTTGGTGCAAATAGGCACCTTTAAGGTAGACAAAACCTGCCATCTGAGTAATATTTGTGAAAACCTATGCTACCAAAATCATTTCTCACAACTGAGATAAAATTCACACAATCCTATATGCATGTATGACCACAATGTTTTGGTTGAAATTGTGAACTTATTCAGATGTTCAAGGCAATATATTTCAAAAGTCAACTCAACTGGTGTATGATTGAATAAATAGAAGTGAATGTGAAAGCTTTCAAGTCTCATGGGCCATCTTAATAAAAGTACATGTATTTGCCTTCCCATTTAACATACACCACATACACAATGTAGAAAAAAAAAGGCCATGCTGCCACATACACGCTTGTACCAGAGTTGTTCCAAATCTGTGGCATACAGTGGGACACATCCTGAAAATGGAACACAGTCTCATAATCATTCCATCTTTCAAGTTTATATCAAGTTAGCACAATACTCAATGATACTGTAATACTAGCAGTATGTACATTATTGAACACAAACTTATCCTCACTATACCCCCCTCAAAAAAAAATAATAATAAATGAATAAATAAATATATAAACATATAAATAAATAAATAAATAAATAAATAAATAAATAAATAAATACAAAAACTTTAAAGAGTTAGATCTGCATCATTCTCTATGGTCTAACCACTTTCCATACAAGTTGGCTGGTCACTTCCTGAAACCTTTCTTTCTTTTTCTCTCAAGCTGAACTTCTACTCCTTTAATACACATGCTATATCAGATTACAAATGTGCAACCAGAATCAAGCACAACTCCAATGGAAAACACCTCTAATAGGCTGTAGACCACAACTGGTCAGACCAGATTTGGCAAGTCTGCTTACAAACTCACAAAGCTGTACCTGATTCAACAGTGCGAGACTTATCGCTAAAACATGTCCGCAAACAAGTTCATTCGCCAGTCTGAAAGGGCTCATAATGACTTGGAAAATGTTTCCTCTCTTACAACAGGGACTGTTGGCAACCCACCGCGGCGTTAGACCATCCCTTTGACATTTCGGTCGATTTCCATCATCTATCTCGGGTTACATGCAGCGGAGACACATCAACTCTCTCTCTCTGTACTTTTCCTGGCTTTACAACTACAAACTAGTGTCTTGTATTCGTTCCTGTTCTCATCATGCACGATGCTTCCCAACTGTACTGACAAAAATACGAAAACACTTTGTTAAAATGGTCAACTACAGTATACTGTGCTTGTGCATAAAATGCACTTCGCATCCCAAAAACTAATAGTTTGCAAATACGTCTGCCTTATGCACATGTCACAGTGATATATTTTCTACAGTGAATGCACTTTTTCTCAACAAAGCCATACACAGACATAAAGATAGAGGAAATAAATCATGCTCATGCAGGGATCATCTCAAAAATAAATTGTATGCACTAAATATTTTGCACAGTAAAACTGTATGACATTGTACCGTATAGACGTTTGAAATACATACTCATGTACATCACTACATTGCATTATTAGGGCGGTGAGTTGGCTCAGTCGGTAGCACGTCTCCCTCACGATCACGTGGCCCGGGTTCGAACCCGAGTCTGGACTGAGCAATGTTGTGTGTAAACATACCGTCCCCTCTAGCAAGAGGCAAAACACTCTGTCCCTCGGATAGGACATAAAATGGAGGTCCCGTGTATGAGAGAGTCACAGCTCATGCACGTAAAAGATCCCGCTTCATTCATTCATCGCAAAGAGCAGGGTGTCTAACCCGGTGAAGTGGTCCCACCCCACATCCAACTGGACCCCATGGAAGACCAGCTTAGTGTAGCTGAATATGGGCTATCCAGCCATCTTCACAGATGGAAAATGAACAACAACAACAACATTTATGACAGCATATCCAAGGCTCCTGACATGCTCCTAACATCATAATTCTGACATCAAGTAACAACATCATCATGCTCTACCATATATAGACACTGCCGATATTGTGCATAAAGCATAACATCTTTTCATGGACAACTTTGTGAATATTTCCACGCAAGATGGTGGTCATTTTCATTGGTCATTGTCTTCTATCCAGAAATGAACAAAGTTTACAGGAAAAGGTGCTTTTCTAAACTAAACATTGATAATTTACCTGTACTTGATTTAAGATAAAATTGCATATACATACTTCTACCTCCTTACTTAAAAAAGGCACTGTCACTTTAATAAGAAAATCCCCATGTTGTAAGCTACAGTATTTTCTAACAATAACTTCAGTACACTTTCTTATAGCCGATTCCAATGTACCTTTGCCACGCTCTTTTAATAGCACCTTGCTGTGGCAACTAAAATTTTCAACAGAAGTAGACACTCTGTTAGAGGGTATCTAAATATTTCCAAGGTTTTAACATTTTTTTAATGTCATACCAAAGCTCACAAACATTCTGAAGTGTTATTCAAAGATGTCACATTTTTGGTCGAACTGGTGGTCAAGTGTTCAAACTATTCTAACCAATTTCTAAGATATGGAAATACTTCATATGACAGGGGGAAAGTCCCGCTGGTAATACACTTGACATTTAATACACTTATCATATTTGTATTCAACTCTATTTAAATGCCGAGAACCACTAGCCACTGATATAGCTGACAGATGGGTTTTATCATCGTGTGCATACATTGAGTGAACAAAAATTAAATCATCCCAATATGTACAAATGATATCATGAGAATAACTTGAGATTGGTATTCTATGCATGATGGCTGAGTAGTATTTCAGCTACTCATGTATGCATAATACAGTTTGCAATGTTTTTACTGTTGGCGGTCACATAGTGCTAACTCTGCATGTGTTTTATGTGTGTGCGTGTGTGGCTGCTGGGCAATGTATCTACAGTATTTGACCCGTTGAGGACGGTTTGAATTTGCTACAACATAGACACCAGAGTATACTCGGGGACTCGTCCTCAATGGGTTAAGGAAATCAAAGTTCATACCAAGTTCATGAGCCAAAACCTATAGAATCATGTACCAACTTTCATTTCTTGGCTGGCAGATGGTCACTTGGGGGCTTGTTTGCTAAATTATGGGAGCATGGGGAATGATGTACCTACATTCATAAATCACAGCTACGTTGGACGTCACTGGTCAACACATTCTCTCAGTCGGTCAACTGATTCTCTCGTTGGCTATAATCCTTCCTCCAGGGCGGCTTCTTCAGCAAAGCTGTGGTTCCATGTATTGTTTTGGGTTCCACAGTTTGAGAAAAAATGCAAACTAACACAAGTATGTTGTTCCAAGAGCCCAAACAAGTTGCGCAATTTACTTGGGCAAGAATGCAGTGTTCTATTGTGGCACTGGTGCATGTGCCGCATTTAGTCTCCACTATCAATTTCTCCCTTAATATGATTTTAATAACTACTTCCATTATCATTATCATTCTTACTAATATCAGCAATACTATTGGTAAAAGAATCATCACCATCATTGCCACTATCATCAATATTATCCTTTCTATGTAATATCAACACTAGAACATCAGTATGTGTCGGCACTTCAATCGTAATGACATTGCTAGCAATAAAGCCATGCTGTACAAAGATAAGAGGGGCATATTTAAATATATTGTAGCAAAGATTTATCAGATGAAGAGTATCAACAGGGCTGTCACACAAAAAATGGCAGACATAGTCTACATTTTATCCTCTCATGAAAATGACACAAGTGTGACCACATGAGTGTATACATCGTATGCACATGAAGGCTTTCTAATGGACTGTCTCACACTGATTTTAAAGGACAAGTTCACCTTCATATACATGTGGATTGAGTGAATACAGCAATATCAGCAGAACAAATCAGTGAAATTTTGAGGAAAATAGGATGATCTGTTCAAAAGTTATGAATCTTTGAAGTTTCTGTGCAGTCACTTCTGGATGAGAAGACTACAAATGTACTATGGTGTATGATGTCACATGAGTAGAATGATATACAGTAAGGAAAATATATATGGAGAAAAAAAAATCCACAAAATTTCATTGAAAAAAGACACATTCCCGCGACTAGTTACTGACGTATGTTAAGGGTAACATTATACCTCGCCCCTGCCTTTTGAAAGAGGCAAGTCAAGTGCTCTTTTATTATGCAGGAAAAGTGAAAATATTTTCTTTATATTTTCTTTATACCGTTTTACGCATACATGACATCACAAGCTGTAGCAGTCTTCTCAACCAGTGATGGCAGCATTGAAACTTCAAAAATTCTTATCTTTCAAATGGATTGTCCAATTTTCCTCAAATTTTCACTGATTTGTTCTACTAAAAGTGCTGCATTAGCTCAATCCTTATTTATGAAGGTGAACTTGTCCTTTAATGATGAAGTGTTTTATTTCAAATGAACACATACAGATTTCATTTTTTAAACATAATCTGTCTCTGCTACTTGCATGATGAGGGCAGCTGATAAAGTTTCACATTGTGCATTTCATTACCATGATGCACAATAATATGAAAGTGAAAGTTGTTCCTGTATGCCAATACCATTGCACACAGTGACATCCAAGACCAGATCACCGCAGAGGAATGAAAGTCCAAGTAATCACATGATCAAAACACACCACATATCGTCAGCCTATGATGCACACTTTCTGTTAACGGTATAATTGGGGAGTTTCCCCAAATGTATGGTAAATCATGTGGACTCAGCACATGTGTGCAGAAGATTCATAGGTACAACCATCAACTGTGTACAGCTAGAATAAAATCATGCAATCCTTTAAAACCTGCAGCTTTTCCAACATTTTTGGTGAATTCCATATGATGGATTTTCTAGAGAATTTATGATGACATAGTAGAAGAATGATATAAAGCAAGCATAACACGAAACTCACATATCTTTTCTTTTTTAATCAAAGGTTCATATTAAAAAAAAATTAATAAAAGAAAGATTATTAATGCAGAGGGGAGAAGATGAGCTACATGGATGATTTTTTTTTAAACCAATTGTCCCTCTCTGTAGAAATGTATTGTAAGATTTCAACTGCTGATCTAGATTTTAACAGACATGTCTGGGAAAATACATTTTTGTGCCATTCAGGCACTGAAAGGAATCTCCCAGCCAATTGTTGATAGGAAAAGACATTCCACACAACAGTTCTGTCACTTATTTCATGGCTTGACATACATTTTACAACTGACAAACAACTATTGTATGTTACCATGCAAAAAAAGTTGGCACAATATATGCATGCACTGTGGCGGAAGTGAATACAGGCTACTTGTACCTCCTTTGAATAGTCTTGTTTTAGAGGTCAATGAGTACAAAAATACAAGCAAGCACACACAGAATATGGAGCAAATTCGTTCAGTACACACCTCCAGATCACTACTGGACAAATTTGATTTTGGGTACAGGTATTTGCCTTGAGGGACAATGATTCCAATTTGCTGTCAGACCTAAAAAAAAAATAAAAAAAGAAATAGATAAAAAGTCTTAATTAAAACGAAACATATTTGTGAACATGGACCTTCTTTTGTTAAGTCCGAAACCTCTTTGTGTGCCTAGCAAGCAATGTATTAATTTTACTTTTAGGAGAATTCATATTAAACCCTCCCCTATACTGTCTTTGCTGTATTTCTCTTTACAGGATATTTGTCGTTCTTAAGTACAAACACAATTCCCATTTCCCCTCACAGCCACATTTCAATGACAAATCACCATAACACTCACAACAGGAGATTCTGTCCCAGGCTGGAGGTTGGTTTCCACTGATATGAAATCCATAATTTTCCTCAACAAACTGTGTTCACTGCTTGCCCTTTGTTCACAATTTCCATTATTTTTTTCTTCAACACTGGCATTTTCTACTCTACAGCACAAGCTTCTAATACCAGATTATATGTAGAAGTCAAGTTACACTGGCATTCGATACCCCTTTAATAACTAAAAGAGAAAGAAAGTAGGAAAACAGAAGAGGGAACGAAGCCAGTTCATGAATATTTGAAAAGGTGCGCTGGAATTAGCTCACTTTCCTCTCAAAGTCCCTGGCATCATACAGTACAACCTACGCTGTACATTGTAGGAGCCCCTTGTACTCTGTCTTCCCAATTTTCATCGTCTGATCCATAATGAATGCGAGTTGTCTTTTCAATTACAAGGCCCCTATTGCCACATTACGGTAATGCTTTCAATCAAGCAGTTACTATGCAAATTATTTCATTAACGGCCGCAAAGTCGGCAAGAAACTTTCGACTGCATTAGAGATCAGTGAGTGCACTGCCCAAGATGAGCGTGCTACTGTCAGGCATGTTTGGTTGTCAACAAGGAATTATAAGCTCATGAATACGCTGTTTTTCCAATAACACCGAGCTAAAATTGTATTCCCTGCAAGCCTATTACAATGCCTGAAGAACATTACTGAATAGATGAGAAAAATTTCAGCAATGCAGAATTATGAATCTTTGGCTTTTTACAAGGATTGTAGTACTACCAGAAAATTCCATGGTCATCAAAATTCACTATGCATTTGAATAAAAAGCATGCATTAAAGGGTATGTACAGTTCTGGTTAAACTGAGGATTTAGCTTTTAACGTTTTGCGAGATATTCAGAAACCACTCTATGAGATGTCAAAGAGCATGCAATTCAAAGGGGTATCAAAAGTTCATTTGATGAAAATTGGTTTGGAAATGGTGAGATATCCAAAAACAAGGTGAAATAAAGAGATTCAGGTTTTTTTTATATAATCATGCCACACCTTCTTCACAGGTGTCAATCACACCTCTTCCCCCTATTTCCCTTTCACAACTCTGGGCTACGGATCATTTGCATAACAGACAATATACATAATGTAAAATATACAGTACCACCAACAACAGCATCCCACACTGTGGAAGACAATGTATGCATCCATTTAAAAACACAGTGGCCCACTTTAAACTGTAAAATGATATAGACATGCATGGAAAGGAGCCGGGCTTTCTGACTAGAAAAATATAAGCACAATAGTTTTGTTTACACAGGGTGTACATTTGTGCCATATTGTCTAGTGTATCAGGAACGGGCTCATTTTCTTGATGGTGGAGATGGGTTCGAGCACATACATCAATAAATGCAGACACGCCAAATGGCTTCGTGACAAGAGAACCACTCCGTGCCTAGTGCTCCCAGTCCAAATGGACAGAGCTGTGCAGATACGGCTAGTACCTATAAACTATCAAAATTAAAATGCTAGCTCAAACTATAGTTGATTTGTGTTCTGCAATGTAAATGTACACTCCTTTCTTGGATGAATACGTCCTTTTCAGGACCATTGCTCATAAAAAAAAAAAAAAAAAAATGCATTTTTACATGGTGGACTACAAATGAACAGATAGAGAATCTCATTGTTCAATCTCTCAGAAAAAAACAAAACAAAACAAAACAAAAACAAGCTTATGAGCTGATGGGCTGGCCTAAAACAACTGATAATAATTTATAATGACATGGTACCAAGTTTTAACTTGCCAGCTATACAAACTTTTTCAGTCCACCTGATATACAGTACCGGTACTATAAAAAATTGCCAAGGTGCAACCAAACAAGTACAGTTTACAGATCATACAGTAATGTACCAAGGAGCTATAGCTCCTTGATCATACAATCTGCATTTTTTTAACAATTGCAAAAATTATATCCATTGGTAATAACAGGCAGCAGATGTGATAAGAGCTTTGAGGCAAATTTCAGAGTTACCACTCATCTAATACACTATTGCATACATTTTGAAAATTCAGTTGCATTCTGCTGTATTCCAATTTTGTATTCCCATTCCTCAGCAATGTTATGATGACAACACATAGATAGGTTTCTCAAGGCTTGCACAACTGGGTACAAATGTAAGCTTGTCTCACCAAGCAACCACTTGTGTACACAGCATGAATTCCACTCATACACAAGTAGAAATATCATCAGTGCTGAAGAAAAGTTAGGGTTGCTGCACAAATCACATACTGTATACGCCATATATCTCGCATATATCTAATTTTTTTGCGAATGGGGACTTCCTGATAATTTCGCATGGAGTGCAGTACTGAATGAAGAATTGTATGTGTGCAGGTCACATTCATGTCGGCATCAGGGTCAATATTTTTGCGTGTCTTCAATTTCGCGAATAGCACCTGACTCACTCATGAAATTCACAAAAGTAAAAATCTTGTGGAATGTTCGGCGTCTACAGCATACTGTAAATACACTCAGTAAACGTGTAATGGGCCAAAAACATTTATGAGTCACTCCAGACTGGTCAAACACATCCATAGAAAACTTCCATGTATTAAAAATACCGGTATGTGAGCAGCAGTTTTTTTTCACACTGTAAGTCAGTACCTTGAACTCTATGCCCCTCCACCTGCACTTTTTATTCACCAAACACTGAACACTGCTGTTTTAATTGTCCCCCCCCCCCCCATAAAAGCTTACAATTACAGGGTCAAATGCATTTTACAGCCATATTGTTTCACTTAAAGCAAACCTCCTAATTCTAAATATGCAGCGGAAATTATCAAATTATTTTTCATGTTGTTACTTGCCTGAATATATAAATCATCATTGCTCTCAGGGAATTACTTAAGACAAATTTACAATCTGTAAAAGACACACTTAAAATTTATGCAGTTTCCTACTGGCAAGCATGAACGTAAATTTATGATTTCAACAGCAAACACTACAAGAAGAGGCATGAAGCCAAGACACTGTCAAACATGTACAGGTATAAATAATGATAATAATAATGATAATAATAATAATAATAGGGGGTATCATTATCATCACTGCAATGAACTTGTTGGACTGTATTTTATACTGACCTGCATTTAATGTTCAATGAGCACACATACCATAAAAGACTTAAATCTAAAATATTCCATTCTGAGAGTTGTAGGGAAAAGGATAACAGGTTACTTGAAGTAAATTCTGCTACCCGGTACTTTTATGCTCATTCCGTAACTTCATTGCATAAAGAGACTTCCAATTATTGTACACGGCAATAATAAGTGTATGGAACTCTTGTGGCTCATTCAACTTGTAGGATGCTATCGAGTTGTTGCCACATTGCCACACTTGTTGCACTTGTGCCACCTTGTAGGAACCATCAACATTAGGCGTTTTCATATCAGCCCGACAAAAATCCAAGCTCGAAATATTTTTCGTGATTGCGAATTAGAGCGCTATTTCATTTCTTATTCACATCAGCCCGAAGAGAATTAGTCCGCATTTTTTTTCGAGCTAATTCGACAGCTGAGTATGTGCAAACAGCATCAGTAATGTGTGTGCCCTCTCAAAAATTCCTCATGATTTGTGTGCAGTTTGCCTCAATCGATTGGGTCACACACGCTAGGCATGATGGGATTCATCGCGCTAATTTCTCGAGAGTCGTTTTCACATTATCAAATAGCGCGCTACTGTCCCGCTATTTCAGAAATTTCCCGAGTTGGAGTCAAGAAATTTTCTTGATCAGAGCGATACAATTAGCGGGCTAATTTGTGTTCACATTATCAAATAGCGCGCTATTTCGCTATCGGGAAAAGTCAGAAAATAGCGCGCTATTTTGAAACATCAGGCTGATGTGAAAACGCCTATTGTAATGAGACTCTGCAGAATACATGTCATGTGAATCCCCTTTCACAGCATGCATACTAATTCCACCAAAGTCAACAGTATGTGTACAACGTTCACAATAAAATTTATCATTATCTAACTCGCTGCTAAACGAGACATCAAATGTTTGTGCTTCTGCCATATTTTCAAGTCATCAACACATGGATAGTTCCACAATGAAACTTTGATTAGCTATAACAGCTATTCTTTCATGATATGTATTGCATCAAATATTGTATACATGTAAAATTTGGAGGTCACAGATTTTCTCCACAACAAACTACATTTCGTATTGACTTTAAATAACACAAATTTAACTTCAGCACAGGTGAAAACTCTGCTCTAGTTAATCACTTTATTTTCTGTGAAAAAAAACCCATCAATTTGTATTTTTTTTAAATACCTATTCACTCGTTGAGGACAGACTGATTTTACTACAACATGCATTTCCCATAGACACCGAGTATACTCGGGACTCATCCCCAATGGGTTAAACTTCATTTGCAGTTTCAAGCCCCATAATGTAAATGTCTAACTGGGATGGTATGTATCAGTGTATTGATTTCCATACATGTATAGGTTTTACATGTGAACTCTACGTACTATGCATTATTTAACTACTGACTGGTTAACTCCGGTCTGGCCTTGACCACTACAGAGGTGTCTGCCATTTTCAAGGCCTGACCATCTCTTTCCCCTCCCCCCCCCCCCCCCCCTCCAACCTATAAAGCTCTCTCCATTACTCTTGAGGTTTTCCCTCTGGTCGTCTTTGGCCCACTTATATATGCCTGGTGAAGAGGGATTGGCCACTTGCAGCGCGGATATAACATCCAGCAAAGCTGTTTTGTGGCTGGCTTCCAATCAACTCTTATCATGGGCATGAATAATGAGTACAATGGAGGGGACTGGAGATTCCACTGCAGGTTGCCTGCCGTAATGCACCGCTTTAATAGATACAGCGCTTCCCATTCCAACTACTGGTTTTCTAGAAGAATTTATGAGCATCAAAGGCTTTCCTATCAATACGGCTTGATAAAAAGAGTTGATGTGAATCCTAAACTAAAAGAAGGAAACTAAAGAGGACAAAATAGTTTCCAGAGTACATTGTATGTATGTATTTCAAAGACTACATGGTATCCAACTTTCGCATGTGACAAAATACCTCCATACAAAACAGGGAAAAACAAAAGATGAAACTGAACTCATAAAAATAGGACGGATGTCTGTTCCACTCAATACATTCTGTTGATAATGCTTTTGGGCAAGGTGTCTTGTCTATGAGGTCTGTTCTCTACCACACAATGTTACTTAGGGCTCACTCAGACATGGAAATGTTAACCATGACTGTGAGGAATTATAATGCAAAATTCGACTACTTTGAAGTATGGTCTAAAACAAACACACACACACACACATAAAAACACACAACTACTGCAAGTACAATACAGCTGTGTACACACAGGACAAGAGAGGACACTTGAGTAGATGTCCATTGTGTAAAGACAAACCTCATAGATACCATACTCTTTAAAAATAAAAACAAAGAATGTTTTTGTTTTTTCTTGGCTCCTTTAGTTAAGCAGGATACATGTTGAAATTTTAACACACATTATATAATTAACCCGTTGAGGACAGACTGATTTTGCTACAACACACATTTTCCATTCACACTTTCCCAGGGTCTGGGTATATTCTTTTTTATTAAAACAAGGGGCTTGCTATTTAACCTCAAATCAGAGCTAAAACAGGTACTGTACACATGTAGCTGCTGTCACACACTTATAGTCGAATGATTTCTAGAAAACAGGAACCCAAAGTCCTTAACTGAATTATACAAGATGACTCACAAGACACTTGCACAGTTACATGCGGTTTTGAGCAAGACTGAATCGCTGAGACACACACTAGTATATCGGTAATTGTCCTGGCAGGCTACCAAGTAGGCTCAACTGAGCTGCAAAGCTGATGTGCTTGTATGACATGGTTTTAAGTTACACCTGTACATTCATCCTCCATGACAAGTCATCATCCAAATGAATGCTGCACAAAGTTAAAGGGATTGTATAGTTTTGGTTGAGACCTAATTTCAGGTTTTGAACATTTTTTGGTGAGATAATGAGAAACCTCTTATGAAATATGAAAGAGCATGTAATTCTATGAGGAATTCAACGTTTATTTGATGAAAATTGGTTTTGAAATGGCTGAGATATCCAAAAAAGAGTGATTCTAATAAAGTGTGAGACCCACTTCATTACAATCGCTTTGTTTTACTTTGTTTTTTGGATGTTTCAGCCATTCCAAACATGATTTTCATCAAATAAACTTTGAATTCCGCTCTGTACTACATGTACATGTACATGTATATGATCTAAGTGTTTTCTGAATCCTCACATCAACCAATACACTACCATCCCTTTAAGAAAGAAGAGTCGCATCTCCACCAATACTGTACCATCCCTTTAACTTGGGAATACATGTGGTATTCTCCTGCAATTGAATTTCAAGATCTATATAAAACGATGATTCACACTAAATATGTAGACCTACTTTATACACATTGTATGAAATATGCATAATGTGCACCATGAATTATGCTTTATGAGTGAAGTACAAGTTGTTTAAGAACGAATAAAGAAAATCTACAAAAGATTATAGCTGACTTTAAATCAGCATAGGGCTGCTAAAACATAATGTCATCATTTAAGGCACCCACCCCCTTTTCCAGAGGATAGGAACGGATAATGTTTGGAGTCAGGAGCTACACTACATAAAAGCTGGCTGACAAGGAGTGCAAGAGGGGGACAGAATGTGTGAGAGAAAGAGAGCAAGCTCTTCAAAGTTAATACAGTCATACAATTCCTGCTATGGAGTACGGAAGCTAAATATTCTCTCTGATGAAAGCATTGCCCTACAGTTAAACTCGCATAAGTCGATCTTCTCGGGACTGAGCAAAACACATCGACTTAGGCGAGTTTCGACTTGTGCGTAAGTCGAAAAAAATCGATTTACAGTTTCACCACACGTACATACATGTGTGTATGTTGTCTACTCTGGAGCCGAGAGCTGGAGCGATGTGCCGCGGCATGGGTCGCCCGGCAGGGCCGCGGCTAACTTTGCATGGACAGTGCATTAGTATTGGCACAGGTCCGATTACTTTACACCCTTGTTAAACCTTGGGGAAGTGAATATGAACGATATTTGAGCAGTGATTGATTCTAGTATACCATACCGTGGCTTGAAATGCGTGTAGAGGTGCAATTTTGATTTACCCGTGCCCGTAACTTCCCCCCTACTTTCCGCTTTGAAAACTCAGCAGCTTCATCCATTATACCATTTACTGCACAGCGCTGCAAATGCCAAGCTACACTGCAAGCTCAATACATTGTACTGTACATGTAAATGAACGCATGTGTACTGTACGAACGCTGTACGTACGTAGCGCGAAAGCTGACAGGGCTGTACCAGCGGACCTCCAAACACGAAGAGAGTTCAACGATCCCATGCGATCGCTTTGAATTTTGATTTTAGATCATTTTTTTTTGTCACATCAAACTCATCTGACAAACAAAATAATGATGAGTAATAAATAATGAATAATGAATGACAGTGATTTATTACACAATAAAATCTTATTCGACTTAGGCACAGTGAATTCAATGGTTTTTCCGTGAAAGTGTTCTTGGAATTTCATCGACTTAGGCGAGTATTCGACTTACAAAATTCGACTTGTGAGTGAATTAATACACGTAAGTCAATGGGGAAAAATCGGGACTTTTTAAAATCATCGACTTATGCGATTATTCGACATATGCGACGTCGGCTTAGGCGAGTTTAACTGTATTTGGGTAAAATTAAGCACATTCCTATGTGTAAATTAAGCACATTCTGTATGTGTTCTAATGTCTTCCTGACAATGCGATTGTTTGTACACAGAAATTGATATCCCAATCAAATCAATACCAAATCACCAAAAATTATATTTTTTAAAGACAGAGCAAAACAGATAAGGTTAATATTCACACTTATATCCTTTAAAAAAGGAAAATCAAATGATGAAAGTGACAAACTGTAAAGTTCTGATAATTATTCATTGTATCTCATTTAAAAAACAAAAAATAGCAATTAATCCAGAGTAGTTTATTTCATTAATATTTTTTGTGGTAAATTGCAGCGGTATAATATCTAATTGTGTTTTACACGGCATAAAAACATTAGACAAGAGATCTTACAGCATTGTTGTATACTGTATGATATATGTGAAATATGTATAAAAAAATAAATTCAGGCATTTTTTAAAACACAAAAATAGGCCAGTGACTGAATTTGTGATCAAGTCAAAGTGTAGTCTAATGAAAAATAAGTATCATCCCTTTTCATGAGGAAAGGAAGTGATTTTCTAACTTGAATTACCATTTATACCATGTATTTTTATCTTGGGAGGAATTTCTTTTCTGCAAGAGTTTCTTGTTGATTTACAATAATTTGTAAGATATGAGTTGACTTCTAAAATTCCAAAAAAATAAAATCATCGTGAAGTGGGACTGTACACATGTACACAAAAATACCACACATTTCTACAGCAACTGGAAGTGCCAACAGTCACTTTCAACATCAACTGAGCAAAAATGTGCATTTGTATTTTAAGCAGGGCATCAATATTGTACAATTGTCTGGCCTCAAATGCTGTTTATGTTTTTCATTAACCATCTTCCGTCTCTTTTCCCCTTCCCATTTTATATTTCTCTTCTTAACTATCATTAGTACTTAATGTCATCTGGTTTTTGGGCCATCACTTAATGTTGACCAGTGTATCTTGATTTGTTAACTGCTTAAAATAATGATTGCAATTCCAAATAACTCAGTATATATTTTTGACAAGTGAACAAATGTTTTATATGATTTGACATGGTAGTGTAGATCTCTAAATGACGAAGAAGCTTCACGATTAAACTACAATGTATGTCTTTCCCTTTTATTTCTCAAGAACTCTGGTAAATATATGGGGTTAATGCATGAAAAACAGCACTTGAATTTTTTCCCCTTCCAACCACAAATTCAGGGGAAAAAAAAACCCTGCTTGCTACTAAAGTAACTGTCATCTCGCAATACATGTAGGTATGAGCCAATATACAGGGCTGATATGCATTAAGAGGTCCTGTGGTACATGTATTCATAAACTGCATGTAGGCCAATGTGGAATATCATCAAATGAGGAAAGAACACTAAATTTCAGGTTATGAACTATTAAATTTGACAACACTATGATGCAGTACGACTAGTGAAAAAATGTCATGTTTTGCCATGGACATTATTTACTTTGCCTGGCCAGCAATATACAGTGCATATCAACAACAACAAAAAAAGAAAAAAAAAGGTAAAATCCAACTTTGGAGGGCTACCATTTTATAATAGTCATCTATGGAGAGCGCAGTGTTAGTCGTGAGGAAAGGTGAACTCTTCCTCTTTCCATTGATACCTACATGTAATTATGTTGGCGAGCACCTTGCATGACGGAGCACATGAACTTTAACCCATTGAGGCCAGACTGATTTTGCTAGCACAACACGCATTTCCCATGTAGACACCTGTCCGAGTATACTCAGACTCGTCCTCACTGGTTTAAAGACAACAATGACAAATTTAACTGTTTTCCAAGTTTGCGTGTTATTGTGAAGGAACAATGCATGTCTCACTGCATAAATGAGATCTCTCAATGAAAGTGGTCAAATCATCAGGCAAGCCTGCACGACTGCAGGTTTGTGTTTAGGGTTTCTTCTAACCTTTTATGGTTCATAACCTTGAAAATGGCCACATTATCGATAACTTGGTCTTTCCCATAAAGGCTAAACCATTATCCATTTATCCATTTTCTCTTTTCATATTCAAGACATGGTTTGTCACTGGGATGTATATGAATGTGTTGAATATGAACAGAGAAAATGGACTGTGTGGGTTGGCCCATGTGGGAGCCACTAAGTTATCGGACAGAAAGACCATAAAATGTTAAGAGAAACCCTTAACACAAACCCTAAACGCAAATATGCATTCGTGGTCCGTAGGCTATTTGGCCACTTTTATAGACAGATCTCATCCATGCAGTGAGACATGCACTGTTCCTTCACAATAACATGCAAACTTGGAAAAAGTGAAATTTGTTATATGTTATTAAAGTTCATGTGCTCAGTCATGCATGACATCTGTTGACATACAAAGTCCTGTAATTAGGCATCAATGGAAAGACAAAGAGTTCCCCTTTCCCCACTACTAAGACTGTGCTCTCTATAACTGACAATATGAAATAGTAGCCCTCCAAAGTTGGATTACATTTTTTTTTTCGATACATACTGTACAGTATCTGAATCTGTAATTATTCCCCATAGGTCTTTGTATCTCTCTTAACCTTGTGTCCCTTGGACCAATAAAACAAGGCTGACAAGGGTAAATGACTCTAGGTAGTGAGGACGTACCGGTACACCACATGAACGGCAAATCAGTTCTGCATGGCACAGAAACCTTAATGAACAGCAGGATACCATTGGTTGCACTACCATTTGCCTCAGTAACTCTGCATTTACAATCAAATACTGCCATGTGCACTAATCCCTCCCTTAGATACTATATTTTAATTTACAGTATATTTCTCTTTTACAGTGTACCTTGCAACTTTGGATTCATTTACTGAACTCTGTGTACATGTACATGAAATTTGCAGTGTTGAAGCACTGATGACTATGTGATACCATTATCACAACAGGAAGACAGAACAACAGTGACACAGAGTAAAAACTAGATCTGAGATATTGGAGCAAATTTAGATGCATCACATATAGCTCTAGGGTCTGGTATTACAGGATGAATTTTGTCAGTCAATGATCACATATCATCCTGGTCATATCACCTGACTGTGCATCACCTGCATAACAATACACCTCACAAAAACAATATATTTCATGTAGACACATTGTTTTTGCAAGTTCATGCACGACGCATGTTGAGAAGGAGCAAGCATATATCACCACTTATTAAAAGTTGTTTTGCCAACAAATTAAAACAATTGCCACTGCACTGGGAAGACAAGGGGTTGTCATATCTCAGTAACGGACTGCGTTCTGATCACCTTTGGCTTTACTATTTAAGGTTTAATACAATTGTAGGACAAACAATTTGTGTGTGTTTGTGTGTGTGTGTGTGTGCATGTGTGTGTGCACGTGAAGTGACACTAGTAATGGATGTTACATTTTCTCCTCAGAAATGTTATTCCATAAAATCTATATGTAGGCCTATTAAAGATAATAAAAAGTTTTGGTACCTCAAAAGTGTCCTTGAATTTCCTTGTCTTAGTTTGTGTTTCAGGTTAAAGTACCTTTCATATAACTAACACTGTGAGACTTACTCGCCCCAAAGTGCTCTCATGTCTTAGTAATCATGCAATTAACTGCGATCAGCAGCCCCATACGCATAGCGACCAGCAGTCCCATACGCATAGCGTAATCGGGCTTCGCATTGTAGCATTCAGGATCATGACAGATTTAGTATCGCAGGGTAAATGTCAACTTAAAATCCCATAAATTCTTCAATTTGAAGACTTACCAATTAACTTGAAGTATTGGAAACAGGCTTCGGGCAACGTTTGGTTCTGCCTATAGTCCCTTTCTGTTCGAATTGATGACTGAATGTGACTCGGTCGACAGGACCTCAGGAGAGCTACATACAGTACACTGAATACTACAGCCAGTGCATGCGAACACATCACACGCACACAAATTTCAAATCCATGAACGGATAAGATGTTTGTGTGCGCATGCGCTGGCCATGGTATCCAGTGTATGTAGCTCTCCCAAGGTCCTCTCGACCGAGTCACATTCAGTCATCAATTCGAACAGAAAGGGACTATTGGCAGAACCAAACGTTGTTCGAAGCCTGTTTTCAATACTTCAACTTAATTGGTAAGTCTTCAAATCGAAGAAATTTTTGGATTTTAAGTTGACATTTACCCGCGATACTAATTCTGTCATGATCCTGAATGCTACAATGCGAAGCCCCATTACGCTATGCGTATGGGGCTGCTGGTCGCAGTTAGCTATGCGTACAATGGGCTGCACGCTGCTGGTCGCAGTCAGTGGTTTCGTACAATATTTATCGACGCTGGACAGCGTCGGCTCTGGTACGAAACCATTATTGCATGATTACTAAGACATGAGAGCACTTTGGGGCGAGTAATTCTCACAGACAACGTACTTTAACCTGAAACACAAACCAAGACAAGGAAATTCAGGGAAGCTTTTGAGGTACCAAAACTTTTTATTATCTTTAAGGTCTAACTCAGTTCGGGAAACCCACTCACAAGGGGGGCCCCTCCTTATAAGTAACCCGTCCCCCTTATAAGTAACCCCGTCCCCCTTATAAGTAACCCCCGGGGCACCCCTTATAAGGAGTCTCCACGCTTTTTTGCAATGCAATGCGAAAATGAAAGGACTGCGGCAATTCGCTTGATTATGTCCATAAAGCTTCACAAGTTTCCTAGTTACTCACAAAATTTGAGCAAAATCGGTTTGAGGCATCATATCTAAAATCATGGATTTAAATGCGACGTCATAGCGTCAAACGACCCATGCGAATGCTGAAATGTGAGCGATTACTGGCGTGAGTGTCGCCAGGCGCGGCGGCGCGGCAATGCTTGAGTGCAGACGTGGCGACTGAGTACGAAAGTCTCCGTACTGAACTGAACTGTTAGGTTCTATAGTCTAAACTGTTTGTATTCATACCTTGAGAGTGTATTTTTCCCTTGACAAATCTGTAACACTGGATTCTGTTTTAGTACATTTTCTACTGCTTGTATACTATCATTATCATTGAACATCCAACAAAATTAAGGCAGCACCTGAGCACCTTGACCGAAAGATCGGTCTGTATCGTATCTTGTCGTCTGGGACATGTTCCGCGGAGACTACGTCTGGCTTCACAGAGGACAGCCTTGAATTAAAAGTCAAAAAATTATAAAAGACTCCTCCGGACAGACAGATTTTTCTGTCGACAGCTGAGCACCTACCTCTTCAATTTCAACCTCGGCCTACTAATATGAACTATGACTCCAAACGCCAAAGCCCACATGTAGTGTCCAGGTGCGGTGGTAGCGTCACGTCACTGTGACACTGCACTGCGCTGCGCTGCTATTTCTTCGCGTTTGGTATTGCTGCGATAAATGCCAAAAATGTCTTGCCTAATAGTAATACTAGTGGTATATCTTACCGTCCGGTTTGAATGTTGTTATTAAATATCAGCTCCGAGCCCCGAGCTCTCTGAACACCTTCCTTTGATTTTAACAGACCACAGCCAGAGTAGATACCGGATGCGCCACCCGACGAGGGCGAGGCAACTAGGCCCAAGATCAGCACTGCGGCAGCCGGTCGGTCTCGGCGGGCCTGCCACTGCTCTACACCGTCACTTACACGACGTCGTGGCGGATTGAATTATCGGCAACCATCAACGTTTGATGAGAGTACGGAAAAGAACGTTTTCACGAGATTGGCTAAACCAAATATCTTTATATTCACCGAATAGTTATTGTGTTCAATATAATACATACATAATACATGCAGATGAGAAAACAGCTAAATTCGATCAGGTAAAAGAGTGGTAATCATGATAGATCCCAATGTTCGACGGTTGATAGTTGGTCCACGAAGCCGAAGGTAACAGTACAATAATTCATTCGCGGGGGTCAAATGCATTGGACCATACACAATGGACAGTATGCAGCCACAGTTGTTGTCAGTCGAGTCCGCAGCGTGCAGTGCAGTACGATTTGGCAACAACCGTCTCCTCGCTTCACTTGTCAGCTGATAGTTGCCGCCGCCGCGCCGCCGACCGAGCTACTTGTCCCTGCAAACTTCAAAAAAGGTCGCCAACATTAGTCAAAAAACTCGCTGCGCATCAGGGTACAGACTGGGTTGAGTTGGAACATCTTGAACGTTGGTATGCACACAATTCTGAAGACAGTGATAACCTGGTGCCAATTTGAAGAGGACACTTGAAATATGCTGAACATAATTGTTGTGATCAGGGAGGTGGGAAGAAATTTACGTGCATGTGAGCCTATACTAATAAATCACACGCAACCAATGATGAGATCCCCTTGCCTCTTGAATGATTAAAAATGTACACATTAATTTTATTAGCACATCCTTTTGTAAGGAGGCGAGAAGGGTAGCATAGCACATAGGCTTGCTAAGGGCAAAAAAGGGCAATCACTGTAATATATCGTATTCGGCACACGTGTATCTCAACGGGGGCAGCTGGTATTTTTTCACCCAGAGACAAACTGCATTCGTGCAAATAACTCCTAATTTGCATAATTTGTGCGAATTTACTTGTAAAATAAAAAAAAAATGAATATCTCATTCCAGGCAAATATGTAACATTCTATGAAACACAAGGAGGAAAGAATGTGAATAATTGGAAAATGTGTGATCATAACCACCTAATTTACATACCGGGTAATTATTCACATAAATGAAATGAAAACTTTCATTTGTGAAGTTTTTCTTACAGTTCAAGAGCCGCATTTTATGATAAAACTACAAACCTATATAGTATGCGTATCCCTTGGGTCAAAAGGAAATGTCGGGTTTATAAAATTTAAATTCTGTCTCTATGCAAATACAATGTACGGTATACGGTACTACCCAATTAGCATATACCTGTTGTATAGGCCTATTAATTCCTGAATATACCAAGGAGGTTTAAGAGATGGAGTTCCAACTGGCTGTAATTATTCAAACAGCTGCCATTTTTCTATTGATGCACAAAATAATTCCACAGGTGCACTTGTGCCTTTGATGATCAGGGTTCCATGCCGCCGTCTTTTTGAGCGATCTGAAGATTCATTTTAATCTCTAACATTATATCGTCTATATTCTGCTTGTTTATTTGTCAAATAGAATGAATGTTCTCTTAATGATAATGATAAAGCATATGAAACAAAATCCCGTCCAAGATTATGTGCAAAAATGTAAACCTGATGAGCTGTATGTCGTGAAAATATTTTAAACTGTACTATCACTATAAAAGCCGATTTTATCATCTTTCCGATCGCTTCCGACAAATGAAACTGATATGGTATAATTTTCGAGTATAGTTCTTTATTCATATGATAGATTAGTGTAAAGTCATGTAAAAACGAGTATTTTTTATTTTCATTTCATCAATATTTTGTACAATTTTTTTCGCACATCCCCGTGCCTGTACTATTAATGTGCAGCTTCTTTTCTAAGAAGGGACGGCGAAAAACAATCAAAATCATAGATATGACGAGTCATGATGCAAATTAATGCCACATGAATCAATTATCTTCCTATCTGTGAGGCAGCTCCAGCTTAGCACACGGTGGCGGCATGAAACATGGGATCAAAGGGAATGAGACTGTTGTTACTCCATTCTCAAACCTCCTTGAATATACCAGTCTCCAGTAGGCAAAACATGGAAAAAATACTTTAAACAAAAGTTCAAGACAGGAAATGATGGAGAAGTTTAACCAAATTATCTCAGGACACTGTGTGTTTATGTGATGATCAAGTGTACTCACTGCATATGTTATGCAAATTAGAACTGCCAAAAAGTTAAATCTCTAAAACTACTGGAATCCATGTCACTTACCAGAAATGATGGCTGAATAAATTGAATGATTCCTTTCCTAAGACTTTTTCTAGTTCAATTGCTTTTTGATAAGAAGGGCCCCTATTGATTATGCAAAGAATTTTGAAAATATGAATTGATCTTTTTCTTTTTTACATTTCTTTGATTGTGAGGAATTTGAGTGAGGGGAAATTATTATTTCCAAAAATATCTGTGTCTATAGCCCCGATGATGGGCATAAAAGAAGAACAGGATAAATCTGCTAAAAAGACAATGCTATGAAATATGTAGCAGAAGCGGATCTATAGAGGGGGGGGGGGGTTGGGGTTGCAACCCCCCCCCCCCCAAAAAAAAAAAAAAATCCGGGGACCATTTTTTTTATCTTATCTTTTTTTTTAAACTTGTAATTTTATCTTTTTCTATTTATGCATTTATTTTATTTTTTTTTTTTTCTCGACCTCTATACCAAAAATAGTGGTGTTTTAGATGCAAGAAAACGCCATTTTCACACACAGATTTTCAAAAATTCTCCCTATAAGTGGGAGGGGGGACACCTTCCTGCCACACCCTCCCCCCCCCCCCCCCCTTTATAAAAAGCTAGATCCGCCCCTGTGTAGTTGATGATAATGTTGTATAAGTGTTGGTGGTCATTGATCTTCAAACGGGTAGGCCTATAATACATGGGGTGCTGTTCGTTATTCCGAAAGTTCGATATTCCGAAGGTTCGTTATTCCGAAGGTTCGTTAATCCGAAACACACAAATTCCCTTTACCTAGAGGTTCGTTAATCCAAAAATGAAAAAGGGTTCGTTAATCCGAACATTTGTGGCGTTTCCGAAGGTTCGTTATTCCGAAGATTAAATTTGTTCATCCGAAAATGAAATTCGGAAAAGCGAACCTTCGGACTGAAGAGCCTTCGGAATAACGAACTTTCGGAATAACGAGCTGTAATCCCTTACATGTGCTGGTCATACTTGAGACACTCTAACCAGTGGTGCCCGTAAAAATGTCGGAGGTGAAAATTTCAGTAGTAAAAATGAAAGAGGTAGAAATTTCAGAGCTAAAAATGTCACATATTAAAATTTAAAAAATGTAATTTATCTTTTATTCATTACTTTACTTATATTTACTTAGATTACATCCTTTTCTGTCAACCTTTCCAAGTACCGGTACTCATTAATGTTCTTAAATAGTATTCTACTTTGTTGTACATAATCGTCTTATCATATACCGTACAATTCATACTGCATTATGTATTCACTTTTTCAAAGTGACCAAGCAGTGTGATAATGTAATACATACTTTGTATTTTCATGCAAAGAAAGTTGATACACAAAATGTCAACTACAGTATGTGTACGATCCGGAAATATGCTCAATTTACAATGTACGGTAAAGTAAATTACGTAGGCGTAGGAGGAGGAGTACTGGGATACTGAGGGCTTTAGTCACCACCCCCTCCCCCATGCGAAAATGGTGATAAATGGGCAACTGCCAAGTAATATTATAAGGAGTACAAATGTCTTCGTACGGTACTAGTAAGTGTTGTCCGGAATATCTAATTCTCTCCTTTCCACAGCAAAAAGGCTCAATGTGTTTTATTACTCGCTACGCTCTCTCGAAAAAGAAAGTAAACAAAATAAGATGAAATAAAACACAAACTGGAAAGTTGTTAATCAGACAATGTTAAACCCCTCCCCTCTCGAGTGTTTCTTTCTTCTTGCACATATAGGACAAGAAAAGGAATTTAGTGGCATGGTATAGTCATTGCTTCAATCAGGTTCGCACAAAAGTTATTCTTGATGCACTGTAACCTCTGACATTTTTTTTTTAGAAACAGACTTTGTTTTTTTTTTTCAGAAAATTCATTTTTTTTTTCAGAAAATGAGAAACCTCTTATGAAGTATCGAAGAGCATTGGCCTATAATAATTCTAAGAGGAATTCTAAAAGAACATGAATTTAAACGGTTTGATCCAGGCCAGTTACCATGAAGGAATACACATAATAAATCATGAAAATCTTAAACCTCCTTGATAGGGCAATGGATATACTACACATGGACATTCACCGCTCGTTAATTATTGAAACACCTGTTTCTGTCAGCGTCACAATAACATTCTAAAGATACTTTCCTGCTTTGATCTCATCGTGCATCACCGACAGTCAGCCTGGAGTAAAAACATGACGGCACTTTGAGATATTTATATCAACTACATGCGCAAGAAAAATGCATGTGCAGTTGTAGAATACATTGGGAAATCATCGCTCAGTTGATTTCATTTGCGAAATGCACGTACTTTACGAGAGAAAGCAAGTATTTCGGCACGTTGGTTGTAATTTGTAATCTTTTTTTTTCCATTTTCCGCACATTGTTTCAGAGTAAACATGGACAGTAATGGCAGACGACATGTATGTCTTACCATTAAGCAACGTTACATGCGCGTCCACAAGCGTCCACTTCAGTAATTACTAATTTTGTGACACGAAATTTGTCATGATTTGAGGTTTGCTGTTCCCCATCATTGTCGAGTTTACAAAGGCAGTTAAGTCTGAAAAGGCACCTCAGCAAAATAAAACCGAAATGAGGGAAACGGTTCTTTTGTCAGTGACGACGCACGATTACACAATCGTCATTGTCCAAACAATGACACGTAATTCCGGTACGTAGGGTATAATTTGCCTGAGCGGTTAATGTCCCTTAAGTTAAATTTCATGCAAAATTACATGCAAGTGAAGGTCAAGCTCAAGGTTTTTGCTACGATGCGTGGCAGGCTAGGCGAACAGAATTAATAAAAGGAGCAATCAGAGAAAAGACAAAGAGATACTCCACGTATCACAGGCGTCGCGACTCGTCGGCTTTGCCGAGGGTACGGTTTTACTTTCAGCTCTGTATTCTTGTATTCTTTGTGTCCCTTCTACAGTTTTTTGGGAAAGTCCATTCTACTTCTCGGTTTACTTTTGTTAAAAACAAAAAAGAGTGTTGCTTTTTAAGAAATGTATGCACAAATATATAGACTGACACAATGTTATATTTGATCGGACGCAAAAGAAGAATGACAATATTATAAGGACATTAGAATCTTAATACGATAATAAAACTCGTGCACGTATGTGTGTGTGTTTGTGTGTGTGTGTGTGTGTGTTTAAAAAAAAGTGTGTGTGTGTGTTTGACGTGTATATAGTAGACTTTTGTATTTATCTTGCAATCACCTTGACTTTCTAACAGAGTATAATATTTTTCAAAGTGGGATAAAAAAGGAGGTCGAAATAAAAATCGGCTCCACCGTATACCTCTACAAATTCCGACGAAAAAAGCTAATGAATACAAGAAACGTTAAAAACGTTTATTTATATGAACTATGGTATAATTACCAACGGATGGGAACATATCTTCATGAATAATTTCGATTTTGTTGGGCACTCGCTGGACATTAGTTTGCTCTAGGGTGACGGGTGCATTACCGCACAATGTGATCATCAATGCCCACACTATCTATCTTAATCGAATGACACAATTTGCTTTGGTTAATGAACCCTCATGATATAGGCACTTTCCTTACTAAGCATTACATCACGTGCTGGTTGAACCTTGTATTGAGACAAGTATGTTTTGTTTTGTTTTTTTCCTCAGATGAAAATGTTCCTCGGTGAATTTTTGCAAGCCTCCTTCCTAACCATAATTATGCAATCCTCGCATATCGTTTTTACCGTTCGTTAACACATACAATGTTAATGATTAACAAATATTGAATATAGATTTATGCAGTTTGATGGGGCGGTCCGTCCTGTAGGCTGACCGCTGTGCTCTTTTTATACCTTTACTTTCCCCTACTTATTAGCGACCATTGTAAGGTTATCTTTCTCTCTCTCTTTTTTTTTTTTTTTTTGGGGGGGGGGGAGGGGGCATGAACAAATACAAATATAGACGTCATGTCTTTGCGTTCGTAATTGTCAGACTTTCATAGTTTTCTTCTGGAGAGTATGTTAATTTTATCAACTTTTTTTTTTCAATATACGTGCAAAATATCCTGTGAGACGGGTGCTGTTTGTTATTCCGAAGGTTCGTTAATCCGAAAGACACAAATTCCCTATACCTAGAGGTTCGTTAATCCGAACATTTGTGGCGTTATTCCGAAGGTTCGTTAATCGGAAAATGAAATAGGGTTCGCTATTCCGAAGGCTCGTTTGTCCGAAAATGAAATAGGGTTCGTTATTCCGAAGGTTTGTTGATCCGAAAGTGAAATAGGGTCCGTAACGAACCTTCGGAATAATGAGCTTTATTTTCGGATTAACGAACCTTCGGAATAATGAACCTTATTTCATTTTCGGATTAATGAACCTTCGCAATAACAAACCTTATCATATTTTGGGATAAAGAATTCGGAATAATGAATCTTCGGAATAACGAACCTTTGGACTGAAGAACCTTCGGAATAACGAACCTTCGGAATAACGATCTATAACCTTGTGAGACATACAACAAGACATGCATTATTGAGATATCTAGGCAGACCCTGTATAGATTACCATTGTCAGGCCATTTTTTGATACCATTTGGGCTGATTTCACCAATTCGCTCAGCTGAAATAAATATGAAACTACATTTTTTTTAATTGGTTAATTCTCCTGAATCACTTTGGAGCGTGAAGTTTCAACGCTTAGCACATAGGAGAAACAATAAATAGGAAATTTCAGATATTCGCGACCATGATTATGTTCGAATATATCTCAAAATCTTTAAGGATGCAAGCACTGAATCGTCCAAATTCGGATGTAGCAATATGGAAGCAGAGTAAACACATGCCCTTTTTCATCCCCTGAGGAAGAGCACAAATGCGACTTCAGATTTTGACAGTCATTCTGGCAATGATCTTGGTGGACATCTTGAATATCTCAATTCTTTCAAGTTTACAAACGTCCAGATTCGGATTCAGCACCCTTGAAATATAGGGTAACACCATATATTTATGCATGTATTTATTTTTTTTTTTCAATTTGTCGTCATTTAATGTAACTATTAATATGTATTTCAGAATTTGGCGGCTATCCTGAATATCTAAAAGTCCTAAAGGACGCAAGAGTAACATCATCCACATTCGGATTCAACACCTTCGACATAGGGCAAAATCATCAAAAACACTTCAACAAAAAGCGGTTAGGCTCAAAATCTGACTCATAAATGCACCCAGATAGAGAGATCAATGCCTGCAGGGTACCCGCAATCCCCACTTCTGAAACTCAGAGAGATTGGTTAAGTTTTGTTGGAGAATCATGGATTTTTTTTTTTTTATAACTGTTAGATTCGTAAACTAATAATAGTGGCTTCCTTTCTAAACCTATGTATTTCTGAATTGATACATTCTTTGATCGTAAATGCTATTATATTCTTTTTCCAGCTAAGGACCAGCTAAGGAATGTTTCTTCTTTTCAGATTTGGCAGGTGCAGTAAGCACAATTATACTATAGTCTTTTCAGCTGCACCTGTGATGCATGTTTATAAGATTTCATGTTCATGTACGATGTTCAAGTTCATTTTCACGTTTTATCACTCGGTCATTATTTTGATTTCAATTTGTTAGGCTGTTAGAGTTAAAAAACAAACAAACAAACAAACAAACAACAAAACTCGTCGCCGCATCATCATGGTGCTGTCGTGGTCTTGATTGTTGGCTTACCCTAAAGATATTTTAGCGTAGAGGGCATGCTTGCGCGCGATCATCAAAAATCTTTGAAAATCGGCCAGCCAGCCTACATTCGACAATCCACCTAAAAAGACAGACCTACTGAATTTCGTGAGTTCTGGTACGTTAGAGCTGCGATGATGCAATAGCATGCATTATGACAAAGAAGAAAGGAAAATCATCGAGAAAATCGAGAAGAAAAGGTGAGCCCAATGTACAAATGACCCCTTGATGCGTGATACGTCATACAAAGTTACGTCAATATGATATGTGTAGTCCCACAAATTGATTTTGGTGCTGTCGTAAGTAATAGATTACACAGCACAGCACACCCTAACTATACACAGCCCAGTCGCCGCTGTACATACGTAGCGCGACAGGGCTGTACCAGCGAAGCTCCAAACACGAAGAGAGTCCAACGATCGCATGCGATCGGATTGAATTTTGATACTTTAGATCATTTTTTTTTGTCACTTCAAACTCATCTGACGAACAAAATGATAATGAGACTTCATATCTATTCTATGAATATTGAAATTTAGATTTAATAACTTACCTAAAATGATGGTTATATGCAGCATGTGTGAACGGTTCACGAACGGTACATCGTCTTTCACGCCAGGCCATTTCCAATATCGGGGAGGTCACATGATCTGAATGCCCTTTCAAAAGGTCGCGCTGTCGACCGTGCTGCTTACACCAACACTCAAGCAGCGCATCGCACGCACGCAAAAGATTTCCGCAGAGATCAAGGCGCCATTTTGAATTCTGCAACGATGAGCCCCGACGGTGTTAGGGAATCCGCCAGAAAGTATCCTTTTTCGGTTCAACGGACTTATCACGAGGGCTCTCAATGGACTTACGAACCTTCTGTAATACAAGCATGCACTTAAGGTGAGTAACGTTTGGTAACGTGTACATTGTTTATAAAGAACGTATAAATTTTCATAAGTTTTGTAGTTGTGTTGTGGTTCCCCACTTTGAAGGTGCCCGCTCGCTGGTCAGACGCTGTATTCGCATAGCGTATTAACAGCGTCTGGTCGGGCTAAGCACACCCCCAAAAAGACCCTAGCAAGTAAAGTTTACTGATTAACGTTAGTAGATATTTAATGTTAGGGCTAGTGACAGTGTCAATGCCGCTGCACGCACAGCAAGTCCAGCCGTTCGAGCTACTGTGAAAAAGTGGTTTCTTTCGCATCTGATACTTTCGCGGTTTCCATCGGTGCCGACTTTTTCGCATGTGTTTAAATTCGCGGTCAGCAAAATCTGTGAATTCACAGTCGGCAAAAACTGTTTCATTTTGCACATGAAAACCCAAACTATAATCCAATTATTCTTTTATTTATGAAAAAGAAATTAAAATTAAATGCAGACTTACCTGAAATCCCGTCTCTCGAGTAAATTACTTTAGGGTAACATCCCCAGTATTCGGTCACTTAAGCTTTTTTGCAATATTTTTCAAACTAAAATAATACATAACAAAAGTTACATACATCATATCTACAGCAATGTATGTGAAATATATCAAATTTCTTTAATCTCAACTTTCATTTCGTTAAATATCTCACAGAATTGCACAAAATCGCGAAATATTTCACCTTGAAAATTCCCCAGTATACGGTCATCGGCTCCAGTATTCGGTCACGCGATGTGATGTGCGCGTTCAAAGTCAATGCATGTTCAAGGCAGCTGAAAAACGCGCGCGCGCGCTACCTTGTTGGCGCAAAATTGCATCGGTGAAGTTGCGGCGACCGTTGGTGACCGAATACTGGGGCCTCGGCACTTGCATTCAACCCTTGTACATTGGGACACTGTATCGGCACGTACGGACATTTTGTTTTTCTTTTGCGTTTTTGAGGATACCATTACACTCCAAGCTTGCGATAAGCGAAAAATCCCGCGAGAGAACGGCGTATTTCTTGATTTTTAGCGCTTTTTCGGCGACCCGTACTCTTAAAACTGGGCCTTATCCGCGCGCGCTTTTGGAAAGTAGCGCCGATTCTGCACTTTTGACGGTAAAATTTGGGATTTTGGATGGATTTTTGGAGGGGGCTAAGGGAGTTTCCTGTTGTGAATGAGTGTGCGAATATGTGAATTAGTGTGATTTGCTTGTGTTGTGACAGTTGAACTTACTGGCTGGTGACTAGTGATAAGTGACCGAATACCGGTGCCTGACCGAATACTGGTGCCCTTACCCTAAGTTTATAACATGCTTGACCTGCATGCATTGCGCGGTATCGCTGCATGTGTGTTGGCCATCAATACACTCAATTTAAATGCGCGGAATCTTCGTGTGTGCATGATGTGCGCAGTATAGAAAATCTAGCATTGTAACAAGTGGCGTGCTCAAAACATTTCCTTGCGTGGTTAATTTTGCATGACTTTTCAAAACATTTTCGTGTAATGTTACATTCACGGTTTACCATCAAAGCGCGAAAAGCGCGAAAATAAAACCACCGCGAAAGAAACCACTTTTACAGTATGCATAGCGTCTGGTCAGACAAGTGCTAACCACTGTCAAAGAAGCCTTTCATACGGACATGCTCCATCCACAGCCTGGGGTGTGTGTTACTGTATAGTGTCAGTCGTTTAGTGTGTGCTTTTTTTTTTCTTTTCTTTCTTCTTTTTCTTTTCTGTTCTTTTCATTTTCTTTCTTTCTTTCTTCTTCTAACAGTTACGATAATCAACTTGCTGATTATTCTGCCACTTTTCATGCTTTCAGCATGTTCAGGGAGGTCTTAGCCCGACCAGACGCTGTTAGTATGCTGTGTGAAAACAGCGTCTGACAGTCCAGGCATGCACTTTCAAAGTGGGGAACCACAACACAACTATAAAACTTATGAAAATGTATACGTTTCTTATAAAAACTGTATACGTTACTCACGTTAAGTACATGCTTGTATTACAGAAGGTTCAAAAGTCCATAGAGAGCCCTCATGATAAGTCCATTGAACCAAAAAATGGCACTTTTTAGTGCAGTAGAACAGCGCAGGAGTCTCCGACCGTTGGGGTTCATCGTTGCAGAATTCAAAATGCTGAGTTGACTACTCAGCAAATTATGCGTGTGCGTGTGTGACTCGAAGTGCAGCGATCTATTGCGTGCGTGCGCTCTTTGGTAGCAGCACGCACGGTCGACAGCGGGACCTTTAAAAGTGCATTCAAGCCGAGTGATCTAGTGAACTGCCGATTATCAGATGTACCATTCATATAATAATCATTTTCGGTAAGTTGTAAAATGTGCATTTCAATATTGATAGCATAGATATGAAGTCTCATTAATGAAGATTTCTATTAGATGAGTTTAAGGTGACAAAAAAAATGATCTAATGTATCAAAATTCAAAGCGATCGCATGCGATCGCTGAACTCTCTTCATGTTTGTTGGTCACATCGGTACAGCCCTGTCATGCTATGTACAGCGTCTGGGCTGTGTATAGTTAGGGAGGTCTAAGCTAAGTTGCAGGAGTCTTCGAAGGGTTCAAGTAGACTACAGTAATTGCAGAAATAATCATCATCCAAATGAGTAAATAATAAAAAACTGGCAAGTCCACAAATAATGAAAAATAAAAATAGAATACAATAAAATATTAAAAAATGGGTGCCCCAAATCCTAAAGTTATTGTAATTGTAGATCTAAATGGAAAACCAAAAATTACATTTTACCTATTTTAATAAAAAAAAGCCATAAAATTTCTCCTGAATCTGAAGGTCTAATGTAAGGGCACGTAGACCACTAGACTTCTACATCTAGCACTATGTGCAAACTTGACGTCCCCTTATTTTGAACACAAAAGAAGAAAAAACTCCATGCAAACATGCCGTTGCAGTGACTATCAAATGTACAGGGGTTGAATGCAAGTGCCAACTTGCCATAATTTGGCCATCAACGGGCACTGCTATGCCCGGATGAACGCTTTGTGTCAACAAGGTATGCTGTGGCCCATTTTTAGTGGCCCTGTAAGTACTCACATTGACATTGAATGCACATAGCGCCCGGTCGCATTCCAGTCGGGGCAGTGGCAGTGTTGTCGCTCATCGTACAGCAAATGTCTAAATTTTTAGACTTTAAAATTTTACATTTTCTGACTGACTGTGATGTATTTAACAAAATCAACAGAAAAGCTCTTTGATCTGTTAAACATACTTTGTTGTAGATCATATGCGGATTGAGTGAATGTAGCAATATCAGTAGAACACATCAGAGAAAGTTTGAGGAAAATCAGAAAATCCATTCAAAAGTGATAGATTTTGTTGAATCCAACAGTGATTTTACAGAAACTTTGAAAATTCATAATATTTGAATAGATTGTTTGATTTTCCTCAAACTTTCGCTGATGTGTTATATTGACATTGCTGTATGCTGAATCCGCATGTTTATTATGTTGAACTTTTAAGATATGAATATTCCAATAATGTTAAAGTTTTTGTCTGTATGAGAGTGCATAGGGTTTGTTCATTTGTTTGCTTGAGGGAGCTGTAGTGTGTATGCCTGTGATTATCATTAAAATGATCAACTGATTTTTCACTACTGCAGGCACCAAAGAAGATGTGAGATCCACCACTAGCCTGCCTCCAGCTGTGGAGGGGCCACTGCGTTGCTTCCTGCGAGTTGTTATCTCTAGAGTCACATGGACAACACCCAAACTTCCCGACTCCACCCACGTCAGGCTGAGATGGTGGGGAGAAACAACAAGTGGCACTATCTTTAGGTTTGCAAACTAGAGATTTACTACCACTATTGTTCATAATAATGGTACTGTTCTTTTTGCTATTATCACTTTATTAGTAGTATCATTGTTTGGTAGGCGCCACCATAATCTGTCGCAAGTCTTTATTATTTCTTTGCTTTGTTAAGTTTTTTTGTTTTCCTTCGTACATATTTTCAAGTCTATCAAGTTTTAATTTGTCATGAACATCTTGAGTGATAAGGTTTGTTTGTGGACCAAGCTTGCACTTCATAATTCCCTCTCCCACACCATTTGCTCTGTTGAATCTGCGTACACTTTCCCTCTATGACAAAATTTTTAAGTAATGCATATTGGCATTTAATTTCAATCTTCCTGTCTTTTTTCGCTCAGACCTGTGGATGGCAAGAACCAAGGCAAAGCTGAAAGTCAGACTGTTGCGAGATTCCCAATCAGATGTGGACCAAAACAGTTTGCAGCATACCTCAGTGATATCCTTTATTTTTGATTTTGTGGCATTTCATTACCACTTCTCTGTGCGGTTCTTGATCTTCAAAGATCAGGTGGCGTGAGGAGACTATGTAATGGGAAGGTTGGCCCACTTGAATGAAATTGATCTTCATTTTCTGCCCTCTGGGTAACATGCAAAATCCACAACTAGCCTAGGCCTGCTAGAACACGATTCCTTGCCTGTCAGCAAAATACTGTATATGCCATATATGTAGCGAGTTTAAATTTTCGCAAATCGGGACTTCCCGACAATTTGGCTAGTAGTTTAAGTCACAATTGCGGAGTAAAGTATTGATCACAGAAATGTGTGCGTTGCGCATCACGTTCATGTCGGGACCAGAGTTAAAGGGACTGTACAGTACTGGTCGAGGTAGGGATTCATGTTTTGAACATTCCTAAGTGAGATAATGAAAATCTTCTTATGAAATATGAAAGAGCATGTAGTTTCAAGAAGGATTCAACATTTATTTGATGAAAATTGGTTTTCAAATGGCTGAGATATCCAAAAAAGTGCTAATAATAAAAGGCGACATGCCCCAACTTTATTAGTATCTCTTTGTTTCACCTTCTTTTTGGATATCTCAGCCATTTGAAAACCAATTTTTATCGAATAAACTTTTGACACCCCTTAGAACCGCATGCTCTTTGACATCTCATAGAGTGGTTTCTGAATATCTCACAAAACGTTAAAAGCTAAATCTTCACCTCGACCATAACTGTACACACCCTTTAATATTTCTGTGTGTTTTACTCACGAAATTCATGAAAATAAATACAAAATATTTGGTGTACACAGTATGCGCACCCAAGCATACACTCATCAGTAACATTCAACACTTGTTGAGATTCTTCAGCTGCGTGTGTGTCACGTTTTAAGCTGTACACAATTTGTTACAGAGATTCACAAATATGTCAGAGTCGGGCCACTCTTTGCAATACGCAATCTCCCCACAACAGCTTGTCTTTAAATGGGTCTGCAAGGAGTTAGATAAAAGAGTTAAAAAAGTTCCAAAGTGAAATGAATGCAAAAGTGTCCAAATGTATTTTAATTGTATTGCCAAAATGTTTATCTGTCTGTCACCTGACAGTGAACAAGAAAGAATTAATTTATCAACAATTATAAAAGAATTGATATCAAATAAGAATGTTCTCGAAAAGACACCTTCCACTGAAATCTTTTAGCTGTTTCAGAATAACATACTAACGATGCTAATTTCATCACTATGAGAAAAAAAAAGAAGGATATATTCAGAGTACATCCTTGACTCCATCGTGCTACATATGGGAAGTGTCAGTCTGGACGTCTTGCGAGGAGTCGCCATGACTCTTTCCGGAAGAGCCCAGGTCAATGAAATCAGTGCCTTAAGCCCGCAGCAGCCTGTCTCCGGGTAAGCCTCCTGCTCTTGCTATCAGTTATCAGTTGTGTGGTTAAATACACCCAAGCACCAAGAACCAAGATATTGCCCTGGATAGTATGGTGGCCAGCTAGCTCACCTGATGTTACTCAGAGGCGATGGAGTGTAATAAACAGCAATGTCTGCTAGTATGCTGCTTTGTTTCAGTGTACTTGTTCACCTTGTGAGGTCATAAAACTGCCAAATGCTTTTATGCCTACCCTCTTCTATTTTCAGATCTCTCATGCAACCATGAAATGTGAATTCCACTCTCTTTCGTTGCACAGAACGTATCCAGTGTTTTCAACCAGAGATTCCCAGAAAGTTGGTGAAGTCCATGTGTCCATGATATTTGAACCTCTCATCGGTAAGAAGAGCAGTATCTGGTGTCTTATAGAAGTATGCATTATTTCATCGTATTTTTCCTTGTACATCAGTACTTCTGCTTTATGTTTTTTGGCTCAGTTTTCCAAAGCTGTTTTACATTATTAGAACAATTTCTTTCATATAATTGACAATAAAAGAATTCATGCAAGTACTGTATTTATGACACTTGGGCTGCTTGTACCACTCAGTTGTATATATCGATAATTATTTAGTTTGATCATTAGATATTGATAATGTTTGCGCATAAGATTTGATGAATTATGCATATCGCATCTTAACTAATTGGATTGTGACATCATTTTGCATATGTTTGAAATAAGGAAAAAAAATGCCTACATGAGCCAAAATTACATGAAATCACACAGCCAATCAGCTTAATCACTCTTGCACAATCACTCACACACACACATGCATATCTCATCTGCTTTCACCGTCCAGCCTCTTACGACAGTTCCAGCTCGTTGCCAACGACAGACGCAAGTGCTTTGGCGCCTTCCAGCACTGCCGAACGTGGTAGCGTCCACTCGGGGATGTCTCATCGTCTCTCGTCTTCACACGATTCTTCCCAGTCAGCCAGGAGACAGAAGAAGACGTTTCCCACCTCCAGCTCAGCTGAGGAGCCTACCACATCAGCTGCTTCAAAGGTTAGGCCGTGGAAAAAAAAAATCACCTTCCAGGGCAATAAAAGTAATTTTGCATAAAACAACAATGAAGTGGTCTTGGATAATCCATCTCCTGCCCTTCTCCTTCCCCCCCCCCCCCCCCCAGAAAAAACAAACAAACAACAAAACCCTAGAACACACAACCAACAAACGAACAAAGAGAAAAAACTGCAAACATTACTTTCCCCTGACAGAAATGGACGTCTTATCATAGGTGCAAAGGGAAAGTTTGCAAAATTCAACCCGTGAAGCAGTGTTTCACTATTTGCCCTCATTTAGTCATTCCAGTATAAGATAGCACAAGCAAGTTTCTTACATAAAGAGTCCATATAGAGAGGAAAGATGCTGAAGAATGAATGAATTGAGCATCATCATTATTATCTGTGGTTATAGGGTTATCTTTGTCACAAATCATCCACAAGCGCTCTGCTTTTTTCAACCCTGTAGCCAGGTATTGCTCCAAATCTATGCAGTTTCACATGCATAACTATTGAATTGCACAGTGAATAAATTGCATCATCTACTCAGTATTCTGCAGCTAGGGCCCATATAAAGTGGCAATTATGTCAACCATTCAGTTTCATACATTTACATTTGCTTTGAATAAAACCTGGAGAAAGACATCAGATTGCATCCACACTGACAGTGTAAGAATTTATGTGGAATGTTGTGCTTAATGGTGCATAGGACTTCGAATCATAACCAAAGCATGTCACCATGGCAACATATTTCAAAGACAGTCTTTATTCTAATCTGCTGACATGACTTGGTCATTGATTAGCACAGATTTCCTAAAGCTAAGAAGTGGAATAGGACTGTATGATCTCAATTGTATCAACTTGGAGCTGTTTGGAACGAGGAAGCATTATGTCTTGGAGGTTTTTGTCTGGCGTACAGGCCGAGATTTTATATTGGAATTTAAATGAAAGAGCACAAATGCAGGATATGTGCTTGGGCACACACAGGGTATATTGCACCAGTCTATGTAAAAGAGGGTTTCGGCGATACATAGATCTGCTAAAATAATGTGAAATTCAGAAGTCTCACTTAATTCGGAGGTTTTACCCACAAATGACTTGTTGTGTTGGCTTTGAGCTGGTGATCAATGTTTTTCTGTCGCTTTTCCGGTCCCATCGTAGGTCCACTCAGATGCAGTGTCGAGGGATATGGTGTCCGACTCAAGCTTTGCTGATAGATCCCACCCATTCTCACTTGGTCATAGGCACACAGGGCCTGAAAAATCTTGGAAGGATATGGAATCCCACCCCAGAGGTAAACAAGGTGCCATGAATACAGCTGAAAACAAAAACACAAAGAACAACTATTCTTGTCAAATAATTACATACAGTTTTGCACTTTGTGGTGCTACACAAGTGTTACAGCCAAGTTAGGGATTTTAGTCTCTGGTCAAGTTTCTCAGGAGAATACACTATGCAAATTTTTAAATTTGTCATTCATGTCACAGCTTATTTGAATCATTGTACATATGAAGCAAAATTTATACTTATGGTGACTGCTTTCACCAAGCAAGAACTTGTGTTAACATGCTAAAATGTTGAACTCATTTGAAATCATTACAAACATGATTTTTCAAATGTCATTCAACTTTATGAGATTAGTTGGTTAAAACTTTGATTCCATTCTTACTGATCCTTATCTATGATGTGGTGTCGATGTCATGTGTTGCAGGACTTCTCCAGAAACCAATTTATCCATACTGCAGAGCTAGTTTCATGATTATGTCTTTCTTCATAAAACTGTTCCAATTGTAGTTACGAATAGTTTAGATCATTCAGTAGACAGGTTGCGCTCAGACTTCAACTTCTTTCATGTTTAAACTGTTCAAATTGTAATTAACTATCTCCAGTCATCTTGTAAAGCTGGTTGCACTTGAGAGTCAACCATTATCTTCTTTTTTTTCCAAACTGTTCAAATTGTAATTGGCTGCCTAACTCTGGATGTTCAGTACTAACATTCTATTTCACTCTCTGATTGCAAATGCAGCGAGAATTCCTCTGTCTACCCTGCCAAGCACCAGTAATACTCAGCCTCCCAGCCAGCCACACCACTCTCAGCCAGACAGACTGGGGCCAGACCTCATCTCTGCCCTGCTCGATAGGGGCAGCAGGCTGAGAAATGCCATGATCAAGGAAGAATTAGGTCACCATTCGAGGGCCAGACCGTTGGCAAGCAATCCCATGCCCGCTGGACAAACAACCGCTACTGAAATGCTACCAAAAGCACACACCAGGTATGAGTCTAAATGAGACAGCCACAGGTATGTCATTAATAAAATCCACAAATATCTCTTGGTAAATTTCTGGTAGATCTAAAAAGGAGCTTTGAAATATTGGTATTTCTGGATAATCATATATACAGTGTAGAACGTGTATAGTGAAAATGCTAAGTTTCCAGTCAACCTGCCGACCCCTTGGTTACTTTATGTTTTGAATTGCCATTTTCTTCCACACAAAATAAAATGTGAGTGAGCACAATTTCCAGACCTTACATTCAAAGGCCCTTTTGTCAAAAGAAAATGAAGACAGGGTGACTTTGGTCTCTCAATTCAGTGGATTAGGAACCGCCCTTTTGGACAAATTTATACATTTGTAAAGCTGCAAATTCCCTCTCAAAAATTTGACCTTGATTAAAAGACCTTTTGGCAACTTTTAGTTGGTTAGTGATGCAAGGTTGCAAATTACACTATACTTCGGTTGATGATCACCCACATTATTTATCTTTTCATGCATTGTCGTCGGAAAGGTCATTTTTCACTAGTCTCTAGAGTAAATGCTTTTATCTTGCCTTCACTCTGTGAATTTGAATGGAGGAAACAGGCATGCTTCAGGGCATTTCCAGCACATACATTCAAAGGCAGAGCAATTGTGACATCATAGAAGCAAATTTAGTAGGTTCTCCCTCTCTTTTTTTTTTTTTTTTTATATCGGTCTGTTTGTTTCTAACTGTAGGAGCACTCTGTTGTTGATAGCATGATATACAGCGATGACAATGATGTTGAGTAGTAGAGGTGCAGTTCAAATTCAGATTTGCATAGTCCGCAAAGAGATAGCTGGAAATCCCAAAGCTCCAAAGTTGTCAACAGATCTGACATTGTACCACAGGTCAATCGCAAGATGATTATAAATGCAGAATCAGTAGTAGAAATCCACAAATCTAGGCATTGTAGGCAGTGGCTGCATACAAGATTTCAACGTAAAAGATGGATACAAATAATTATTTTGGAGTTGTAACCGTAGCATCAATTCCAACATTTTACTCCCGGTCAGAAAACGATCCACAGGAGATCTGTTCAGAGAGCTCCTCCATGGGGGCAGGGATGACATTCCAGTAAGGGATACTGACCCATCCGTTGCCCTGGGCAACCAGGAGGATGCGGACGCAGACATGGAGAGCCGAGCAGTGGAATTACTGGTAGGAGATGTGATGAGTGCCAAGGACCTGAAGAGGCTGAAAGCTGTGCAGGTAAGAAACTTCGCCAGAAAGAAAACCCACCCCCAAAACTGCAACATGAAAACATACCCTAATCAGGGTTAGAAACTTACCATGAACTTGCTTCCAGATACCATACACTTGTAAACCTGTGATTGTAATGTCAGCAGTAGGCTCTCCACAAAATTTGTGTATTTGTGTGTTTGTTTGTTTTTATTACATTACTCTGTTTTGTTGCAGTTGCATTTGCAGAAGTGAATTTTGGAGCACCACATGATACAAATGAGAGCCTTGTTACTTGCATTATTCTATGACTAGATGAATTAGGTTTGATGTTGGTTTCAAGCAATCAAATTAAAATTCTAATCCGTAACACAAACAAAGATAATGATACTTGATGAGATAATTGCATTTCAAAAATCTGCAAATTTACATTCCTTGAAAAAAAAAGACTTGCTGTAAATTCTGGTAATTGCCCTGTGGAAAATGATTATGCCCACAGCTGGTAAATCACAGTAATGCTGCAGGAGGCTCCCTGAAAACTTACATACCTCTTCATGTCATGACAACAAGAAACCATAAAAGCCTCACTGATTTAGGAATTACTTTAATAACCTTTAACCCTCTGCATGCCACATTAGTTATCTGTCCGTAGGTTTATGTGTGGATTTTGTGCACATTTGACACACTAACACAGAACGTGTTAGATATGGAGAACAGATGCATGTGAAATACAAGTATTTCCCTGATTTTCCTCATGAAAGCTCTCTAATTTTCATGTGTGTGTGTGTTGGCAGACCTGAGTGCCCAGTTCCCACAGTGAACCACTCTGAAATAGCACACACACTTCTCTCCAACATACACTCATGCCAAAATGAGCAAATGTCTACAAGATACTGTTCTTTATACTACTTTACATTTGTTGAATTTTTCTTCCTTTTCACTGGTATGAATTTCTTCCTCCCCCTGATCCTCTCCTTCCACTCACTCCTTCCCTCTCCCGCAGTCTGGTCTCTCCCCTCCCACCAGCCCATCGTCCCACAGTGATGTTGACTTCAGTGAGGAGGAGGACCCTCTCCATGACAACTCTATCCTGGAGGAACTCTTCTACAAGGGAGTGGTAAGGCCTTCATGTATCTCCCCTGCTAGGTTCTAGGGCAATTACCCCTTGGACAATTACCCCAGACCCTTCCCCTTCCCCTGAACCTAATCCTAACCCTAACCCAAACTCTAACCCTAAACCTAACCCTAACCCTAATCTTTACTCTAACCTTGTCACTAACCAGTATTTAGCCGGGGGTAATTGCCTTGATATGCCCTGCTAATGTCTAATCAGTGCCAGAGGAAAACTTGAAATCTTGCATATACTTATTAGCTTGTGTGTGTGTGTGTTTGTTTGTGTGTGTAGTGATGTCGTTCTTGTTGTTGAGTTGTTGGTTTTTTTTTTTTTTGGGGGGGATGGTTCTTGGTTTGTTTGTTTGTTTGGTTGGTTGGTTTAAAGGAAGGGGACTCATGCAGGTGTTGCTAGATAGATAACTTTTCTTTGTTTCAGGATCAGAATTTTTCACAACTGTGACAGATGCATGTAGGATGCTCAGCAGCCATCTCTCTTCTGACATGGTACACACTTACCTGGAGGAAAATATTTCCAAATCTTGGAAAAAAGTTGGAACAAAGAACTGTCCCGTCAGCCACGTGTGTAAAGTGTGATGTACGTAGTAGAAGAAATGTATTGTGTACATCAGTTCATCTCTCCATACCATATATCCGATCTGTCTATCTTACTTTAAAACACCTGTTCCTTTTCTGTCCATGAATGCCTCAGTTGATTTGATTTGACTTTGAGTTGATTTATTTTATGTGACCACTGGGGATGTATTGAATGCTTGTATTAAAGCAAGCGACCACAGGGCCAACGACCTCACAACCACTGCAGCCAGTGGACATCGTGATTGATAGTCGGTTGTCTTGTCCATTGAACCGCAAAAGCTCATGATTCAGAGCAGCAGCAGTAGAGAGAATCACCAGTTACCTTTCTTTGTAGCTTAATAGGCCTCGAAGAAGGGTTATGTTTTATCCACCATTTTGTCTATGTATATATACCTATTGTGTCAGTTAAAGCTTACCAAATCTCCCCTTCCATCTGTGAATACTTTATACAGGGCAGCAGCAGTGAAGAAAATCTGAGTGACCTCTTGAACTCTGACACCAGTGATGAGTCATCTCCTCAGAGGGTGAATTCTCAAGCTTTACAATTTTTAGTTTGGGTAGCCTGGTTCTCATCAGACATACTAATTCACTTGACCAGCCACTTACTGCAAGTATGTTTTAATGAGTGTTTGATGACATCGTCTAGTGATATCATTGACATAGCCGGCAGGACCTTTGGAGCAACTCTTATAAAGGAGAAACAGTTTGTGTTCTCTCTTCAGTTATGAGGCTGCTTCCAGCTCAACAGCATCATCAAATTACCTGCAGGTCATATGACTGTGTCTCCTGTATGAGCTTTAGGAAGAGACTGAATCATGTTCCTTTCTCTTAGTGTTACAATTTTCATTTGTATTAGGGTATATCTGTAAAACAAATTACGGGAACAGTGTTTGAAAGAGCACAGCACATGTGAGCACAAGGTACTCGCCAGATGTTCCGAGAATACAGCTACATGCGTAAATATAGTAGAGTAAAATGTGCCTGTTAAGCTTGTGGATGAAACTGCTCGCTTGTTGATAAAAAGGCCAGCCTTCCTGTCATGGCCACTGAAAAATCCGTCAATAAGTTTATGGCCTGGTGTTATCAGCAACAGTGCAGTGCTACGTACAAACATGTACTGTCAGAAACAGTATCTCCTTGAACATAATTTGCGGGACAGTCCTTTACAATAGTGTCTGTATTCTTGTCTGCAGGAGAGGAAAGCGTCCTCCAAAGCATCAAGCAGACCAGGGAAGACCTTGGGTCCCTTTCAAGGCAGACACAGGGATGAAGATATGAACAGCAACAGCTACCTTGATGCGGACCAACAAGATGATGCTCCTCATCATCCCGGAAGATCACACCAGGCAGAGGAGGAGGAGGAGGAGGAGGATGTTGGGGAAGAAGGGAAGGACACACATCAGTCCATGAGCGAGTCCAGGACCTCGGAGTCGACTTCCATGATGTCGTCTGAAGATTCTCGCCATCAGAAGTCGCCACGTATGTTGCTTTTATTATAATGAAGAGCTTGATAGAAATCTTGATATGCATCTGTACATAGAGTCTGTGTGGATGTTACATTTTCATGGATGTGTGGGATACTAGATGATAAGTGTCTGTTTCTGTGATAGTCCCATGAGCTAAGTAAAAGATATCCATTTAGATAATCTTGCCACAAGGAATGCATTTGTCATCTCAAAAATCATGTTGAAATGATATGAGTAGTGTCCTCCTATTGTTTCTAAACCTCCAAAAAGGCACTAAATTTTAATGTTTTGTGTGTTGAAAAGAGCAGGCAGAGGTTAACAAACTTACTTTTCATGTCCTTATATGATGAAACTGTAGGATACTTGATTGTATGCCAACCACTGGCAGTCACCTGTTCAATGTTTATCAAAGACACTTCACATAGGTATACAAACTCGTGTATATCTATACATCTCATGTGTCCTCATAGTGGTAAAACTGTAGGATACTTGATTGTATCCCAACCACTGGCAGTCTCTTGTTCAATTTTCATCAAAGACAGGAGACTTAAAGATGATAAAAAGTTTTGGTACGTCAAAAGTTTTCCTGAATTTCCGTGTTTCAGGTTAAAGTATCTATCATATAACTAACACTGTGAGACTTACTCGCCCCAAAGTGCTCTCATTTCTTAGTAATCATGCAATTAACTGCGACCAGCAGCCCCATACGCATAGCGACCAGCAGCCCCATACGCATAGCGTAATGGGGCTTCGCATTGTAGCATCCAGGATCATGACAGATTTAGTATCTCGGGCAAATATCAACATAAAATCCACAAAATTCTTCAATTTGAAGACTTACCAATTAAGTTGAAGTCTTGAAAACAGGCTTCGGGCAACGTTTGGTTCTGCCAATAGTCCCTTTCTGTTCGAATTGATGACTGAATGTGACTCTGATTACTACGGCCAGCGCATACGCACACATCACATGCGAACAAATTTCAAATCCATGAACGGATAAGATGTTTGTGTGCGCATGCGCTGGCCGTCAATTCAGTGTAGCTCTCCCAAGGTCCTCTCGACCGAGTCACATTCAGTCATCAATTCGAACAGAAAGGGACTATTGGCAAAACCAAACGTTGCCCAAAGCCTGTTTTCAATACTTCAACTTAACTGGTAAGTCTTTAAATTGAAGAAATTTTTGGATTTTAAGTTGATATTTACCCGCGATACTAAATCTGTCATGATCCTGTAAGCTACAATGCGAAGCCCCATTTAGCTATGCGTATGGGGCTGCTGGTCGCAGTTAGCTACACAGTATGCGTATGGGGCTGTACGCTGCTGGTCGCAGTGATATTCGCACAATACGTGTACTACCTCGCCGCCGCCGTACGGCGGCGGCTCTGGTACGAAACCATTATTGCATGATTAATAAGACATGAGAGCACTTTGGGGCGAGTAAGTCTCACAGTGTTAGTTATTTGAAAGGTACTTTAACCTGAAACACAAACTGAGACAAGGAAATTCAGGGAAACTTTTGAGGTAATACCAAAACTTTATATTATCTTTAAGAACCCGAATCATGTAAAGTCCAGTGATTATGTGTTATCATTTTCATTTGTGACATCCTGAGCCTCATTCACCATCTTCTCATTTCATTGTAATCTCATTCTGTCTCTCGACCTTTCCTTCTCAATTTCTCTTCCTATACCACCCATGGCAACCCTCCCCCCATCCCCATTCTTAGGTGCCAGCGATCCTGCATCGGGCCTGAGTGTGCAGAGACTGACGTTGCTGGGGCGCGTCCACGTCGCCAGGGTGACCATCGACAAACTGATCCTGAAATCAGCACCAGTCAGCCGCATCCCTGTTAGGATTGATAAGAGAGCTGGCCAGAAGAAGCAGGGAAGACCAGAGGGGAAACCCCCTAGGCCAGAGACCCAAAGAAAAATGTGAGTGTAAGATACACTCACACAAACAGCAGTTTGACAGATCAAAATATGGAGATTCTATTTGCATTCACATAAACTTTGTCATTGTGGCAATCTTTCAACAGCTGTGAAATATTGATTAAGCTTAGAATCAAAATTGTCATCAAATTTTACAACTATTTTTGGATTAAACTTCCTTTAATATCCATAAACGTGCTGAGCCAGGTAAGGAGAATCAAACCATGTTCCTAATTCCTTGGAATCAAAGTACACGTACATATAGCAGGCAAAAATATTAGCATGCTTTTATTTTCACACTATTTGTATGTCATGCGAATTGTAAGAAAATTTCCCATTTTTCAGTATCTAAAAGGACCAGTCTTTGTTTGTTTTTTTCCCAAGAGCAAAGGTGCATACTTCTGTCTTATGTTTTAACTCATTGACGACGAGCTGATTCTTCTATAACACATTTCCCATAGACACCAGCCCGAGTTCTGTAAAACAAGGAATTTTCGCGTGCATTTTAATTTCGCGAGCGCCAAAATTCGCGAAATTAAAATGCACGCCAAAGTTTTTGTCTACACTACATGCATTGAATGCCAGTGGCAATTCGCGAAAATTTCATGCCGCGAAAAAGGCTGTCGGCTCCAATTCGCGAAAATTTCATGCCGCGAATATATCATGTTTTACAGTATACTTGGGACTAACCTTCAACAGGTTAATGTATAGAGAAGTAAAACTGAAATCTCTTGCTTTCGTTCCTGTAATTATTGTAGTTATGACATATTTACATCTTTGGTTTACTATGTATATCCTTTAGAACATACTTTGTGGAGTACCAGTTTCCTGTCAGTCAAGCTTCCTCAGCCAGGAGCACCGGTCCAGGCGCCATGGCAACGGAACTGATGCGGGTGGTCTCCAAGAAGGTGTCATCCAGCGGGAAGGAAGTGTTGTTTGGCCACCGGTCGGTGTTTCCCGTCCAGTTCGACGGTCAGGCGGTAGACAGGTGGTGGAAGCAACTCCTGGTCTTCAAAGTCTTCTCCAAGACAGCTGGGGATATGCACGTAGGTAGTCTCTTCTTTTTAAAGGACAAGTTCACCTTCATTAACATAAGGATTGAGAGAATGTAGCAATATTAGTAGAACACATCATTGAAAGTTTGAGGAAAATCGAACAATCCGTTCAAAAGTTATGAATTTTTGAAGTTTTTGTGCAGTTACCACTGGATGAGAAGACTACTGCAGTGTATGATGTCACATGCTTACAACAATATAACGAAAATATAAAGAGAATTTCACAAAATTTCATCTTTTGAAAAAAGTACACATTCCCTTGACTCGTTACTGACATATGTTATGGGTAATATTATTCCCATTGCCTTTAGAAAGAGGCAAGTCAAGTGCTCTTTTATTATGCGAAAAAAGTGAAAATATGTTGAATTTTCTTTATATTTTCTTTATATTGTTGTACTCATATGACATCACGAGCCTTAGTAGTCTCCTCGTCCAGCAGTTCCAACACAAAAGTTTTAAAAATTCATAACTTTTGCATCGATTGTCCAATTTTCCTCAAACTTTCACTGATGTGTTCTACTAATATTACTGCATTCTCTTAATCCTTATGTTAATGAAGGTGAACTTGTCCTTTAACTCCGTCAAGGGAGGAGGTTGTATTTTCATCGGCATTTGTTTGTTTGTCCGTGTGCAAAATAACTCAAAAAGTAGTGAACGGATTTGGATGAAACTTACAGAATGACATAGGGAACTGATGAATAAATTTTGGTAGTGATCTGGGAATTTGTATGGATTTTATGAAGACTTTTCGATATTTTGGCAGGTAGGGTCAATGAATTTGGGAGTTCAAGCTGCACATTTTTTTTAGATTTGCATACGCGCACTAAAGTGCGTGCTCTAGTTTCTGCTCGGGGGAGGCAACTTGAAGTTGATGACGTAACAAAAGACTTCTATACTAGCAAATTGAGTGATTTTCAGCATGCATACGTATGGGTAGAAATCACTGATCTCTACAGAAGAACAAGATGAGTGGTTTGAATGAGCTGCGTGGGGGAGGCCTGTACTGTAAGAGTGCTTCTCTAGTCTGGTGATGTTACTGAAACGGAAATTGAGAGGACATTAATAAGAAAAGTAAACATGTATATAGATTAGGGAATTCCTTTCTTTCTTTGAAAGCTTGTATGGTTGATTATGTCAAAATAATGTTTTCATTTGTACAGCTGTCTTACAAAGGGGCAAAAAATTACTTTTTCAGAAATAATAATTCAGCAACAGTTCCACTCGAATTACTTCCGTGTTCAATCAGTTCTCCATTTAATGTAGCAGTAAACATATGCGATGATATCCACTCTGATGTACCTGTATGTGTGATCATCCCTTCTGTTGCAGCCAAATCTCCTGGGCGTGTCCAGTATTCCGCTGCGGTCGGTCTTGCAGAGCCCAGATCTTGTGCGCCTGGCCGACCTGCAGGTGAAAGACAAACAGCCTACCAGAGGTGCGAGCCCCCCAAGCACAGGACATCATGGACGGGTCCTGGGATCCATTTCAGTGAGTCATTCAATTATCGCGGGTTGGTCATACTATGGCTAGACTGTGATTGAGATGTATTCTTTTTTAATGCAAGTGTGCTTATGATATGTCACAACATCACAATTAAGTTAAAGATGGAATGAGAGTGAGTTCTATGTTGCTTGTATGTTTTGCTCAAGCCTACACAAACATTCTTGAGTTACCAGCTTGTCTCAAAAAAGAGACCTGCTATTGTGTATCTGCGTATATCACGTTTCTTCTTTTCTATCTTGTTGCTGAATTTGATGTTATTACATTACTGAAACCTAATATAGACAGAGGGTCTTGTCGATTTGTAAATTCACCTATTAAAATAAATCAATGGGTATATATATATATATATATATATATATATATATATATATATATATATATATATATATATAACACAGTGCTTATATAGCGCATATCACTACCGTGGTGTCTCTATGCGCTTTAAGGAGAGGGATGAAGTAGAAAGAAGAAATGCAGTGTACAATATGTGTACCATAAATGCAGAACCAAACTCATTCATAATACTTTTTGAACAGAAATGTCTTGAGAGCAGTTTTAAACTTTAACACTGTGGGAGCTTCTTTTAGATAACACGGAACAGCGTTCCACAGTGTATGTTTCACAGGGTATGCTTTAACATGTAGTATGATTAAAAAAGCATTTGATATATGTGAAGAGATGTATGGTCATATCAGTATACAAGTATACACCATGTTACAGGTGGTGTTGCATAGCCAATGTCTTCATGGTATGATCAATAAGGTTGAGATATCTGAAAATGGTCATTTTAGTCCTTTTTATCTCCTTTTTTTTTTCCAGGTCAGCATGGAGCTGGCATCAGACAGCAAGGATTTTTCCTCAGCGCTGGCTAAGACGCGAGTGGCCGAGATGCAGGGGGCCAAGATTGTGCCCCTCCCGTCCACCGACCCGAGGGTGGGGGGACTCGGTGGTCTTCGAGGGCAGACGAGTTCCTCACATGAGGAGCCTTCAGGAAGCAGTGCAGGGAGGAGTAGGGCCGACTCCGAGCCACCAGACCCAGGGGTTGAATCTTCTCATTCCCAGCCAAGAGGTAGGCGGAGAACTGTTTGGAGAGGCTGACGCAGAAACAGGCAAAGCATGACTTTGCTTTATATGATGTGATTGCTCTGAAAGCACCACTGATAGTTTGACTTTGCATACTTTTCACTGGAAGCAGTTTATAACTTTTCTCATGTGATCATTTTCCTTAGACTTGTACTTGAGATACAGTGTCATGCACTGACATAACAACCTGTAACAGACCAAACTCAAACACATCGCGACTTCCACCTTGAAAAGTCAAAATGACCACTACCTCTCACCATGCCATTGTTGTAACTATTGCTTGTGTCCCAGATGGAACACATCTTATAGCCCTTGATGTGTTGTTGTTTTCCATCACATTCAATACAAAAAAGAAAGATGATATAACTCGTCATTGCAGAAACTTGTCTGAGAGGATAAAACCATCTCTGTTTTTTTCCCAGCTATGGTAATCCAGTGGGACTATGACTATTGTCTCTTTAACAAGTTGTTTGGTTTTCCATGGTTGGAAGGTTGTGCAGAGTTCATTTTCAAAGTGACTTTAAATGTTCAGACAAATGTTTTGAATATATACAATATGGGTGCACCTTGATTTGCAGTTATGAAAAGTATAGAGAAATATTCTTTTTACTTTTTTTATCTCTTTCTCTTGGGGGGTTGGTTCTGAGTGAACTTGTATACTGCCACATTAATGTTGACAAACAAACAACATATGTTATCAGGGGTAATCTGTTTGTCTGTATGTCATTGACCTCAGGTGTACCAGTGGCTGCCGATGGAGTCAGAGTCAGTCCCCCAATGAAGAATGAGGCAGCAGAAAGCAGAGAAGCCCCTGGAGCGAAAACCAGAGATGAGTATGAAGTATGTGTATTCCATGTCTTTCATTGCTACAACAAAAACAACAACATGAGAGTAACAACAATTATCTCTTCTAGCATTTACAGCAATGTCAATCGTATAAGTCAGTTCAACAGGAATGGAATGTCATTTCATCATAAGTATCTTGAAGTAGAATTGCATATTCTTGTATACAGTCCAACCTAATTTAGCCATCACGGTCAACTCTCTGTAAAGTCCACCTGCCCACCAATTCTACCTTTTCTGTCTTGTGTGTTCTTCATACACATGTTTGACTGCATTTTGTTCCTTTATTTGCATGCTGTCTTTCACAGATTCTTCTGTTAACATTTTGTTACACCGAACCTTTTTCAGAATGTCTGTAGATTATCCAATCATCATTTCAACGTATTTATATTGTCATATTTTCAGCTTTTAAAAGCGAGGATAGCATAATATTTTACATTAAGTATTCTTTCATAATTCCAGTATGTAAAAGGAAAGCGCAGAGCAGGGTAAATGTGGAATAAAGACAAAGTGTGAAAATCATTGTTTTAGCTCGTTTGTTAGCATGATATTTTTCATTAGGTATTCTTTCATAATTCTGATTTGTAAAAAGGAAAACACATAGCAAGGTAAATCTGGACTAAAGACAAAGTGTTAAAATATATTTTTTTTCAGCTTGTTTGTTTGCCACTAACTTTTGTTCCCCTCGATGTCTCCCTACCAGGCCCTGACACTTCATTCTCTGCTGTACATCAGGGAGGGGCACATTCTCACTGCCCCACCCTCACCTCATGCAAGGGAGTCCTTACCAAGACCACATCCTTACCCAGTATTTGCAGGACACCGCAGCTTAGGTGGGTCATCTAATTACAGCAGGAACCATGTAAAATGTCACTTTATTTTTAGTTTGATTTGAAGGTTTGTTTTTGTTTTTGTTTTCTCATCATTGCTTTGTATGCAGGTTTGTCATCTTGGGTAGATATTAAGTGAAATAATGTCAAACATGATAGTCTTTAAGAGAACATAAGTAATTCTCAACTACTGCTGTCTTTCCTTTGTTGTTGTTGGATTTGTTTTGTTGTTTTTGTTATTTTCTTTGCCATTCGCTTGTTTCTTGATTCTCTTGTTTGTAGAAGAAAAGTATTTTCCGTTGAGACATCCTTATTGCTCTTGCCATGTCAAATTGGTCCATAATGACAGATACATAGTTATCTTGGTCATGGAGATCAAATTAAGCGTTGAGAGTCACATATAATCTGTTGTTTTGAGTGATTTGCAGACTGATTGGCAGACACAATATCTCTCACTCACACAAACGCCATGCCACTTTCGTGGTTTAGCCCAATCACTGTTTGTTTTGCTTTTGCAGGAGGCAGGGACAGAGTGGTGCACAACACCTACTTGGTGGGTCGGATGTTTTGGTCTGATGATGCAGCAAGGTCTGAGGTGTGTTGGGGCACCACTCAGCCCAGCTATGACTATGTCCAGGTGAGTACATACACTTACAAGAAGTCATTTTGTCATTGATGTATTTTGTGTGTAACATGGGCACCATCTTCATTGTATTTACTTTGCTGTGCCTTCTCTTTATATCAATATTGTATAACACTTTGAAGCACAGGCAATAAATCATAGCACAGAAAAAAAAACCAAGTTGCACCAATAGGAACAAATATTCAACTGTCTCTGTTTATCTCATGCAGATTTATTTTGGTGTTTTGAAAAAGTAATCTGGACATGTGACTGTATGGGCTTGGGTGAAACTCCACATACAGCGTTGTAAAGCATTTTACCTTAATGCCACATATTCGATCAATTTTGAATGCAGAAATTTAGTGTGTAAGTATCATATTTGGACCCATTTTCATTCAGTGTTAACTGTAATCTCAAAACACTTAAATTAATCTGATATGTGTTAATCTCTTAAATGGAAAATAAGTGTGTTTAAGAAAGGTCATGCTGATAGAAAGAGATGAACTGCTCTCTCTTTTAGTCTTGTTTTGGGCACAAAACTTATTTGGAGGTAAAATTGTGTTATAATTTTGCTTTCCTTTTGGTCATGTAGGAAGAAATGCTAGTTATTAATCAATATTGAGATGTTTATCACTCTTTGGTGCACAATAATTGCTGCAGTCACAGCGGACGACTATAATTAACTCCCCCGAAACCCACGAAACGTTTTGAATTTTCAACCGTCATCGAGGCAGTGCAAATCGGGCGTTCTCATTTTCACCAAAATTTCACCTTCTCATATCTCCGCTATACATTGACCAAAATCGCTCAAACTTTCAGTATCAATGCAAAATCATGATTTCTATCTACATACTAAAAATCATGAGAAACGATTGAGAACTTTTTAAGATATTCAACATTTCATGTTTCGCTGTCTCGGAAAACTACCCTCCGATTTGTGTTGATATTACAGTACATGTAGCAGTGTGCTGCAGGGGACTTCGCCACCTCAAAAACAAGTACTTACGTTATCAGAACTGGCCTACTAAAAAGAAAGTAGCCAAAATGTGAATATACTCCAGATCAGCTATGATACCAGTTGCAAATTCATGACATTGGATTATTCGGACTTTACACAGATTTTACTGCACTAGTAAGTAACATTACAACTACGAATTCCCGGTACGAGTTACGATTAGAGTAAATTTTACTGCAGTGTCGTACGGCACTGAAGCACAGGTGACGTGAGAGCAACAAAGATGTGGGTACGTGGGACTGTACCCTGTCTTCCCGTGTGTGAATGACTATGAAATTTCGTGCTCGGAACGAAGGTAGAAAGTGCACCTCTTTCGATTATTTCCAGACATATCTGGACGCATGACTTTTCGAATGTGATAGTTAAGAGTTCCGTAAAGAAATACATACTTAGTAACTTACTTGAAAGTTTTTTGTTGTTCACGAAGTCAAAATGTGAAATTTTAGCAAGGATTTTTGACAATTATTTTACGTTTTGAGAGTGAAGTTATGCTCCATTTTGGAATATTTTATCGTCGTTATTTAAAAAATGTAACATAATGGCAGGTTAAAATGAGGTTTTTACTTTTCATAACTGTTTGGATTATCAAAAAATATGAATAAATAGTAAAGTTACAGCAATTTTGCTACGACACTTTCCTAGCGGTTTTCGTGCGAAACGTGTTCACTCAAGAGGAAAGCGAGGTCAGGTCAAAATGAAAACAGTGAGTTAATTGCACCCGTCCGCTGCAACTGGCTGGACTGGTCTGATTTTGATAGGAATTTTTTTAGCATTTAATAATGTTTTCTGACACTTGGAAAGTCAGTTAGTCCTGATATCATTTACGTCAATTCTCACACTGCATAACCCAATTCTGAGTATATCTTTCTCTTATTTTTTCATGTGTTTGTTTGGTTTATTTCTTTGGTGAAAGGTTTCTCCTGTGCTGTTGACACAATCCTTACTGGAGAGAACCAGAAATAACTTCACAGTGATTGAGGTCTGGGATAAGAAGACATCAGCTCAGCATGACCAGGTATGGCAGGATGTTTCAGACTTTCATGTGAAGATAGAAAAAATGCCTCAACATTTGAAGTGCACATCAGTTATGTTCGCCCTGATTGTTTGCATACTTGCTGCTTGCATAAACAGTTGTAAGGATTATGTTGGAGCATATTTGTGTAAGTACATTGTATGCATCATGATATCAAACTTGGTGGACATATATATATCAATTCAAGTAGAAACAGCATGTTGTGTATCAATTTATCATGGGACAAATGATGACACAACATATTTCAAAGCAAAGCATATTGACTACCAGACAAGTGCTCTTTAAAAATCTGAACTAGTTTGTCATGATTCTGACAAATTTTGCTAGCTCCTTTGGGAGCAGACTTTAATAATAACTGTACATACTGAATATTTCGTGAGGTTTTTATTTTCATGAATTTTGCGAGTCAAGTGCTACTCGCAAATTTAAAGACACCCAAAAATATTGACTCTGATCTCGATATGAATGTGACGTGCACATATACATTTCTCCATTCAGTACTATTAGTACTCAGTACATTTACATGGTGTGCTATGCCTCATGATTCTGCCGCTCGATTGTGTTCACAGTTGCTAGGTATTGCCAAGCTTCCATTACACCAGCTCTACATGTCTTACCGGGATCAGAGGATTGCCGGCACACTGCTGAAATCACAGGTGGGTTACAGCCTCTTTTACCCTCATTTACTCAGTGCAGGAATATTTGTATACTGAGGAGGCACCAATGGACAGAATTACGATATTAGACCTTTGTCATGTTATGTAATTATTATAAAAATTACTAGCCGTATTAGTATTAGTAGTAGTAGTAGTGGTAGAAGTAGTAATAGTAACCATAGTAGTAGTGGTAGTAATGGTAGTAGTGGTAGTAGTACAAAAGTAGTTAGTAGTAGTAGTAGTAATGGTAGTAGTAGTAGTAGTAGTATTATTATTATTAGTAGTAGTAGTAGTAGTAGTAGTAGTAGTAGTAGTAGTAGTAGTAGTAGTAGTAGTAGTAGTAGTAGTAGTAGTAATATCATTGATATGAAGGTTGTTCAAAGCTGTGTTACAGAATAGCCACTTCTGATGAAGTACAAGATGGAATTAATTACTTTTGATTGACATTGAATTTCTTTGTTTTGTTATTGTTGTTTGTATCCAAAGTATCCTGTTGTAGCAGTGGACAATGAGGTGCCCATCACTGACCCATTTAGTGGTCAGAAGTGTGGACATTTGACCGTTCTTCTTGCCCTTGGATCTCAACAGCAGGTTTGTGGAATATGTTGATAAGTGAGACTACTTACGATGATACTTTGTGGGATGTGGTTGTACTGTTAGGCCCAAATTATTATTTTCTTCATGTTATTTGGAGGAACATATTTCTTAATCGAAGTAATGCTGAGCATTTTTTATGAAAATATCTTTGATACTTCTATATCTTCAGTAAAAATTTGAGAAAAATTGTCCTTAGGATAGAGTTGAAAACATGGGACAATTTCTTTCTTTCTCAAATGACTAGAAGTTTTGTTATGAATTGTAAAGGAAAACTTAGATGTGATAGAGAAATGTCAAAAAGAAAAAATTGTTCCAGGTGATGTACATTCTTGTTATTTCATTTTGAGGAGACTTTAAGAAATTATTAATGTTTGAAACTCACTTAAGCCGTATGAGAAATCCAACTGGTCCAATGTTTTTTATTGCACCTGATTAATTAGCAGTTATTAATTCGAATGATCCATTGTTTATTGGTAATAGGATTTCCTTATATTCTTTTTGCTAAGAATAACCGCCTATTGGGATGATCCTCTACACCAAATCCTCATTCCACCTCCCACACTCTACCCCTTAGGTCCTGGCCCTGCAGCGACTGAAGTCCATCAGACGAACAACCTCGGATCTGCCCGAGAGGCCACTGCACTACGCAGAAAGGTATCTGTGGGATCATTGCTACCACCGCAATCTGAGCATCTTTTGACGATAAGAGACTTCAAAAACTGGCTTATGTGCACAAGCTCCAGATTGCACATTCTCAGTTTAAACTCTTATCTCATGATTATGATAATAATGATAGTAATAATAATAATAATGATGATGATGATGATGATGATGATGATGATGAAAATAATATGGTTATCATTATTACTATTCAGAGTGATCAGAAGAGAGATGTATTCATAATCTGATCATTTGCTATAAATCCTAATTGCTTTACCTTGTGTCACCCTTTGTCTTTGTTATTCAAAATCAAATTGGTAAGAGGTCAATTATTTGAACACTGAGAAAGTAGACAAACTAATGAACAAAGATTACTATGTATACCTAATGAGGAAGTTTGATGTGTATGTGTCCATCTTTTTCAGAGCTCACGTCCACACAGAAGATGATACTGTGGAGCAGAATGGTGTCGGTAAGTTGACTGACCTGTAACCTTGATCTTGAATCTATTAGGAAACCATACAGAACTTCATTTCAAGATTTTTTATATACTCTCAAGTTCAAGTTCAAGTTCCATATTTAAAAGAAGACTGTACTGATATTTTCTAATTGTCTTATAATTCTTATCTACATTTTTTAATACCTACTGCTGGAAATACAGGAATTTAAAACCCAGGATAATGCCTGTACAGTGTTGGGGCGATCATTAACAGGGCCGTTAACGATCGCCCCGACACTGTACAGGCATGCTAACCTGGAAACATTGAACTGCACATTACTTGAACTTGAGACCATTCTGAAGCAAATAATTTTCGCACAACAATAGATGTATAATGTACTCTTAAATGAATCCCACAAGGATTGGAACAATTATCCCCCAGCATTCCCACTGATTCCCACTGATCAGTTACTAGCCATCCGAGTGAAAGCACACAGACCGCCACATACACACACACACACAGACACACATATATCAAAGAACGTAAAACTATACCAAATATAGAACAATGTAAAACAAGTAATTTAAATAAGAAATGCATAGCCACAAGGAGCATTAAAAAATACAAAATATACGGACCAAGATGTTCATGTATCTTACACTTTTAAAGAACATTCAACAGTCAGGCACTTTAGCTGCTACCTCAGGATAGATGATGATATGCAAAAGGCAAGAAATGGCAGGATAACCAAGAAGACCTTGTATGAATACGGTTATAAATCTGTGGCTATCATATCAAAATGTGGTATGAGTTCTAAAAGAATCCTTGTGTATGGTACCTATGTGAAAATTCATATTTTTTTGCAAGTCAGCCGCCCAGGTTATCAAGCGTTCGGCTGCGTCCGTTGGAAGACCATGCAGTTGTCGCCTTGTCTTCTTTCTCGGCCATTGTCAGCAACTGGAGATTCTTTGATGGCAAGTCTTCATGGATTGAAATGCTTGAGCCTTTCAGCTTACGATGGTTCGTAATTAGCAGCTGGCGCACGTGGTTGGAGCAGAGTTTCACAATGATTTCGTGACTCCTGTTCATGTTGTCTGTTGTTTTCCCCACACGGTGACTACGTTCAATATCGATATCAATGTAGCTGAGGTCTGTGCCTATTCGTCGCGCTACATCACAGACAATGGCATTGGTATTTTCTCCAGGTTGTTCAAGTGGTGCTCCAAAGATTCTTGAGTTGTTTCTTCTTGAATACTGATTTTGCTGATCCATGCTGGCGGTGAGTCTTCCCCTCTGGTTTTTCCTGCCATCATGGTCTTTCTGCAGGGCTGCAATCTGATTGTCCTTGGTTTCACAGTTGTTTTCTAGATCCATGATTAGTGATAGTCTTCTCCAGCTTCTCACACCTTGTTGACAATTCATGTCATGTTTCCAGCATCTCTTGTTGAAGTTTAAACACAACTTGATCCGTGTTCTTTGCTGCAGTTTCAATTTGGTGTAAGTGTTGTTCTTGTTGATTGAGCCTGTCCATTATCTCGCCGAGCTCTGCGGCATCTGAAATGCCTCCAAGGAAATCTTTACTCACAAGAATCTCTTTCAAGAGTGCTGACACTGACTTTGGAGGCATTGTTGCTGATATCGAAAGAAAAGAGTCAGGCAAGAAGAATGGCAGCCATAGCAGACGTACATGTGCATATGTAGACAAGCTCATAGCAGAGTGACAACAAGCAGATGCAACATGAATAGCAACACGTGGGACTGCGCAAAGTTTCACCACACATACATGTACAATTTGTTGAACAATTTGTTTTATTCTCTAGAAGTTTTTCCAAAAATCGTTCCTCAGTCTTTGCGGCAAGACATAGGCAAGATGGAATTACATAATAACAACACGTTTCACAAGTCCACAAAGGTCCAAAAGAATGCAAATCTTGTTGAAAGAAAACCCCTTCACCTTCTCCTTCACCGCACCACACACTTTTATGGAGAGATATTCATCTCTTTGTAAAAAAGCATATCCACTTTCCTCATACTTGCAAATTATTGAAGGAAGCAAGGTATCTAGCATGCCACCATCACTTGAGTCTTTTTTCTTCTCCAGGAAGGCATACTTGTGCATCATTGAAGGAACGTATTCGGTCAGCAAGTATCTAGCATGCCAGAAACACTCGAATCCTTCTTCTTCTCCAGGAAGGCATACTTTCCTTAATAATTTTCCTTTCCTTGATACTTAATAATGATAATAATGATGATGATGATGATGATGATAATAATAATAATTGAATTTATATGGCGCTTTATTTGGGTGTTTCTAAGCGCACTGGTGCTATTTATGCAAGAAAACTACACATAAAGAAAAATACTTGTGCATCATTGAAGGAAGGTATTCGGTCAGCAAGTATCTAGCATGCCAGAAACACTCGAATCCTTCTTCTTCTCCAGGAAGGCATACTTTCCTCTATAATAGTAATAATAATGATGATGATGATGATGATGATAATGATGATGATGATAATAATGATAATAATAATGATAATAACAATAATACTAAAATTAGCATTTATATAACACTCTATACAGATGTTTCTAAGCGCACTGGTGCTATTTATACAAGAAAACTAGAAAACACAATAACATAAGGACAATGCAAAACCCAAATAATTGTAATGAAAAGAAGGAGAAGAAAAAATACATATGATACAGTGATACAATAATTAATAACTGACTCCATGATAACTGTCTTTAACATTGAACATCTGTAATCATGCAGTAGATAATAATAGCGTTTCAACCAAAAGTGTTCTTACATAACAGCATCATGTGTGAAAAGAAACTTAAAAAACAGTAACATTACATACAGTTTAATTAAATCGTTATTAGAAATCATACTATTTGAAAACTAATTATAGCAGTGATTAATGGTAACTTTGTTTAAATTTTCTTGTATGTTTCAAAATGGTGGCATCATATGTATATGTACGTGTATATTCTTACTATGAATACCTCCCGCCTGTTCGTTATGAGTTACACTGTACTCAGTGGGATGGAAATTATTTTTATTCACTTCAGATTGTTGCTTTAGAATGACAGACAGGTATTGTAGTTGCTTACTGCAGTATCAGTCCAGGATGTCATGCTATTGTAGAGATTGGTTCAATTCAATTCAATTCAATAGTGTATATTTATCATCAAAAAAAGAAAAAGAAGACATGATTCAAAGCCCTACAAGTTGTTGATTTGTTTGATTGGTTGAAGGTTTTTGTTCCGTTTGTTGGTTGTGTCCTGTCAGTGGAGCACGTGTTTGAGGTGGTCGTGGAAGGGATCCAGGGACTCCCCCAGCTGGAGGGGTCGGTATGGGGGGAGGCAGACTGTTTCGTCCAGTACCACTTCCCCCATCAGAGTCCGTACGAGCTGGATCAGCACCATCACACGGCAGTCCTGCACCACGATGATGGTATGTACCACTGTATCTTACCATACCTTCTCACATGATCATATAATATCAATACCAAACCATTACCAAATCTCACTTTGAGGGTGTTATTCTTTTTCTTCTTGTTGTTTTCACTACACTTTTTTGTCCCCGCCGAACGAGTTCGAGCAGGGGACTATGAAACGGGCTCCGTACGTGTGTGTGTCCGTGTGTCCGTCCGTCCGTCCGTCCGTCCGTGTGTCCGTGTGTGCGTCCGTGTGTGATCAAAATCTTCAATTTGCTACTTCTCTGTCATTTATGAGCCAATTTTGATTCTGTTTGCTTTATATGATAGCACTACATGGGAGCTTTGAAACTTCTACACAGAATTTCAGTCGTGACCTTTGACCTTGACCTTTGACCTATATTGTACATTTTGCTACAAAATGCTACTCCTTCGCCATTTCTAACCCGATTTCGATTCCGTTTGCTTTATGTGATGGCACTAGGTGAGGGCTTCAAAACTTCTACACAGAATTTTGACCTTTGACCTTGATTTTTTGACCTATATTGTACATTTTGCTACAAAATGCTACTCCTTCGCCATTTCTAACCCGATTTCGATTCCGTTTGCTTTATGTGATGGCACTAGGTGAGGGCTTCAAAACTTCTACACAGAATTTTGACCTTTGACTTCTTTGACCTTTGACCTTGTTTTTTGACCTATATTGTACATTTTGCTACGAAATGCTACTCCTTCGCCATTTTTAACCCGATTTCAATTCCGTTTGCTTTATATGATGGCACTAGTTGAGGGCTTCAAAACTTCTACACAGAATTTTGACCTTTGACTTCTATGACCTTTGACCTTGATTTTTGACCTATATTGTGCATTTTGCTACAGAATGCTACTCCTTCGCCATTTCTAACCCGATTTCGATTCCGTTTGCTTTATGTGATAGCACTAGGTGAGGGCTTCAAAACTTCTACACAGAATTTTGACCTTTGTCTTCTTTGACCTTTGACCTTGATTTTTGACCTATATTGTACATTGGCTACAAAATGCTACTCCTTCGCCATTTCTAACCCAATTTCGATTCCATTTGCTTTATGTGATGGCACTAGGTGAGGGCTTCAAAACTTCTACACAGAATTTTGACCTTTGACTTCTTTGACCTTTGACCTTGATTTTTTACCTATATTGCACATTTTGTTACAAAATGCTACTTCCGGCGGGGACATATGTTACGCACCGCGTAATTTCTACTTTTCCTTGTTTTTTTTTTGGGGGGGGGGATGGGGCTGTCACTTCAACTATCGTAGATATGTGTACAAACAAGAAGGCAATAAGGATATATTCTTACAAGAAAGTGGATGAAATGGAGAATACAGATGCACTGGATTCCTGTAGGGCATCTTGATAGAATTGGTTGATAGACAGAAGTATTGGAGTTTAAGATCCGTGAACTTTTTTTTTTCTTTTTTTTTTGAATGCTGAAAGGAAAGAGATTGTGACAAGAGAAGCATGGCATAATTACCAGGTTGAAGAGTTCATCACTTTTATATTCAGGGAAAAGCTGCATCTAAAGGGATTAGGAATCATTTTATGGTTAATTCTCTTTCACCAGAATTGGGAAAAAAAAAAGATCGGTGCTCCTATATAATCAAGAGAGATGCACCATTCATTTGATTTTTTCCCTCTCATTATTTATCTATATAACCATGGACCATAGACTGGTGTGTGATCATTTCTGTAGTGTAATATCGGTTTTGTGTCTTCTTTTGTAATTTTAGCACTTAGTAATAATCTTGCTCCTTAACTAAAAATGGAAACATTCACATGAAATGTACTCTTTTGTCAAGAACCATTAAGGTGATAATGTCTAAGTTATGTTATGAATGTCCTTTTCAGCTACGCAGTACCTAAAAGCGATGATACCGATATATTGTGTCTTGAGTCTGCAGTTCCCAAATGGAGATACAACCATGTAAGTAACTGTCAATCATCTCTGTCTTTTACGAACACTATTATGTTTCATGACTGTCTGTGCCAGGTGGATTGACTCTGCGGCCACATCGCACCGCCACCACGCTATGCATCCCCGACCCTACATTCAACGACGTGTGCAGGCATCGCATCAGCCTGCCTCAGGGCTGCCCGGTGCAGAGGGAGCTTCTCACAGGTAGGTCCTGGGACGCTGCGCCCGTGTCGCCTTGTTCTGTCCTTTGAACACATTGTTGTAAATCTTGAAATTGAGCATACTTCCAGAAATGACTGCAGATGCACAGAGGTTATCCTGGGTATTAATCGCAAGACTCCGACATCACCTCATGCACAGATCCTACATTGTAGCTCATCGTAATGACATTATGTACTATGGAGTTTGCATTTTGTTTTTATTTCAAAATAACTGAATCATTCAAGTGGATTGCCCCCCCCCCCCTTCCACACACACACACACACACACACAGAGGGAAATAACGCATTGAAAACTGCGAAAGTAAAAACAAACACTCTTACAGAATGTGTAGCAAGGTTTTGGTCCCTAATACACCTTAAGGAATATATGATGGTCAGGAAACACTGATAGCTGTTTTTTTTTTTTTTTTTTTTTTTGTAAGACTTCCATGAAGAAATTTTTTGGTAAAATTTCTCCACATATGCTAATATGTTACCTTAAAGCCAGTATTCATCTTTGATTAATGTGGTTTCATTTTAACCAGAGATAATGAACATTTTCTACTCACATCATTTCTTTGGTAGCATGTGCAGGTGTCGGTGGCCATGCCGGGGGAATCCCCTTCGAGGTGTGGTGCAGGTTCTACTACCCCAATGTCAGGGACCAGGTCATTGCTAAGGTGACTGAAGATCATTGTGTCTGGTTTGTTTGTTTGTTTGGTTAGTTGGTTGGTTGGTTGGTTGGTTGGTTGGTTGGTTGGTTGGTTGGTTGGTTGGTTGGTTGGTTGGTTGGTTGGTTGTAACTTGCTGTGATACAGGATATGATATGAGAATACAAACTGCTGGTTTATTTAAAGAGAGCAAGCAGACACAGTATCAACATTAAATCTCATGTTTTCAATATTTTCAGCATCTTCTTTTGGAATGTTTGCAGTGCTTTGTCTATGCCCTGTTATTCAAATGGCTTCCAAAATATCAACTGTGGTCTTTAGAAAATGTGTTTCATAGGAAAGACTGTATTTAGTTGAATGAGATTTTTTTATCAAGAATAAGTAATGAATTGTATGTCTAAATATACACCATTCACCAAAACATCTGTCTACTGTTTAATCCATGGTTTCTGTGAATTAGATTTATCATGTGTGGCAACTCTCATTAGTTTGTCACAATATCTCGGAGCCAATGTGTTGAGGAAAAAAAATTACTCAACATTTGATTTGTGATGACGAATCATTTTTGTGTTATCCTAGGCATCCCTCCCGCTGGCAAAGCTGTGCGCCATGGTAACTATGCAGAGAAGAGGGGAGCCCAGTGTCCAGACCTTCTCTCTTCCTCTCCGTTCCCAGCAGGAGGAGCCGACGGCAGGCTCGGAGGAAACAAGGACCAAGGTATGCCGTGTGCTTGAATAAATGCAGTGTGTGATCATCAGCTTGTGATTTATAAAGTCTCACATAGACCGGAACTTAAGTTTAATTCTCAGAGCTGACAGCTATCATTAGGGCATTGACAGTAATATGGGTTATGGCGAGGGTAATGTAGTATGATATATGCGATGGCGGTGATATATTGTTGTACATATGTAATGAGTAAAAAGTACAAATTCTAACATGACCACTTACTAGTTAAGATTAGTACTACATGGCGCTCATTTGTTGTTTTTTGTGGTGCGCAGTTGTGCACTACAAGCAGGAATTAATGTTCAAGAAATCTTGCAATCAATGAAAATTAGTCTATGTTATGATACCTTTTATTTAGATCACATATCTGTGCATGCTGTGTATGATATCTCTTTATATCCCTTTACACTTTAAAAAAAAGTGATGTGACTTTTTAATCATCTTATGACATATATTTTAGTAATTTATTGATTGTTTTTCATTCTACGTGTTCATTAGACCTGTTCATCTACCTAAATGATCATGGATGGGGACTGTTGGGCTAAACAAAGTTATTGTTCTGTTTCTATTTGTTTTGGCTCTAAAAACCCATGCCCAAGATATATCACTAGCGTTGCTATGATTTCTGTGAAGGGAAAACCAAAGCTATTATTCTTTGTTACATAAGTTGCATTAAGTGATGTATTGGTACAAGACGCCATCCTGTCAAAAGATTGCACAAATATTGTCCTTACCTGGTGGGGTTGGTAGGAATTTTTAGACGATTGAGTGGCGTTAGCTGTCATTTAGCATAGTCCTTCCTGACTGTACCCTTTAAGTTACTGAAAAGGACTTGAATGATACTAATAGGAAAGTGCACTACTGGAACAAATGGTCTTTATCCTCTGTATACAGCAGCTGCAAGATGGTGGCTTGCTGGATATAACAGTGAGCTACAGGCAGACTGTTGTACGGAACTCAACTCCCTCTCAGCCCAGCAGAGCAGGGGGAAAACTGGCCAGTGGGGGACCCCATGTGTCACTGGCTGTCACCATACACAGGGCCTGTGGACTGAAGGTACATTTCTACGCTTCTGTCTGTTTCAGTTTACTGCAATATGATCTTACCCTACAAAGAGAGCTCCATCTGCCCGTCATTCTGTGTGTTATGATTTTAGTCACTATGGCTCAAAGTCTGTTAGAAATTTGGTAGAATTAATATTTTATTTTCTGATTATATCAGTTTTCTTGAGTGCCTAATATGACATCAGTCTACAAGCATTTTGGCAATATGTATTTTTGTTAGCTATAGCATGTACATACTTTTCTTTTAATGTTGATAGCACTAGCATGTCCATGTTATTCCTAAAGACTACCCAATGACCCCTTTTGTTAGTCATTAAAGTTTGCTGCCCTGACTGTGTGGTTTGATATTTTGATGTTTTTAGTATTTATTTTTCCAAATCCGTCGTCCTTGTGAAGGAAACAGGAAAGTGTACAATATGCTTCATAGAGTTAGCAAAATATAATTTGTTCATAAAATACTTGTTTTATATTTAAGTGAGATGAAAAAATAAGTAACAAGTTGTTTTTCCCTATATTTAGAGAAAAGAATAAATTCAAAATGTGCAGACACTGGAACTTATGCTAAAGTGTAACTTACTGTATATTTATACCTTGTGTGCAAAATTTGCAGCATGTATCCCAGTGACATCCAGTTTTAACAAAAAGAGAAAGTATTGCTTTGCGGTATCCTGACAGCCCCAATATTGCATAGCATCTTCAGTTCTCCCAATCCCAGAATTACAACACTACAATACCCACTGGTCCTGTCAGCAGAGTCTTGAAAAAGAGCATGTGCACAACTTTATTTATTACAAAACATTGATGAATGATGAATCAAAGTAGAATTGATTAGAATGAAATTGGTTTCTCGCTTGTGAGCTTGTCAGCAGCCCAATTCAATCACGTCTTTTTGACTGAAAATGCAGACTGCTGCAGCTGCTCTAGCACGTTACGACACCAGCATGCAGTACCCAGCCCAGGTCGGCATGAACTCCTACATCAAACTACACCTGTCCTTCCTGGCCAAAGATGTGAGTACGCCAGGACCAAAATGGAACCAAACAAAAGTGAAATGAGTACTGTATGACCTCCTTGTGTGTGGAAATGATATTTGGAGACATTTGGTATATCATGTATCACTTCGTATGCACTTTCAAGGTTATTGAAGTCAATTGTGTAATCATGGTTGAGGTCTATGCACAAAGCTCAAGATATTTCTTGCGCAAGAAAATGGAGGGACGATCGTTATGTAATGATCCATTTTAAATCATAGTTGGCCCAATGGGCCACCAGAAGAAAGCCTTTTTTAAAAATTTGGTCCCCCGACATCAATTTTTAGTGACCCTGGGCCACCAGGCCACCGCTAGTGTTAAGCCCTGCTATATGTATGCATGTATTTCAAGGTTGGAAGATACAGAGAGCTTACATGGCTATTAGTACAATTTGAAGTCCATTTTTGACCACCAGCATGCAAATTGTGACCTTTGTTGAACAAATACAAGCAGAGCAGCAGAACTGGTGTCAGCAGTCTTTAGTTCACATGTGCTACGCCACTCAAAACTTGGACCTTAAGTTGGCATTGTCTATTGAGGTTTGCTTCTTGTGATGATGGTCACTCATGATGTTCTCCTCTTGACGATTGAAATGTAGATGATTTTTCGGAAATGATTTTAGTAGTGAAAGCTAGCAATGTTTTGACAGGGTCGATTGTAATGATGAATTCTGCCCTGCAGGAGGTGCGAGTGACACGCACCATCGCCAGGAGCTTCTGCCCGGAGTTCAACCACTTCCTGGAACTGCCCTGCCCTCTCCTGTTGGCCCCCGGGGAAGACGGGCGTGAGGGGGAGGTATCAAGTCTGGCTGAGGCTCTGGAGACAGCTGACCTCACCCTACAGGTTTGGCACCAGGTGCCCGGATTGAGAGAAGGTAAAAGGATTGATGATATAGGAAGACAGGTGGAGGAATAGTAAAGTGAACCAAATATTAAGACACAAGCCCTCACTCCTGTAGTCACTTAGATATTCAAAGTTTGAAAGAATGTAATTGCAACAAAGATGGCTCGTTCTGTTGAGATATATCACAGCTTTTTAAATCACTTTCCAGATTTAAGGTGTCAGAATATGAAAACAGTTCCTTCTGATAGGCTAGAATACTGCTGCTCTTAAACAACTTGGAATAGACCTTCAGTTGGCATTCTCAATTTTGGTCGTTAAATTGCTTGGTGCAATGACCTACTCAGAAATTGAGATCAGAGAAGATTACCGTACTAAGAGTGATATGTACACCTACTGCCTTCAGAGCCCCATACTGCAGAGAGATGCAAGTTATTATGAGCTTCATAGAAAGTTTAATTGTTGCACAATGTTCAGTGGTCGATTTGGCTAAACTTGCAGTCAGCTGGACCTCTCTAGCAAGAATTTGTCTTCATTAATTTGCATTTCACTGTTTTGGATGTCCGATTCATGCCAGTCTTTTTGACACATATGTTTCATAAAATTGGAAATTGAACAGAGGAAATTGGACAAAGAGTAAGATCATGACTTTTTTTTTTTTTTTTTGTCAAGGCAACAAGTGCAGGACAAATACATGTACATACATAACTAATGGGACATCTACATGTATACTTTCCAAAGGCACACAATACTGATTAGTCATTAGATGGGCACGAGTTGAGTGTAGCAGAATTAAAGATGTTGTCCATGATGGTTGAGGATGCTTTTGTTGATGTATCTTTTCTGAACAGGAACGAGTGATGACAGACCCCATTACGTAGACCACGCCCTACCCCGGGGAGAAGCAGGGAGGGGCATGCTGGCCCATCGCGTGGTAGCAGCCACCGCAGATGTGTTGGTTGGTACCATAACTATTCCCCTCATCAAGCTACTTGCAAGTCGAACAGGTCAGTGCATGGTGGTAGTTGTTTCGGTGTCGGCAGAAGCAATCTTCAAATTTTCTGATGCTAGCAGGCTGGGGAAGCATGGATCATGTATCAATGCAGCAGATTACTCAGAAATGTTACTTATTTTCACAAGCACTAAATTAGCTGTTCTTTTTTTTTTTCATTCCAAAGTAAAGCGTAAGAATGTATCAGGGCAGTTCCCCCCCCCCCCCCCCCCCCCCCGGACAATTATCCCCTGGCTAAATAGTGGTTAGTTATAAGGTTAGAGTAACGATTAGGGTTAGGGTTAGATTTTGGGTTAGGGTTAGATTTTGGGTTAGGGTTAGGATTAGGTTCAGGATTAGGATTAGGGTTAGGGTCAGGGGAAAGGTCCAGGGTAATTGCCCAGAGGGTAATTGCCTTAAACCCCGTAAGATGATAAGCTCACAGAATACCAGTAAGAAGAACACATTCAAACTAAAATAGATACCTAGAAATAGTCCAAAGTCTAAAGGAACCACTAGGAGTATTTCCCCGTTTCCTCTTCCAGGAATCGAAGGATGGCATCCCCTCACCCTTCCTCCTGTGGGATGGGAGGCCGCACCCTCCGACAGATGGGGCGACACACACCCCGACACACACCCTGACACAGACAGCGACACGGCCCACCACCGCCAGCAGGCCAGACTGCTGGACCGAGTAGCAGCGGGAGGGGTCGAGCTCTCGGTCAAGTTTGGCCACGCCAGTGACCGGGAGAAGGTGATCCACGCCGGCCGAAAGGTGGGCTGGAGTCCAGAGGGACTGATACTGGAAGACATGGAGGAGGTGTGGACCGAGGGAGATGAAGGTACAGTAGGTGTGGCCACTAGGCCCCGCCCCATCATAAACTCATAAATGGTCCGTTCTTTTCACACCACACAATGATACTATTGTTCTTACCATGTTCATTGTAATACCTGCATGTATTCTGTATTGAAGGTTGGTGTGACCAACGGGCCCGGCCCATCGTCAATATGCACATAGGCAGTGCTTTTCACAGCAGATGATAATGATACTATTAGTTTTTTTTTTTTTGTTTTGTTTTTTTTTTTTTTAACCAAGTTCATTGTATTACTTACATGAATTTCCTCTTTTTTCAACTTCTTTTCTCAAGTTTAGGATGATATTTCAGCTCTTTGATAGAAGTTAAAGTGTGCTTTGTCCAGGTTTAATTAAAAAAACTGATATTTTATGTATTATAGATGTTAGTGCTAGTTGAAAATTGCAGCTATTGCAAATGTGGAATTTCAGATAATGTTAGGTGTTTGATCATACATTTCTTTAGAATCTTTAATTGAAGTATTATGATTCTAAAATCTTCAGAAGACACCTGTGGTGCTTGGCCTTTTCATGACACACTTAACGCTCTTTTTTTGTACCTCTGTTTTCATTTGTGTGCAGTGATTTATTACTATTGCTTTGTTTTTTCTGCAGGTGATATTGTTGCCCATAGGATTTGATTCATATGTTTTAACTAACATTTCTAATTTGACTCCACTAATTTTAAAAAAATTTAGCAATTAAAGTACACATAGTTAGCCAATTTTGCCATCATGTCTTGTTATTTACCTCAGCTGTGTTCTTTGTGCATTTACATCAACCTCACCTGACAGAGAGCGACCTCGTCTGTGAAGTAACCGTAGATGTGGACACTGTGTGGTTCCCCGTCCAGTCCTCACTCAGACCCGGTCAAGAGCAGCCTGACCCTCACACCAAGGCCTACATCAGATACAAATTCTATGACAGAGGTCAGAATGCACTGACCACTCAGTGGACAGAGAAGAATTCTCATTGTTAGTTGATCATGTGGTGTGCAAACGAATGCATAATGCTAGGCCCTTGTGTTTCTTTCACAGGTATTCACTGTTTTCTTCATTTTAATTATTTATCTTATCTATTTTTTATTATCATAAACAGAAAACTTCTATGGAAACTTAGATAAGAGGGCATAAATACAGTTTAATGGATTTTGAAATTGTATTGTTATGTCAATTCTGAGTTAAGATTGTTTATACAAGCGTATCAATTTTTCAGAGTGTATTTATGTTGGTATTGAAAATTGGTTTAACATTGTAAATGCAATGTAATTGCAGTTTTTAAGATAAAAAAAGATATTAAAGTAGTATGCAATGGCTGAGATACGTGTGCTGTCAGATCTTCTTGAGAGACGTCTTGCTCAATAACTTTATCTTCCTCTCACTCTGGCTGAGAATATTAGAACTGAAGTTGTTCTCATGCTTATACCCAATCCGTTCAAGAAACCCTCCTGAAATACATTTACCCCATGTGCGACGTAGGTGCAATCTGCTCCAAGCTGTGCTACCTAGATCGGACAGACGACGGTCACCTGAGTGCAGAGTTTGGACACTCACAGGTCATCCATGCCAAACGGTCACAGCCCTTTGCCTGGTGAGTTTTGACACTCTTGATGCTTGTATTCAGGAAAATCCTCCATACTAATCACTTTATCTTGATCACATGGAAATGATTTTATCTTCTGAGATTCCCCCAAGAATGGCACAGTTAGACTATCTTTGAATAAAATTCAGCTGTGAGAAATTATCTGTACATGCATATAGGCAAAGTCTGTACTGTAAGAGTGGAAATTTTCACAGTGTAGAAATTTTTCGCCCATTTTCCACAACCAGATGTTGGCGTATAAAATCAGAGTATAAAAGCATGCAAATGTTTTTGCACGGCAAATGTTCCAGTAGTTAATGTCCTGATTCTGCGGAATTAAAAACATGTGAAATTCATCTTAACCGCCTGAGCGCAAAGAAATTACTCGCCCGAAAATAACCACTTTTACAGTATTTTATAAGTGCAATCTGGGGTACCTTTCACATTACTCTGTCACGAATAATAGATGAGCGCAAATGTTAAATGTTTGAATGATTCAATATTTTAGCCCAGTTTATGAGAGCTTATCAAACATTTTTTTAGCCTTGTGTCCAAACTTGAATTGCTTGAAGCATTAGATTTCCATGATTCTCTGGTGAGAATCTCATAGAGAGGAATATATGGATCTCAAATACTTTGTCTTGGCCTTGTCGTGACTACCAAGGTACCTGCGTGAGGAGCAGCTAGAGGTGCAGGTGTGGCTGAGTTACAACCCTGAGCTAGCCCAAGAGCCTCAGATGAGACCCCGCCACCGGGACAGGCTGGTTGGATGTGCCTACATTGACCTTTCACCTCTGTGTCATCGCAGGGTCAAAAGGCACCGGGTCAGGTGAGTTGTTTGGGGGTTTGTTTGTTTTTTTCCGAGGACAAGAAAATAAGAATCTCTCATATCATCAGGTGGAACACCACCTCTTCAGATTATTCTGTGTTTATTGGGATTCAGTGTGCTTTTGTTTTGCCATGGAGAACTCTGTGTATTCAAAAGTTTTGTGTTTTAAACACAAGTTTTGTGTCTGATTTTAGGTCATTTTATTCATGAATGGCATGTGACTCTGTGTTTTGCTGATATATATATCACGTTTCATTGTCTAGATGTAAAAAAAAAAAAAAAACAGTCTGTAAATGATATGTAACATCTTCATGATGTCAATTTGAATGGTTTAATTTCTAGAGATTTGCTGACAGTATCAAGATGTAATGTAAAATATTCTAATTGTATTATGCTTGCGGTTTGTGAATAGGGGTTGTGCAAAGATGAGAACAAGTTTCTGATTTCATAATGTATGTTCATGGATGCTCATTGACATTTCAGTTGTGATGAATGATCTCATTTCTCCTCCTTCCATCCCCCTCTCCTTACCCTCCCACCAGTGGTGTGTACCCACTATTCAAACCAGGCTGTGCTGATATGGGTGGGGCATGCCTGAGAGCCCATGTCGGCTTCAGGGTCACCCAAAACAAGCCAACAATAACTCGGGTGAGTGTGATAAATGCTTGGGTTTTATGTGTCTTGTGCTAGCATTCAGCTGTGGATACATGCTATGAGGCGTAAAAGAAATTTGCAATACTTGATCACACTGCCAAATTCAACACACATTTGCAAAATGCCTTTGCATGTGGCCCTTGGAAGGCATCACATCGTGCGGAATTCACAATGGGAGTTTAAGATTAGTCGATGGATTATGCAGATTTTCATTGCAAAAGTGCACACAACGTAGCACTGATGCCAACAAACATTAAATAAAAAATGTGCTGATTTGTGCATATGCCAAGTTATGCCTATTTCACACTTGTGCAAGTCCATGGATTGAATTTAAACTGTTGAATAAATTCAAGGAGCTATGTCAATTTTAGGTCATTGCCTTCAAAAACAGATATTGCAAGGATAAAGTGTAATGTCATTTAATGTCCATGACTGCATGAAAACAAAAAGAGAAGCATTTTCATAATAAATCTATGTCATCTCAAGAAATGAATCTCTCATACACAGATTTGCATATATTGTACTGCAGTCTCTAGGGCGTATTTCATATTCAAGTTTCTATTTTACACCACACTGAATGTGAGCCAATTATCTAGATTCTAGTCTTGCATGTGTATGATACATGTATGTGGATGGTTCAATTATTGTTTCCTTAATTGGCACATAATTTGTTTTCTTTCAGCATCCACCTGCTGATGAGATTGAAGACGAGTCATCTGAAGGAGGGCCGAGGCCCGCTGGCGAAGAGAGCGAGAATGAAGGACAGGGCACAGAGAAGTCAGAGGTGGAAGAGAAGAGAAAAGAGGAGGAGGAGAAGGAAAAGGAGAGGAGGAACCGACCAGTCTGGATGACTGTAGTGGTTGAACGAGCCATGCATCTCTCTGACCTCTCCGACCCTACAAGGTAATGGAGAGGTGCAGTCTCTAGCTCAGCTGCGTTTGTCAAATTTGTTTGCATGTGGGAAGTCAGTTGGGGTTTCGTGTGGCATAGCAGTTTATATTTAACAGAAGTCGTCCTGGGGAATCTTACTAGTTCTGAAGTGAAAAAGTCTGCATATGTCAAGTCAATTACAATTTTGCAACTACTAAAATGAGAATCTACCTCAATGTGGATTGGCACATGTTAGCGTACTTTGAACCATGTGTATATGCATGGCCTTGTAGTTATTACTAATGATGGTAATAATATGTATGACTTAAATCCACTCTGTAGAGTGCTCAAGGTGCATACATACTATTACAAGTTAAAGGTTAAAGGAAGCCATGCAGCATTATAGTTTTGTGCATATATTACCTGCCACATTGCCTTGCATTGATTACATAGATATGCAGTTTTCACTTTCTTGATGCATAGAGCTGATTTGATCTTATGTGATGCTATTCTGTCTGTCCTCCTCTGTCCAGGTTTGACATGCTCCGCCCCTGTTGCTATGTGACCTTCCAGTCTGCTGCTGGTCCCTCCCCTGCTGCCACGCCCACCATTCCTGACTCCACCAGCCCCTGCTGGCAGTACACCAGGGATGTAGCCGTCAGTCCGCAGGTGCTGGATAATCAGGTACTAATACTGTTTCTTGCATTTGGGTTTTTGGGGGATTTATCTAAACAGCAGATGAGGAGTAGGAACTCCTCAGGATTGAAAGTATGTGTTATGCAGAATGATAGCATGCCATGTGTGTGAGTGTGTGCGTGTGCCTGTGTCTGTATGTGTGTATGGGTGTTAGTGTCTGCATCTACGCAACACAAGACATTTCATCAAAGCTGCAAAGCACTTATGTGATGACATCAGACATTTGTTAATCAAACCGTATGATACTGATAGATTAAGGACAATGGGCTGGGATGAACAGCAACTGCTGCATTACTACAGAATTAGTCTCCTTGTTTATGACTTTAACCAGAGTAAAAAAGCAGCTTCATAAGATTTGCATTGAACCATGTCTTTTTATGCAGTTTTGTACCGTTTGTATCATCATCAGCATCATACCAATCATTTTGTGTTGTTTTTATTTTCATTCAACAGAGCATGATATTCAAGATATGGCACCAAGTTTCAAGTAAACAAGGTAAGCAAGAGTGCTGAACATAAGGAAATTTACATCTCTATTTAGGAAAACATTTTTGGTGAAGATAGTGAAGATGTAATACTATTTGCTGAAGAATAGTTTGTTTCCTTTTTTTTTGGGGGGGGGGTGCAAATCAAAGTTCGAGTGAAATGCTTATTGCATGAAATCAGCAGGGGAAGCTGGAATGTAAATTTTTAGAGGTAGCTGTGGCTGAAAAAAAAAATGCAATGCAAAAAAGGTCAGGAGCAGTTATCTGTAACCTCATTACTAAACTAATGAAGAATTAATCCTTTTTGATGAAAAAGATGAAATGTGTTAATCCATTTTCTTTGTCATTGAAAACTACATGTATGTTGTTTTGAGCATCAGCTTTGTTTGAGAATGTGCTTAATGTGATAATCCCAGATATGTTCCTCAATTGCACTATGCTATATCTGCTAGAGGCCCACTGCCCTTCAACTCCAGACATTGCTCTTGTTATGAAATATTAGTGTGTTCTTGCTCACAACATGACGATGTCCCACTGTATTTCATCTTGGAATGACTTGCAGTGAATGACTGCCATAATTGACTTCTGCTTTTCATACCTGTTGCCCGCCTAGATGCAACGGGGGATAGAGTCCTAGGGTTCACCTCAGTAGACCTTGGACCACTTTTGGCTGGCATCAAGTGCGTGGACGGCTGGTATAACATCATGGACTTCTCTGGGCAGACTCTCGGTCAAATTAAGGTGGGATTATGATTGATATCACCATCAAAATAACATTAAGTCAGCATCATTTTCTTTGTGGGTGTGTGTCGTATAGATATACTTAATTGTGTTGATCATTTGATGGACTATGAACCACTCAAAACCACATCTATAGTATGCATTTTTACTGTCCCAATTGCACATACAGTTTGTATTCATGCTCAGGTATGCATAAGTGGATAAAACAATAAAAATAAGCTGAGTAAGATATACAAGGTTCTCTTCCATGCCAGTCATTAATGTTTTACAATGTTCAGATATTTTGGTATGACAAAGAAGCCAAACATTAGAAATTGTAGCTTTGAAGCTCTTACCCATTATTGAAAGAATGAATTTAGAGATTATTGTTTGTAAACCCAAATAAGTTTTGGATATTCACATACCGATTCTGACAATTTCAGGAAAATTTCAGGAAACAGTGGATTTTTTTTTTTTAATGTGGCTGCTTTGTGTGAGTTGGGTTGTGGCAGGAGAGTATGGATGACAATATTTCTGAGTTTTTAAAGGCAAAACTTTTAGCTGATAGGTTGAAGAATCATGAACTGACAATTTGAAATGATTAACAGTAGATTGTACCCAAAGCCTATGATGGTACACTGTATATGCCACAAGAAATAGTAAGGCTGTATATCCATCACCTTTGCTCTCCTCACACTGTGGCCCAAAGAATGGCTTTAAGGAAGAATGTTGGTGATGTTGGTTCTTTGTGTCTCAGCTTTCTGCCCCATGCTGCTACCTCAGACACACTGTTAGTGGTGGAAGCAGAGCAATAGGATGTATACACTTTGAGACATATCAATCTCTTTGTACATGATTTCTTCCAGATCTCTATCACTCCCAAGGAGTCTCTCTCACCCCTGAGGCAATCGCCACAACACAGGAAAGTCCTGGTGAGTATCTCGGTGATAATGCAACACAGCTGCCATGTTCATTAGGCATGCAGTATTCACTGTTATACAACACCTAAAAAGAATGTAGCTATCCGATTGGTTGATTGCCCTTCATGTGACATTCAGTTAAAAATATGATCGCACAATAATTAGATAATTAGAAACTTCTTAAATGAAATATTAAAGAGCATATGATTCTTAGAGGAATTTAAAGTTTATGTGATGAAAATACAAATATGGCCGAGATATCCAGAAACAAAGAGGTCTGTCCTAATAAAAATATAATGTTTTCAGGTTGTCCGTCCATCCATAATGAATTTTGTGGACAGCACATTAAACTAAAAACTGTTTGTGGTATCGTACTGAAATTTGGTATGTGTATGTATGAGTGGACGAAGCTGTGCCTATCAACTTTTGAGTGCATATGGTTAAGGTCAAGGTCAAAGGTCAGCCTACGTTTGCCGATATTCAACGCAGCATTACAGAATCATCTGCTGATTTCTGCACTAAGCTCAACACCCTTACCATTGAGGCTGTGTTAATCAGAGAGAAGGAGAGAAAATGTCGTAAATAGAAGCTTCCATAACTACGAATTCCGACAAAATCATCGAAATAAAGTGCAAGCGATTGCCTGAGATTCAAAGCAAAATGACATCCGAAGCAGCAGAATTGAAGGAAAATCTCATGGCTATGGAACTGTACAACCGGCGCTCTAACCTCTTGTTCCAAAGCATTGAGAAGAAACGGAGTGAAAACATCTTCCAGGTTCTATTGGACATCTTTGCGTATCTCAGCCTTGTAGTAGATGACACCAGCAACATTGTCTTAGTGAATGCTCACTGACTGCTACTCGGCCAGGTTGCTAAAGACCAGGCTGACCAGGGGGGTGTTTCATCAACGTTTGTCGGCGCTGACAACTTGAATCACCATAGTAACAATCAGTGACCAGAGCATCTCAGCCAATCAAAACCAAGGATTCTGCTGAAATTGGTCAGCGCCGACAGTTGTCGGCACTGACAAGCGTTGATGAAACACCCCCCAGGATCGCCCACTCCAACCCAACCCCGTCATCCCCAAGTTTGTATACATGAGGGACAGAAACAGAATCCTAGCGACTTTTTAGAAATCGTCAACGCCACGCTGACCTCGCTTCTCGAGCTTCTGACACGACTCCCTCCCCACCTACCCTTGAAGGGAACAGAATCACAGTCCGCACTGACTTGCCACTGGCCATAAAAATCACCAGAGGAAAGCTAGCCAAAACTGCCTACAGACTGAGGAAAGAGAAAGGTGTGTCGACCAAAATTGCTGTTCTCTATATGAAGGCAATTTTTCAAAAGAAAGAAGAAAAAATACAAGAATATTAATCACCTACAGTGACTAGAGTGAATTAACTTTGTTTGTTTTCATGCATTTTGATTACAGCAAACAAATCATTTCATCATAGTCTCGTCTTGTCATGTCTAATAAATCTTATCCATACAATCAATGCTTTTCTAAGCTAAACGGTAAAAGTGCTTAATGTTCTAGTCTTCTGCATTGACCACAAACACAAATTTTTTTTTCTCACACACAGTGTATGTAATGCTTTGTTGAGGTAAACGTTAGCAGTGTCTTACATTGTAGTCGTTTTTCATTGTTCTTGTCAGATGTTATGTCATTATGATATACTTGCTTGTTCAAGGTGTTATTAACCTACAGTGTACTGCTACCAGTGAAACAGCCAAGATGAAAGTAAAACTTGGCCTTTTCCAATTGGCAGAACGACACAGAACCCTTTTGTACGCACTACACCCAGCAGGGTGTGGCAAGAAATACCTCTTTACCAATAGTTCAGCTCATACCTTTCCAGCTTATCTACAACTCCATTCCTGGATCGAACAATAACCTGACTAAAATTTCAAAGAGATTTATAGCGGAATGCTACATATGGCCTACAGTCAATTAACTCAGTTAGTGCATGCCTAGTATACCAAGAACAAACATAGAGAAAAGGGAAGAGAAACAAGAGAAAAAGAAAACTGCACTACGACAATCTATGACCTTGGGTGTGATAAATGAAGCAAATGTATATTAGACTTTTTAGAGCTGAAATGCTATGAAATTTCATATGCACGCAACGCCACATTCTGTGATGATAAGAATATTTCAGCATAGATTTTAGTACACACTTGAACAAATTCGAGGTCAGTATTTCAATTTAAACTATCAAATGTCTGTGCAGAGCATACAAGGTGCAGTAAAAACCATAGCTTTCAGTAAGTACAAATGGAATCTATTTCCCCTTTTCCCTTAATTTTCTTCACAGATTAAATTTCCTATAAAAATTGCACACAGAATCTACAAGACTTAGTGTGACAGTTCACAGCATTTTTTTTTTTTTTTTTTGGTGTGTGTGTGTGTGTGTTTGTATTGTACTATGTGTGTGTGCATTTGTTTCAATATTATTTTCAGGGTCATTTGACAACAGCCCCAGAGCAATATTACAATACAGTCAAACCTGCCTTAGTGGCCACCTGCCATATGCAGCCACTGAAAGTTGACCCTCCAAGAGAAAGCCCTGTTAAAGACCCTGTGTATAGCGGCCACAAATTTTGTTTCCCATGGTAGATTTTAACGTGTCTATAGCGGCCACAGACCCACACAAAGCCACAGCCGACCCAATAATTCTGCCTGTTTTTCTGCTTTGTAGCCATGCCAGTCATTCAGGGCAACGTTCAGTGATCACCACCGCTGCATTCATCACTCATTCAGTCATAAATGCACTAGTGTAAAGCTTTGTTCATGACTGTACACTGCAACAACTTGATCAACGCCAGCATTGTTCAATGCATGAAACACATGTTTGCATAATCTAAGTATACACACATGCACATGTAATCACTTGTAGATATATACAACTATGATACATGTATACATGTAAGCAATGCACAAAAAAGTCGGATAACTTGTCTATAATGGCCACCTGTCTATAGCTGCCATTCTCTTCACCTCCCTTGGGTGGCCACTGTAGGCAGGTTTGACTGTACCTTAGATTCATAACAAAGACACTGGATTGCCTGTATGTGCATTTGAATGTGAAGTACTGAATCAAGACATCCTTAGTAAGAATGAACTCACCCTCTATCAAAAGTTTATCTCAGATGGCACTTTACCATAACTACTTGGAGCTCTGATTGACTATCAGTGTTTAGCTAGTTGGATTGTAATTTGGCACTCAAAAAATTCCAATGAGCTTTGTACACTACACTGTATTTCTAGCTCAGTATTTCTTTGAACAAGAAAGAAATAATATCGACATGTAAAGGAAATTCAGCGTACAACATTAAATGTCACTATATTCCTAAGCAGCAACATATTGAATCTGAGAAGTTCCATTCCTTAATTCTCATTTCCAAGACTACGGAAGATGTCTTTGACACGAACAAAATCTAAGAGGATTCTTAGTACTTTAAGGGTCGTTTTGTCCATTTGATATGTCTGTTGTGATATGAACTTTGACCCAAATTTCATATCAAGGTTGCTGTGTATCACCTTTTCATTATAACATGATACGATTAGTTGGTCAAACTCTTCTGGCATACAGAATTTTACAGCAATAGAAGCACCCTAACCTCCGATACAAAGCAAATGGAAATTGGAAATTGCATGTGGGTATGTTATTCGTTTGATGTGAATGACATCGGAGTGTAGCTCGACAAAAACACACATACACACACACACACACACACACACATACTTGATAAAATTATTTTAATGTGAATGACATCGGAGTGTAGCTCAACAAAAACACACGTACACACACACACAAATGGCGTCCGGCGGGTCTTGAAAGTGAGTCCTCTGGTGTCAAAGGCAGTGCTTTTACAAACTTAGCCATATGGCTCGTCTGACTCAAATCTGTGACATTTATGCTTACACAGGACAGAAGAATAAGAAATTTCTACACCTTGATTTCATTCACAAATTAGATTTATTTTGATATTTTCACCCTCATGTGGGCTTTTGATCAACATTCAAAGGCACAAAATTTTTACGAAGATTTGTTGTTTGAGTGGTATATATTTGGTTTTCAGAGGAATTAGGGCAAAATCAAAGACATACTTGTAGCTTCCAGAATGTTGTCAAGGCAATGCATGGTTGGGGAAAAAAATCACCTCCCATAGACATAACATGTAAACTTGCATTTAACCACAATTTTCAATATGATGAATCATCAAATTGAAAAACGATGACACTGAATCAAAAGACAGTTGTCCAGAGTGCGACATATTCAAATTAGAGATAATACTGAGGAAAAATTACAGACTATACCCGCAAATAAACATAAAAAAACAGTACTTCAAGAAATTAAATTACACTTTTTATGCCTCCGCAACGAAGTGGCCGGAGGCATTATGTTTTCGGGTCGTCCGTCCGTCCGTCCGTCCATCCGTCCGTACGTCCGTACGTACATCCGTCCGTCCGTACGTCCGTACGTACGTCCGTACGTCCGTCCGTACGTCCGTCCGTCCCGTTTTGTTTTTGTCGATATCTCAAGAACCGTGTGGTGGTTTTACATCAAACTTGGTATGAGGGTATATCCTTGGGGGATAATACTTTGTGTGGATTTTAGGGTCACAGGGTCAAAGGTCAAAGGTCACAGGTTATTTTGTGAAAAAAAAATTGAAATTCCACATATTTCTCCATATCTCGCAGATGGTTCAAGGTATCTTCATAGAACTTAGTATATATGCTTGTACCGCTGGGCAGTGATTATCTAGGGAAGTTGGGGGTCATGGGTCAAAGGTCAGGGGGGTCAAAGGTCAAGGTCAACTCCTCAAAATATCACTACTTTCCTTAAAATGCAATATGCCTGAAGGTTTTTTTTTTTTTTTTTAACTGGATGTATGGCATGTATTACCCAATATATATTTTTGGGGAAGTTTCTTGCCAAAAGGTCAAAGGTCAAAGGTCCAGTGAAAGTACTAAATTGCACTTTTTCCTCCATATCTCGAAAGTAACTCAAGGTATCATCATGAAACTTACATATTTATGCATGTTCTACCTAACAGTGATTCTCTGTGGAACTGTGAGGTCAACGGTCAAAGACCAGGTTTAGATAATGCTATTTTCCCATTTGATACTGAAATTATACTTTTTCTCAATACCTTGAAAATTACTCAAAGCATAAACTTATAAAAGGGTCAAAAGTCAAGTAGAAATCATTAGTTCCCCAAATACCTGCACTCTGACATTTGAATAATTCATCCAATTGAACCTAATTCTAGGAAAGTGAACATTCAGCACATTTGTGGCAAACCTGTCATTTTAATATTTTGCCAATTGTGTGAAACTGTCATCACACATTGTCAAGACATTGTACTATAGACCTATTAGGAGAACCATGCATGATGGCGGAGGCATATCAGTCGCCGTAGCGATATATCTAGTTTCATTTTAGATAATGATATAATGACATCAGCTAATTTATGTGGTATATGGATACATGGAAAGTTATTTTCAGCTCATAGTCTTTTGGAATATGATATGAAAACAGAGTTCCCATGCATTTTGGGGAGTTATGGTGAAATAACAAAGGCATGTTTTTTCACTAATGTATATTTACACATAGATGTGAGCATAAAATTTCAACTTTGACACATGCGCATTACTTTGTTACTGATCAAGATTGACCGGAAACCTATGGATATTGCTACTGGGTGTACCCCAAGAATGTACCAAGAATCCAAATCAGTGGGAAAAAGGTAATTTTCATGTCACCACCAAAAAGTCGCAAATGGATGCACACACGCTGATTTTTTTGAAAAGCTTAAAATTGTCTGAAATGTATAGAAAATCGGTGGGGAAGTAATTTTGAGCATTTCATAATTTTGATGCGTGAGTACACACGCGTCATGATGACCTGTGTGATTAGCATAGTGCAAGACGATCAGACGTGAATTGAACTTTAAGTCTACTGAAAATTATAAGGAAATGACATTTAGATATGAAGATATGATTGATCATCTGACATTATCTGAAAATCATGAAATGGCACCTAGATGGCATTACAGATAAGTTATCGCCATGAAAATGTTTGGATTGTCAGTAGACATTGTTACGAGATACATGTACGTTGACTGAAAATTTCATGGTAATTGGTCATGTCGTTATTGAAATGCACATGTATACACCACAAAATTTGGCCGAAAGAAAGAAGAATAAAAAAATGATACAAATTAAAAAGAAAGGAAGATTTTGACAAACAATAGGTGACATGCTGTTAGCTTCTCACCTTAAAAAGAAAGGAAGATTTTTGACAAAAACAATATGTGATACGCTGGCAGCGTATTACCCAATAATCGCTGATTGGCGAATTTAACAGGCAGCCAATACAACGTACATATATGTAAGCATGAAATGAAATTTCCAGGCTTCGAATCTGAACCTTATTCATGACAAGAATTGGCTTAGATAGTATGAATCACACTTGAAATAGGTGTGCAGATGTGAGGTTCTCGACAACATTGGCATAAAGTCATTTTATCAAGTGGAGTAGATTCACATCTCTTTTGGATCACGTCAGGATCACCACTGTTGGGAGGCAGACTCCGGGTTATGTGTTTAAGATGTTATATGATATATATCATTAGCATGTAAAATAATTGCACAACAAACACACACTCTAATAACACCATGCAGCCATATCCCAACCTTCCTGAGACGTGACTCCACTCTGTATGATAATAAAGATCATTGGCAAGAGAACATAATACTATATATGTACGTAACTATCAATACACATATTTTATAGCCATGTACATGATATATCACATTTGTACATGCAGGTGATATGGGTGATAGCCACACAATTATTGTTTAATCGTTGTGATTAATTGGATGACTCTCAAACAAGTATTGGGTAAACACACTGAGAGTGTAAAAGCATTACTTGTTAATGAGTGAATTTAACTCATAATAAGGTTTTCAAGCTTGACAGGACGTGACATAATATGAGTAATATGAAGGAGTAACAATTAGAATAGGAGTGTAAGGTCTGAACCAGCGCACTGTGACAGTTAGAGTCCAAAGTCGACTTGGTAAAACATGTTGCTCATCCTTTCACTTTCAAGAACGCCTCAATCGCGATCACAAATGCAAAGAAAAACACAAATGGCAGTGCACGTCACTACCCACAACTGTGTGTTCTTCCTTTCCACGTCAGAACTCCAGAGTTGTGATGCTGATGTGGAACTGGTGCTGGAATTGGTATCCCTGCTGGGCGCCATCCAGAGCTCACGCAGTATTGAAATTAGGGTATTAACGATGCAAACACATATTGAAGATGCACACTTTTTGATTTGTCATGCGCTGGTGTTAAACACTTGATGCACTCCTTGTGAATTTCTTGATCCCTCAGTGATGAAACTGGTGGGGTTGACAAATGAAAGTGTCTCCAGTGCATTGACACAAGAGTTCAGGTGTGCAAAATATAGATAAATCCTCTCCTGAATTTGCTCCAAAAGTACGACATTGGTGGAGCAGTGGACATCGCCGATGTAGTATAATACACATTTATTGATAGAGTTATAATAGCAAGACAACCTCGACACAGAATGGAGTTGACACTGGACAATTGCATAGATCTCCTTTGTAATGTGTGGGAGGATAGCGATGATATATTATGCATCCATCTCCTTTGGAGATTGAGAAGCAACAGAGAGAGTTAGATGTTCATGGTCAGTGTGTAGAAAATGGGGCTACGCACAGGTGGAAGTAATGACGTACTGTAAGAAAAGGCTTCTTTTTTGGGAAATCAGCGATTTTCAGCATTCATACTATACTTATCGGTTGAAATCGCTGATCCCTATGGAAGAACAAGATCATTGGTGGAAATTAGCTACCGTGGCGGAGGTCTGCGTTCTTAGAGTGCTTTTCTGTTTTTCGTTTGTAATGATTAAGGCATATACATGATATATATGGCAAGAATTGCACAGCCACTCAATGCCAGTGAAAATAAAATTATCCATAAAGTGCAGTTTCCTGGACTGGAACCCCCATTGTCTGGTTCTGTAGGAGCAGGGAGGTGAGTTCTCACCTCCCTGGTAGGAGCAACAGTTGTTCCACAACTGGTGCAGTTGATCACGCGGAACAGGTAGCCAAGTGGCACCCTCAGTTGTGGTCCTGCTTTCATAATGACAATCTCCAGCTCAATCTCATCATTTAGCGTAGCATTGACTATGTCAATGTTGACAAGTATTGCGTTCTTTTGGTATGTCAGACTGACATACCATCCGTGTGAGAGTACCTCAGTTCCCTTTGTTATAGGAACTCCATGGTTCTCAAGTGCAATCGCACTTGGGGGAATGCCGTCTGGGTCTTCGTTGTTGTATTTCAAGTTTATAATTGTTATTTGTGAGGAAATGTTGCGTCCAACGTATGTGATCTGCTGTGAAGCACAGATTTCTGCCTTAAAAACATCGTTGGGGTTCACAACTTGTATGCATTGCATTGATCCGTCGGCTATACAGATACGTATTGTGAAGAGAATGAATACAAGCACAGACACAAAAAGAGCCTTCTGAGCCATGACAAAGGCAGACGATAAATCACAAAAGTCCCAAATGTCCAAAATTTCACACAAATTTGCACGCCAAATGGACAAAATGTGAAGCTTTCAACGCAGGGCTTGGTTCGGTGCAGCGTGTTGCAGCATTTAGGGTTCCTCACTTCCGCATTGAACCGTACCGAATGAGTCAATATTATTACTGCCCTCTTGTGTTCGAGTAGGTACATGTTCGGTGCATAAAAATGTGTCATTTTCAGAACATTGACCTCTCCCGACTTTGGGACCCTTTTGTTGGAGCGGTCACATATATGTTTGTGTGTGTGTGTGTGTGTGTGTGTGTGTGTGTGTATGTGTGTGTGTATTCTCTCTCTCTCTCTCTCTCTCTCTCTCTCATCTCTAATCCTTTTTGGCAGAGCTTAATTCCCCCCAAACTATTTTTTTTTTTTGTTCTTTTTGTTCTATTTTGTGTTTGTTTTTTTTTCCTTTTTTTTTTTTTGGAGAAAGCTGTTGTTGATTCATTTCTATGACAGTTTTGGTTGAATGCCCCTAATTTTTTTTTTTTAGCTTTTTCTTTTTTCATGGAGTTTTTATTGAGATATTTCTTTGGTACTTTTGGGTGAATGCCCCCAAACTTCACACTGGAATGGGATGATTGTCACTGAGTATCAAGTGAATTAAAATGAACGATGAACCTATAAAGCCCAAGGGGGGCACATTGTTCCCCCACGATATTTTCATTTGCCACTCCTTCACCCTTACTCCAGTTTCAACTAAATTTGATGACTCTTCCTAAAATCTCATTGCAAACAATTTGATTTATAATTTAGCTATGTTTGATATTACTTGTTGCCATGGCAACTGTAAACTTATGACCATGTTATTCAGATTTTGCATCTTTTTTTCTGTTGCAATTTCAATTAGCGATACAAGAGTGGATGAATACAGCGTTTCTTGGCTGTAATGTGCAGAAGAAGTGAAGTGTGCAGTAATTATGGCTGTGAATTGCCCTGAAATGTTTGTCCTTATTATTTCCTTTGTTTTTACTTGACATAGGCATCAAACATAATAGAGATAATTTAGAAAACAGTATTTTCCAAAGATTACCCTTTCATTTTGTGTCATATTAAATCTTTCACACAAGTTATGCTTGAAGTATAACTTGTTTAGCATGTGTGCAAATTCAAAATTCCAATATTATGGAAATATGAAACATGATAACTACATATTCCCATCCACAATGATATATCACAGGTCACAATATATGTTCTTATTTTGTAATGAGTAGCGCCCCCATGTGGTGACCTTGAGAAATTTTCACCATAACGATTAATGAAGTTTGACTTGCTTATGTTTTGTGGCAAATATGAACATGATTGGTCTATGATAGGACATATATACTGGGAATAAAGAAATTATACAGGATAGATATCATGTTTTCAGCATATTTCCAATGCATTTCTTTATATTTTGATAAAAAATGCCATCCATGGGTGACCTTGATGAAGTTCAAATGTACAGTCATGTAGAGTCTGTGTTCCTCTACCCATGTGCCAAATATGACAATCCCCGCGTTCACATTGGTCTCCGCGACGCGGGGACAGCCACAAGAGATCTTTTCTTTTTTACGACTGACTGTTCACATTGGTATCTCATCTGTCCCCGAGCTGTGGGGGCATTTTGGGGCTTGGAGCGAGCTTGAATCCAGGCATAGCGCATGCGCACATTTGATGACCACAGCTGGACGCTATCAATTGCGCCCCAAGGTCACTCTCCCCTCCAAATCTTGTCCCCGTACCCGACTTGCTTCGCGCGGATGAGGGGACAAGTCCCAGCGAGCGTTCACATTATTGTTTTTGAGGAGAAAGTCCCACAACTCGGGACTTTCCCCGCGTCGAGGGGACCAATGTGAACGCGGGGAATGATTGCAAATTAAAAAATAAAAAAGTTATATAGGAGGGCAAAAAAGGCCCCTTGGCCTGGGAAGAGTCAATATAGCTTTGGCTTTATAGGGTTAATCTTAATACGGAATAACCCGGAAGAAGAAACTGTCAGCTTACTTTCTTTCTTTCTGTTTTTAATGTATGGCTGTTTACATTTGAAGACGAAACATTACAATCATGCATGTTTTTGCAGAAGTGAAAACAACTTCGAAAAACTTATTGGACTGCATAGTGCCCTCCATGGCTGACCTTGATGAAGTTCAAGTGTACCAATACCCTGAGTATCATGTTTGCCATAGGGCCTATTTGTAGAATATTCTTGAGACATGCCCTCTGCAAAATATTTATCACTCCGATTTTTTTTTTATTGGGGTTTAAATGTAAATGTTATACAGTATGTCCCCCCCCCCCAAAAAAAAAAAAAAAATACAATCAGACTTTTACATTGATTACTTTCAATAAAAGATTAGAATGTCTGAATGCTATTTCAGGGACTTCAGATATAACATCTTAGCTATATTTCCCAGAAAACCCCATTCAATTTGGTCCAGTGGTCACAGAGAAAGGTGGATTGTTGCAAATCATGTTAGGGGTCTGTTTCTTTGGATGCCCTTGGAACTGCATAGTGTGTGAACACAATGGACAAAACTTGGAGGGAAGAGAACCCCGACATGCTCTACAAAGATCCTCATTTCTCTTTGACCACTGAAGCAAATCAGATGGGGTTTTCTGTAAGATGTGGGTAATAAGTTATAGTTACATACCCTGAAATTGTGTTTGGATCGACTCACTATTTTTACAGCTATTGTTGCAGAGGGTCCTGTTGTAATTTTTTGGGGACATACAGTAGAGTGTACAAGAGACATACAAAAAAACTTTGAATAGACTACTGTAAAAGTGGATATTTTCGCGCGACTAATTTTTCGCGCTAGGCCGGGTCAGAAGAGTTTCGCGTGTTTTTAATTCCGCGGAATCAAGACATCACGCACAGGAACGTATGGCAAGCAAAAATATTCGCGTGTTTTTATTTTCGCGCTAGTTTCTGGTTGCGCGAAATGCGCGAAAATTTCAACACCGCGAAAATTTCCACTTTTACAGTAGTCGATTACTGATTCTTTCAGAATGTAAAGATCTAGGGCTCCATCTACTTGTTATTTCCAATACCAATGTATTACAGTGCATAAATAAAAATGATTGGACACTTATGTTACATATAAGTGATGTTGCAAGCATTAGCTTCAAATTCAGACTACATCTATGTTCACTTACCAGACTTCTATTAAAGACATAATTTTGAATGGGTATGCAAATTGGAGTTTGAAAATATTTGAATGCAAGTTATTGTGATGAACAACTGAATTGCAGCATTTTTTTTTCTACTCCAGTAGATACACACCATGATTAAAACCTCCCAGAAAATGCACAAAATGCACAATATGCACACAAATCTTATGAAAGTCAAATACATTACAAAATGAAACATAAAATAATAAAACAAACACATCTTTTACCTTTTACAAGTGGATATAGAAATGTTTCAAACATACAAACATATGAATTACTGTTGTTTGACCAAGATGACAATAAGACACCTGTTTTCAACATCTGAAATATAATTTGTTAAGTTTAAAATGTTAGAATCTGATAGAGAATGGGTAAAGTACTGTACAATATAGAGCACATTTATCTTACTTTTTTTGCAAATCTTGTACCATGGTACTCGTGACCATCTACCACATGTATTTGAATAAATCGGCACTGCAGAATTGCATTAAGGATATACAGCCCATTTAGGAAGCAAACATATCTGTAATGTTTGCAATGTGTGTCTGAGTGTAAGGATTAGATGAATGTGAGTATATATAACAATACTTGCTTCTTTTAATTTTCAGGTTTCTCCATCTTATTCTAGAATTGATGATACAAGCAGTGTGCAACTCTTAAGATCCAGTGGTCTTGTATGTCATACAGCTTGAAAGGCTGTTGATATAGATCATAAAGAATTGTAGTTTAATCATAAAACTGTCTTTATGTTGTGTTTTGCCTCTTGTCAAAATGTTTTTTTTTTTCCTGTATTGTTCGTATGTTCTATAGTTCCTATATTCCTTGTCCATGCATTTTATGAGATGTGGAAATAATATGAAATGAATGAAATGGAATGAATAAATCATGATTCATTGGTGGTGCTTTTTATGTAATCAATCTCCTTTTCATTTTCCTTGTGACAAAATTTGTCCTGTGCCTTAAAAACTTCCATCTCAAATTCAATGCAAGAATGCAGTACGTGTTTACCCACTGCCAACAAAAACATGTGTAGTGAAGTACATGTATCTTGAAGACAACCGGTGAAAAAGAGTGGCTTCTGTAAATGTGGATGCTGACTGAAGTATATGGTTAAAGTGACAGTTGGCACTCCTCAGAGTGAGAGCTTTTTAATTCCATTACCTGGTTCAGAAAGAGAGTACCGGTATGCTGTATTTAAAATAGATAAATAAATAAATGATAATAAAAATATTGAAGAAATACAGAAAATTGTGATAATGCACTAGGTGTTCTGTTTGTTTTTCCTCAGGGATCCCCCAACACTTCCCACCTGTTCAGCCGAGTGCCCCTCCCCCCTCCCCACCTCCTCCTCTCCTCGCCCCACCCTCCCAGCCAGACTGATAGTCTTCCTTCCAGACACCCTGCAGTGAGGAGTCTGGAGCACTTCCAGCAGCACCTGGCAGGGGTGAGGGAGTACCACAGGAAGCTACAGGACAGGATCAAGAGTGAGTCTTGTTCTTACGTCAGGGGCTTTAGTACCCATAGCTCCTCAACGATATTGTGTTCTGTTCCTACCCTGTGTAGTGCTATGTAGAAATCAGAGAAATTTCTTGATATCAATTTTCAAACCGTTGCCAATTCAGCATTCATAGCTGTACTTTACCTAGCCACAGGTCGTAACCCTCATTTCTTGCCTTGGGAACTTCTACAGAGCAAAAACATAATGAAATGAATGAAACCTTTTTATGAATAAAATCTCATCAAAAAAATGTATGGTACTGAGTGGTGTATGGTCAAATTTGGATGATTGCACATGAGCCAAAGTAGGCCTGTGTCATAGCAAATGTTACAGAGTTGCAGAGAGTGTTTTTGTAATAGATAATCAGAGAACTCAAATCACAACTCTTAAAACTTGTGCCAGGGAACAAAGTGATTAACCCAAAGTTTGCCAGTCTGATATAAGCATATTAAAGTTAAAGAATTCCTCATTGAAGCACATTGATATGAAGCCTTCTATGTCAACCCTAAAAAAAAAAAAAATTTAAATTGCCAGTGTATTTTTTCTTATCATGGTGTATGTGGTTTGAAATATTATCCCATCCCGGGTATTCCAGATGTCTTCTTCTGGCCAGTTCCATTTGTTCTCCATCCCAGTGAGCATACCTTGAATGTTTTCCATCCTTTTCCTCTCTCGTTCAATGTGTAAGGCCTGCACAAGATGGAGAGAGATGCTGGCATTGAGACATCCAACGAGGCGCCTCCTGAACCTCCGGCAGACTCTGCACCAACCAACCAGCACCATGAAGAGCAAGGTTCATCTGTTCTGGACAGAGGGCCATCCACTTCATACCTCATGAATAACTTCAGGTGGGACTACACAGTGCTCTCATTTATAGAGACATGTACCAAATGCTGATTGAACAAGGGATTCTCATCAATATAAAGTGCTTTTTCACAATTTTCCTGCTTGGGTGTTGCATAGGTGTATAAAGAAAATGATGTGAAATGTGTTATTTTGTTCAATGTAACATTTCGTAGCTGTACCCGTTCGTTTGTCATTGATTATTTTTAATCCTATGAAATACCATACAGTACCTAAGTTGGATTCTAGTGTGTCATGAATGAAGTGAAAGCATCATGTCCCAGTAGGCCCTATGTAGAAAAAAAAATACAGAAATTTGATTGAAAGTGAGGTCATGTACAATATTTGAATATGTGCTGCAAACAACACATTTAAGTTTAAATTCATTGCATTTAAACTCTCTCATGTATTTCATGATGACTATATCTTTCCAGAAGAAATATGCAAGAACTAGAATCCCTTCACCAACACCTGAAGAGCAAGTTGTCAGGAGGAAGCAGTTCATCTCTACCACCAACATCGGGGAGAGAGGTCTCCCATCACCATGGAAATGAGGTCGGCGATGCACAAAGAGGATTGTCAGATGGAAACGCCAACAATGAGGACACAGGGGAAAGTAAAACAACTCTGCAACACAAAGATCAGACTGATAGTGATGTAACAGATCACTCCCATGACCTTGACAGAGATGAAGATCAGAACTTTGAGCGATATGTCAATGGTGAAAGCCGTGGTAGACTTGCAGTAGAAGGGGACCCTTACAGTATTGGTGATGGAGATTGTGAATTGCATGAAGAAATGACTAGCCATGGCCATCACTATGGCAACAGGAGGGATGAAGAAGAGGATGATGCATGGGATGAGGAGGAGGAGGAGCATGAGGAGGATGTTGTTCCCGTGAGACCACTGAATGACATCTCATCAGCAGCCTTCCTGGCAGGCATCAGCCCTGATGTCATCAGTCCCCCCTCCTCATCGGAGTGGGTCTCCTCCAACGCCCCCAGCCACGATTCTGCCTCTGCTCCTTCCTCCGATCTCCAGGATCTCCTGAGCTACCCTGACGGCACAGTCCATCCACAAGGACGAGTGAGGCATGGCAGCGAAGAGGAAATCAGAGCTGTTGGCCACTCCAGCAAATCCTCAGCTGGACCACATGATGCATTTAGGACTCATCATTCAGGTGGTAGCCTTGGTGGCACACCTAAGGATGCAGTCCTTGACAGTGGAGATGACCAGAAGAGCTATGGTTCCAGAAGTCCACCAGCATCACAAGCCAAAGGTGAGGAAGATGACACTGCCAGGAGGTATCTGGGGCTTGATGAGACAGAGATCCCCAAGAGGCCAAGTGCCGTTGGTGATGATCATTCGACCGAAGCCAGTCATGAGGGAGATGTTTCTCCTGGTATCAGTGATGTTGCTGCACAAGGATCATCAGATGCCAGCCCGGATGGCTCTTTGGGAACAGTCGACATGGCAACCAGACCAAAAGTGAAAGATTCAATGGATGTGAGAAAGGACCTGCAGAGAAAGAATACCATAAGTGGTTATGATGCCTCAAAGTTGGTGAGTGTCTCCGATGTCACGGTAATGATGCAGCCAAGCGATACAAGGACATCATCCAGTGGTATCAGGGATGATGGTGTTGGCAGAAGAGAGGGAGATGTCATCGCAGACGAGGATCACGTGGATGATGGCATCGTCTTGACGCTGGATGCGAGGGAAGCCGAGCTCCAGCGCAGACAGATTGAGCTAGAGGAAGCAGAGAGAGCCACAGCAGCAACAGCTGCAAGGCGAAACATGTATCCTTTGTCTTGAGGAGTGGATGGTACAGACACACTAATGCCGAGGTAATTAGATTTGTAATGAGATCATGTCTCTTTGATGTGCAGAAATATTTTGATTTTCAGATAAGGTCACTGTCCACATGTATGTTTCAATTTGTTCAATGGAAGTTAGGCAAGTAGTTATTCAGGTGAAACATATGTTAAAGGGTGATGATAGTTTTGATAGTGGTGATGACAAAATAAAAATAAAAAAAAAAGAAATTAATATACTTTCTGCATGTGCTGTATGTCAATTGCACAATGCGGAGCTTGACTGCCCTTGAATCAAAGTTGGTCCTACATAAAGATCAGTATAGATATGGGTACTTCACTATGAAAGGTCTTATGACTACATGTAGCAATTAGTCTGTAGTTTATGCCTTGACTCAAATGACCCAGACCTACTACATCTGTCAGTGATAGATTGCCAGACTTCTTCCTTCCGCCGTCTGATCTGGAGGCATCAATGCGGGCGCTGTACAGCAACATCTCTATACCATCAGGGACGGACTCAAGTCGAGTAGGTCTCAATCTTGGTGTATTATGAGACATGAAACCAATTGTTTTTATGGTTGTAAGGTTATTGATACTGTATGTGATGTATGTTTAGCAAGTATGATATTTCACGAATTGGGGGGGGGGGGCTTATATGACAATTTTTTTTTTAGTTTTTAATTCACAACCAAGAACCACAGTGACAGATTGAGAAAAAGTACTAACCCATTGATGACTAGTCTCGAGTATTGTCGGGCAGTTGTCTATGGGAGATGTGTGTTGTAGAAATATCAGCTCTTCTCATCAGGTTGATGAGAAACAAGTATTCCCCCTTTTTCTTTTCAGTAGAAATGTCAGTGATCCCCCACATTAAAGTATCATTTTTAGGGCATTGGTGGTAAGGGATTCAATATATCCACAAGTATCTGCTAACTAACAATATTCACAAATGTACAAAAAAAAATCACATAAAATATATTGCCTGATGTCATACAGTACATCTCTTTTATTATAGAAATGTATTAGAAAAAGAATAAGCAAAATGACACATCCATTTTTTTATGTTTTCATTGCATTAAACATTAGGAATAATGAATAAACAGCAGGCATGATACTTGAGTGGAATCGAAATCATACTATTAATGTACAGTGGAGGCAAAGCAATGGTGATATGAGAAAGCAGTGGCAAGTTACAGATGGATCAATTGAATGCATTTAGTTGCTCACCATCAGTCCTCTGAATAGTAGAGACATCATCATAAGGGTGAGGTAGTGTGCCCTTGTAGTGGCTAATGACTGATATATTTCATGGCAGGCTATGTCATGTTGTTGTGATATGTGCCCATTGAGGATGATTTTCCATTTTGAAGACAAAGTGTCCTACTCAGCAATGTAAAGTAGTGATGTTCAAGCCTTATTTTTCTTGAGTAGACAAGTAATTTACCTGCTTTGTCCTTCTATCATGCTCTTCGTACACGTAAAAAAACCAGGAGCTGACCGCCAGGGAGCGAGAGAAGTTTGAGGCGGCCCAAGAGATGGCCCAGCGTCTGACCCAAGGAGGTACTAGGAGGCAGCCAGCATCACGGTCAACTCCGCTTTCCTTCAAGCAACCCACGGCCGAGGAGGCCAAGCGCATCGCCAAAATATTCTCAGCAAAGTTTTAAGATAATGCCTTTTCCCCTTTCATACAGTTAATAGTCAGAATTCTTTTTGCTACATACACAAGCCAGAAATTAACCAGGAGTAAGGCAATATTGTATACTTTGATATTAATTATCACAGAACTGGTTGACATGGAAAGGTTCACACAGTTGAAATGTTCAGAACGTTCAAGACTGTCTTTCAACCGCTTGATTTCATCAAGTGTTTTTTCAGTAGTAACATCGCAATTTCTACTTTCCTGGCTGATGATTGTCTGTCATTGCCTTGGCCCGACAAACAAAGCATGTTACAGAAAAGAAAAACATGAAAAAAGGAGAATAAAATGGAGAGGAGCTTAATGTCTTATTAGTAGATTATCCACTTGTGATATTGGGTACTGCATCTGACAATATTATGCCTTCTAAGAAATCTGTAGCATTTGCACTCACAGTATTCTAAAGAATGTAGTAAGTGGAACTCACATTGGAATCCTGTCCCTTGTAATGAACATTTCTAGCAATCCTTGTTAATGGCATAGCTTTGTTCAGCTATTTGCACACATACCTTGTATAGTTGATCTTCTAGAGTAGCTGTTTGAATGAGTGGTCACAGGATAAATATGCATTTTCTGTTGACTGTCTTCAGGTTGGGAGTTTTTTGTTTTGTCTGCTTGTTTGTTTTTCAAGTGAACCAGACCAAGCGACCCAGAGCAGAAAAGATATAAATTCAATGTATCATGGACATTAGTTTGTTCCATTTTGATGGGCATTGGTAGTTGAGCTTTGACAGTTTGTCTTCTGAACAAAGCAGACTATGAAATGAAAATGATGCAATTACATATCTGTTGCCCGTTTCATAAAACTTGTCATCAGTGACAAGTTGTCAGAGATGTGACAAGCTACTGAAATCCTTGTATCTGATTGGCTGAGAGCAAATTTGTCATAGAAATGTGGCAGTTGTCACTGATAACAAGTTTTATGAAATGGGCCCCAGGCCTCCAAAGAAAAGAGGCCTGCCATCCCAAGAAGGCCATGAATGCCTGAGTACTTTCCTAGATATATCTCCCACTTCTCCAGTCTTTTCTTGTGTATTTGTACCCCCGCCAAACGAAGTTTGAAGGGGGTATATAGGAATCAGCGGACGGTCGGTCAGGCGGTCGGTCGGTCGGGCGGTCGGTCCGTTGCAAATCTTGCGTCGCGAACTACTTCCTCAGTTTTCAACCGATTCCCATAAAACTTGGCACAGATGTGTGCCTTGGGTTGTAGATGTGCAAGACATATTTTTTGACAGTACCCAAAAGTACGTTGCCATGGTAACGGCATATTATGGGCAAAAATGGGTACAAATCTTGCGTCGCGAACTACTTCCTCAGTTTTCAACCAATTCCCATAAAACTTGGCACAGATGTGTGCCTTGGGTTGTAGATGTGCAAGACGTATTTTTTGACAGTACCCAAAAGTATGTTGCCATGGTAACGGCATATTATGGGCAAAAATGGGTACAAATCTTGCGTCGCGAACTCCTCCCACAGTTTTTGATCAATTTTTATGAAATTAGGTACAGATGTTCCTCTGAATATGTTAATGTGCAAGACACATATTTCCGCAGTGGCAAAAAGTGCGTTGCCATGGTAACGGCATGTTATTGGTAAAATATAGGGCAAAATGCTTCATGGCAAAACTGCTTCATCAGTGTTCTTCCAATTCTCATGGAATTCATATTGAATGTTTGTCTTAGGATATAGGTCAGCATGACACATTTCTTGACAGTGACAAAAAGTATGTTGCCATGGTAACAGATCACATATTATGAGCCAAAATGATGGAAAATTTTGTGTTGCAAACTACTTCCTCAGTTTTTGCCCAATTTCCATGAAACTTGGTACAGATGTGTGCCTTTGGTTGTAGATGTGCAAGACGCATTTTTCGACAGTACCCGAAAGTACGTTGCCATGGTAACGGCATATTAATGGCAGAAGATCAAGGAAAGATCTTGCGGATTTAACTACTTCCTCAGTTTTTTGACCAAAGCTTATGAAATGTTGTTTTGACCAAAGCTTATGAAATGTTGTTTGGTGGGGGTATAACCAGTAGCTGTAGCAACATTTCTAGTTTATTATGCAGTTAAGAAATACATTCTGCCATTATTTCTGTTATTTCTGTTATTTCTGTAACCAGACACTCAGTGGTATTCTGTAATCATTGATCAGAATAGCATACCTGCTGAGTGCCAACTGTTCCCGCTTAAGAGGAAATTTCCTTTTTCTTAGGAAAGAAAAAGCGCTCGCTAAATATTCAACCTTGTGTACCTATTGTTTTCAACACCTGCTAATAGTGATGTATGGGAGATGGGTGAAGATTCCTATTTTTGCACATTTTCTGTCGGTTATCTCTATTATTTACTGAATTTTAAAGTTGGCAGGTATGGAACAGATGTCCTCTTTATTAGAATATTAAATACATGTACATATATATTACCACACCCTGTCAGTTTAATTAATATCACAAGTGCTCATGCTCTTCATGCAAGCTATTATTTTATCCCTCTTAAAGTAGGTAATGCTCACAGTGTTACAAGAAGCTTTTGTTTGCTCGATCCTGATTTTAGTTTACATCTGCTGCGGGTGTCCCAGGTTTCTGGGGTGAGCAGCAGGCAGTTAGAGTGTCTATCGCCCACTCTCCATGCAATTCTGTTTCATGGTTGAATTCAAGTCAAGCTGCATATTCTCGTGTTGGCCTTGATACGTGTACATTCAGACCAAGTCTTCCTTGGTCTTCCACACCCTCTGAAACTGGGAATCTGTATACTCATGATTGTGTTAATACATGATGTGACACATACTACATGCCTGTTCCATCTGAGTCACTTGGATGGGTTTTATTGGATGCTGACAAACTACCTTAATAAGGTACTGGTAACAGCAAAGTGCACCCCCACACAAGAGAAGTGTTCCCGAGTCTGCATAAACTCTGTCAGAATGTGTAAGATAAGAAGTTATGAAAACTAAGATCAGGCATGTGAATGTACACAAATTTGTAAGATGTACACCATGTATTGATTGTACTTATATATTATGTAAGATATTGTAGATTACATTTATTTATTGTCACTTTGTCCATATACTTCTGTTAATAAATATGAAAATATTTGTAGATACAAGAATTATATTTCACTGAAATAAAGATGACAGGTCATCTTGAAATCTGGTCACTGTCACAAGGCTTCTGAAATCTGTGTCTTTATGATTATACATCAGGATTTAGCCCCTTCTTGAACAGTTTGCTGGGTAATATTTTGATGAGGATGTGTTACTGTAAAATGGAAATCTTGCATGATTAATATTTCCTTCTGAGTGAAATACAGAAAACTTCATAGATATACTATTGCAAGAATGAGGATATGCTTCTGTCCATATTCTAGTACATGTACCTCCCGGAACACACTGCATGCTCAAGTTTTTTTGTGCTAGTTCAATACAGCGCAAAATTTGCAAAGATTTCCCCTACTTTGCAATATTCCAGGTTTACAGTACGTTTATGATCGTCATTGACGAAAATGGCTGCAATGAAAGAGCATTCCAAATTAAGACCTGATCCAATTTTGTTATGTTGTCGAGTGCAGCTTTCAAATGGAAATAGCTTTTCCAATTTTGCTCTAAATGTTACTGCAGTTAAATACCCATCCTCTGGTAATCTTGTAGGGGTAAAACTTCCTTTCTGTCCATGTGTGTGTATATTTGTGTGTGGTGCGGGGGGGGGGGGGGGGGGGGTGGCAAGTGTGCAGTGGTTACTGTGTCTCAAGTTTATGCGAGCATCTGCCCTTCTATCAAAATACATTCAACCTTGCTTAAGTCGACCTCGCATAAGTCGAATAATTAGCCTATATTGATGGTCTTTTCAAGTCCTCTTCTCTTTATATTCTATTGCTTTTAATCATAAGTCAAACTTTCTCTAAGTCGAAGCTATTTCTTCAGTCCAAATAGATTCGACTTAGGCAAGGATGACTGTATACAACTGTACTTCAAGAGACAGATGAGCATCATATTCTGTTTTAGTGAGGTGGTCTGCGCACAGTATTCAGTACTTGGACAAACAAAGTACTGGGGAGCATTTCATGCAGCATTTTGTCAGATATTTTTTCTGAGAAACTGTTATAAGCTATGGAAATCCTTACATCTGATTGGCTGAGAGCAAATGTCAGACAAAAATTATCCAACAAAATGCTTCATGAAATTCCCCCCTGGTCGTGTCTCAAACAATTTTGTTTAAGTTCTGTACGCTACAAGGGTCATGGAGTTCCCTAAGGGTTAGTACCCCACCCTACAATCTTACAGGCTTTCACATTTCATCATTGCTGAAAGAAATTCATTATGGAAATGCCGTTGTATTTCAGCTGAGCATTCAGCAAAACGTACTATTCACAATGTAGTGACACATCAAACACATCAGGCATTGCACACTGCTATACCACATTCAACAATACAAGTGTAAAGATTGCATAGTGTCCATGTAACAATTTCCCAGATTTTTATTCAGACAATACAAGAATCATTTACAATAATTGATAACATTGATTGAAAATAAACAAAAAACAAATCAGTCATCATTTCACTGCACATTGACAGCACATTACATTGTAAGTAATATACTGATAACTATTGCGCATTTTGTGAGGAGCAAAGATTTGCGGAAGTAAAATGAACGCAAAAGCTTTTGTCTACACAATACATTGACTGGCAGTTGCCAATTCGCAAAAATTTCATTCCTCGAATGTTTCTGGTTTTACAATACATCTCATTCACCCAGGTTGTAACCATGCCTTGCTGTTGCTGACTATTTTAGCATTCACGAAAGGTTAGATCATTTCCTGCCTCTAAACACGTCTTTGTGACTCCACTCTTCACAACTACATGTACATTGTACAAGCTGAAACTAAAGCCTGTCTCGCTTGAGGACACTACAGGAGTTTAATCTTTGGTCCAGTCTATTCAAGACAAAGATTGCCAGGAGAATTCACCTCATGTGAAATATTCTTTGAAACAACAGCAACAGATACATTGTAAATATATTAGAATTGCTTTGAACTGCACGGGAGAAAATTATATGAAACTACAAGAATTGTAGTGTCCGCATGTCGACCAACAATACAGTGCACTCCCGTTGTAACAAACACAGTTATAACGAAATTCCAGTTATAACAAAATAAAACTCCAGGTCACAAAATTAACGGCTCTATTTTCTTTATTGTTTATTTGTTCAGTTATAACAGAATTTCGCTATAACGAAAGAAAACGGCCGGTCCCAAGAACTTCTAACAGGAGTCCCCTGTTCATCCTATGGGAAGCTAAGTAACAACTGCCACAGGAATGTTATATCCCTTCCACCTACATGTATGTTGCATCAGAATATTTCTTGTACAAAGGAAAATTTCTTCCATGATTCTGATCAAAAATATGAGACAATGTCATGTTCTCATATGTGGCCAACATGAGAGAAGTTCCTTTCTTCACAAGAATAAAAATAATCATCACACTGAGTCCATTTTTTTTTTCTAATGAAAAATGATAAATTTTAGACAAAGAAGCAAACAGTCACAAGATCACAATCACTGAAATGCTTACAGGATGTTGTGTTGATGATTTATTACCATATTCCTCTGATCTCAATTTTTTCAGTCCATCCACTGCCTTTGTTTCACTTTATTCCAATCAAATTTTCTCTTTTCCAATTTTATTTTCCAATAAACAATACAATAATAGTTTTCTGTCAGCCTAAACATCAGCAGTTTGTGTCCTTGATTGAAGTTGACAAAACAATTACATGTAATTAGCATACACACGTACACCTAGTGCTAATGGTAAGGGTAGACAGGTGCTCAACATCCACATACACCTGGTACTACTGGTGACAGTGTACTGGTGTATGTGCATGTACCTAATTAAAATCAATTTCAATACACCTGCTACATGTACTACTGGTGAAAGTGTATGCTTGTATATATGTCCAATCTGATACATGTACACAGACACTTACACTGGTGATAACATACATAAACTCAGTTTAAATACACATACACCTGCTACTATTAGTGTCAGTGTTTACTCTTTACATGTATGCAGATTGCTATTAAATGGTGTTTAAAAACCCATATCCTACACGCAGTAATTTACGTATTGTGTATGAAGGCAATAACACTATGTCTGGTATAACACATTGTACTGATGATCAAATGAAACATTTGTTGTTTTGTTTTGCTTTTTATTGATTCTGACTAATAATGTAATGAATTGCCTAATAATGAACATAATTCCCTCATACCGAAAGATTTCTTCAGGCTGAATTTCCCCAAGGTATGTTATCCGCATTCTGCTGTGAAAATGCAATCGTCAAAATGAGGATTATTTGGTCATTCATTATTTTGATACCATGGAAGTGTAGAACATTTGTAACTCTGATGTATTAGAAAACTAGCTTATTGCTCATTATATTTTACACCAGTTTTGAAGGATCCCCATCTTTCTATGGAATGTTTGGGTGGAAAAACAAATCCCAAAGCAAAAAAAAAAAAAAAAAAAAAAAAAAAAAAAAAAAAACTTAACAAACAGACAGACATCTTTGAATTCATAGAGCAACATGTCAATCTAAGGAAAAAGTCAGAACAATGAATTTACACAAGCTAGGAATCCAGGGCTGCTCAGTTTTATGTTATGTCAGCAAATACACCTACACTTGCTATATCATTCAAAACCACTATTACACTTCGTGCACACTGAACTTCCACAAAGTAATATTTTCATCTGGTCAGTTCATCAACAATTTTTGGAAACTCATGCTGGCATTAACAAGCCATCTGTGAACAATCAAGCCATTACATCATTCAAAAACGATCTACTGTAAAAGTGGACATTTTCACACATTTTGCACAATATGAAACAAACATGAATATAAAAGCAAGCAAATTTTTGGCTCATTAGACAATGTGGTAATGTTTTATAATTTGATTTTGTGGAATTAAAAAAAAAAAAATGCTAAATTCATCTTTTACCTGGCCAAGCATGAAGAATAACTTGTGCGAAAATTTCCACTTACCAGTATTCTATTAACACTACAGCTTACTGGGAATATCGAGTATTGGTACCAATGGCAAATCCAGTGACACACATTTTCACATTTTTAGGCATTTGGTATTACGTATTTTCAACCACAAATTATTCCACGGCTTCATCTTTGCAAAATGTCAGAGATACTGGTATCATGTATGGTAAACTCGCACAGCTCAGATTTGTCAAATTGGAAACGTTGGTAAACAGCGCCTGTATCAATGGAGGAGATAACCTACTGTATCCTCTTGCACATACTTAATTATTTGCATCCACCCATCATCTCATTTCACACATTTATAATCATGTTAACATCGAGACATGCTCACCTAAAATGGGGCTACTTGCCCCGAGTGACTTGTCACCATTCATTCTCATGGAGGCGTGGTCAGCATGTGACAGCCTGCCATTTGGACTGATTCATACTTCACAGACATAATCAAATTAACTGGATTTCACTTCATTCACTCTTTTTATTTTCATCAAGTTTGTTTCCCCAATTACTTCATCAATTTTCCCCGTTAGTGAATGCACTTCTTCCTATCAATCTATTCAGCCTCTGATTACCTGGAGGTATGATATGACAATTAAAGAATGAGATTCATTCCAATCTAAGCAATACTAACCACACAATATCCTAATGCATGTATTCCGAATGAAGTAGACAGTGCCTCATTACAATCAACATTTTATCTACAACAGTGGTTAAAAAGAATACAGAAAATGAATGTCCCCTCTAGTTTTACCTTCCCCTTTAGAGGATAAGATATTTGAAATTCTTATACTGGTATCTATGAAAATAGACTCATCTTGAGTGACAGAATGCATTTGAATATGGGGGGGGGGGGGTCATACCCGGTCATACCCGACTCCTCGCCAATGTATCAAATGCATAGCGTGCCCTATTTCCCACTCCCCTTCTTTATCATATTCATAATCAGTTACGGTAACTCCTGTTATAACAGAGTCTATGGGACTAATATTTTTCTTTTGTTATAACCAAACAAATAAAGATAATAAATACATATCTATCTGAGAATTTGGGGGCCTGAATTTTACTCTGTTGAAACTAGATTTTCGTTAGAACTGCATTCGTAATGACGGGAGTGCATTCGTAATGACGGGAGTGCACTCTACTGGTGATTTTGTAGTTTGCATGGTCCCACACAAGAAGCAACATTAGATGAATTTTAAATAATCTGACATTTACAGCTTCTTATCATCTACTCAATTGCTCATTTTTTTTTTTACCATCTGTCAATTTGTGCTGCATCAAGTTAATGCATCCTTATTTATTTTTCTATGATAATATTATACTCTTTTTAATATCATTATCACAGTAAATATATATCTATGCTTTTTTTTTTAATAAGCACACCTTCTAAAATCCATCTACTACACTGTGCTCCTATGTTGATACAAGAATAGCCAGGTCTGAAGAAATCAGTCAAACATTGATGCACCCGTGTTCTGACAAAGGAAAAATTACATAAGAGTGTCTTCATTTTTACCCTTAATAGCGACGATACAGTTGGGTCACACAGTGTAGCATTCGCAACGAATGCGACACTACACAAGGCACATGCTGAAATCTGAGACAATAACATTTTGTCTGGCAATTTGGGGTGAAGACATAACATAACAGCAATTGAACTATATATATACGTCACACATGGGTTTCACAGCTCTGTCAATTTAAGACCATGATTACAATATACATGTGGCTAACACTATTAAGCATATATGCAATATCTATTTACCAATGTGAATAAACATCAATTACACAGGTGGTACATTAATACCATTCCCTAATATTCGTTTAATATACAATGTACAACGACCAAATAAATAGTAATCAAGCAATAATCATACAGGTCTAAAATACAAGAAAAAAAAATATATAACTCTCTTCACGTGGTGGAAATATTTACATGCTAGAGTCAGCAGTCATAATTAGACTGCATCCATATTAAGTATATTTTGAATGCATGAAACAAACACATAATATTGTACATTGTATGCTACTGGCTGGAAGACATTTGAGTGTGTAGAATTGCCATCATTTTCAGTTCTTCCTCTCTACACTGTAAATACTATAAAGAACAACTTTGCCCACAAAACCAGTCATCACATGGTCTACCGTTAATACAATTAATTCCAGTGATATTTATTAAACTTGATTGCCCAAACTCACCTCAAATCCATGGTTTACATTTTGTAAATGGACTGAAACAGGCCTGAAATAGGTGTACATGTACAACTGCATATGTGTCATTATTCATTATTGGACACTGACTGTCATACCAAGGTACAGGATCTCTGAGCTGCATTTTCGCAATCAAAATTTTTCAAAAACCGCATCATCAATGGACTAGCTTTAATACACTACCTTTTCAACTCTGGCCAATAACATCACATTGATAATACTTGCTGCACATCTTATCTCTGGCTCAAGGCATCACATAAATACGTCTAAAGCATCTAATTGAACACATCAGTGTCTGTGTAACGAACACCACAGAATTGTCCTTTTCCCCTGTTCTTACTTCTGCCGAGAAATTTCTCCCACGTTGTCTCTCTTTCTCATACAATTGACAACATCAGACCTGAATGATTTGATAAATTATTGCATTGCTATTCTTTTATCTAACAATTCTCTCTGCCCCTTTTTCGGGCAAATCCTAAATAGATAACACACACTTTGACAGTCACAAGATTTCTCTTTGAATCCAACAAAGTATACCATAAACATACAAAACTAATTGTCCCTCTTGAGGACCAATTCACTGGGTTAATTTTGCCCATTCTTGCCTGCCCTATCAAGTAAACAGATTGATTACACTCTGTTCTTTTCCCCACACCATCTGTCCCTGCTTTTGCAATATGTACCCGTAACAGGATGACATGTGTTTTGTTTTGTTTTTTTGTTAATCTTTCACACCAAATAAACATGAAATAGAAAATGAGCCAATACTTTGAAAATATGAGTCAGCATTAGATTCAACCCTGTGACATGGCAGCAATGATAATAATAATAATAATAATAATAATAATAATAATAATAATAATAATAATAATAATAATAATAATAATAATAATAATAATAATAATAATAATAATAATAATAATAATAATAATAATAATAATAATAATAATAATAATAATAATAATAATAATAATAATAATGATAATAATAATAATAATGATAATAATAACAATAATAATAATAATGATAATAATAACAACAACAACAATAGAAGAAGAATAATATGCATAATAACCACACCAATAATAACAACAGGGCCACTTCATACTGACATGGTGTTGTACAAGAAGTCAATTTGATGCACACACGTATTTACGCCTTGGTATAACATGATGTAAAAATTAGTTTATCTGTCCATTGAAAAAAAAAAACACTGACTAAAACATGAAGATCACATGGTATTTGTCAAATTCATCATGTACACATATAGCACTGACTGGACTAGCACACAGGGGGCAGGTACAACAAACACCATTGACAATCAGAGTCTGGGGATAGGTGATTGTTCACTCACATATCCTCTCTCTTATTGAAACGGTTCAAAAGACTTGGTCCCCTTTGACAACAAAAAAGCAATATAACCAGTGCAGACTTTTACACCCTACCCTTCCTGTAGGAATAAAATTCTAATTTGTTTTCCAGTGTATTGGACTGTGCAGTAATGTAAATGTAAATTTTAATGTTGTATTATACTTTTATATAAGATAGTTTTCCAACAAAATACTCTGTCTGTCATGCGTACGTAAGAAAGGGGGATGTGACAGATACTTGTCAGACTATCAATGATTCTCTTGATTAACTGACACATACCTTTCTTAAAGCTTACAAAAGACAGACAAGACAAAAAGATTAGTCTGCATGTTTTCATCGACAAGAATGTGCCCATATGAATAGTGCCATGGTATCGCTGAAGGTAAATTGGGACAGGCTGTGTAAACAAAAGGAGAGGCTGAACAACATCTGAAACCCTGCATGACCAGCGACACCTGACACTACAGCAGAACATGGAAGGGCCAACCCATCAACATCCCCTCACAGCGTACAACGACAACGACCAACTTTTTTTCTGGCATGAAAGGCAGATGAAACATGAAAGCTTTCTACATTTATGTAACGAGCACACAAGCAAAAACAAAAACAAAAAAGAATCGTCAGAGCCTGAGCAGTGGAGCGATTCAGTGAGAGTAATTCAAGGGCATTCAGTACATAAGCACACATTCAACGTAGACTGTGGCCCAGAATGTGTAGGGAATTATCATCATATCAACAACAACGATGAGAATCTATTCATTATAAAATGAAACCAGACTGAAGAGCATCAGCCTTTACAAGAATAAGGGAAGACATTCAGATGTTTAATAAGACAATAACTTGATATTCCTAGACTGCTGAAAAGCTGACACTTTTCACAGGGAGGAAACCATTTATACAAAAAAAAAATTGAAATAGCTTCCAATCTACTCACTTCACACAAATCTACGATTGAACCATCTATATCCCTGTTGCGCACATTGGAGTTTTCAGCCAGTACCAAGGTGCAATTAAGAGCCAAAGTACCATAACTCTTCAGACACACAGCAACGGTTGACTCAAGCAGAAGACATCTTTACTAACAAACAAGTAAAGCTACAATAATGTGGGATTAATTAAAACACACAAACACACACACACAAACAAATATATGGAATCAGTCATACACACAATTACAATACATTCCTCAATAATAATACACACACACACACACACACACACACACACAAATATCACCAGGTATAGACAATGACTGCATCTCAGTTGCGGGAAAGCATATGGCACTCTGTAATGCAGATGCACATGATGTTAAAATAGGCTTGTCACGCCGATGATGAAAGCAGTATACCTCCTTGCACAATGCACATGTGCGGTGGACGAGAGCACTTCAATTATGCTGAAATGCTCCATAAGGTACCGATCGAAGATAACTGCCATCCACCTAATATGAATATCACTCTCTTTCTCTGTCGAGTTGACACCGTTGCTCTTCATCCGCATTACAAGTAGATTAAGTAGCATGGAGTTGACAAGAAAAACGACTCACCATGTGCGAGTCAGCTCACTGAACATTTAACATGGTATTCATGTGGAAATTCATTTCCATTTTTCTCCAAAGCATGCATGGAATCGTCAGTCAGTTGTCGTCCTCCACGCACATCTCCGAGGTGTCACAAATTTGTTTTTCCTCTCTCCTTCTGTATTGCTCTCTGGCCTTGCTATAAAAGAGCTACTAGGAGTGATGAGTTCAATGTCACTACTATTTGGTCCTCCTGGAATGATGATGATGATGATGATGATGATGATGAAGAAAGGCCTACGGTTATCATCATACCACCGGTCCTTGGATCGCATCATCGGAGTGCTCCAAGCCGGGAAACATCCTCCTGAGGGCATCCTGTGTCCCAAGGATTGTTCTGCAGGCAATGATAGTGGAAGAAAGAAAAATAAAACATATGGATTTACTATCAGGCACAGTCATTTCTATTGTGCAGATCTGACCTAACATGACACATTATTCAGGAATATGAGTCACGTTAGCCGGGTTCACACGTACAAATTAGCGGGATGACGATCGCGATGCTCATCCCGAGTTTTTTTGCGAGCGTCCACACGTACCAAATTAGCGGGATAGCGATCGCGATCGGTATCCCGCTAATTTGGCGAGCGTCCACACGTACCGAATTATCCCGCTAATTGCAGATAGAGATAACAGCAAAGCCTGCAAACTGGGTCACGTAGCGCCCTTCTCTATCACTGCCTGTGCGCACTTTCCTTTGTCCATTGTCTTTTACGCGTCAGTGGTGTGGTTCGCGCGCTGTTGTTGTTGTGCTCCAAAGAGGTGAAGGACCTCTTCGCAGAGGCCTCGCTGTTGTGATGTGCGCATTGCATGATGGGATATAAAAACTCGAGATTCTAATCCCGACCGTTCACACGTACCAGCGCGGGGCCAATTATCCCGCTAATTGATGAACCAGCGCAAGATTTCTTGGGATTAGCATCGCGATGCTTATCCCGCTAATTTTCGGGTTTTTTCTGTCCACACGTGCAAAAAACTCGGGATGACGATCGCGATGCAAATCTCGAGATTTGTATCCCGCTAATTGGTGTACGTGTGAACCCGGCTATTGTAATCTGTATCTACATGTATTTCGAAGGGTAGAAAGATTATACCAGTATATGTCAAGATAATAATATATATCCACATTATTGCACAGGCCACATATCTTGATTATTTTTGTGAATTTTGTATGTCAAATAATATTCCAAAAACTACAACAAGACAAACTATTGCCTCCCTAGACACATAAGCAATGGATATGTTTTCCGTGATGTTTAAATTATCAACTTTGCTTCTTGAAGAGAAGTAATACTTAATTTCTCATTCCTCCACAGTGGTTTCCATTCACAAAATCAATGGCTTGTGAAATCGTCTCCGAAGTCCCTTTTCACAAAATATTATGCTTTCAAATGCATGGCATGTACAGTTATCAAACATATGATGAAATCAGGTTTTCTTCATGCAGTACAAAATATTTTCACCATGCAAATTTTATATTGACTATCTCTGATGAACATTCCAACTGAATAAATACCCAAGTATTCACTTGCCTTGTTATACAATATTTGTAGTAATCGACTAATTTGACTTTTAAAAATGAGATTAGCCCAATTTTTGAAAAAAATGCAATCCCGGTCTCAGACCAAAACATCCTGTCAAGTGAAAAACAGAAATGAATGACGGAGAAAATTCTTAACAAGCTTCAAGGTGACAAGCAAGTGTGCCAAGAGGATGGACTTTCCAACTTACGCTATGAGGCCCATGATAATCAGGACAGTGTCCAGAACCTTGCCTCCTAATGATATTGACCTGCAAAGGAGGAGAGATCAAGAGATGTCAAGGGCATTGGGAATCACAAATCTGATCACTGATACACTCATATCATTCAAAGATTCTCCAGTCACCATATTTACTACTAAAAAACAGTATCAAGTTTTAGTACTTGGGCTGTTTCAGCTCTTGCAGAGAAATAAAGATGAAGAATTAAACAGTTAAGTGTTTCTCTGCAAACAGACATACAGAAGAAATTTCCATGGTTATAAGAAACTAAAAAAAAAAAAAAAAACTTTCTCCTGCACTAGAGGTTTGTGATGCCTCATGACAATTCTTTCTTGACTGAGTTTAGTTTTGAAAAGGACTGATTTATCACTAGGAATGAGTAGGTCCTTTTCAGCACAGCACTCGGCCAATCCTAGAAGCTTGTGTGCCACACTACAAACATATAGAGCAACAGCCTCTTACCACACAAACTTTTACACAACATCTTTCTTGTGCACTTTGCCAAACATCTCTGTACACTTTTGCCTCGACTCCTGCGACACTTAGTATTTCCAATGTTTGAGTATGACCGTATTGTCCTGTGGACTCATATTACACAGCTCCTGATAGACAAGCAATGCTAAATGCTTCATGATATTTCCTGTAGTGATTAAGTTCCACAGAGAAGTGGAGATAATGGGTGAATAAAAAATAAGTGATCTTTCCAGGCAACACAAAAATACATATCTGAGACAAGCTGTTCTAGAAATAAGGGTGACCACCATCAAGATGGAGGGGGGGGGGATAATTAAATACATAAACTCACTCATGGAATATCCTCCAGTGGATGATTCCGGGGAGGATGAAGGCTAATAGGGTGCAGCAGCTCGCCCCTACCAGGGCCATGAGGGTGGTAAAGTTTGGTATCAGCACCACAACCACAGCTGTTGTCAGCACCATGCCCAGCCGGAGCAGATTCTGAGGGAGGATGGGGGGGTGGGGGGTAAGGTGCAGAGGTGGGGGAATAACAAAACAAATTCATATATTATGTGCATGTACAGGGCTTCACTCTGTATCCAACACATCACTTTTCAGGAATTGATGATTATGACTAATAAGCGGTAAATCAACTGTGATCACCTCATGCTCAGTTTACCATAGCCATGTCTCCATGGCACGTGAAATAAAAGAATTAAAAAGTAAAAGACAAAAATACAAGATCATGATGGAATATTAGAAATGAATTCATAGCACCTCTGGGTCTTTCAAATATACGGCATACAAAACTTACTCGTGAGAGAGAACATTTGATGATGCATGCAACAAAGTTTGTAAACATGGAATGTACCAAACAGATTTCTTTGTTAGATATTCAGCAAAGGAATAATCTACGAGTGTGTGAGTGGTTGTACCTATGAACTTGCTTGCATAAATATGTGCTCATTAATAAATATTTCAGTAAAGAATGGCATTGATCATCTTGATTCCATGAAACAAATATAACAAAATGGAAACCCAGGGAAAATGGTTACAGCTCGTTATTCCGAAGGTTCGTTCCGAAGGCCCTTCAGTCCGAAGATTCCTTATTCCGAACGTTCGTTTTTCCGAATTTCATTTTCGGATAAACAAATCTTCGGAATAACGCCACAAATGTTCAGATTAACGAACCCTTTTTCATTTTCGGATTAACGAACCTCTAGGTATAGGGAATTTGCGTGTTTCGGATTAACGAACCTTCGGAATAACGAACCTTCAGAATATCGAACCTTTGGAATAACAAACAGCACCTGGGAAAATGTTATGATTAGAAAAAAAAAAAAAAGACCATACATAAAGTCTATATATCTGCTTCCAGTTTGGTCTGCTTTGCCCCTGCTATACACAACATTTCTGAGAAACAGATACAAGAGCATACTGGATATACATAGATTGGTAATTGTGCATAATTACTATGCACATGATTTTGCAGAAAGCAATCCACAGAGAGAAATTTACATGTGTGTTCATAAAATTAATGGTAATGCAAGGAAGTGTATAATGATGACTCGGTCCCCTCACCCCTTTGGTGACCTCGTTGGAAGGGTCTGAGAGGAACTTCTTCTCCAGGATCCGAATGACGGGAAACATCATGACTGGGTACGTGAAGAAGAGCGAGAAGGAGAGGAGGCCCTTCACGGTGTGAGGTAGGACGCCCTCTGGAAGATTCAGCGTGATGATGTTTTGCGTGTCGGGACCGAATGACTGTCGAAGAATTCAATGGCAAGGACAGAGACCTGTTCATCATCTTAATACCTCGGTTCAAGCCAATTATCCTATCTTGGATATGGATAATGATTTGCCATGAATTTACACAGAAATACGTAGGGAAAATATGAGATACCGCTGAAGACAGAGAAGATGAATATCTATATCGTGTTGTACATGTGTGTTCTGTTCCAGTGCTGCTGAAAGTAAAGGATATATCTGTGATTGTGCATGCAGGGCATTAATCTTTTACTGCAGAGTACTGATCAAAGTTAATGAAACTTATCTTGGAATGGGACGGTGGATGTATAGAAAGTTCTAACATTATCCTTTTCCAACTATTCTTCTTTCTGTGTCTGTTTTATAACCAAACAAAATATCACAAACTCATGAAAACAAAATATGCACAATTCTCAAGCAAATGCATGCACTTATGTCAATAATGCTGAGAGTATTCAATGTGTCACTCTTGATATATAGAATTTTCTTCTATAACCCTTCAAGATTTCAAATTACTTTGTTTTTCCCATTAATATCAGCTACAAAACCACTACAGGCAACAAATCAAGCCATCCGTGTTTAACTCACCATGTAACCACAGGCTCCAAACCCAATGAAGAGAAATGTCATGGACAGAATGGCGTATTTGAATATTCTGAGGAGAAATAGTGGAAATATTCCTAAATAAGTGAATGCAAACAGTGGATTAAAGATAACTGCATATTCTGGATTTCAAAACAAAGCACAATCCTTGTGATGAGAATATTCTACCAAAGGTTTAATGATAGAGACAGTAGAGGCAGTAGAGTCCATGACAGAATAAAAGGTAAGAGCAGGCAGAAACATGTGATAAAGGCCTTCTTCATCGGACAAGCCACAATTATGGCAAATACTGCACTTCACTTGTATTTTTTTACCATTAAAAGATGACACCTGCCCCTGCCCCAGTCTAAATTTGAAAGAAATCTGTGACAAAATTTGAGAAAGTGTACAGTCAGGTGCAGCACAAAAGGAGCAAATGAGTCATTTGAGGGATTAAGTGTCAGAGGTCATTCATAGGTCAGCTGGTAAATGGTGCCGCAGTGAAATTTTACTGTGTCACATATGAGTTTATTTCCACGAAGTTTACAAGATCCAGAGCTTGCTATTGAAATATCTCAGAATGAATGATGCATCACAAGAACAAGAGTTGTGGGAAGTATTTCTGACCTTGCATTACAATACCAACAAAATCTTTTCCAATAGGTCGTAGAATATATGTTTGTGCATGCTTTGGATTATTGATGTTGATTTTGGAATCTGGAATATCGTGAAGGAGAAGACATTCATGCCACACACACACACAAAAAAAAAAAAGAGCACCATTTTTGACGGACTTCAGCGCTTTACAAGAGGCAACTATCATTATCATTATTATTATAGCCCGGGTAGACAGTAAAGGATATAATGGACAAGTCTTCATAGATTAAACAACATTCACAAGAAAAAAACCTTTAAGACTACTCATGCCCAAGTGTAATCCCAGAAGTAGTCCCAGGTAGAGCAAACTAGAAATATCACTGAAGGTGATTAATACCCCCGCCCCGTGACGACAGTCTTACCCAAGGAATGATCTTTCCTTGATCTTCTGCCATTTAAATGCCATTACCATGGCAACGCAGCTTCCGACACGTCCGAAAAATATGTCTTGCACATCTTCCCACCAAGACTATTGTGTGTGCCATATTTCATAAGCTTTTGTCAAAAACTGAGGAAGTAGTTCAATCCACAAGATCTTTCCTTGATCTTCCGCCATTAATATGCCGTTACCATGGTAACGCAGCTTCCGACACGTCCAAAAAAATATGTCTTGCACATCTTCCCACCAAGACCAATGTGTGTGCCACATTTCATGAGCTTCAGTCGAATACAGAGGAAGTAGTTCAATCCGCAAGATCTTTCCTTGATCTTCTGCCATTTATATGCCGTTACCATGGCAACGCAGCTTCCGACACGTCCGAAAAATATGTCTTCCACATCTTCCCACCAAGATCAAGGTGTGTGCCACATTTCATAAGCTTTGGTCAAAAAACTGAGGAAGTAGGTAAATCCGCAAGATCTTTCCTTGATCTTCTGCCATTAATATGCCGTTACCATGGCAACGTACTTTCGGGTGCTGTCAAAAAATGCGTCTTGCACATCTACAACCAAAGGCATACATCTGTACCAAGTTTCATGGAAATTGGGCAAAAACTGAGGAAGTAGTTTGCAACACAAAATTTTCCATCATTTTGGCTCATAATATGTGAGCTGTTACCATGGCAACATACTTTTTGTCACTGTCAAGAAATGTGTCATGCTGACCTATATCCTAAGACAAACATTCAATATGAATTCCATGAGAATTGGAAGAACACTGATGAAGCAGTTTTGCCATGAAGCATTTTGCCCTATATTTTACCAATAACATGCCGTTACCATGGCAACGCACTTTTTGCCACTGCGGAAATATGTGTCTTGCACATTAACATATTCAGATGAACATCTGTACCTAATGTCATAAAAATTGATCAAAAACTGTGGGAGGAGTTCGCGACGCAAGATTTGTACCCATTTTTGCCCATAATATGCCGTTACCATGGCACTGACTTTTGGGTACTGTCAAAAAATACGTCTTGCACATCTACAACCCAAGGCACACATCTGTGCCAAGTTTTATGGGAATCGGTTGAAAACTGAGGAAGTAGTTCGCGACGCAAGATTTGCAATGGACCAACCGCCTGACCGACCGCCCGACCGCCCGACCGACCGCCTGACCGACCGCCCGACCAACCGCCCGACCGTCCGCTGATTCCTATATACCCCCTTCAAACTTCGTTTGGCGGGGGTATAATAATGAAGAAAATTCTAGAATCCCGCAAGATTCCAACTATACTCACGATCTGAACTTGGCCCGTTTCTCCACGGCCACCGAACTCTCTAGGTCGAGAATCATACCGGCCCCCTGTGAAGAGACACGAGCACAGACAAGGCCATTGGTAAAACACACAGTCCACACCCAAGTCTTGTTTCATTTGAGCAATGCATGATAGAATGAAGTAATATGAGGGGCAAACATCTCTATGCAAGCGCTGAACCAACACAGTCACGGCATACAAAGCATCGATTTTCATTTCTCTGGAAATTGGATCAGCCATATTGGGGGGGGGGGGGTAGGGAGGTTACGGTTAGGAAACAAAGAGAAAAACACAGCCATTAGAATCTAATTTTTTATAAAAAGTACACATTCCTTCAACTTGTTCAAAACAACTGTTAAGTGTAATATCATTCGTCTTGTCTTCTACAAGAGGTAAGTCAAGTGCTCTCTCATTATGCTAGTAAGATGAAAATGAGCCGACTTCTCTTTAAATATTTTCTTTACATAATTGTCCTACTGTAATATCATTAATTGATGTTATCTTCTTATCCACTGACGACAGATGGGTTTCACCAAAACTTTAGAAGTTCATAACTCTTTAACTGATTCTTGAACTGATTCCACCGATTCGCTCAATGTCCACAGACAGTTTCTCTTCTTACCTAAACTTTTCAATGATCGATTGTCACCACTGAACTCAAGATCTGATAAGATTCGATACTATCACCACAATTACTTCATGATAGAGACTATGATTCCAATAGTTGCACATATTGTGATAGGCAGAGACGAAAATTCAACAATCTGTTACTAATGGCTGATCTTGGCATGCGTAGCAGATCGCGCGACAGTGGAAACCCAGCATAAGCAGTGTATCCCTCCACATTGTATGTGTATTGTTTTTTTTTTTCCCTGCATGTGTGTCTTCATTAACTAATTCATGACTGCATACCTCATAGCAGTAAAAAGCGATGACTAGGAAGAATGGAAAACCCTCCAGTGACATTGTCTTTGGATGGATTCTATTGGGAGAGGAAACCAAATTAATTTGATAATTAATGAAATGATTTTGTAAACTCATCGAGTTGTTATAACATGTAAGGCATCACTATACATCTCATAAACACTGTACTCTCGTGTAATTTATTATGGAATTAACCCCCCACCCCCCACAAATTCAGACATGCACTAAAAAGAATATTTCCTCCACATAAATTCAACGAAGTACGTTATTTTTTTTTTCAGGTGCGTTTACAGTGTACATTCACAATGCTACAAACTTGGCTCTCATCAGGTCATCGACATATCTGCTAATTGACATTTGGCAGTGCATGAGATCAATTACATGAAGAGCCCTTTAAAACACAGCTGTAATGCTTTGCGTTATCATAGCACACCTACATACCATATGCTCATTTAATGATCAAATCATATATCATGCATCTGAAGAGAACTATAAACTATTACTAATTGACTCATATTTTTCAAGTGAAGATCTTCTTTTTTTAATCGCAGTTCATATGTCGCAAAATCATTGAAAAGCGTACTCACGGTACATTGTGGATGTGCTCAAAGTCAAACCAGAACACCACAGTATACGCAAAGATGTTGGCAAAGTCGGCCATCAAGCTGTACAAAAGAAGACAAGAATAGCAATTACTGGGTATGGGTGTTACAATGGCTAAACTTGCTGGAAGATTCAGTGTTTGACTTTCATCTCTTCCTCTCATCTAATGTCTGAAAAAATCATATTCCCATACAAGAAACCAAAAAAAAAAAAAAAATAAAGACTCAACCAAATGTGTGTCTCCTCTTTACCATGACACTTATTTGAATGCAGAGTGCACTGGAAAGACAAATATGACCTTTTCCCAATGGAATATAATATCCCATGAAATATGTGTGGGGCAGATGCATTACATAGAATAAACCAATACAAAAGTACAGAACAGAAGTCACAAGAGCCTGATTGTTTTGTTGATGATGCTGTTGTTGTTTTCAGACAAAAACAGAAATAAAGTCAAGTGACAGAAAAGTGTAAAATTACTTGTTTTAATGTTGATTCTCTTTTCAACTGCCACTGTCAAAGGAAATTATAAAAGTTGTCACCAATCACATGAACTCCCTCCCTCCATTTATCCATCATCCATTTTCCATCTCTCCCTCAATCTATCCATCCATCTATCCATTCATCCAAACATCCATACATCCATCTATCCATTCATTCATCTGTCCTTTCATTTATCCATCCATTCATCTATCCATCCATCCATATGTCCATTCATCCATCCATTTATTCAGCTATCCAACAATCCAATCAGCCATCCATCTAATCATCTATCCAATCATCTTTCCATCTTTCTACCTTCTTCCATCCATCCAATCATCCATTCATCCAACCATTCATCCATTCATTCATCCATCCATCTATCCATCCATCCAATCATCTATCCAAACATCTTCCATCCTTCCCTCTTCCATCCATCTATCCAATCATCTATCCATCCATCCATTCATTCAGCCATCCATCCAATCATCTGTCAATCCATCTACATATCCATCCATCCATCCATCTAATCATCTATCCAATCATCCTTCCACCCTTCCCTCTTCCATCCATCCAATCATTCATCCATCCATCCATCCATCCATCAATTCATCCATCTATTCATTCAGCCATCCATACATGCGATCATCCATCTACCTATCTATCCATCCAATCATCCATCCAATCATCCTTCCATTCTTCCATCCTTCTATCTCCATTCCTCCATCCATCCAATCATCCATCTATCCATCCATTCATCATCTTTCTCTGTTCCCCTCACTCAATTTGAAACAAAGAGTCACAGAAAAAGTGAGAAAGAGAGGAACTCACCTGAACAGGGCTAGCTTATTGAGATGCCTCAGGAGGGAGAGAGCTGCACAGCCAGGCAGCATGAAAAGGACGTAGTGGAACATGTGCAGGTGGCCAGAAAAGATGGAAGCCAAATTGGTGGAGATGAAGATCAGATAGCTACAGCAGAAACCTACAGAGGGAAATAGCAGGACTATCCTCGGTCAATAATTGTAATATTGCACACTGTATACTGACCATCCACTTGTCTCCACGGTTATCGATACTGTACTGACAAAAAAAAAAATAATGCATTTCCAGTTTCAAGATCCTGTCAACCACAACCAATGTTAAGTATGCCTTGGAGAGTGAATGCATCTCACAGAGACTTATAAAATCTTAAAAGAAAGTAAATAAGTTCTTGATTTTGCAGAGTGAACCTCCTCTACAAGTCTCACAACTTCTGTACTTGTAGAGTGCACTTCACTTCCCAACTCACAAGATTAACTTCATTCTGTGTGATGACCTGGAGATATTAGGGGGCTCACATAGAGAATTATTGCAGGCAGCGCAGTTTTTGTTGTGGTTTACTTTTGTCTTATATAAATCCTACCGTATGTATGTACTGAATATGAGATGACTGACACATCTTTTCGGTTGAATGACACTGACCTGTTTGAGATATGACTATAGACATCTCCACCAGTAGTCGCCCTTTGCTGCCAACTGCATAAAATGCTGTGAGGGAATAGATACAAGGCACAAAATTTCATGAGAAGCGCAAGAACGATATGCCCAGCTGTGCCATTATCAGAACTATCCTGCCATTTGTCAATTTGTCCTTCCAACAAAGGGCGATAGTATGCTCTACCTTTAATACTTAAAAAACAGATATTTTTTTTTTTTTTTTAATCAATCTAAAGTGTGTGACGTATTCATTACTGGTTGAATCATCAAAGCAGAAAGGTTAATATTATATGTGACTCAACACTGGAAAAGAGAAAAGCGATAATGAATAATTGCTTACAGGTTGACTTAAAGTTTATTCTGATTCTGGTTAAGAGAACAGTGAAATATTCTGAAATCGTACACACTGTAAACACTAAATTAATGTGTTATTTGGTATGATGCATTTCCCTTCATAAACACAAATAATGGCAGAAAAATCACCAGTCTCACATATCGAAGCTACCCCTTCACAGCTCATCATCTATATGTTTGTGAATGATATTGATACGTTTGTCCCTATTTGGAGTTTTACAACAAGGTAAAGTGAGTAACTGCATAATACAGTATATCAATTCACACTTACCTAAATCACCATAGTTTAATTCTTTAAGTGAACCATTTTCCTGCAGATTATGAGCAAAAAAAAAAAAAAAAAAAAGAGTAATTAATAACATACAATGTATTCTGTCTTAAAGGGACTGTACAGTACTGGCTGAGGTGGGGATTCATGTCTTGAACATTCCTAAGTAAGATAATGAGAAACCTCTTATGAAATATGAAAGAGCATGTAATTTTAGGAAAGATTCAATGTTTATTTGATGAAAATTGGTTTTCAAATGGCTGAGGTATCCAAAAAAAGTGATAATAATAAAAGGCAACAGGCCATGCCTTTTATCAGGATCTCTTTGTTTCATCTTGTTTTTGGATATCTCAGCCATTTCAAAACCGATTTTCATCAAATAAACTTTTGATACACCTTAGAATTGCATGCTCTTTGACATCTAATAGAGTGGTTTCTGAATATCTCGCAAAACGTCAAAAGCTAATATCCTCACCTCAACCAGAACTGTACACACCCTTTAAAGACTATAATTTCATGTCATGACATTAGAGTGAAAATATAACAACATCACTGCACATTTCCTGCTACAAGAACTCTTAGAGGTGATTCTGTGAAGTCATGATCAATTTTGCAATCAAGAAGAAAAAAAAAGAGAAAAGATTGATCTTACTCTAAAAGTCATTACCCTTCATAAAAAGTCCTCTTCTCTCTCGGGAAGGGCATCCGTATCACATACACTATGGCTGCTTTCATTGATCTAAACTAGGAGTTGTTAAATTTACACAAGACGCCTAGTGCAGTATATTTACACAGCATGTTCCCCCTCTGGAGGCTAAAACTGAACAGGTGAATAAATACTATATAGTCCAACAAAGTATCTTCAAACATCAATTTTTACATTTGATATGTCTGGTCTTCCATTCTCCTCGAGATTTCCAAAAAAAAAAAAAAAAAGAGAGAGAGAAGAAGGTCAACTTCCCCCTTTGTAAATGAGCAATGTTATCCCAAATACATCACAAAATCAGTATGAACGTGCACACAATTCACACGTAATTCATAGTTTGTGAAATAAACAATGATTGTGAGGGTCTATACTGCAATTAACAAACATGACTACAACACTGCAGTCAGGGTCACGGAACCATGAAATGGGATCAATACAAGCTTTACTGACTTGACCAGTCAAAATAAGAAACAATCACCACACAAGAAAGGTAGAACATATCAATTCTACAAAACTATAGATTTTCTGAATTCTTTATTCTTTTTAAACTTTAGATTCAGTTTCTTATCCAGCAATGCACATGTTTACAACATGAGATTTGCTGCTCTGCTCCTTAGAGAAAGATGCAAATCACTGGTCCTTTTCCCAAATAGCAGTAATACAAAACTATGACAAAGACTTAGCTTGTGTAATCTGGCCCATCCAAGTCAAATCAATCTTCCTTTTTGAATGAGGGTTTGTTTGTTGACATTTTTTCTTTTTAATATCTACTGAAACATAAGCCACAATAATTGCACTACAACTGTAATTGCATTGTAGAGATGGAAAAATTGTAACTTGGGGCTTAATTTTTGTCAACTGAATGTGGCAGCTCACCTCGGCTCTGGAGCCCTTTTCGTTGGTCACGATGCAGACGTCCCCGTTGGATGCCCCTCCCCCTTCCCCCTCCTCCTTGCTGCCGTTCATCAGTTGCTCCTTCTCCTCTGCCCCTGGCTTATCTGGGCCGGGCAGCGGGGACACCTTGAAGAACTTCCTCACATCTTTCCTCTCCTCCAGCTTGTACTTGCAGTCAATGAGCAGGAGCATTGCTTTCATACTATACAACAGAAGAAGAAGAATGTAAAACCATTTTATTCAATCACAATCATTGCACACACACACAGTACTACAAAGACACACACACATTCATATTTTGTGAACAGACATATCTTCTGACTTACCTTGGTACTTATGAAAAAAGGAACAGAACTACAGTAGATAAGCACTCGGAGAGCGCAGACCTCCACCAAGCAGCTCATTTAAACATACCGATAATGAACAATATTATGCTATAAAAATGGCCCTATTTCCAAGTGATAAATAATCCTTTCTAGTTGTCTCCACCCAATGATATTTTCCTCTTTTATTACTGTCTCTTGGTCTCCACCTTAGCTCTGAGCCTGCTGCACCTCAAGCATGCGCTCATCAGTGCGCGTATGAGCACCTCATGCGCAGATTGAATTCTCTGGTTTGTACATTGTACAGTAGGTGCCATATTTGCCAGAAAGAACAAAAAGCCCCAGACAGCCATCCGGATCACTGCCAAAATTTAATCATACATACATCCCTTCCTTGTGTCATTATCAACTTTTCCTGTAAATTTCAGTCAAATCCATATTGCATCTTTTTGAGTTATTTTGCAAGCTGGCAAACAATCAAACAAACTAATGCTGGCAAAAACAGAACCTCCTGTAGTAATAGTAGAGGTAACAATATAGACAAATATCACGAACAGCTTCAATAATTCTTTATGTTAATATTACAGGGCAGGATTTTTTGTACGTACTTCAGTACATGTACACAACATGACAGAGTGATGATCACTTCTAGAGGAAAGTTTCTACTCAGTCAAGTACATCTCTCAGACTTGCAAACTAGACAGTCTTAAATAAATAAGAAAAATTTGGTGAAGATAACAGATTCATTAGGGTACCACTTTCAGAAACATACCTGACAACTGAAACAAACAGCATGATCAGCATGCCTTCCAGTATTCCAGCCTGTAAATGAAAGGGAAGTTTATCTTATAAAGCTGCTTCATGACAAAAAAATGCATTATTATCAAAATTTTACGAAAACGAAAGGTAAATCACTGCACCTTCAAATGTGTGGAACCTTCATACACAAATTTGTATGTGTGGATCTGAACCTTCTGCTGGTAGTCAACATAGGTTTGAGTACCACAGTTCAACACAAAAGGTCCATCATCTAGCCATACAAGTACAGATATAATTAACTTTTCAATATTAATTACAAGTGTGACCAGTACTCACCAGCATGCTCAAGTTGTATCGAACTCATACATTTCTACAATGAATGATATTACTAGCACCAGTTACACAGGCAACACCTCTAAAATTTTCTGTAAAATTAACACATTCACTGATACATGAAAACTTGTATCTTATAGCTCAAATTTGTCAAGTACAGTGCTTTGAACTGCTCACTGCCCCCTTCACAAATTGTGTCCATTGATCCTGCTTTCACAGAACAAAGAGTTAAAATCCCTATTATAATCTACATGTGTACCTGCTCCTAGAGTATCCTTGTACATGCATATGTAGTCATAATGTATTGTTGCTCCATACATGTACACCAGAGAAGAATATTCCAAACCATACTCCATGATGTAGTTCATGATTAGATGTAATCTATTTGGTTATAGAGCATCATCTACATGTAATTATGGGGCAGGAGATAATGATCATGCATCATTTGTAGACCAAAGGTATCTGTCTATTCGCGGTCCGTGGGCTTCTTATCTGACATTGGGACATGTATGGTCAGCCCGCCGCGGGCTGACCATACATGTCCCAATGTCAGATAAGAAGCCCACCGTGAAGAGACGGATGCCATCGGTCTAGCATCATTCGATGCAATCTATTCTGACGTCTGATGAATTAATACATAGTGACGGGAAAGCTCAGCAATGATGATTGCACTGTGTGTAGCCTACATACAAGTGTATCAGATGTCTTTTTCGAAACATTTCATTCATAAGTTCACAAAAGTTTTAGATTTAGCTCTGGCAGAAGAACAGACCTGGGTACCGTTTCATGAAAGTTGTCAGCGCTGTCAAGTTGTCAGTCTCTGACAATCACCATAGTAAAAGCTAGTGACCAGAGCATCTCAGCCAATCAAAACCAAGGATTTTGCTGAAATTGTCTGAGACTGACAACTTGTCAGCACTGACTAAATTGATGAAACATCCCCCCTGAAGAACTGATGTTGTCATTTCTGGCCCCCAGGACAGTTATTTAGCATTTTTAGATTCTACATGTGCAATATCATACAATACAGATTCGTTGACTATAAGTGCTATATAAACAGGTGGAAATTTTTGCAGTGAATAAATTTTGCATATATTGCATCTGGTGCAAAAAATGAAAGCACGCAAATAAATTGATACGATAGAATCTAGAGGTGTGGGTCGGAATACCGGTACTCATATTTTGATTCTGCAGGGAGAAAAAAAAAGTGACATTCACACATGCTGCCATGTATGGTTGAGAGGTCTAGATATCGCGCACGAAAATTTGTGATGCTCTTATAATAGAAATTATTCCACAATCATACCTGAATTTCTCAATAAATATCACGAAAATGGAGAAAAATCACCTCCCAGAATCTCCTGATAATACGATGACGGAGTAGTGCGCTGTCGCCGTTTGTATGTCGGACTTAATTTTATGCGTTCAATTTCTCGGGGTATGTAAAGGTCGCGCAGCTGCCCTATGTAGTTTCGTGCGTGAAAGTGTCTGCCCCTCTGCGGCTGTAACGTGCTTCGGCTTTCGTAGAATATTATAAACGATCGATCGAACAAATTACGAATTCTATCGGCTACAAACGAGACAAGCAAGACAACACGTCTAGGCTACAACATCCTTAAAACAGATTTTAAGCTAAGGTAGGTAAATTACAAGGTAAAAAATTGGAAATTCAGTGAAAAATTTGCTTGAAAAGATTGGAAATTCAGTAAAAAATTTGTTTGAAATTAAAATTTCTTACCGGCTTCCTTCTCATGTTTAGCGGTTGTCAGGTATGTTTATTCCATGGGCGTATCGGCAAATTTTGCGCTTAGTCCCACGCGTAATATTGCTTGCTATACGTAGTTTCGCTATGCGCGACCATTAAGTCCCTGCGCGAGATCTACGCAGGTTAGTACCCTTACTATACGTGTAAGTCTGTACAAGGCCAAAGTGAAAAAAAAAAAAATTAAAATAAAAAAAATCTCTTTTAACGTTACAGTTCCCGTGGCTACACCATGCTACACTCCTACAGCATATCAGGTAGAACCAATGTAGATCCATTAGCTAATAAGCCATGCCCATATGGCCTTGAAATTATGACTAACGGTAAATTTGACTAATCTACAGACACTTCACTCGCAACTTGTAAAGTTGGAAGTGTTGAACTGACATTAAGTGACAAGGTTTCAACTTTCCAAGGGTCATCATCACATTTCATTCTCGCATTCGCATTATTAATCACTCATCAGCCTTCAACTGATAGTTCAAGTATCAACACTTCCTAACGCTAACATCATGATGATTTTCAACTGATGCATTGTTGTGTCACTAGAGTCTAGTAGTATTTAAAATATTTTGTTTCCATAGCCCCATCACAATATGGCACGATCTGACGGCACCATGGCCATTCCACTACCGGCAACAACGCATTAAAGCACGTCCTTCGCTTCGCTGCCCGGATCTATGTCGCGTAGGGCCTACTACTGTGTCTGTAGCTTTGCGACCCGGTAGTTTCCCCGTGAACTTCCACTCACGCGATGATAGACCGAAAACACTCACCTCTTTGAAGGCGAAAGGCAAACCGAGCACTCCAGCGCCAACAAATGATATAAAAATGTTGGCGAATATTTTCACTGGATTTGTAGCTCCAGCTCCACCTGAATCGTGCATTTTGATGCCGTTCACTCTCGCACTTTTTACGAGTCAAAATTGCTCTCGGATTTCCACGTTCAGTGAATGGACCTGTCTGAACGGTGCATTTGTGTGTGTGCAGTTTCATTGGAGGAGTGAGTAGTACGAGTTGAGAAATGTGTAATCTCGATCTCTGCCACGTTCACTCTCTTGCTGTGACGACACAGATCGTATACTAGTGTAACGTATCAATGGTGTGATAGTATGGTGTCTGTACGTGTGTAAACTCGGAAGTGCAATACGATACGCACTTCACCAGTTCACACGTGCAGAACATTCACTCCACCTTAACCAAAGTAAAGATATTTGAAGTCCACACACCCACCACTGTACACGAAATATTGACATACGTCATAACCTGCGGTTTGTTGATCCGGGACAGAGTTACAGCTGCCACAAAACAAATTTTGCTTTTTCAGTGTTGAATACTCATATGAAACATTTGATCTTTAATTTACATCTTGATTGTCCATCCACTACATGATTATATTAAATTATTGGCAACTTGACAATTAATGTGACAGTGTTTTGCCTTGTATAGGTGGGTGAATGCCAACTGGGAAACTCAATTAAGATTAATAAAGTAGCATATTTTATGCGATATTAGACTTTTCAAAAAATGGAGGCAAAAGGGGCCTGATCTTTCGATCCTAGCAGAATCTTCGTCAGAGGCAAAATGACAACCATTTTGCCATTTTACTCCTTTTTAATTGGCTAGCCACTATTGGATAAGCAGTTTTCAGCAGCTTTTTTTTTTTTTTTGCTACACTTTTCAAAAAGATGTTACATAGGTGAACATGCTAGGTAGCTAGAGACCAATACAAGAGTATAAGCAAGAAATTCTCTCGTTCTTATACCTATTTTACAATATGTTTCAATGTGTGACTCAGAAATGAGTGTTCTCACAAACACTTCAGGAGTCAAACTTTACAATTCTATTGGTTTATAACACTGTCAGACATGGGTACTGTAAATACATTGATTTTTAATGTAGTGTTTGTTAACTTCTCTTTCCAAAAATGATAATGTACAAGTATATTCTTCTTAATGGACAAGTTCACCTAAGGATTGAGAGAATATGTAGCAATATTAGTAGAACACATCATTGAAAGTTTGAGGAAAATTGGACAATCCGTTCAAAAGTTATGAATTTTTGAAGTTTTTGTGCAGTCACCGCTGGATGAGAAGACTACTGCTATGTATGATGTCACATGCGTACAACAATATAAGGAAAATATAAAGAGAATTTCACAAAATTTCATCTTTTGAAAAAAGTACACATTCCCTTGACTCGTTACTGACATATGTTATGGGTAATATTATTCCAATTACCTTTAGAAAGAGGCAAGTCAAGTGCTCTATTATGCGAAAAAAAGTGAAAATATGTTGAATTTTCTTTACATTTTCTTTACTGTTGAACTCGTATGACATCACGAGCCTTAGTAGTCTCCTCATCCAGCGGTTCCAACACAAAAATTTTAAACATTCATAACTTTTGCATCGATTGTCCAGTTTTCCTCAAACTTTCACTGATGTGTTCTACTAATATTGCTGCATTCTCTCAATCCTTATGTTTATGAAGGTGAACTTGTCCTTTAACTGTTCTTTGATTGTGTAGGACAAAGATTACTCTCATATTATGAGAGTCAGACACTGTAAACTCAAGCCATCCATCTCTTAAAAGGAAAGATCTACAATCATGCAGGAACACAAAGAAAAGACAGTGTGTCTGTTGAAATCTTGCTCAGCTCAAGTGCACCACCATTCAATATGTGTTGGCTAAAGATTACATTCGTGATGACTGAGAGTTCAATCAACACTTCTTATTCTCTATTAATGTGGTTTTGCGATTCCCTCTTATTACCCATCACATTAGGAAAGATATAATCTTGAAAACTGTTCAAATACATTTGAATGTTTGGTAGTAACCAGAGTTTGCCTTGTTATTCGTACTTCAGTTCCTCTTGTGTGTGTGTGTGTGTGTGTGTGTGTGTGTCTGCTTACATATCAGCAAATAATACAATATATGCCTGCTTAAAAAGCTGACACAAGCCACAACATGAGATATTAAAGGGTACAGTGATTCAATTTTCAGTACAAAATATCTTTTATTTTGACACTGATGGTGAGATATACATATAATATACAAATATACTTACATCAAGACACAGGCTTGATGAAAGGAATGTTAGTTACTACAAGTGCATAACCTTAGAAATCTATTAACACTATTGTTTCATTATTACAAGTATAGAATAATCATTTGTGTATGTAAAGCAGATACGCTGCAGTTCTCTAAAATTTGTGGCAGGAAAGTTCGGTGACATGTGTACAAGCCAATGACATCACCTCAAGTAGGCCCTACAACTGTTAATTGACATTTGTGATCGAGACTGATATACAATTGTACATGTAAACTTGCCACAAACACATATAAAAATTAAAACTCTCATAACTGTCTTATTTTGGTCTCATTATGATTAGATTAGCATCTTTTCTTTTTGTTTTATTTATTCTGTGTATCTACATCAACTAATAAATGAACAATGGCACCCCACTTTTATATAAAGTTTCTGTTCCACCTTCAATACAATCCTGTACTACATTTGTATAATGTATGGCTTCTTTCCCATTAAACCTTGTCATCAGTCACTTCTCCTCCATACTTCCATACTCTTTCTTGAACCAATTGAATAGGAATTTAAAAAAATTACACAAGGGATCATAACCACAGGTACTTCATGACTGAAGAATTGTGTCATGGAGGAAAAGAATATAAAAACAAACTACTGGGTACAATATATTAAAAAAATAATAAAAGGCAATTTTTTACAAATCCAAACAGCTGTGTACCATTAATTAATTTATTTTTTTCTCATTTATCTTTCTGCAATGAAAATGTTCAGAGTTCTCGAGAATTATTAAACTCATCAGAGCTCTTTAATGGCTGCTGCTTTTATTCAAAGTAAATTATAACACGAATGCTCGACACGACATAAGTTAACTTTCCAAAACCCCATTCAATCCTCCTGCACTAAGGCCAGAAATTCAATAAGCTGTATCACAGCAAATACCTCAATCTAGATTTAGCACTTGTTGAAATATACACAACTCTGACTTCCTTTCAATAAACAGACTATACATAAATTTGTTTGAGTTGTCCATTTCACACATCAGTTCAACATTTACATTATAAACAGTTCACATGAAGTTTTACCTGATGGAAAAAGAAGATATATTCAACCAATGAGGAACATGCAAAGCAAAGCCACCAGGCAACTTTTTTTTCCTTCTAGGGAAAAACAAAACTGCAATTGTAACCATCTGACAAATTCATGAAGCACAACTGTGGGCCAAGACTGTTACTCTGGCATGAAATGGTAGCACTTGAGCAAGTGGTTGCTCTAGAGAAAATGCAAAAACTTTCAATGGACAGGAAATTTCTTTTCGCAATAACAAAAATGAATGGCCATAACAAAATCAGTGGTCATAAACAAAATCAAAGGTCACTGCAAAGTTCTTAATTTTATGACTACTTTTTTTCCTGTATTGGAAGGTATTTCAACTCTGGGTCTTTTCAAACCGACAGCATCATGCATGGGCATATTTCAAATCAGGTGACAAGCAAACTGCCATAGAGATTTTAGAGCTATGTATTTTGAACGTTTTGAGCACATTTAACCCATTGAGGACGGGCTGATTTTGCTACAACACACATTCTCCATAGACACTTGCCTAGGTATACTCAGGACTCGTCCTCGATGGGTTAAAATATCAAGAACCGTTATGGGTAGAGTAAGTTATTTCATGTCCACAGTAAGGCTAACAATCATTCTGTTACCAGATAACAAAGAAGTCTTGGTACTGTTATTGCAGCTTAGATATGACTCTGATATATCAGGTAAATAATAACATAATCTTGCTTTATGATGTCTTCACCATTCACTCAGTCACTTGTGTTCTTTTATCATGTCTTCAGTTGTAGGACGGCCTGGTGAGAGAGAGAAACAGGGAAGAGAAGCAGATGTAAGAATCATCATCAAATCAATCACGCACGATATGTTTTTCAAATGAAACTAGTTTCGATTGTAACAAACAAAACAAATCATTTGTACATTCTGATGGGTAATTCTTGGGCAGTCTAGCATTTTTCAAAGGGATCCAACCATCCAGAAAATAACATATGTGCTCAAGTGTTCGGGCACTGTCAGACAATTCTTATACAACTTTACCATCCTTGAGAGGATTCAATAATTTAAAAAAAAAAACAAAAAAAAGACACTATTCACCAGCACTTACAGAATTACACAGAACAGATAGTTCCATAAGCATCCCTTTCTTGAGTACCAAATGTGCAACTAGGCAAGAAAGAAGGACTTTACTTATTGAATCCTTGCATGGGTTGTAAAATTAGATTGGGAGTTGTCTCACAGTACCTAAACAATTCAGCAAATGTTATTAATTGGGTGTTGTTCCCTTTAAGAAGTTCTTGAGCAGTTTCTGTGCAGAATGGACTTGAGGATCTTTATTTTTTTTCCAATGCAAATGCTGAATGTGAGTAGATAAGAGCAAGTTTTCCAAGAAGCTCATCACTTCATATCTTTGCCTCAATGTAGCAGCATAATGATACTTGAATTAATTTCCTTTATAAAAGACTCATCCTTTCTTTAAATCCCTGTATAACATTCCCACTACTGTATACGCTGTTATTTTTGCGTACAGATATTTTCACGAATGAGGAGGTCACAGACATTTTCGCGAGATGTTGTTTTCGTAAATTGACACCGACACTAATTTAAATGTACTATTACTCTAATGTCCGCCGATATTTTCGCATGTTGTTAAATTCATGATCCAATTGTGATTCGCGAAATTCACGGAAATTAAACCCTCGCAAAAATAACAGCTTATACAGTATTCCTGCAATATGAATGAAGACTCACCCTGTTTGCTGTCTCCAGTGATGCCAGTAGCCTCTGCAGCTCCTCCTTGTTCAGTTCCAGCGAGACGAGTTTGTTGGTGCCGTCCTCCAGCACGCTGAGGTCCAAGTTTACCAGCGGTTCTTGGACGGAGGATATCTTGTCACTCGACAGAGCCAGCTACAGTAATGGAGGTGAAGTCATCAAGTCAAAGTTCTGTGGACAATTTACACCTACAAGTTGAGACACTACTTGTAAAGCCCCTTCTTGTTCACTACATCATGAATTTCTTCTTGAGGTATAAAAAAGCATTAATGTTCTGTAAAAACTGTTATTAGATCATTTTACTTGCATTTTTACTTCTCTTTTCCTTCTTCTTCTCTCTTCACTGGCCTTCAGACAAGCTAACCCCCCCCCCAAAAAAAAAAAAAAAAGGAGAGATAACTCAATATAAATCTGCCAGAAATTATAGATCACATATTTAAGTTCTTATTTCTTATAGAGATGCAAAAATTTACAAACAAAATAACAGAAACAAATACTTTTTAAAAAAAGAAAAAATATCCATAAAAGTATTATCAGTACAATCTTGAGACCTGTGCTTTTCTTTCAACCCAGTTTGGAAATAAAAGTAAGCCAGTTTCCTACCTTGAGTTTCCAATCAAAATCAGTCAAGTGTGCCTGTGAGATTGCTGCCGTGTTATCCACCAGTGCCTTCCTAAGCTCGTTCCTCCTCACCGTCACACACTCAATCAGCTTCTCCTTTACATTGTCTGACACACCCTCGAGGTCAGCCTTCATCTGGAGAGTACACAAGGAGACAAACACAGTTTGTGGCAGACTGCAATTTGCCTTAGCTGTTAGGTTCATCACACATATGGGATTCTCAGCTTATAATTAGTCTTTTCCAATGGAATTCTAAAGATAAATCCAAAAGATTATTACAGTAAGCTTCAAGAAAGCTCCTTAGCATGCAGGGAAAATTGCACTTTCATGTGACTAAAATGTTGTAAATTTGGGGTTCCATAAACTTATATTTGTTCTCATCCCCCACTCTATCCATTCCTTTACAAGCAGACAAGCAATTCTTTTTTTTTTTTTTTGTGAGCTTTAATGACCAACAGCACATTTTTTTTTTGGGGGGGGGGGGGGGCAGGAGACAATGGGTTTCTATAAAGTGAAGATGATGCAAGATTTGAAACGTAAAAGTCAGATGATGTAAAAGATAGCCATACTAAAAATCATTCAGCAGGAATTTCACTCTTCTGGATTTGTGAGGTATTTGAATGACATGATTCGGTGGCACTGGGAAGTTCCTTACATCATCTTTGGTAGAGTCTCCCTTTACAGCTGCCTTGAGATATGCCTCACTGCTGTGCAGGACCTGGAACCATTCATCCAAGCTCCATGTCTTCCCGTAGTCCTGGTAGCGTGGTCTGTGATGACCAGTAAGAGAATCAGCGACTTGGTGGACAAGCTGTATCAATGCAAACAGAAACAGGAAACATGTACAATTCAACATCGCATACACATGTAAAATTCTCTCCTTTTTGTTTTACTCTTAGTTGGTTGTTCTTTACAATGAAATTTCTCTCCGTAACAACAAAGACTTCCTTGAATAAGTCCCACCTCCCCCCCCCCCCCCCCCCCCCCCCACTAAATTTGCCAAACTACTTGCAGGGCTGCATATTACCCCATTTCTTTTACTGGTCCGACCTGTCTGTCGGACCAGTAGGTACCCAGTTTTTCCACTTTTTACTGGTAAATTCCGAAAAAAAAGTAACTGGTCTGACAGTGATTATTACTGGTCAGGGACCGTCGGATTAGTTCCAGTGTGCAGCATTGTTCAAGTGGATCAGTTGACTTGTCATACTACGGATGGGTTTACGCTTGACCAAATCAAGAAATATCATTAATTTGGACAGAAAGAGACTATTGGAGGAATCAAATTCTGCGCAGCACAAGTTGCCAATAATCGAACTAAATTCTTACATCTGTACATAGACAACACTAGGTATCTATTCAAATTCAAAATAATCAAATTTTGATGTTGAATTTCACAGGTGAAGCCACCATGTACGAGACACCAAATCCTTATATCCATACCACAGACTGAATACACTTTGCGTTCGGGCTGATTGCAGTTAGGTCCACCCTAACCGCACCAGCGACCGACCGACCCCATGTTCCAACATGTTCGAGTTTAATAGTAGATAATCTAGAAACTAATACTACTACAACTACTACTAGACTGGTTCTGATAAATATGACTGGTTTCCAACTTAACTGGTCACAAACTTACTAGTGGAAAATTGAGCAAAGGAAATGCATGGGATTCCATCGTGATTCGAACCCGAGACATCCGGATGCTAGCCCGGCCTGGTGCTCTACCAACTGAGCTACAAATGTAAGTATAGTCTAGACTATCACCAGTGTTCGTCCCAGAAACCCTAAATTCTCAATGCTCAAATGGTCAAAAGCTATAGCAGTGCGTTTGTGTGTGACACACACGTACACACTTGAACCTTGCATAAACCCAAAGGATAATTCAACTTGGGGATAAATGCGAGGGATCACCGAACTCCGAAGAAGTGATGCAGCTTTTTGAGAAGGCAGTGTATACAACCACACGCGTGTGTCTTTACCATCCAGCCACACGAGTGTGGTTGTAGCGATGAACATGAACCTGCACCTCCTAGATTAAAGGGTGTGTACAGTTCTGGTCGAGGTAACAATTTAGCTTTTAACGTTTTGCGAGATATTCAGAAACTACTCTATGAGATGTCAAAGAGCATGCAGTTCTAAGGGGTATCAAAAGTTTATTCGATGAAAATTGGTTTTGAAATGGCCGAGATATCCAAAAACAAGGTGAAACAAAGAGATCCTAATAAAGTTGTGGCATGTCGCCTTTTATTATCAGCACTTTTTTGGATATCTCAGCCATTTGAAAACCGATTTTCATCAAATAAACGTTGAATCCTTCTTAAAATTACATGCTCTTTCATATTTCAAAAGAGGCTTTTCATTATCTTACTTAGAAATGTTCAAAACATGAATCCCCACCTCAACCAGTACTGTACAGTCCCTTTAAAGATAATAAAAAGTTTTGGTACCTCAAAAGTGTCCTTGAATTTCCTTGTCTTAGTTTGTGTTTCAGGTTAAAGTACCTTTCATATAACTAACACTGTGAGACTTACTCGCCCCAAAGTGCTCTCATGTCTTAGTAATCATGCAATTAACTGCGATCAGCAGCCCCATACGCATAGCGACCAGCAGTCCCATACGCATAGCGTAATCGGGCTTCGCATTGTAGCATTCAGGATCATGACAGATTTAGTATCGCAGGGTAAATGTCAACTTCAAATCCCATAAATTCTTCAATTTGAAGACTTACCAATTAACTTGAAGTATTGGAAACAGGCTTCGGGCAACGTTTGGTTCTGCCTATAGTCCCTTTCTGTTCGAATTGATGACTGAATGTGACTCGGTCGACAGGACCTTAGGAGAGCTACATACAGTACACTGAATACTACAGCCAGTGCATGCGAACACATCACACGCACACAAATTTCAAATCCATGAACGGATAAGATGTTTGTTTGCGCATGCGCTGGCCATGGTATCCAGTGTATGTAGCTCTCCCAAGGTCCTCTCGACCGAGTCACATTCAGTCATCAATTCGAACAGAAAGGGACTATTGGCAGAACCAAACGTTGTTAGAAGCCTGTTTTCAAGACTTCAACTTAATTGGTAAGACTTCAACTTAATTGGTAAGTCTTCAAATCGAAGAAATTTTTGGATTTTAAGTTGACATTTACCCGCGATACTAATTCTGTCATGATCCTGAATGCTACAATGCGAAGCCCCATTACGCTATCCATATGGGGCTGCTGGTCGCAGTTAGCTATGCGTACAATGGGCTGCACGCTGCTGGTCGCAGTCAGTGGTTTCGTACAATATTTATCGACGCTGGACAGCGTCGGCTGTGGTACGAAACCATTATTGCATGATTACTAAGACATGAGAGCACTTTGGGGCGAGTAATTCTCACAGACAACGTACTTTAACCTGAAACACAAACCAAGACAAGGAAATTCAGGGAAGCTTTTGAGGTACCAAAACTTTTTATTATCTTTAATCCCATTTAATATTATCACACCATCAAGACAAATTTACTTTTTTCATTTCTAACTTTATTCTCATTTTGTTGATTTGATGAGGTGAATTTAAAGTTACAATTGATTTTGGACTTTTGATTTTAACGATTGATCATACATCGTGTCGTTATTGAGACTTCACCTTCGTTCGTTAGGGTACTCGCAAATCGCGCATCCACGATCCAGCATACACCACAGGCAGCCGGCGCGCGGGTCTGGTCCGGGTCCCTGCTGGGGCGGGCGGCACAACTGCGCTGGCTAGGCTGCAGCTGCGCTGAGCGATCGCTAGCACACCACCAGCAGTTTAGCGATGTCAATCTAATCAAAGTCCCCCAATTTAGCGGCAGTTGTAACTTTAATTCTAAACACATCATATCAAGCAAACACGATGAGAATGGAGCGAAAAATATATTTGCAAAATAACAATATTAAAAGGTATGAAAATGAGGTTACTTTCATCACTTTGTGAGCAAGATGATTGTGTAGCGTTTATGTGTTTGACAGGCACGTCACGCACGGCGATCATCTTCTCCGTACCGTGTGTGTATCCCTGTGTACATGTACATTACACACGAGTGTGGCTGTATCCAGCGCCTCGGGCTATGGCTACAACCACACTTGTGTGGCTGGATGGTAAAGACACACGCGTGTGGTTGTATAAATTTACACTGCCTAAAAAATGTAAATTTTAACAAACGCAAACAGAAAACTTACATAAATTTACAGCACCCGCGGTTAGATCCACCCTACCCTTGAATCTGATGTGCACTTACTATCTATGGCCTTCAACATGAGAGGAAATCAGGCTTGTCGTACCCCGAGTGGAGCATATAACATGACTTGGCCCGATCTCAACCTTATTTAGATTATCTTATGATCGATTTTACATACAGACTACATTGATGCATAGAACGACATGATTATCAACGTATGGGACTGACAATTGACGTCAGTACAGAAAGGCAATGCTAAGATTGATCGATAGTACCTAGTCATCTATCAGAAGACAATAAAACGAAAGTTTACTGCTGTTACTTGTATAGGAAATTAAAGAATCCTTTTCGAACGGTAAACATACTTTTCCGAGGTCTGCGGGAGCACATTTTGTGAGCAAGTTCAGTCCATCCTTTGATGTCGCCATCTCGAGTCGAGCCTGCCACAGCTACAAATCACAAACAGCATGCTAGAAAAAAAGGGGGCGGCGCGTCCACAAATATGAGATTGTCACGGGATTCAGTACCGGTACTTGTTCATGGGAATGTTGTTGTCGTTCATCTGTATTACTGATACTGTTGTTGTTGTTTTGGATGTTCATCGTTGTAGATATCATATAAATTCTGGGGGTTTTCTGGGTTTTTTCTCCTTATTTTTGTTTTGTTTTATTATGTTTTTTTTTTCTCTCTTTGGTCATGCTAGGGATGATATAGTTTTGGTTGAGATGGGGGATTCAGATTTTGAATTTTTGCGAGATGATTAGAAACCACTTACTAATGTATATGAAAAGAGCATACAATCCGAAGAGGAAAGTAAAGTTTATTCGATGAAAATCGGTTTTGAAATGGCATAGATATCAAAAAAAAAAAAAAAAAACCAATAAAGGTAGTAACAAAGTGGTCCTGATAAAGGTGGGTCCCACCTCATAGGATCTCTTTGTTTTTGGATATCTCAGACATTTCATAACCAATTCCATCAAATAAACATTGAATTCCTCTCATAATATTGTATGCTCTCATTATATATTTGATGAGATGTTTCATAAAGAGCTAGTTTCTAAATTATCTCACAAAGAAGCTGGAAACCTGAAGTCCTGGCCATCTAAACCAAAACTATGTCACCTCTTTAACTGAAGAGAGAGACAGAGAGGAAAAAAGTTATTGTCCTTGCCCCCGTGGCCTCAAGAAGTTAACCAAGTGTTATTTTTTTTTTTAATCAGTTGATAGAACCATGGAGATACAGAGCCCCATGATGGAACAGTGTCATGTTATATTATTGCTGCTTTTAATACCCTACAGAATTATTATCTGTTATACTCATAGTATGAATGGAACACTGTAGTTAGAGCAGTAGCAGTATAATCTGTTGTAGCAACATAGTACGGTATATATCATCATCTAATCTGTTATAATTATCTTCAATATTAGTTCCTTTCTATGTTTATCATTGTCATTACTACCACTATTGCTGCCACCAACATTTATGAAATAGCCTTCCAATTGTCCACCCCTGGCTGTGCACCTCTCTTTCTCTCTCTCTCTCTCTCTCTGTCTGTCTGTCTCTCTCTCTCTCTCTAGCTCTGATCTATTTCTCCCTCTTAGTCTTACACAAATTTAAAAAAAATATCACACACACACACACACACACACACACACACACACTTATTGGCTTATATAATTCTAAACTGATAAATATATCTTTGATTGCCTATAAACACCATGAAGACATAAAAACCAAGTGCACTAATTCGATAATGCTGCTTTATTAATATCAAAATGCACTGAACAGCACAAGTCTGTACCTCATACATTTGACATTTCAATTGTGACAACACAGAAGGACAATTATAAAAATAGTCTCCTCTTAAAAATACTTAAAAATACATTTTCTTGCCAATCCAAGGGAATGATCAGCACACATTGGCATGCTAATAATTACACACTCTCATTTTGTAAGTCATTTTGAATTTACAAACATATTTATATCACGTTGAAGTAAGCCTTGGTCAGTTTAGAAAGCATTCAGGCTACACACAAGAAAGGTAATACTTGTATATGATAAAAACATATAATTTAGCATGCCACAGCCATGTAACATCTCACAAAACTGAGCAACATGCTTGCACACACTAATACATACACTGTTTTAACAGAGACGTTTACATAAAAACCCTACACTGCCCTTTTGGCAAAAGGAAGCAAGTGACAAAATCAGTATTTCCCATGAATGAGAAATTAAATCAGCATTTCCCATGAACGAGAAATTGCATCAGTCATTTCCATTAGCATTACACTGAATCATGAATATGACATCTTGACTTAGATATCTCTCAATAGGATATATGTTCAACTCACACCTTAGCGTCGAAAGAGCGCATGCAGAGTCCACAAGCATCAATAAATCTGATTTTCATAAGTCACTTGCTACCTTTTGCCAGGGTAAATACTACAGCTATTCCCTCGTCACTCGGTCATTCCCTTCACCCTTCATTCTTGGTGCATTCATATAACAATATGAATGCAATGTTTACGAATACAGTTATGCAAATAAAGCTGTACTTCCTTGAGGAAAAAATAATAAATTCTTGAACACAAAGAGTGTGAGAGTGACAGAAATGTGACTCTCCACCATTAAACATAACAAAATGTCAGCATCCTACGCTGTACCCATGGCTCCATTTTGCCGATTGGCGAAGGGAGCAAGCAGTCTAATGTGCCAATTAGCAGGAGGGTACAGTACGCACAAAAAGGGGTAAAGGCTATGTTAGAGTGCTCAAATCCAAAACAAACCCAACCCAACCATACCATACCATATAGGCCTACTATACCATGCTAGAATGGAAGCGTTTAAGCATTCTGCGGAAATAGCGTACCTCATGAGCTGAGAGTCAAAGGGGTCGTACATTTCGTAGCAACCAACACATTCACCTTATATGCACATGCTAAATACAGGTGTCCCTCATAGAGAGAATCAACTCTTTGCATAATGACATAGTACACAATGTTATGTGCACTCTTCTCATTTCAACAGCTGATGCAATACACTTTTGGACCATTTTGCATTCGAGTGCTCTCTAGCATGGCACGGTACGGTACGGTATGCTTCTGGCATGGTACGGTACAGAATGGCACACTTTGGGAGCATTCGAGCGCTCCTCTAGTGCAGGTAGGGTATAGTATGGTACACTTTAGAACACAAGAAAGAGAAACACTCTTCTTGTCTCCATATTTGTTAGTTTTTTCTTCAAATCATTACTCTCACTTTCAACAGTATGTCAGCCTCTCACATCTACTTCAAAATATATTTTGACGGAGTATGAATAAAACATAGACTTTAATATAAATGTGAAATTTGTCTGTACAAAACTGGGTGACACAAGAATATCTTAACCAAAGCATATTTATAGTTTAATGGAAAAGTGCACATTGAATGCATACCTCCATCAAGTGCAAGCTAAAGCACACAACAGCTGTAAAAATTGATATTTTTATAAACTTCTAAAATCTAGAGTGAATATCAAAAACTACATTTTTTAGAAGAAAGTCACCCAAGGAGCAGTTTAGAGCTACCCTCTTCTGTAAAAGTGGAAATTTTCGCAGGGTGGAAATTTTCATACAACATGACGTCAGCGCAATGAATAATAAGTGTCCAATTTTTTTGCTCGTAATTTGTAAAATTATGTTATATCTATGATTCCAAGGTAGGCATTTTGTAGGTTTATAACTTTTTTATAATTTGTAATCGTCTTCAGGTTTGCTAGTTCTGTGGCATGAGTAACTCTGCTGTCATAAAGTGGACCAGTAAACCTTTTACTACAGTATGTGCTGCCAGATTCCTTAGCCACAGTGGCAGCAGTGAACTACTTGAAGTGCTTGCTCAATTGTGATTGTCCACGGAATCAAAACACACCCAGAATTCATTTTAATGGGCTGACAGCAAAATTTACTCGCGAAAATTTCCACTTCAATATAATATGCATTCTATGTATTCTGATTAGTTTAAACAGGCAGTTTGGTGTCCTCTACTATTGTGATTGCAGGAGCATTTTGCACCGCAATCAATACACATAAATCATAATATAATTATATAGCCCTTTACCAAGTAACGAACTCCGAAAACATTACACCCTAAAATTGAACCTGATGAATCATTGGAAACAGCAAGAGTATATTACCACTGACAATAATTGCCATTACCGCCATAAATTTTGTACTCCAACATGCTGCTGCTAAAATTTCTAATACCCCTGTCGTCATCATCACTAGTAAGTCATGTACTCATCATTACTATGATCATCTGACTTTAACATCAATCATATTTTCTTCTAAACTCATGTAATTTGTCTCATCATTCTCATTAAAGTCAAAGTCACTATAATCAAGGTGTGTAGTAAGTGAGTTGTATCTGTCACTTTTCATCTTCTTACCTTGCTTATTTTCATCTCGCTTGCAAGTACATTGTACCTCTGCTACATCAGAATGTAATAATTTCAGTATTCAAACATGTATGCAACATATCAAGCCTATTTTTTTTTCACAAGGTGTGTTCATGATACTATACAGTAGTTCTTTAAAATTCTTCATCTGTCTAATATGTGAGGGAAGTGAAGAATGTGTGTGTAAAAACATGTTTGCATAACACACAAGTACTTTTACCGACTGCAGTATGCCTGTGCAAATAATCCATACTCTTCCTCTGTAAGTGATGGGACGTAAGAGATGACACAGAGACACATATAGAGAGTTATATTGGACATCTTCACCTGCAAGAACAGGATGTATGTACTTGCAACTCCACAGTTGCAGATTTACTGAATTTCATCCCTGAGATACTGGTGTGCAGAAAAGTAAACAAGAGACATGAAAACAATATTCCTGATGTTGAGACAAAGTACACTGGATCTTGATATACCTTAGAAGAAATATACCTTATCAATTCTGATGCACTGGTGTAAATATACTGTAAACGTGAAAATTTTCGCGGTACATTAATTTTCGCGGATTTCGCGCTACGTTCAGCTAGCGCGAATTCAAAAACGCGCGAATATATCTTCGCAATTTTCTATGCACATTTTGAACGGCCTGAATTGCGTGCGCTTCGTCGATGATACTGCTACGTAGTACAGACATGTTTACACATATAGCAGTATCATCGCACGCACCGCACGCACCGAGCCCATGGCCGATTAGTGTGCTACTCTACATCTCCGCAACTACAGTACTAGTACTACAGTACATGTATCGAGTAAAATACGTGTACAGTGTACTACGTAGATGAGCGCTTGTACTCACACTCGCGCCGCTCGCTACGTCGCTTTCATACGCTGGCATCGCTGGATGAAAACAGCGACTGTGTATTACTAGTAACCTGCAACCCACTGCGGAGCGCAAATTTAAGAACCCGCGAATATGTTTTCGAGCCGCTCAACGCGAAAAATTAATCGCGCGAAAATATTGACGTTTACAGTATACAGAATGCTTCCATACTATGTCTCATTTCATCCTAGATGGACAAGCTATGATCTTGAAACTTAAAAAAAACAATAATACAGCAGAAAGTACCTATTAAGGCTCAAAGCTGATAATGCAGGTACACTACATTGCATGTATGTGTGACTATGAGCTTGATCGTCTTAACGAGGAAAGTTTGCTGATGGAAAAAAAAATTGCTTCAAACAATGGAACTTTGAATCTTAATGGAGTTTTACAGACTCCTGTGATATTTGCAATCCTGAATACCTGGTAGATGTTCTTTGCTCTTCAGACTTCAAGAAAAGAAAACTCGGTAGAAATAGCCGTTGCACACAAACACACAAAAAGAAGATAACTTTACCATTCTCTTTTGAGATTAGAAAATTCTCTCATTCATTGCAGATTGAAAAAGTTACAAACCTCACAAATATAAGGTTTTTACTCCTCTAGATAAAATGCAAAATGTTAAAGTTAATATTCTTAAGAATGAAGACTTCTGTGCCATGATGCTTTGTGGAGTACTTATCACTGCATCTCCAGCAAACTATTGCACAAATACAGCATGAATTGCATTCATATGAAGCAACGGTGGGACAAAGAACATCTGCAAGGTCTTTGACACAGACTGACTCTCATACTTGTTACAATTTCTTCTCGGATAAGACCACAACCATGTCACCTCCCCCCCCCCCCCCCCCACACACACACACACCATCAAAAGGAAGAGAGAGAGGGATCTGCACTTCATACAACATTTCAGCTGTTTAACCCGTTGAGGACGGACTGATTTTGCTACAACACGCATTTCCCATAGACACCTGCCCGAGTATACTCGGGACTCGTCCTCAACGGGTTAACAGCATTAAAATGTAAACAGGAACTAACAAATGACTATCAAAGCATCTGTTAATTTTGAAAAGTAAACATGAAAATGAACAGAGATAGCGTTCTACAAATTTGTATAAAGAACATCATTTATACATTAAAAAATCTATGAAATGTTTCCTTTTTACCCCAAACTGCCATAATTTGTATGCGAAAATAACAGCTTTTATAGTATAAGTATAAACATACACAAAAGATAGTTCTAAAAAGGAGAACAAAAATGTGGTATTGATATAAACTAGATGCCTCCCTGAAAGAAATAAGCTGTAAAAGTGAACATTTTTGCATGATCATTTTTGCCCTCAGCCAGGTAAGATAAATTTCCTGTGTTTTTAATTAAAGCGGAATTGAAAAAACTAAATAATGTTTCATATAAAACAAGCAAAAAATATTTGTATGCTTCTAAAAAAAAATATTTGCATGCTTCTAAAAAAAATATTTGCATGCTTCTATTTTTGTGCTAGTTTCTGGTCACGCAAAATGCGCAAAAATTTCCACACTGCAAAAATGTCCACTTTTACAGCAGGCAAATAAAGTGAAAACAGCTGTCGCTACATTAGTCAATAAATACTGTATGCTTGTAGTAATATAAAGACATCTGGAAGATCAGCCTGTGTGTTCCATACTGCACCATGTGTTGTTTTCATGAAGCAGCCCAGTCCATGCCACCCACTCACTCAGCTAATGTTACGTTGTCAAGATTACTTTCTTCTTTGTCCCTGTAAAGGAAAGAAAAATACAAAATAAAAATCACAAAATAAAACAGATATACACACATATAAAAGTACAATCAGTAAAAGCTCTGGCAAAGTTCTATACTAGCAAGATTTCTTCATATATATATATATAAAGATATATATATTTTTTTTTTCAAAATAGAATTTGCATCAAAGATGTTGTCATATAGACTTCCTTATGAAAAAGACAAAACATATACAACAAAAACTGATTGCTTGTTTGCTGTGAACCACAATGTAGTCAACCATAGATGATGTATGTAGTTGTAAACTTTGAAACTTGTTATTTGAACTTAAGTTGCATGCATGTTGTATGAGAGATCAGTTAAGACAAAAATCGAGTCACCACATCGTTTATTAGGTTTCTCAGTCCAACTTACAGTGGCAAAATGTGGAATGAGCAATGAATGAGAACTATGGCAAATCAAATCATCTTTAATTCTCTTGGTATGTCTCATCTTGAATCACAAACTCAATGCCTTACATGAACAATGAACAACCAAATACTGCACTGGCTATAAACCAGGCATGTTAATATGACTCCTATACTCAGTTTTAAATTTTTTTACAGTTCTATATTTCATGCATAAGAACACTGATATGAGTTACATGTTGTACCAATAAAACATGCATTGTTATTGTGAACATGGATGCTGTTTCAAATAATCTTTATACAGTCATCCCTTGATGAGATTAATGATTTGTTTTATATGTTTGTGTATGTTGTCATTTAGAAACATGCAAAACTAAACATTTGGTAATTCTAGGCAATGTTCCATATATCAACAGACCTCAATGTCGAATGTGTTGTGTATCAAACAAAATATATTGGTGATATTTCTACAAAAACCTATGCAAAATACATGTATACCCAATCCATAATATTAAATATACACACTCACTCACACATACACACACACACACACATATACACAACTTATTCTTGAGTTGAGTATTTATTGGGTGACTTTGCTTTATTAGAAGCAAAACAGTGATGCACCACTGTATTTCAATGCATCATATACTGTGGAGCAATTAGAAGTGAAATAGCGCCACCTATTGTTGAAGCATGTACATTCACTGGTGTGCGAGCCGTGGGGTTCTAGTGGCATGGCTAAAACAGTAAAACCTTGTATGTCCTGAACACATGATGATATGGAGACCATTTAAACAGTTACACTGCCTGCTGTGAAATGAAAATAAATGATTTAGCCTATTACAAGTTGCAGATTGAGTGTAATATGAATGGCAAAGGGAACTTATAAGCAAATGAATAGATGAATGAACACATAATAATATTAAATTACATGCAGGTAGAAATGAAATTCAATGAAATGTATGATTACAAATGAAAGTGAGCAAAAGAGGATGCATAATAAATTGAAAAGCTGTAGGAGAACTAAAACAACAATTCTGAAAGAGGAAATTAAGATACTGATGTCGTATGAAAATACTCATCCAAGAAAATGCATTGCTCACAATATATGCAGTGCTCCTATTACTTCCATGTACACATTCAAACATTATTATAAGTTTAACCCTTACCCTGCTAAAGCCCACTGGAGTGCTTTTTTCATCAAAATATCTAGTACTATAGCTGTTAATAACTAGCGATTACCTACAGGGCCGGCGCACTGTTTTCAAAAGTGTGGGGGCCCACTTCCGGGTTTCATGAGCTAACAAGCAAAAAAAAAAAAAAAAAAAAAAATGTCCTCAGCTCATCTCTCCCCGTCCACTTCCGGGTTTCTTCAGCTAACAAGCAAAAAAAAAAAAAAAAAGGTCCTCAGCTCATCTCTACCCGTCCACTTCCGGGTTTCTTCAGCTGACAAGTAAAAAAAAAAAAAAAAAAAGGGCCTCAGCTCATTCTCTCCCTACCCATTGTAGTGCCTCTTACATACTTCCGGGTTGAAAAAAGTGTGGGGGCCCAAAGTGATGACACCTTATGTATTCCTTTGTATGGTGCACAAAAAGTGTGGGGGCCTGAGCCCCCACAGCCCCCACGGCTGCGCCGCCCCTGGCCTAATCCCCCTTAATCCCTTTTATGTCACCATGGCCTCCCTGATGGACTAAGGCACATTGTTATGCCTGAGTGGGCTGGCTAACTACAATTCTCGGTATCGCCAATACCTACAATAGGTGCCGTGTGTAGAGCAGTGTTTTAGATGCATTACGGGATAGCTCGGGGGACAAACTTGCCCCGGTTTTGGCTGCATATGCAACTAAGTCACGTTCCATCTTTATCCTGGCGTATATTTTTGTGAAGATTTCTTCGCTTTGCATCATGTGACCAGCACATTGAAGCCTTGCAGTAGCGAGCCATGGTTCCAATGACCGCAAATCAGTAAAATTTTGAAATTAAACTCTACTCTTTTTTAGTTGAATTCGAATCGAAGAAAAAAAAAGCAGCAACGAAAGAAAAGCAGACAAAAATTGCATTAAATGACATGGGAACTGAGACACCAACAAGACAACCAGAGGTGACGATGGCACCAAGGAATCCCACAGTGCATCTGTGACAGGGCTTTTTAGCATGCCGAGAAGTTTTCTGCGCATTGGCGATACCAAGAATTTGGTAGAGTTTGGGGGAACTATACCAGGCACATAAAGGGTTGGATATACCCATGGTGAATTACCCATAGTGGATTGGTGCTATATCCTCTGCATACATGTATAGTCTATCATATCCCATGGACATGGAGTACAATGTAGCTTGTTTTCCTGTTACGCTAATGTAACATTCAGACAGGAAATTTACACCAGTCCAGGTCTATTTGGACTGGAGGTCAGAGGTCGAAGCTAAACTTCCCATTTATATTACTTTTTTACAAGCATTGATAAAAAGGAACAAGAAATTAAATGGAAGAAGGAATATAAGTTCATGTACAGTGTTCAGTTTGTAAGTTATTTGATATGTTTCCAGTACCTGCATTAAATCCCCTTCATAAATTGGCCAATAGACAATTTGGGTGAACTCCCAACCTGAAATAAGGGGGTTATGGACCATACATATCCCTTTCAAATGACTGCATATAAATTAAGTCATTTGATAGGAATGTTGATTTTTTTTTTTTTGAAAAAATAAAATTGTTAAAACCTAATTGATTCCATATGAGATAATAAACCCTCATTCCAATTATCCATTAAATTTAAGTACCTCCTCCATTTATGGGCCCAAACATGAAAACTATAATCAAAATGAGACAACATCTCAACTCTTACTGACTAAATCTTCTAGCAACTTTCAAAGTAAAGAAAGTATAGACGGGAAATTTTACAAATGGATGGCACGATTTTGTTGAATGAAAACCAGATCTTCTGAACAGTTCTTCAATAACGTATGTACATATTATCCCTCAAGGGTATTGATACATGAAAACAAAACATGTAAAGTATACACGGGTCCCAACATTTCGAGACTACTAGTGACATTTTGCATATAGGGAAGAACTTTCTATGATGGGAAGAGGGTAGCATGTGGGTGGAGTAAAATGAATCAGTAAAGAGACAAACACTAAGAATATTTTTAATTAGATAGCGAAGAAATAAGTAAAATGCCACCTACCCCACATCGTATATATATGATCAGAGACATGTGAAAGCACAAAGGAAGGCCTCTAGGAATGATTGTTAGATTGATGTCATCTGGTGTCTATTAGAGAGAAAATAGTGAGAGTTAATGGTTGAAAGAGAATAAAACAGCAACAAATAATCAAAGAATGAGAAGAAAAATGCTGTTCTCTGTCTCAGTGACACATCTTCACCCATTTGTTTGTTGGAAATTACTGCAAAAAGCATGAATGCTCATACATATATTTTCCCCTCTGCTCTGAAATGTGAGCTACTTGATAATCTAGATTATGATTGACTCGAGTGCCTGTACAGTATGTTCCCCTCAAAAAAAACCCCACAACAATGAGAATCGGATTTCACATTGATAACTTTGAAAATGATTAAACAATCTTTATTTCAGGGTATGAAAATATAACTTCTTACCTACATCTTGCAGAAAACCCTGTTCAATTTGGTCAAACAGTTGCAGATAAATGTGGATCATTGTAAAGTATATCATGGGTCCATTTCTTCCAAGTTTAGGGAGCACTTAGAAGCTCTTTGGCATCCATTTAACACAATGGACTACACTTGGAGGAAAGGGATTCTTGACATGCTCAACAAGGATCCCTGTTTCTCTGTGATCACTGAAGCAAATTAGATGGGGTTTTCTGTAAGATGTCGGCTATAAGTTGCAGTTTCATACCTTGAAATTGCATTATAATTGATTCACTATTTTCAAAGTTATCATTGCAGAAAGTCCAACTGCAATTTTCTTTTTTTTTATGGGGGGGGGGGGGACAAACAGTATTGTGTTTTAATAATACTATTTATGCAAGTGCAGACAAACTACTGTAAAGCACGAAATGTTCACGGCATGAAATTTTCATGAAGTGAAGGCGACGAATTTTTTTTTGTGGCATGAAATTCTCACGAATTGCCTCTGGCATCCAATGCAGTGTAGACAAGAGCTTTTGTGTGCATATTGATTTTTATAAATCATGACTCCTGCGAAATTCATAAAATTAAAATGCATGCGAACATTTCTGGTTTTACAGTAACCATAGTCAACAGGCATCTTTAATGACAACAAATTATCCAATCATTTATTATACTACATTCCCCAAATATTCTGGAATGGATTTGTGGGTGTGGGCATTTAAAGACATCCATGCTCGGTAAACAAGCAGATTTACTGGTTTTTAATAGAGAATATAACATCTGTTAGTGCATCGATGTTTCATAATAACATTGCGTTAAGCTTCACCATATCCCAAACATTAATAAGTTACTTTATACTCATACTTCGTGTCTCTAGTCAAATTGTCAACCTGACTGCCAGTCAACCTGTATAGAGGCAACACGGCAAAGGTGTATTAAGCTGCACAAAAATCCGGACTGGACTGTACATACTGTACCTACCACGTTTTCCCTACAAATGCTGATTTTTCTGAAGACAGGTAACAATCTGTTGTTTTTTGTTTGTTTGTTTGTTTGTTTGTTTGTTTTTAAGCTCACTGTAATATACTGGGCAGAGCAATGCAAATGAGCAGATATAAGTTCACAAAATTACACAAAATGGGTGAAGATGAAAGGAAATGTCACTGTTTAACAAAACAAAAAAACAGGAAACTAATTGAAATGAAATAATCAGGAAGTTCAAATGAAATACTGCAAGAGAAATACAACTATATTTTCTGACAAGCCCGTCCATTCACAAAGGTATATAACACTGCAAATTGGTAAAACCACACAAGAGAAACCACTGAGAAGGTTTTTCCCCTGTTAAAGTTAGGTTCAGTGTGCCTTTCTCACCTTGGTTAAAACATTGATAGTTAAAAATACACTCAGTAAAAACATTTCAAACACTCAATAATGGCATTATTCATATCAATACCATCTTTGAATTCTTGATTTTCCTGAAATTCCTGAAATTGATTTCTTTGTAGCATCTTACACTAATGATTGCATGAGACTGGTGCTCTATCACCAACACGAAAGCAAACACAGTATTAAAAGAATTTTCCAGGCACAAATTCTGTGAGCCTTCACATGGAGGTGACTGAAACGGGGTATAAGTACTTGAGGTTTTTGAATTGTAGGAAACCATACCTTCACCTTTTAAAAAAAACTATCATTGATCTGTCTCATTTATCGACTGCTGGTGTCACTAGTCATGTTTGGATATACCTGAAATGTGAAGGTGCCATATATGCATATCACAACACGATAAGCAATGATTGAAATGAGAGCTCAGCCTGTGTAGCAAGAATGATGAAGTTTTTTGTTATTCTTTATGACTCACAAGCTCTTTTCAGTTTTGCCAGCAACACTCTACCTCTCTACGTGAACTGCCCAGCAAATTCAATAATAAGGAGTCATTTTAAACAAAAAATGAAGGTAGCACCCAAGCTTTGGCTTGTCTTTCAATTGTGCATTCATTTGCCATTGTCCTTTGACATCAGTTATGATTAACAAAAGGCTGAAAGGGGGCAGAGACTAATCTTTGATACTTCATGCATTTGACTCCATATTTCAAATTCTTCGTAGATCCATTGGATCTTTCTCCTTCTTTCTGTATTTTACTTTAAATGGATTGTATAGTTTTGGTTGAGACCTAACTTCAGGTTTCCAACATTTTTTTAGTGAGATAATGAGAAACCTCTTATGAAATATGAAAGAGCACACAATGCTAAGAGTAATAATTCAAAGTTAATTTGATGTAAATTGGGTTTGAAATGGCTGACATATCCCAAAACAGAGAGCTACTACTCAAAGATGGGACCCACCTTTTATTAGGGTCACTTTGTTTTAGTTTGTTTCTGGATATCTCAGCCATTTCAAAACTGATTTTCAGCAAATTAACCCTGAATTCCTGTAAGAATTGCATGCTCTTTCACATTTCATAAGAGGTTTCTCATTATCTCACAAAATGTTAAATACCTGAATCCCCCATCTTAACCAAAACTATACCATCCCTTTAAATTGTGCATTCATTTGTCATTTGGCAGGAGACTAATCTTTGATACTTCACCTATTTGGCTTGATTTTCCAAATTCTTTGTAGACTTATTGGATCCTTTCTCCTGTTTGTATTTTACTTTCATTTGAACAATGGGGACAGCAAAGAGTTGGAATGGTGATATCTCTTAATTTGGCTCTTTCCACTGCTCTCAGTTTTGACAAAAGAGTGAGCAGGTCTTGTAACCTAGCTTTCTGGGAGTGAGGTTTGCTATCTTGTATTTGCACACTAACTGGCCCTCCTTCCTCTTTTCTCTCTATCTCTCTTTCTGTCATTCCTTTGCAAGGGGTACAGGGAAGGGGGGGGGGGGATGAAAGGGTGGGGGGTAGTTACACTTACTTGGACTTTTCAGCGGAGAGCATCCAGTTCCGGACGTAGTCGACCAGGACGCCACCAAGGAGGATTTGAGTCGGGTGGTAGACGAGGAGGGGAATGGACAGGATGGAGAGGTGGTCGTAGCCAGCGAATACGATCTTCAGCATGGGTATACCTGGTGATCAACAACCACAGACTTGTGTGAATTAACACATGAATGAATACTGCAGTATTTACAACTTACAAGAAAAGTTTCCCAAAAAAAGAACATTTGGAGGGTGACTTATATGTAATGGACATTGGATAAGGTACATGATATGTACATATGTGATTTATTACACATAATTCTTGACTTGAATTTCTGTTGTGTGTAATTCTTATACATTTTATACAAGGATTACATTTATACATACAATTCAAGGGTTTGCTTTAAATATACTCTATATTTTATACAATGTTTCTACTTACCACCATGACTAATACTCAATAACTACAGCTTTTTGTTCTATTCTTTCTCAGTCAGCTTGTTGTTTCATACCAAACCTACTTCGATTCTTGTGCACTACATACTCCTTGATATGTTATGAGGCAGGGCCTCATTAAGTATAATGGCGTTTTAACCACTGTTGAGGCTTACCTTGAACATCGAATGATACTAAATTATAAGACTTCAAGTTTATCCCATGCTCCATGTATATCTCTATAATGGACAGACCCAAAGTGCTTCAAGTCATTATTTAACATTGCAGCCACTCAACTTTAAACTTTGCCAACTGAACTCTATAGTGTTCAAACAAGGAAACAATAAAGTATTTGAAAATTATGCTATCACTCTCCAGATGTTTAAGAACAATATCAATGTGGTCTTGTTAAACTGAATCAAAAATGCTTTGTTCTAACATTAACTTTGTTTTAACATTAACTTCTTCTTAAAAAAAGAAGAAGAAACGAGGAAAAGTAGAAATTACGCAGTGCGTAATATATGTCCCCGCCGGAAGTGGCATTTTGTAACAAAATGTGCAATATAGGTAAAAAATCAAGGTCAAAGGTCAAAGAAGTCAAAGGTCAAAATTCTGTGTAGAAGTTTTGAAGCCCTCACCTAGTGCCATCACATAAAGCAAATGGAATCGAAATTGGGTTAGAAATGGCGAAGGAGTAGCATTTTGTAGCCAATGTACAATATAGGTAAAAAATCAAGGTCAAAGGTCAAAGAAGACAAAGGTCAAAATTCTGTGTAGAGGTTTTGAAGCCCTCACATAGTGCTATCACATAAAGCAAACAGAATCGAAAGTGGGTTAGAAATGGCGAAGGAGTAGCATTTTGTAGCAAAATGCACAATATAGGTCAAAAATCAAGGTCAAAGGTCAAAGAAGACAAAGGTCAAAATTCTGTGTAGAAGTTTTGAAGCCCTCAAATAGTGCCATCATATAAAGCAAACGGAATCAAAATCGGGTTAGAAATGGCGAAGGAGTAGCATTTTGTAGCAAAATGCACAATATAGGTCAAAAATCAAGGTCAAAGGTCAAAGAAGTCAAAGGTCAAAATTCTGTGTAGAAGTTTTGAAGCCCTCACCTAGTGCCATCACATAAAGCAAACGGAATCGAAATCGGGTTAGAAATGGCGAAGGAGTAGCATTTTGTAGCAAAATGTACAATATAGGTCAAAGGTCAAGGTCAAAGGTCACAAGTGAAATTCTGTGTAGAAGTTTTAAAGCTCCCATGTAGTGCTATCATATAAAGCAAACAGAATCAAAATTGGCTCATAAATGACAGAGAAGTAGCAAATTGAACATTTTGATCACACACGGACGCACACACGGACGGACGGACGGACGCACAGACGGACGGACGCACGGACACACACACGTATGGAGCCCGTTTCATAGTCCCCTGCTCGAACTCGTTCGGCGGGGACAAAAAAGCTACCAATACACAGATGGCATCATGAACATTGCAGTTTAGGTTTTTTCATGATTTGTAAAAATCAAACATGTGAATAGATGATGCCTTTAAAGCTGTAGCCTTTATTGGCACACTTCCAAATTTCATGAAAGTGTTACCTCCTCTTCTTATTATTGAGAGTACAGGGCAACTTTGACATCAATCTTCCTCAAACATTGCAATGAGAAATACAGCAAAATCTCTATTCTTCCCCCCCCCCTTTTTTTTTGGGGGGGGGGGGGGCTTGTTAATCTGAGTGGTAAAGGCACCTTTAAGTAGCCTCTGTAAGAACAATATCTCCCATCATGCAAAGCAAAGGCAATAATACTTCAAACCGAGAGCACTATCAAAATGCGATTAAAAGGGGTCTATTTCTAACTCTAGACAGGAATGGTACATCAATAGGCAATTGCTTTCTACTTCTTTGAATACTGATGTGTGCTACAAACCTGTGAAATGGCTTGCTTTCAAAGAGACACGAAAAGTTTGGGAAATGCATCCAGCTTCCGAATTCCTCCGTATTTGCCCCGCTTATCAATACAAAAGGTGGTTTAGCTTTACAACCTTGTGGGAACCTCGCCACTAGATGTCGCGAGTGAGTCTCTTCACAGAGATCGCTCAACTCGCGCTATATTATTCCCATTAATGCAATTTTAACGGGTGCGACATTGAGCCAGCGACACATTATCAACACAGCGCCACCAGGGGAATATCATTCACCGCTGGTGCTGGGCCCGCGCCCGGATTAAAGCACGCCGCTTGAAGACAACGGCGCAGCTCTCATGCAAAATGCACTGGGTCATTTGATGCAAAATCACTTACCCAGCGTCAATGATTTATGGGTTGAGCAGAACATGATGGCCACAGTATCGGCCGGGGTGAAGCCAAAGAGTGCCATCCTGGAGAGCAGGAACGTCGCTAGTAGGAGTGACATCTGAAGAAGAAGGACTGTACGGAGGAAGAGGTGAAGATAAGAGGGACAGGTCCAATCACTGCTGCTTCTTTCTAGGGACAAGAACCACCATAGGCTTTTCGAGTTTCTGTGAATCTTACAATTGACAGTTTCCCCATGGACATTGTTCTCATTAAAGACAAGTTTGACTCCATGGGCTTTTCCGGTACGAGCAGAAAAGCCATTTGAATGAAAATGAATTCTGTCATATTATTATCAATTAGACAATATTTCATGCAGAGATAAATGATACAACAAACAGATAAAGATATACCGGTATTATGGTCCATTTTTAACTTTAAGATAGCCAAAATTTCCTGCTGGGGATACCATCAATCGCAGAACCAAATCAAATTCATACAAAACCACCTATTTGGTTTTCAGCAAAGATCTGACCATTTCTTCTCTCCCAATCTGACACGATTTCCTATCTCCTTCCCCATAGCTGATCGTATTTGTTGTCATGATATTCCACTATGGTAAATTTGAAGAAACAGAAATCAAACTCACAAATTAAAGTTGCCTGTGGGGAGCATTTTGTTCAGTGTACTGGGGTAACTTCCCCAGTACAATACTCGGAGAGGACCTACATATCAAACTTATTTCTTTTCTTCTTTTTTTTTTTTGGGGGGGGGGGAGGGGGTTACTTAGGTAGCATGTGTAACATCTCCTTACCTATGATGGCTATAGCTATAAGGCTGTAATGGTTTATCTGCAGGGAAGGGTTGGAGAAAGTATCACAGAAGGTGGAATAAATGATGAGCAGCAGGACGGCTTTGCCTATTTGACCAAACGGTGGCTTGGTCCGCTCTAACCAGTCCTTTATGTATCTCCTCGCAATCTGCAACAAACGAGACAGAAAAACACATCCGCTTGATCAATGCTTTCTGCTAAAAATCCACATTCCTCAAGAATTCTTCCCAGCCATCTACAGAACACACGAGAAAGAGAAGCCCTATTTCTAAAACCATGTACAGTTGAACCTCTCGTATCCGGACAAGTCGGGACCGGGGCTCGTCCGGATAAGGGATTTGGCCGGATACGGGAGACTCGATGCTTTATGCATGTAGAGTCTACATACATACACATGTACTGATGTACCCCATTGTAGTACCACATGTAGTAATGTGTATACTGCAACCTTTTCATTGTTACACACAGTAACAGACCCCAAAATAGAGGTTCGTGTTTGCAAGAATGAAATCATTTTCTTTTATAAATTCTTGGGATGATTTACCTAAATAATTATTAAGAAATGTATCCGTTGGGAATCCACCTTTCCTCCCGTAATTATCAAAAAAAAGATTAAAAAAATCACGGCGAGATTGCGTCCGGATAATAGAGAGATCCGGATAAAGGGAGGCCGGATAATAGAGGTTCAACTGTAATTTGAAAAATAGATCATAGATAGAAAAAGTTGATTCAACCTTGCCTCAAACAGACAGAAGCTAAGTAACTAGTTTCTAACAAGCACAGTCTAGCTCTAATCCTTGTCTTCATGATCTTCTCTGCTCTTACTTAACCCGTTGAGGAAGGTTTGATTTTGCTACAACACACATTTCCCACAGACGCTTGCCCGAGTTTACTCGGGACTCGTCCTCAGTGGGTTAAAATGTCCTAGTGCAGCTGGTATTCTTGTCCTATCATCACTTTTCATAGAAATATCAAAAGAACATAATCATATCAGAAAAGAATATATGGCCAAAAATATTTTGCAAATATTACAAACACAACATTACAAAGGATATCTTAGACATGGATTGAGAGAATTTCAGCTTTTGAAGCCTACCTGTCCTACGATGACAGGAACCACTACAGTCATAGACAGCTGTGATATAATGGAGCTGAAAGGGACTGATGAGGATGACCCCATCTGCAACAAGAAATTTGAAAGTCACGACAAATCATTGCACACAGAAACACACAGTATACATTATCAAATAATGAGTACTTATTTTAAGTCACTTTGTATTCCAACAACAACTTTCTATTCCAACAATGAGGAACTTAATCTTTTCAAACTTTGCAGCTTTTGAAGCATTACATTTCAAATGTCATATCTGATTTGATGGATCACTTGTCCGAAGAATGTATATCATGCTAGTTTGATTCTGATTATATGAAATTGCTATAATAGACAAAATGTCTTTGATATATTCTCCTTGTTATTAACCTGCAAAATGAAATAGTCATAAATCAATTTCAATCTAATTCAAATCTAATCTTACTTCCAATATCGTATAAATTATTTCACCTACAATCATCACACAACATAAAAATAAGAATGAAATACAAATTATACAAACATACAGGGGGGTGGGAATGCAAATGCATAACGTACATGCACATCAAACTACATATGTATTTAAACAAAGTCATTAAGAAACGCTTTTCCCAACATATGAACATAATAAATCATATTCTGAATGCTTCTTTTCCTGCAGGTGTTGAATACAGGTGGAAATGAGAAAATGTGATGAGCTATTTACTGGAGTTGAGGAGGAGGGAAGTTTGAAGCATGAGTGCTTTGAATTATGGGTACTGTAACAACGTTTGTGGGTTTGTATGTCAGTTTGTTTACTGCATATAATGAGCTTCAGTGTCCACTGTGAGCATCTGGAATATAATGTACCTTTCAATTGAATTCAATAGGTTAATATGATTACATGTACGTATTTGCATGACAAAAAGGGAATGATCTGAGTCATAGTCTGTTGCAGTTTTTCAGGGTGAGAAACATGGGGGGATTTTCTAGAATGCACTAAGAGACACATTTTGATTATTGAAAGTTATATGAAACTTTATGATGCATCAAAGTCACATCACTATTGTTCAGAGATATACTCAAACATGGTAAGGAGAATGAGCAGTGTCAATTATGTTAAACACACACACAAAAAAAAAAACTAAACAGTTTCTTGTAAATCATCAAAGAATTGAGTTTAAAAAGAATACCATTACATGTAGTTGTTATAATGACTGCTACTGCAACTTCCACTTCTACTGCTCCTGATGCTGTTGCTACTTCTACTTCTATAACTACTATTATTAACCTGATGACCATCAGTATCACTTCTGGGGCACTCTTTGAAACAAAATGGCATAGACAAACAAAACCCATGTGCATTTACGATTCATGGTTTGCATTTATGGCACTTTGCTGCCATAAGCTGTTATCATGATTAAAACTCTATAGATTCTGCATTAATTACTATGGTTATATCACACATGCCAAGGGGAGACTGGCTGTCTGTGAGTTTATGAGGCACGTAATCAAACACGTAACTCAAAGGACAGAACATTGGAAATTGGCAACCAGATGATTTCATTTTACAAAATCGATAAAAATTGACACACTTTCATAACCAGGTCAAGCATGATCGTAAATGCCTAAATCAACAAATTCATTTTGGCAATTAATGGAAACTTTCTACTTTAAATAGATGGATACTTGCTCTTTAGGGCTAGTATATGCATCATGAACCTCACTCACAATGACATTCAAAGCAGAGGGTTGGCACGATATTACGTGACGGAGGTACACACATGTCGCTACTTTTTCGAATTGAAATCATCACCGCCTAATCCTGCACGGTATTTATTCGTCATGCGACCCGGATGCCGCCAACACAGATACAATTTAATTGATTGCATGTTTTACACGTGCGCAGCTCGGCAGGTCGCAATCCAATCATGGCCGCGGCTCAGCTCTCAAGGTAGTAGCTTCTCAATCGACGACTCAATTTCATGAACTGATACACACGTAGTGCTCGTAGGGGCGAATTACATCGCCTCCAGGAGGAGACAGCAATGTCAGGAAACACATTACATGCTGTGAATATATAATGCAGCATACTTCCGTGGTTGGACAATAAGTTTACCATTTTGCAAACGGAATAAAGGGGTGACTTGCTGAATTTAAATGACCTATGTGCAACAAAAAGACATATTTTCCAGGCTATGGCAGGTAGAGAAATATGGGTCATTCACACATTGCTGGTTTGACTCCCACATGATCGATATTTTTGTGTGCATCACTCACTCGTGAATAATCAGGTCACACGTCATGATTTTCATGACCGATAGGAATATGGTTTCGTTTGGCTACAACTCTTCTTTTTGCATGGTACTACAATGCTTTATGCAAAACCAAATATTCTTTGAGAACTTTATGATAAATCAAATTCTTCTACGAGGCACAAATGCATTAAAAGGCTCATGATTAATGCCTTCACTACTGTAAAATGAGGAACGTTCGCGTACATTTTAATTTCACGAATTTCGCAAGCCAAGATTCGCGAAATTAAAATGCACACAAAAGCTCTTGTCTACACTATATGCATTGAATGCCAGAGGCACTTCGCAAAACTTTCATGGCGTGAAAAAGGCCGTCAGCTCTAATTCACAAAAATTTCACGCCCCTAAAATATCATGTTTTATAGTACATATTGCCAAACTATGGGGGGGGGGGGGGAATGGAGGGCAGATATAACGCAATCTGAGATGTTGGTAATCCAGCCTACATACAACATAAAAATCATCATTCGAGAGCCCCTCCATGGCTTTGGTTGAATTAAAGCTGCATGGCAATCACTTGTACACACCCTGGCTTGGTAGTGACACCCCAAGATAATTTCTGGACACCTGACAATGGTCCACTAATAAATCATTAATGCTTGGGTCCGTCATGGGTCAGGTCATACGTATTATGCCATAGCTGGCTGGCACACATGTTTCTTGCATAATGCAAATATCAATGACTAGCATTTAAGTTTTAATAAACTCAACCCATCAAATGACACTACCCTCTTTCTCCTTTCCCCTTGTACCCTTTCTACCCGTCCCCCTCCTCCTACCACCCCCTCCTCCCAGACAAACACGTGCACACTGTAAATTCCTAAAATCCCTGGTACCTCTCAATTATCCATATGACATCACAAAGCTACACAAGTGTGAAATACAATGCTCTAGTAATGTCAATTATTTCCAGGCTTACACAGCTGAAAAAAAAAGAAGAGCACGAGCTAAGTTTTAGAACGTTATTTCCAATCATTTTCACATAGCTAGCCTCTTCAAATCTGCAGGGATAACAGTATTATAATACTGTTTTCAATGGTTTTGACAGGCTCATTCCCAGAAAAGCATTAAAGAATAATCTACAAAAATTGGTCATACCCTTACTCTTACAACAACAACAACAACAAAAAACATGGAAAAACATGGAGCGCACATGGCCGAATTGAACACAGAATTGTTCATAATGAAATCGTTCAAATATACAGAAAATAGGAAGTCCCTTCCTCTGAATGAATATCACGGCAGGAATAAGGAATTCCATGTCCACATCATTTCCTTACACAGGTGAACCTACTTTCATAGATATCTAGTATCAGCAGGAAATATCCCAATGTCTTGCCCCTTCGCTGATGGCTGGCTGATGAGTCGGAAGGAAATGACGAGGTAGCGGACCCTCCTCAAAAGTGCTCCCACCAATATGCAGCCATCAATCTTTCGGCAAAGTAAAATTTTCATGGCCACCCCATCATCTCAAACAAGCTGATCTGCAATAGCTATCAAACAAGATTAATGCCCAAACATCGCACTAGAAGAAACTTCACTTGGCTGGTTACCGTTCTTCAGGAGCTACAAATGATGTGGGGCTTGGATGTTTATTTGCTTGTTTATTTTATTTCTTTTAAGTGGGGGAAGGGGTAGTGAGATGGGGGGGGGGGGGGCAGGGGAATCTTGGCATTCTTGTAGTATTGATAAACTTGACATCTGAGGCAAAATAATGTTCCCCGGCACACGCTATCAAGATTGATTCTGACAGCCGTGAATTATGCACACACCAAGATCAAGAAATCAGTGTCCTGCCACAGATACCTACATATTTTTCCATGAAAAATTCAGTCGAGTTATTAACCCCCATAAATGATTGATAGGTCTCACCATTATCGCTCTCTTTCATTCTTCCCCACATTTTGCTCACGGCTGGGGAAATAATGATCCTACAACGACAAACAAAAAAAGGGGGGAGAGGGGGGGGGGGGGAGAGAGAGAAGACGTCCATGGATCTGGGTATCGTTTGCCCCAGCACTAAATCCTTTCTCGACTTGACTGAGAGCAATGCGGCAGCTCGGCTGATGAGTGACAGAATTTTCCGAAGCGCGGCTTCACACTCAACCCCGTGCAACTTTGATGAATTCGGCATGTAACTTTGATGATGCTATGTATAACTCAGCACGCTTGGCCACCGGGAGCACTGCCGAGATTTGGAGGGTGACAGTGCTCAGAGACTAGGGAAAATAACCTCAAGTCTATGAAAGCAGAGTTTATCTAACCATCCCTACTGCCCCCCCCCCCCCCCGAAAACCTGTAATACAAAATCACAAAAGGAAAAGAAAACATACAAATGCTCTCTTGCTTTTATGCAGTCCTGCAGGTGCTTTTAGTTGTTGATTTGTTTTCAGTTTTTCAGTTGTTTCAAACAATGCAAATGTGATTAACGCAGCAACCAATTCTTTTCATTTTATGCTGAGGTGGAAAGTGGTTCTTTTTCATGTTCATATTGGGAAAAATATGGCAAATTGCAAGAATTCTAAAACCATATATATGCAAATTGGTCAAAAGATAAAAATTAAGAGAGTTTAGGGAGTATGAACTATCTCAATTTCTTCTAATTCTCCACAGTACTTGGTTTTTGTATAGAAATAAACATCAGCTTTCTTAAATCCATTTAATCTGTTTGTTTGTTGTTGTTGTTGTTGTTGTTGTTGTTGTTGTTGGTTTTTTTGTTTTTTTTTTGAGGGGGTGTATTGGGGGAACAAAGGTTAGAAAAAAGTCACAGATCCATGACTGATTGATTTCCTGCACCAAACTTTAACTACAGAAAGCAGAAAGTTTGTCCACAGTTTGCCCAAGACTTGCCAGAGTTAGAAACAAGTGCCCACACTGTAACTATGAAACCTGAGCTACAAGGAGCCCGCAAATGGACAAGTCATCACAAGGCACTTGGCTAGGAACATCCACAGAAATATCCAGATGGAAGAAATATAAACAATGGTACCATTTCCTGGAACAAATTTAACAGAATGATCTTGTGTTCACATGACAATGATGAAGTGCTTCTACCAGTGTTAGGTGATGTGAGTTTGGGCATGAACACAGGTAGATTTTGTTGTGTGTTGCTGGAAGCTTGGTTCTTGCATGGTATAGGATGGTAGATGTGAAATGGACATGCCCCTTTGCACTCAGTTGGAAGATGCCTTCCAGGTTCGTAAAACCAGCACTGAATTCACCCCCATCCCTACAGCCCCTTCCCCAATCCCTCTCCTTATAGCCCTCCATCCCTTGTCCCCCCCCCCCCCCAAAAAAAAAAAAAAGGAGAAAAGTCTGGACAACAAACTCTCTAGGCCTTTCCACAAGAATTATCTCGAGAATGTCTGTTTCGATGTCATTTCAGAGCTTAATCAAGATTTTTTTTTTTTTTTTTTGGGGGGGGGGGAGGGGGTTAGGACTACAATAAATAGCACACCACAAACTATTATCCCTTTTTGTGCCAATGAGTCAAATGTACACACATTTTATGCACAAACCTATGGACACAGGTGGTTAATGTGGAATGCAGAGGGTTAATCTATACCCCGTTGTATAACAATAACCATCTTTTATTGCATCCAATTCTTTACATTCTTCTTGTCTTCTTGGTATGCACTGGGCATATTCATATTCAAACAATGGCCCCAAATGACACAATCACCTTACAAGAACTTTATACAGTCAATTCCTTTTTTTTATATAACTGTTGATATATACAAAAAGTTAATGACATGAACAAAGTCCTTAATTTGTCACTAATGGGGAGTTAATTGCACCTTTGGACCTCTGAACACAAGTAACTGAGACATGATTATTATATGATTCTGATTCATAAATGTGGTCTGATGTACACAATGAGCTGGGACTGTTGTTTTGAATAATGCTTTGATGTAAAACATAAGACAAATGCAACGGTATGATGGCTTATCGGATGAATGGAACTTTGAAGCTTTGAGACTTTGCAACTATGGACAAATATTTTTCTCATCCATAAGTTGTCTGGTTCAAAGAAGAATTTCTTTTGTCCAAAATCACTTGGACACTATTTTGTTGGAGAGATAAACAAGCAATCTATTAAATCAGTCTCATTCTGAATACGAAAGTTACTTTTGTTAAGTCCAACTGCAAGAACATAATGCACAAGAAAAAATGTATGCCAACCATGGCAAGGTTTAGTTGTTTGGGTTTTTTTTTTTTTTTTTTAACTGACTATTGGACACTTGAGGCAGAAAAGAAGTAAAAAGTGACACAGATATATTAAAAAAAAAAAAAACACTTATGAAAACAAAGCATTGAGACTCTAGACATGGACTCCCTTTGACAATTGTTATGTATTTGATTCATTTGCTTTTTATCTTATATTGTCAAGAGTGTGATATGAACACAATGCAATGAGTAGCATACAGGACATACATGGAGTGGATCTCCATATCACTATGCCTTGTGAGCACACACATGATAGACTCTGTGTTGCTGGTATACTTTGTATGTTATGATGACACTGCTGTGCTGTCGTAAGTATGTTAAGTAACTAAGTATTTGAGAATTACTTCCTACTGAAAATGTTTGTAACAAGAAATTGCTAAAGTAGTCAACTTTGCACAAAAAACATAGAGTTCCAAAGTACCTAATTGTACACTAGCATCTTAGTTCTGCCAAATTTCTGCTTATCAGCGTCTCTTGCTCCAGTGTGCTTCCAAAGCCATATTGCCCTTTTGCCGCTGCACATACCGGTACACTGTATTTCGCAAATTGGCACCCATGGAAGACAATTTTGCAAGTGGTGGAATTTGTGATCAAGAATCACACTGACTTAATGAGGAAGCAATACCAACAACTTCCATGAGAAAAATGAGCAGTTCCCCACCTTTGATACATTATGCTGCCCACTTGTGTTATGGGTGGCAACATTTTTAGGAGATGTCAATTTCAGAAACATTGGATGACTTGCGAGATTCACAAAAAATAAAAACACTATGAAATAAACTGTGCATTGTACAACGTCATAGAAGGTGGAAATGTTGCTATGTGAGTTGCTGGTCTGTCCATTCAGAATCCCCTTCCAGAACGGTTTCGTGATGGTACACATAATGTTTCAATGTTGTGCTGTGGAATTTGCTGAAGGTGGAGAATGCCATGGAGTGCACTATGAGTGGAAGGAGATGAGTTTCACATCTGTTTGTTTCCTTCTGCGTTGGATTTCACAAATAATATGTGGTATAAAAATAATCCCACATTTTTGTCACTGACAACACGGGCAGGATCGTTGGGAAATACGCCACCGACGCTTTCCCCACTGTACGGCAACATCCCCTGATGACAATTGGGGCAAAACAGCTCCAACGACGCGGCATCGCCGTTGATCGCAGCATGCACTCTCGGCCGAGAGTGAAGCACTTTCCTTGGTCCTGGTGACTTTGCCAGAACATGTACCCACTGTATGAGAACCAAGAAACTCTGTCACATGTTTGGTTCCCAGGCAGTTGCATGTTTGAGACTCATTTTATTCATGGGATTGAAACTGTTCGCTATGTGAAACAATCTACAAATGTATTGCATTTTAAATAGTCAGTGTACTTTGATAACAATGCATGCCATCACGTTGAATTTTCTGTGGCAGTCTTTATCACAGTATTACCATTAAGCCCACAGTACGGACTTATGCAGCTTTTGCACCACATATGCATGGTGCATACCAATTTTATAATGAGCTGCTTCCCCAAATCACATTACCATACATGTCACAAAATTATCAGTAACTAAGCATTCCACAGAATAAAAATAAGAGGCTCTATTGTAATAATTGCACTAAAGCTATCCTCAGTCCAGCATATGGCATTGTTGGCCTCTCATTGAAAAATGTCACAAATAATCCACTACCATGTGATCATGATTATCCAATTGCTGATTAATATTTGACTAATCCATATAATGAGGCTGAACACAAACATTTTTTTATTGGTGGCCCATTCGGACCACTAAAATCATCAAATTTCAGTATCTGGTGGCCAATGATATAATTTGGTAGCCCCCAAAAAAGTTACAAAAAATGTTTAAAAAAATTAAAACATTAAAAAAAAAAAAAAACATTAAACTCATTATAAAACATAGTTACAGTCAAACCTGCACTTAGCAGCTACCTGCCGTATACGGTCACTAGGTACTGTCACACTATGCAAAACTACTAGTTTTGCTACCTGGTATTTTGGTTCGTGTAATTTGGGCAGTGTGTCAGCAAACTTCAAAAAAAGTTACCAGCAAAATTTCCTGCTTCCACGTAGGAAGTTTTTCACTTCTTGCAAAACTACAGTATGCTTAGTTTTGTGTAGTGTGACCACGCGTGGCTGAAACTTTGAGATGTTTGTGATGCCATAATAGATCCATTCATGTCATTTACGCACATTGTGCAGTCTTTTGTACGCTGTTGCACATTTGCATTTTTTCCTGCCAGCGACAAAAAGTATGGGTGGTTTTCTATCACCAAAGCTACGCGTAGTTTTGTCTGTAGTGAGACCACGTGCTCAAACTTCTGAAGTTTAATATCAGGGAGCAAAGTATGGATAGTTTCGCAGGGCTACTGAAAACAATTCTACCCAAGAGATAAGCCATATTAACAACCCTGTCTGTAGCGGCCACCTGTCAATAACAGCCATTTTTTTTTCATCTCCCTTGGGAGGCCACTGCAGACAGGTTTGTCATCTAATTATGCGAAAATTGGTAGGCGTGATAAGGGCTTCAATTAGGACATATTGTGACTAAGTTTACAAAGTCTAACATATTCAATATTGAACTGACACATAAACATGATTTTCTATGACACCACATAGTCATAGAATAAATTGTTAATAATAGGGGTATACCTGGTCCTATTATTGGATAGATGAAATCTGGCCTGGAAATTTGGCTGTGAGGAAAAATAGTTCAGCTGAATATGGTCTTTTGGGGGTTTTGCCATGAAGACTAGGGGCAACTGGCATCACTGGTCACAACTTATTCTCCCCTATTCTAGATGTACACACTCACATATTTTTTTTTTGTGTGTGTGTGTGTGTGTGTGTGTGTGTGTGGCCCAATCAAGCAAAAAAAAAAAAAAATCATTTCTTAAGAAAAAGTGGTGGCTCAACATCTATTTCTGGTGGCAGTGGCCCATGGCTAGTACTAATGTTGAGCCTTGCATTTATGTTGCTCTTTATTTCTGCCATAATTATTATCAACATTTTTGTATAATATATCTAATCATAACATCTACTATGTTAACATTTGCAATGAAAGCAATCACAGGGAAATGCACATGAAAATGCTGGTTTCCTTCTAAAAGTGAAGGGCAAAGATCATACCAATTTCTTGTCTAACACTGTAACTTGTGAATGAGAGGTCATTGTGTCTCTATGGTGATAGGAAGTGGGAAGATTTGGTTATTTGTTGAAGCTAATGTTAGATGTCGAGTGTGGAAAGTATATATGGCGCACCTTTACCTTTCTAAGAAGATGAAAAATGAAAAGGGTTTTGTGCACCCTATAAACAACCCAGTCAAGGCGGTAAAGATTGATATCATCCTTAAAGTGAACAAAATTATTAAAGCACACATTATGAACATAGATGAAACAGCTAGCAGTACCCCATGACTGCAGTGCACATGCATGTTACCAAAATCCCAATATCAGGCAGAAGAATTTCAACAATCTCCCGAGAATGGACGAAATACTCACAAATAAAAGGAGCAGAACCGGCGTTACTATTATACCCTGCAAAGAAAAAAAAAAGAGAGACAAGGGATTAAGAACTAAAAAACTCTGGTATAAAATATACTCAGTGGATGTACCATATACAAACACGAGAGCAAATGGGATGACTTGAACTACAATACATAATGAATCACAACAAGCTGTACTGAACAGGAAATAATGGGGGAAAAGATTCATACTACATGCAAATGGAGAAAAGGGTATCCTCAATTTGAAATCAATTGAAATCAAAGGTGCAAAAACAAAAAAGCATTAGACCACAGCATGATGACTCAAAAGAAGAGCAAAGCAAAGCTTGCAGCTTAAAACGGCTGATAAGAAAAGTAAACTTACAGACAGAAAAGGAGCAAGAAAGCAAGAAGAGAGAGAGGGGGAGAGTAAGAAGCAAATCTGCATAAAGTACAAGGGTTCCGACAATGGCAGTGACACCGTCCGGTGTTTAACCGTGTGCTTATCGGCATGTAATGAAGCTACAGTGACATGGCTGCCACTCGAGCACCCTCAGCGCATGCAAGATAGATGAAGGGGGGCATCAAATATGGATGCGGGATGATCCCACAGGGTCACCGAGGAGAAAAATGAGGAACTCCGCCAGAGAAAGATAAAAAACAGATCGGGACAAGAGTGAAAAACCTGAAGATGCGGGCAGAGTTTGGGGGGGGAGATGATGAAGGTTAAGAAAGATGCCCGGTAAAGGATGAAGCAAGATTTACCATGGCAGCCGTTAAGGGGGGTAAGGAGGGGGGGGGGGGGGACCACACAGTGAATAGGCAAATTGTGAATATGCATTGCCTCGACCGTTAACTCCCAAGATGTCATTTACTACCAAGGCTACGGGCCTGATGATGAGTTCTGGAAGAGCTAAACTCACTCTCCCACTTCCAAGATCTCTCTCAGAGAGAGAGAGAGAGAGAGAGAGGGAATCTAACTTCTGTAGACCAAGTTCTGTTCATTACCCAACTGCATCAAGTGATTGGCTACAAGTCCACTTCACATATCTGTGTCATTCTGTTTCCTTTAAACATACACAGAAAATTTAGCCAACATACCCGATTAAGACACTTTGGCCTGAATTCACAAAGGTGGTACAAATGAAACCATGGTTTAAACCATGGACAAAAACCATGGAGCGCCACGTGACACACGGAATATTTCATTACGAAATTGGTTATTTTGGTGACAAAATGACTGTTTTGTTAATGAAATTATCATTTCATGGACGAAATGTTCATTTAGTTACAAAATGGTTTCATTTCATTACAAAATAAGCATTTCATCGACAAAAAAGACTGATTTCGTAACGATATCTTCCATGCGACACTTGGCGCTCCATGGTTTTTGTCCATGGTTTAAACCATGGTTTCATTTGTACCACCTACGTGAATTCGGGCCTTTAAAGCTGTTGCTCTATTTCTGTCTAGCTATAGATGGTGTTACTCCTTTATTCTTTTTTTGTTTTGTTTTGTTTTGTTACATTGCATTGTTCGAATTGGTATAAGGTCACTTACGGGCAGGTTTTTCCAATCTTCCCTTACGTTTCCTTTTCTTTGTTATTTGTGTATTAATGTGACATAACAAGTGAGAAAAAAAAAAGAAACCTGCATGTTATTGAAAACATGAATAGCATCATGGGAGGACATATCAAAAATATTATCTGTGTTATATTTCTTGCTCTCCCCCATTGCTAGATAGTTTCTACATCACATGGCTTATATATTGAAGTTTTGAAAGATATGGCAGGACTTACCAGAAAGCTCCCAAATGCAGAGTTGAAAATGGCTGCAGCCTAAAAGAAATAGAGAAGATGCAATAATGAATGACAGAAATAAACAAATTTCCCCACCAACAATAATAATGTACATGTTCCTGTAGCCGGTATCCTATTAAGCACCTGCAGGGGGGGGGGGGGGAATGACAGGGGGAGGGAGGGGAAGGGGGTCAGAAGAAAAAGATGGATAAAATCCAACCTACAATTGTACTTTTAAAGCTTCACCTGTTGAAGACTGGTTCCAAGTATTCTTGGGCTGGGGTAAATGGGAAATTATGCGTGTTAAAAGGAAATCAGTCCATCTTCAACGGGTTAAGTATATGCCCCTAAAACGTAAGTAATAGCTCCAACAGAAAAACACAGAAATGTATAGCATCCACGAGCACGAGTTTCTCCTAGCTTATAAATGTTGAACATCAACATTCCATACACGGCACCCTAGGACTCATGACCCCACATCCAAAATGCATTCCATCTAGACACTATGATGGCAGGGCTGATGTTCAGATCACATTTCACACTACTGGTTACGAAACTCAACAGCAGAGCAAGTAGTATAATGGACAACGGCACAGAACACAATCAGCTCATTTGCACCCAGGAATAGGTTGGCCATGCCTTCACTCTATGGCAATTTCCGAACCTCAGACCTAATGGGTTAAAAGGGAAAGCAACAATTCTCATCCTGTACTCATTTATGGAGGCAGGGATATTCGTCTTCGGTCTACAAAAAAAAAAAAAAAAAAAAAAAAAAAAAGTGAAAATATACATGTACATGGGGTGTATGAATATACAGCTATATATCATGTATACTGCAAATGTGACGATCAACAGATCCCATTACAGTCTTGACAATTTTATGATATTAGAAAAGATTACTGACCAATCAGAATCCTGTTTGATTGCCCAATCTCTTTCTCTCTTTCTCCTCTCTCTATTAATCTATAGATATGTTTTCATATACAAGATATACATTAGATAGGTAGATAAACAGAGAAAGATTTATTCATGAATACATATATGTATATATACATATGCAAATATGGAAAATATACATGTACATGGGGTGTAAGAATATACAGCTATATATCATGTATACTGCAAATTATGTCACACTAGGGGCTTTTATTATTCCTTCTTTGCATTCCGCTTCATACTATGATATTTGAGCCACGTTACAGTTACACATTTGGGCAAAAAGATGTACAAAAGTAACAAATAAAAGAGGAATGTCAAGTACTTGATAATTATAGGTGAAAGTTTAAAGATATAAAAAGGCCTTTCCTTTACAACAAAAAGCTTTAAAGTTCTAAAAAAAAAATTACATATCCTGTAATAAAGGCAGTGAATGGGATACAATTTAGTAGGTTCTACTAACACTTGTTGAAGGCAATAACTATCCTCTACAGCTGATAGCTATGTGTATGAAGGACTCCATTTGACATTTTCATAACCTTCACCTTCATAGCACATGCTCTCTAATTTCTTCAATTAACACAATTATGTGAGCAAATGCACCCCCTCTGTATTATTTCTCTTAATGTATTTGTGTGTAAGGTGGGGGTGGGGTGGTGTGGTGTGGTTCCATATACCGGTAGACTAAATAGAAGTTTAATATCCTTGACGAGGAAACATAAAACTTCAAACATTTTAGAATAAGTGACAATGTGGGATGATACAAAGCGTCCTTCACATCGTAAATGTTGCATGCCTGTACTCACTATATGTAATTACATGGTGCTTTGCAACTTCTAGAGGGGGTCCCGCCACCATCTTTCCGTAATTGCACTTTCATTATTATATCATTGCATGCATCATTTGTAATGTATGGACGCAGAGTGCAGTAAGTGACGGGGCTTTGTCATTGACGCCATGCACAATTGACATTGTTGGAAGCATTTGGCACACACACGTACACACACACACACACACACACACACACACAAAGGGAAAAAGGGAAAAAAAAATCATAGCACACCTCTAAACCAATCTCAGGAAATTTGGGTAAATACTTTATGATAGTTTGACCTCTAAATTATGGATATTTTGGTCAATTTAGTAGCACAATCCGCAAGAGCTTTCCCCCGTTCAGGGGTGTGGGGTATATGCACACAGTGGGCAACCCCTCAACCTGTTTGGGGTGATCAATGACAATGTGCGTGGAAACACTCCCAAAAATCACTTGAACCCGGGATGAAAGCATGGCTCCATGGAAAATTCATGTCAGATAAAATATGGAGATGACAGGTACTCTAAATTGCCGGAGCGAACGCCAACTAACAGCCACCAATGGCTCTCGAAAGTGAACAACCACTGTTCTCTGTCACCGTAAAGTGCCCAAGAACCCTCATTCTACAACCACTCAAACTAGACGATAAAAACCTCTTTGTGCCTTTGTGCATCTGACTTGTAGAGTATAGTCTCATCGCAAGTCTTCTTTGAAACTACACATTCATTTAAAAGTAACAGTCTGGGCGATAGCAGCGTGGGTGTAACAACATAGACATCCTAGATGTGGGAGAAACGAAAGCACTCAAGACATCAGCACTCTGAAAAGCCACCAGAATATAACTCAGTACATATCAAACTAGAAATGCCTCCGCCATAATGCATGATTTTCCTAATAGGTCTAGATAGTACATGTGGACACTGTGTGATTACATTTTCACAAAATTGGCAAAATATTGGAATGACAAGTTTGTCACAAATGTGTTGAATGTTCACCTTCCTTGATGTAGGTTCAATTGGATGAATAGGAGAGCATGTATCTAGGGATTTAAGGATTTTAACTTGACTTTGACCCATTCATACATTTAGGCATTGAGTAATTTTCAAGGTACAGGTGTAGAGAAAAAGTGCAATTTCTGAATTGAATAGTAAATTGTTACCATTTTCATCTGGCCCTTGACCCTAAAATTCATAAGATTTCAGGTAGAACATGCATAATATGTACTAAGTTTCAAGGTAACTTGAGCCACTTCCGAGATATGGAGGAAAAAGTTAGTTCAGCACTTTCACTTGATCTTTGACCTTTTGACCTTTGAGGCAAAAAGAGAAAAAAAAAACTTTCCAGAGAATTTTTATTAGGTTACACACGCATACACCAAGTGTAAAAAAATAACCCTGCTGGCATTGCATAAATATGAGGGTAATAGTAAAATTTTAAAGTCTTGTACTTGACCTTTGACCCCTGACCTTTGACCCCAACATTCTCTAGAAAATCACTTCCAGTCAGTACATGTATATACTATGTTCCATGAAGATACCTTGAACAATTTTCCAAGGTACGGAGAAAAAAAAGAAGTTTTAATATTTTTACTTGACCTTTTGACCTTTGACCTTTGACCTCATGACCCAAACTTTCACCAGAGAATCTTAATTGGGTAATACATGTATACACTAAGTTTCAAGAAAATCTCTTCAGGCATTCAATAGATATGGTGGAAATAGTGAAATTTTATGTATTTGACCCTGACCTTTTGACCTTTGACCTTTGACCTTATGACCCAAACTTTCACCAGAGAATCTTAATTGGGTAATACATGTATACACTAAGTTTCAAGAAAATATCTTCAGGCATTCAATAGATATGGTAGAAATAGTGAAATTTTATGTATTTGACCTTGACCTTTTGACCTTTGACCTTGAGCATGTGCACCCAAAAGTTGATAGGCACAACTTCACCCCCTAATACACATACATGCCAAGTTTCATTAGGATACCTCAACAGGTTTCGATAGTTACCTTGTCCACAAAATTCATTACGGACGGACGGACGGACGGAAGGACGGACGGACGGACGGACGGACGGAAGGACGGACGGACGGACGGACGGAAGGACGGACGGACGGACAACCCGAAAACATAATGCCTCCGGCACCACTTCGTGGCGGAGGCATAAAAATTAAGACAGACAAACAAATTGCAATTTGGAGAAGAGCAACTGTCTAACTGATGTCTTAGTTTTTGAAAGCTCTTTAAGTCCCTACGGTGGTTGAAGACAGCCTCTGAAGTGCGCACAATTAGGATGACTCTCAAGCATTAAAAGGTGTGAAATGCTCGTATCCAAATGGCTGACTTTTATCATATCATAAATTTCTTCCTTTCATTTTCTTCCCTTCCTCTTTTCTTTTTTGTTTCCATTTTTTTTTTTTTTTGTCTTTTACCCCGCCACACTGCTTGCGGTCATTGGACAATGAATCTAGATATATCTTCACGGCTGGGTGATCGCGGGAGGCGTCAAAAAACACCCCAGGAAAAGATCGGCTCAAGAAAGCACAGAAAAGAGCCAACTTCACTCGCTCACATTTTATGGCTTTCTCTCTCTCTCTCTCTCTCTCTCTCTGTTTCTCCCTTCATTTCTTTTTCTCCTCCTATATCTTTCTCTTTCCATATTTTTTCTCTCATTCTCTCCAGTCCTTTCCTTCTCTTCTCTTTCCTTCTTTTTCCTTCTTCTTTTTTTTTAAACTCTCTCTTGTCGCCAGTTCTCTACTTTTGTTTTTCCATTTCCAATGAAGTTTGAATTTTTCATATCTCATTATTATCCTTGTCTTTAGTCTTTGTACCCTGTACAATACCTCTGAACTTTATATGCCCTCTAACATTTTTCTGACATATGAATATCACCCTTCAGCTTTTACACTTCTCATCTGATAAAAATAGACTTGTAAAACGTGTTTGCAATTTTTTTTTTCTACAAGTAGATTGCAGATTCTTCTGTACGTGTGAAAACTTCTAGCTTTCCCTGAGTAAATCATTGTATATTTTTTATCAACTATGCGATGCTGGTAAGCCAGTAGCATTAGCCTGATACACCGCGCATTTTTCACAAATAAGTTTTAATCATTGCATCACACATGCAATTTACTTGACGGAGTATCCATGCCCTGTTGCTTTAATATTGTTTGCAAACATATCCCTCAAGAACGGTTGTTTATGAATACTGGTAGTTATCTTGAGAAATGAGACACTATTCTATATGCCATGGCAATGTCTCTTCACACTGTAGGATGCGAAGTCGATGACAAAGGCAGAAGGATGTTTGCCCTGTTGACATATATACGGAGCCGATGAACTCTTGGTAGAGAACGTCCCATGTTTATCTCTTTGAGTGGGAGAATGCATTGATATATATGTGCAGCTTAGGCTGTCGTGCAACTCAAAAGGTACATGACTTTATGTGCTCATCTCTCCCCCTCTTTTCCTACAACTACAATATACCCCTTCCTGCTTATCTCTCACTTTCTCCCTCTTGCCATATTCATCTACCTATCTATATATTCCCTTCATCCTTTTCTCTCTTACCCTCTCTCCGATATATCTATCTCTCTTTATATTCCCCTCCCTCCACTATCTCTCTCTTTCTCTTCCTCCCCAACCCCCCCCCCCCCCCATCTGTGCTCCGTCTCCATTTTCCCCCTCCTTGCTAAACTTTCCTCTCTCTCTCTGAGGGAACATTTTGTGTCTGATTGATGAGCGGGGCTCTGGCGGGGCCATGTCGTGGCAGCACACTGCCTGCAGTAGCGGTATAACTACATCTAGCACCTACCAAGCGTGAACGGCGGAAGAGTCCCGCTTCTTGTCGCTGCTACGTGCCCAAGCAACCGTGACGAGGTCCCCCCATGCATATTTCAACCATCAAAAGCGGCAAACATGCTCTGACATCAAGCGTGTCCATATTTCATGGCCTGGACTTTATAGATTGAAACATGAAGCAAGCTTCACCAATGGAATACCGGAGAAGAAGCGAAAAATGAAAAAAAATACTCAACTTTCTATAACGGGAGAGTATTCAGACTGGTACTATTCCCCCATTCTGGTCTCATTTCCAAAACCGGCTCATATTACGCATGAATGTCTGAATTAAAATTCCCGGCCAATTTCATCCACGGTAAGTGATAGCCGAAGTGTCATAGTGGGGGGAAGATGAATCTAGCCAGCGAAAAAATGTATTTACCAGATGCGCATCCTACTTTTAATGGCCAGGCATGGCTAATAGATTTGAGTTCATCCCGTCTTCCTAAACCACACACATACTCCAGAGGGGGCTTGGGAATAACTTCCCTGCACCCTCCTGATATCACAAAGCTTAATCATGGAGAGATGAGTTACAGTTGCTATCACCGATCCATCTTCAATTACAGGTAACCTTTCTCAAGTTTGGTGAGCCTGTTAAAACTCAAAGCCCCCTCATCATTTTCTTCTCATATTGTATTCATGTTACTAACGTCATGATGTATTTTATCATTACCTGCGTTTTCCGTACTTTGGTATCTATTTTGATTTCTAGCAAAGTAAATGTACACTCAGTCAAAAGATACTTTTTACAGCCAAAACATGTGGGTGGTAATCTTGTTTCAATTCATGCAAATTGGATAGGTTTGATATTTGGTTTCAACACATGACTGTGGCATCACATGACAATGATGACAAAAGTAATGGTAATTAAACAATCATATAGTAATAATCATCATCATCATCATCGTTGTCATCATTGAAAGCAAGAGAATATTAATCAGAGGGGAGAAGGTTGAGGTGTGAATTTTCTTCCATTTAACTCCCTCTACAAACGAAATTTGTAAGATCGCCACTTGGAAATGCTCGCAAATTTTATGCTACCCTGAACAATCCAGAAAATGATGACACATTAATATTTTTGGAAATACTGAATCACGCACAAAGATACTCTCTTCTACATAATCAGAAACAACCCAAATTCACTGAAACTGGCCAGCAAAAAAAAAAAAAATGATAATAGAAATATATATATAGAAATATGTATATATATATATATATATATATATATATATATATATACACACACACACACACACACACACACACACATATATATATATATAATTACATATATATTGCAATGGCAAAGTATTCACTCTACAGTAAGAGAAAACTAGCACTGTTGGCAAGGTAACAGGAACAGCACCTCAAGAAGGAAAATGTTTGATTTTACTTTCCTTGCACAGTGATTTACCTCATTTCCCCCAACTGCCTTTGTCAGAATTACAGCTGACGACACTGGTGGGGGCATACATCCAACTACTTGTAACCTGTTGAAAGACAAAAGGAGGAGGAGAAGAAAAATGCTGTTAAAATGACGTATCAACTATCATGACATAAGCAGTCTGGACCATTTGACGAAAATCTTGACTGAACAAAGGAATAATACGGACCCCAGCCAAGGTGCTTTATCACTGATTAGTCAAAAATGTTATTCATCTATTGCAATTTGTTGTGGAAGACACTGAGGTGACTCAATTCTGGGATTGATTTATAAATCAGCTTTTTTAGAATGAAAACAGTATACTGATGCAACAAAACACCATGTATGTAATTGTTAGCTTATTTGTTTTTTAAGAGATGCACAAGCTCCTTCTTGTTTTCCTTTCAACTGCATTCAAACTTGCTTCTCAATGAAGTTGTTTAGTTGCCTGTTTTCGGAATGTTGTGCATTCCGCGATGACACAGTAGTTTAATGTAGTCTGCCCTCCATTTTATATATTTTCTATGACTGCACACTAAATGACAAACCTTTTTAAAAATCCCTGGATCCAGATGGTGATTCAAATTGCTATTAAAAGTTAATGAGTCTGGGTTTTTTATCGTGTTTTTTTTTTTTTTTTTTGTGACCCAGTTGTAACTTCCCTAAATGCACCCTCCCCCTGAATTTTGTCAGAATCTATTAATTACAGTTTGTGTAAAGTTGGTAAGAGACTGACATATTGAAAAAAAAGTGAACAAACAAATGGATGAAAATAAGCTAAAAGCTGGCAAAGTCATAACCACTTTTGCAGGGGCAATGTCTCAAAAACAAAGCCCCTGCCCCTTCAAAGAAGAAGACAAAATCATAATATTTGCCTACTCATCAAAATTCTGAAATATGCATTGGAAAAATGAGCTTGATAAACTTCAGTGAACACAAGCTGATGAAAAATGAATGCAACTTCAAACTGTCATCTGCCAGTTCGAATGATGTCCTATTTGGAAACATGAGCACGTCATATTCAATTTGTAAAGGAGTAAACATCTGAGTGTACTGGCAGAAATGAATTGATCATACAATGCATTCCAGCAGTCCCCTTAATCATCAAGAGATTTCTAAATACAAGATGCAAAAGAAGAGGGATATGATTATGTATAAACATTCACACACACACACACACACAAAAAAAAAAAAAAAAATATATATATACTATCTAACAGTCACGAAGATTGGCTGCATACATTTCAAAATAATACACAGGTCATTTTTCCCGTAGACAAACTAGAAACCGTACTCCATTATTACCATTAATAAATATCATACAAATGTATACCTTTGAGACAAAAACATGCATTCTCTTTCAGACTGGGAAAATCATTTTCAATCACACATTTTCTTTTAGATATTGATGATCTCTTTAATACCAACACGATATACAAGTCATCCCGATGCTTATGAAGATAAACTCATCACAAATGTATTTGAAGCAGATGAAGCTAATTCTCAGAGTCAGAAGTATACATAATCACGAGTTCTTTTAAGATACCTTCATGAGAAACTTAGACAAATAAAACAACAAAAGGACATATAAACAAAGCCTCTTTCATGTGAAAGCACCTAAAGTTATTATAGCAATATGAAGTATTTTGTTTCTAAGTGACATAATCATTTTGCATGAAATCAATTAGAAAACAAAGGCGACAAAAATCACTGTAGACCAGACCTCGAATCTGCAGATACCCACGAATTCATGATTAATCCTCCCCAACGTCAAGTCCAAGCGTTTTGTGAACCCATATCAGATGTCCACTAAAAGGGGAAATCCCTAGACTGAGGGGGGGGGGGGGGGGCATCCCCTTTCAAGAACACTGAAGAAAGGAGAATACCATGAGGTCTGTGGTGAAACCCTTCTGTGCACTACACACCAAAGAAATCTAACATGGAAATCAGGAGGGCTCACCATGAAATGGACAGCTCTGTCAGCTGAGCACCATAAAGTCATAGAGAAAGGTACAACTTAATGCTGCTTGATCACATGATTAACTCTTGACTGATAATAGCATCCTGAATGATCAACAGTTGTAATACACACAGCATTCACGTTAAATCCAGACGGAAGAACGAGAAGTACAGTAAATCCGTGTTTAGGTTATTGTGCCATGAACGTTCCACTTGATGCTAAACTGTTAACACAGTCTTACACTCCTGTTTTGGGGCAGTGAATTTGAAGGAATAAAATCAATGAACTTGTAATTTTTCTGATATTAAAAAAAAAAGAAAACAAAATTAAAGAGGGGGGGGGGGAGTGCATGCCTGTGTGCCCCCCTGGATCCACCACTGCATTCAGCAAAACTATGCAACCATGATGGTAACTTTCATTCAAAGATGATATAGGTAGACAGGGAGGAGATGCAAAGACAACACAACTCACGGATCATTTTTTTTTTTTTTTTTTTTTTTGTCATGAACATCATTTAGCTGCACTCTTTGGAGAGCATAGCAGTAGAGAACAGTGACCTTTAGACCAAACAAAAGGTAAAGAAAGAAAAATAAACAGTAGTGACCATGGCTGCGCATCCAAGCTAATGACTCCTCTTCTGAAGGTGTTCAGGCAGGGGTCCCGCCTCAGTTTCACTAACCCACAGGTATCCACCCGCTCAACCGAGAGAAGGGGGCAAAAGTAAAAAAAAAAAAAAAAAAAAGCGGGATTAATTGGATTAGACTGCTGAGATGTGCCATGCACTCCTGCGCTCTTTTTTTTTTTTTTTTTTGCAAATAATTCCCGCTCTGGTCCGACACACGTATACACACGACGCCCCTCCCTTTTGTGAGCACGGGGTGCGCCTTCAAGAGGCATAACATTTAATTTTCCATAAACGTTGATCTCTTGATGCATGAAGGTCGATACACATCTGTTCAGAAATGTCATTACAAACTCATCTCATTACCTCCTCTCCTCTTCACAGTTCATGAGGAAAAAGTGCAAAACCAAGGACATCCCAGTCTGTATTTATACAAATACTTGCGAATGGGAAGATATTAAAAACAAAAGGAACAAAAACAAACAAACAAACAGGGACATTATGCCTTTTGGGGGTGCTGCTGGGAAGTGGATCTCAAGCTTTCACACAAGTTAGTCTGACACCCTCTTTTTACCACCTTTACTTGAATATTATGACCTTAAGCATATATCCATTACACAGTCACCTTTTTGATGGTAATTTGGATGGGTATTGCAACTGCTGCTCACTACATTTGGTTGGAATATGACAAAACTAAAACAACTGAAGAAATAAAACTCCAACAAAAACTGAAAACACACAATCAAGGAACTCAACACCTAGATGTCTGTGGGCTGTAGTCCCTTGAAAGGAACACAGGAAACATGGAAATTTATCACTGAAAACAAGTTTATTGGAAAATTGGGTGTTTTGTTTTTTTTCATAGAATAAAGATATTTCATATGGAAATGCACAGGACCAACAATAATGCAATGGAAGGATTACCTATGATAACAACAGCTTAGCAAGTGAAAAGGCAAGCAATGTATGAAGTGCATCAAATTGGTTTAACCAGTGAAGTGAAAAAAAAAAGTCATTCTGAGTGGTAGTAAGGTCATGACATGTAGGACAAGACACCATAGTTTCACAAAGTAGATGCCCAAGGTTTTTGTTGGAAGGTTGCCCTGCACTGGATGCTGCTGGCAGATTTTCTGTGATTTTGTACTCTTTTAAGGAATAGATAGATAGCACTCTTTAGGACACTTAGGACTCAACAAAAATACATGAATTATAAAAGAAACACTGCAAAACACAGAGAGACACAGAAACAATAGATAGACAGATGGATAGGCACGGAGACAAAGAGAAAGAGGCTACGGAAGAAAGAGGACACATGAATTGATTTGAACACATACATTGTGTAAATGTAGCAAATGATATGAAATGCTCGCATCACTGCACTTTCAATCTATCATCGTGCAATTTAAGCAATCCACAGATAATATTCAGAATCATTCTGTGAATGTGTTTGACCGGTATCAGTTCTCCCCCCCCCCCCTCCCCCGCTCCCTTCAAACCCTCATCACCATCAGCTTCCTTCAATTCCCTTATATTCCTTATGTTCTCCAATCTCATGTGATTTTTTTCCCCCTTTTTTTTTTGGGGGGGGGGGGGGGAGGAAAGCATATACACAATGACCATCAGGCTTATATCATATATTCATGATGCATCAATTTCAGTACTTTTCTAGGAACTGGTTCTCGACCACAAGGCATGGGACGATCCGATGTGTCTCACGCACCCCACCCTGATTACTGAGGCTATTGTATTTTATGCTTTCAATCATGTGAGACCAAAAAACAAAACAAAAACACACACAAAAAAAAGGTGGGGCAACGAACCAAATGGTGAGCTATATAAGGGACATTTTATACAGAAAAACAAACTCTCAGCATAGTACTGATATCTGCAATGCTCAAGTTAATGAATATCACTTGAAACAAACATTCTAATGACTGTCGAACAGAACTGCGTGTACATGTCTGTGGGGGGGGGGGGGGGAGGGGTGGACACGAGTGCATGGCGCCTCATCAAAAATTCTGTTCATTACTTGAAGTACTCACCGCCCCATTGAAACGTGGAAATTAATGGGTCTGGATAACAAACCACCATACTCCAGTGGCTTCGAAAAGGACAAATGAATACCCCCATCATGGGGCAAATTAATTGGATTCTGGCAGAGCTACCTGTTGGCCTTCCATACTATTCAATTCCAGCCAATCTCAATGGCAGCTCAATACAATTTTCATCAGCCGTCATTCATAATGCACGCCCAGTGCCCGGCACTGTGGTTCTTCAGCTACCCTAAATTTTTGAGCCTGGGTATTTTTACTCAACTTCATGGAAAATTCATACTTTTGATAACTACAATGTACGGCTTTGCCTCCAAATTGCGCTTCATGAAGTGCCTCTGATGTATATTTGATGAACGACAAAGTGACAAGGATCAATGAGAATTCGAAATGTAGTCAGGTGTATAATAGAGGTTGGATAATAATTTATGACGTTCAGATTTCCTGGATGCAAGAGGCGGTAACTATTAACTGATTGCAGACGCTAAATTTTGCAGTACCTGGGGGTTTTGATTGCAGTAAAATCACTACATAAATGCAGAACGTGTGAGGTGTTTAGGTATGCATATATAGATTCTTGGCTTTTGTTTTTGCATGTTTCCCCCTACAGCATGCAGACCAATCACTACCATGATGGGTATAGACTAATGGCTCTAGAAATTAACTAATTGTTTAACTTATCAAGAGCATCAGCACAGAACAATTGGCATTATCAGGAAAAGAACAATCCTAAACTTCTGGCAGGTGTCTGAATACTCAATTTAATCTCTCTCATTGCTCCATCTAAAGTACACGTGGTACTCCATTCGAGAGACCACTGAAGCTACTATAGGAGGTCGGGAGGTGCCTTCGTGCAGTGCAATTTGAGCTATTACAGTATAGCTCTTTGTTATGATGACATGCCAGCTCTATTAGCACTCACGAGAACAATGCATCGCAGAAACAAGCTTTAGAGCATCACTCTGATAAAAAAAAAGGAAAATTCCTCAAGTCATGATATATGTAAAGCATCTGATTAAAATATAAGACCAAATGCCAAGCCTTGTGTGTTTTGCCATCAATTTACAAACAGCACTCAGCTCTGACTACTGCATTATCCTACTAGCCTGTGTTCCAGACCCTGCTCACAATACAGTACTCTCCCAGTAACCTGCACATGCTGGCATCTTCATGAAATGTTCTTTTATGGACATTAAGTCATAAAACATGACTCCTTTGTATGTAATTCACGTTGTGTTAATAATCTGGCTTTTTTTTATTATTGTTGGAATAAGGGGTAGTTGTAATTGCTGGGAGATTGATTTGAAGGCTTAAAACATTTAGGTGAATGAACACAATTCAGTACAAGTGGCACACTAACACATAAGATACCAGTTGAAAAGCATCACTACAGAACTGATCATTAAACAGCATATTCCAACAGCACGTCGAGACCATGACTAGCTTGTTGGCATTGATACCTGAACATTGATTGCTCATGTACAAGTACTACCATCACATGAATAAAGGAAATGAATGAGAAAATAAAGACATAGAAAAAATGCACGGGAAAGAAAATGGAAGATGATGTTGTTGTTGATGACGACGATGATGATAGCGGTGGTAGTGAGTGGGTTGCTAACCTTCACAGGTCAAAAAACATATCATGCACAGAAGTATGTATGTTTTTATTTTCTATAAAGAAAAAAATATTTAATGACAATCTAAATGTCACAAAAAATTTAAACCTTTAAGGATTAAAAAAAGATAGTTATATGTATGAACAATAAAAGTGTGTCTTTTTTCTATAAAGAAAAAAAAAAGACCTTCTAAATGCATAAAAATATGCCAGTTGGCAACCATGTATTGAAAATACAGCTGGTGGAGAAAAATATACAATTAAGACAACAATGGAGAAGACCAGATGAAGACAATGACAAATAAAACCAATGATTGTTAAAAGGAAGCAAAATAGCTGGCAGAGGTAAAGGAAATGAACAAGAATTTGCTGCAACAGATTTTTTATGATGGTAAAAGCTGGTTCAATCCAATCAAAAAAAAAAAAAAAAAAAAAAAAAAAACTCATCCTTAGGTTTTGTGGATATTCTGAAATTAGGGGGTCATTTGTAAAAGAACAAAAAAACAAAAAACAAAAGAACAGGTACTTAAAACAGTGGTACATCCAAATGCTTTATACTTCATGATCCTTACATAACTATTAAATTACATTCCCATGTTCCTAGTAAACATTCTTAATACCGCATGAACACTTTTTTTTTATTTTGCAGATCTGTGGATTTGATATTCTTCTTTTCCTAACAGACCTCTCTCATTTAGAACATTTCTGTCAAGTAACATACCTACAATGCAATGCACATTTGCAGTTCATACATGGTTACATAATCAAGAGAGCATAGTCAACACTGAAAAGATATCTCAATTCTGTAACAATATCAAATCCTTGTCACCCTTAATGAACAGTCATACATAATACCTCTGGCAACAAAAATTATTTGATCTATTTTCAGTCCTACTTTTTAATGATTTCATCATTTTCAACATTTAAGATTTATATTTCATGACCTATGTAATGTTTCAAGATGCATAAAGCATAACTGTCTGATTCCAGGCATAATTTGGAATTCTGAGACAGTCCAATCTGTAAAGAGTACCGGTACCAAAAATATAGCAACACTTGCCATTTCTTGAAAAAAAAAAAACCCACAGTTTTATCAATTATTATTGCTCCCTTACATGTACAATTCATAATTTCCACAATTTCTCAAAATATAGATTTCTCAATATCTCTTCTGTGCAATGTTGAAACTGCTTTTCTTAGTGACAACATGACACGCATTGATGAATATAAATTTGAAGGATCCGGCAGTCAAAAGAAGAACCATTGCTCCCCAAGATTTGGCTCCCTTTAAATTTGGCGACAGTCCCTCACAGTTAATGAAGTTGTTCAGTGCTCCTCTTTTTTTTTTTCCTAACGACGACTTAGTGCAACCAGCCATGCAGTTCTAACTTCATTAACATCAATAAAACATGGCGCCCTCACACTGCCATTAATCTTGTCCATTTACGGGCATATCAGCCTGCATGCTGATGCAATTTGCATGCAATTGCTTGTCATGGCATTTCTTTATTGTGACAAGCTTGCAATATCTGCAGGTTGTAAGGACTTTCCATGTTTGAATGTGCATGTTGTTGCAATTTTTTTTTCCACGGATGCATTTTTGGGCGAGTTCGTAAGTTCAATGACGTTGACTTTTCATTATGTTACATTATCCAAGATACAAGATACATGATAGCCAGTAGCCTCTGAACTTTTTTTTTTTCTGGCTAATTTTTCCTTTCTTGAATTTTAATGCCTAAAAGATATGAATCTGCACATGTGGAAAACATAAAGATGCTCACTCTTTAAAATTTAGTTCAACATTCCAGAAGGTCAGGACATGTGGATGAATGCTTAGGGGATAACAAGGGTCATACTGAGAATACATTTTATATATCTTTGATAAAGGAAAGAGAGAAAGGAAAAGGACATGGCTGGATTAACCTACTACTAATCAAATTATAATGGTACATGGAAGATGACTTTTGGAACTGGTTACTGAACATAATCAAACAAATGGACACTAACTCATCTGGATACAAAAAGTGACATCTTTGGAAGTACATGTACAGTACTGTAAAAGTGGATATTTTTGCGCGACTAATTTTTCGCGATTGGTCGTGTCAGAAGACTTTCGCGTGTTTTTAATTCCGCGGAATCAAGACAACAAGTACTAGAACATATGGCATGCAAAAATATTTGCGTGCTTTAATTTTCGCGCTAGCTTCTCGTTGCGTGAAATGCGCAAAAATGTCAACACTGCGAAAATTTCCACTTTTACAGTATCATATCATATTGTCACTACAAATGTATTTGTCACCCTCTGAACCCCTGTCCTCAAACATGTAAACCTGCACTACACTCAGGGTTCATAGCCCTTTCTAATCTTGATGTTATTTTGATGTAAAAGAAAAAAAACTTGTGTTAATTTCTTTCATGAAGTCCGATTAAATAATGATAATAACAAAGATAATAATGGTGATGGCGATAATGATAAAAATATCAACAATTGGAATAATAACAATGATGTTAATTATGACTTAAATTAGAAGTAGGCATTTTTTCTTGCAAGAGACAATGAAAACCTATAAAAACAAAGTTGATCTAAACAATTTTAATCACATCAAAACAAAATTTTTGCTTTCTGTTTCAAAGTTCTCAGTTTCTCCTAATGGTCCAACGCACGCACCTACTTTGGTGTAATCTTTTACCTTTTGTTTGCACAGACCTTTGTTTCTTTACACACATGCTTTCTTCTCCTTATTACTCTAATCATTATATATCTCTATAAACTCTCATTACCTTTTGATCCTTTTTATCTCATTCTTTCCTCTTTTCCTCTCCGTGGTCTCCCGTCTCCGTGTACACCCACAGAAACCAAGTTCACACTTCCAGCCCGTCATTATCGGGCTAATGGGTGGGTATTTTGTGAGTGAAATAATAAATGAGAGCAAAATGTGCCCCTCGGGCATTCCAAGTGAAGCGCCAATGCATGGTAATCAATTGCCTACAGGGGGGCTGTGCCTAACAGAGTCCTCACCTACCCATCATGCCTGTCACTTGGTCTTTACCACAGCTCCCAACTTTTTGTGGTGGAATGCTCCTCTTCTCTCCTACTCCTCCCCCCTTCCCCCCCACCTTCCCTCTCATCCCTTCCCCCTCCCTTTCAAGCTCCCCCTCTATTTCTCCACCCATACACATATAATCTATCTTTCTTTTTCTCCATAACTCCCCCTTTCTCACTTAATCTATTTATATTTTGTTCTTTTTTTTTCTTTCTCTTTGCATTTATACCCTAATTCTATCTCTCGTCCCAGGCCCTCCCCCTCTATTTCTTTCTTTCTTTGTTTTTTGTGAGGTCTGCCTTCCTGCCATGCAAAACTCTCATTAATCATACGAAAAAAAACAAACAAAGTGGTCACTCCTTGCTGCCGCTGGCTGGCTGGAGGTTTGGGTTCACAGAGCATGGCAGATTTGAATGGCAAGGCCATCGTCAAGCTGGAAAAAAACTGTCTCAAGTCTGATATGATGGAAGTTAAGCTAGTGACGAGCATTAAGGGGGGGGGGGGTGGTGACAGAAACTGAGCAGAACTCAACTATTAAAGACCTGGTAGCGCAAAGAAACATTGGTGCCCCGATTGAATCCATCTTGATTCGCTGCCCACCAGGGTACATACAAAAACAATGAAAAGCTCCTATCAGCCTCAGCTGGTGAATACAATGTGCATCGATGTGTACGCTCATCGAAAACGGTCGACTCAAGTTGAGATTCATCAGCTGAGTGTGTAGTTGAATAGAGACCAGTGATTAAGCTGTACACACTTTGTTATGGGGATTCTCATTTCCAAGCCGGGCCATTCTTCTTACTCCATGGTATCCCCACTTTACCAGGTTTTTGAAGGCCAAACAGAAATGTAATGAGACATGACAGAAGGATTTAAAGGCCAGAGATACTTCTAGAGCTGAAATTCAGTTTTTAACACAAACAATGAAAGAATGTAGGATGCTGTTCAAGTATAATTCAAAAGTTCTGTTGGCTTCTCAAAGAAGCTAACGCTGAAAACTGGTATTTGTCCATCGTTCATTCAGGTCATAAATACCTAAAAATAACAAAAGAATTCAAAGAAATACTACATGGATAATGCATGGCAAGGACAAAGAAAATATTGCAGAGAATTATATACACTTGATATATTCACAACTTCATCTAGAGCGTATGTGCCACTGTATTAGTTTTTAGTTTCAGGTGTGTTTGTGCTTTAACATCTGTGTAAATGTGCTTTTTTATCACTTTGTTTTATGCTGCAATCTGTGTCTGCAATAACTGTTGGTGTGTGCTTATTTATAATCTCTGGGCCCCGTTGCTAGAAACTTTGCGTTTAAACGCAACTTGCAACTGATTGTCACTGGCCAATCAAAATCATTGTTGCATGCATGTCTTCATAATAGGGCAGACCCTGAGCCAATCAGAATGGTTGTTTCAAAATTAGCAATTATTTGCAATTGATTGCAACTTTCTTGCAACGGGGCCCTGCTGCTACATTATATAGATCTCTAAATACACATGTGATCATATTCATCAACATGAACTGCACTTGATGAATGCACAAAATGAGACTGAGTACACTGGTTGAAGGAGTGACCATTTGTTATCTTAGGTAGATATAAAACCACTCCTAAATTCAAATACAAGCACTTGACTCTCGACTTCATGGATGCATTTCTATTTTGCTTTGAACATTCTTAGAAGATCTTGCAGCTTTGTGAGCACATGGTGTTTTATGATAATGTGAGATAAGTCCAATACATTAAAAGAATAGATTCATCTTTATTAAACTTTCAATTTGATAAGATATATCATGAATTCATTAACTCTTTTGGCCTCTATGAGAGAGGACTGAAAGATGGGGGGGGGGGAAGAAAGAAAAGAGAGGATATGTGTGAATGAATCTATCAATCTTACTCACTTAAATCCATTCCAACCCTCTGCTCTTGTTTGCGGCAGATAATCCCTGTTTACACGTATCTTTTTACGCCTTTGCATTATTTTCATTGATTATACACGTATATTAGACTGCAATGCTAACGTAAGCAGAATCTCGAAAAACATATCCAAGATGTGCCATGCCCAAAATACTTTAGTGTTTTGCAAGCAGCATTAAAGCATGAAGCCTACAATGATTCTTTCAAAGGGCCCATTAGAAAACAAAGTCAGGTAACCATATTGTATTACCCATGTTTTGCAAACTTTTTCACATTGGTTCAAATTGCTCTGAAATTTTACTTTAACAGTGCTCAAATATTGTTGGGTTTTTTTTCCAGTGCATTTTTTTTTTTTCTATCTTACAATAACATGCTTCAGGCAGGCTTACGAAAATTAATTCTAAATTCTTAATGAGAGTCCTTGTGCACTAGAATTTCATAAATCAATAATCTATTTGAAAAGTCAACATGTGGGTAGATAATGAAATCAATTGAATTATTCATTGGTAAGCTATTGCGAGTCAGTGGCTGAAATCGGGAAGTGGTAAAAAAAAATAGCTGGGCAATGACTGCTAAACACTTAAAGCTTGATTTCACTTAAAAACAGGTATAAAAGATATTCTAGCATTACATAAGCCTTGTACTGCTAAAACTGCATTTGGCACACACACACACACACACACAAATGCAAACAACAAAGTCAACACACCCCTAGGATTTGTATATATTTTGTCTAGATTTTTAAAAATACATGAATTAAACTTGTAATGTCACTGCACTGTTGGTTGCGCGTCTGTTTCCAAGTTACGACGTCAACATACGAGTCCGCCTGAAGATTTGCTGATCAATGATGTTTTAAATTCTGTGTAACCATAGCATCCCCTCCTGTGGAAGGTGAAAATCACAGTCCCTTGAATGGGAACAAAAAATACATACTTGTATAGATAAATGAATAAACAGAGAATCTGTGTGTGAGAGTGTCACAACTCATTTACACACGTGCACACACACACACACACACACAATCCTGCTTCTTACAAAGCACAGACTACAGATATACAGTATTTAATCTAATCCATCCTATACACACTAAAATTGGAAAATAGACAAAATGATTACATGTGGTTTGCTCAATGTGATTAGCAGCATGACACACTAAACCAATTTTCTTTATTTTCTTGATTATTCTTGTTTAAACTGTGTACCACTGCTCTTCTCAAAATAGAAAATGCCTTGACTGATAGTACAGGCAGGAGTCAATGTCCGGAAATGCTCTATCTACATGTAGATCACTGCCTGTGACATGCTTCTGTATAAATACACGGATTCTCAAGAGGGTTTTTTGGGGGTTTTTTTCACCTATGTACATAAGCAGACAATATGAACATGAAACATGCATGTACAACATGTGATAAGAATGTCACTCACAAATATCAATACCTCATAATGATGTTGACACAAGTTGGATTTTGGTCGACCCCAATCGGATTGTGTCTCCGTAATGAGCATTCGCAACATTTTTACAGCCAACATCAGGTGCATGTTCTGATCTCAATATCTGAACATGCAATTCACATTGAGTTACACATGTGAAAGTAGTTAAAGAACTATCAGACAAAAAGAATACAAGATATTTCATCAAGTCTGACATAAAATTGAAATACTTGTAAGTTGTAAAAGTTTCAGCAAAATCAGACACTAAATTAAAAAGTTGAAAATGCTTTTTTTCCTGAAGTGGTGATACAGGTTGCAACCACATCTGCTGCCTACATACAATGTAATGGAAATTTTGTCAGCAAACAACTTTTCCACTGGTTCATGTACAAAGATATCATAAAAATTATATTTTTGGTTAATAACTTAGGAGGCCTCAATCCTCCACAAGTCCCCTCTCCAGTCATAATTGCTAAGGTATTACAACGAGTCAGTCATCTTTTATATAAAGGAAAAGAGTTTTTACACCTTATCTCAAATAAAACAAGAACATTCTTTGAAGTAATCTATTAAAGTCAATGGGGAACTTGTGAGACCATCACATCAATACTAAGTACATACTTCTATGACAAGACATTTACCAATTGCACACTGATTGGGTGGAAAATTATTCCAAATGAGAAGATACTCTCAAACCCATAGTGGACAAGTTGATGTTGCTGTATAACACCCATTTCCCATAGACACCTGCCCGGGTATACCCGGGACTAGTTTTCAACGGGCTAACATGTATACTAGTACTTCACCATATTTGTGTAATTAAGCCAAGATTAATGACTCATAGTAATACCCTATCTTGTATGATTCTTATATCAAAACAGTCACTGAGACACACCAACCATATTGTTCATCACACCCATTTGCAATGATGGAATGGCAAGTGATGCTGCCCTCTAGAGACAATTAACCAAGCTACCGTAACATAACTTAATAAGGAATGCCAAGTGCCTCAGTTTGCACTTTCTCCAACACTACTTAAAGGTCCAGTTTACCTTGGGAGCAGTGATTGCAAAAATGTTCCAGATATCACATTTGATGCATATGTGTAGGTCTGTTGTATCATAAAACATCCTACCATATGAAATATTTGCAATAAAACCTAAAATATAAGGAGATATCAGGGTTTTTCTCAATAAACCGTAACTGTATACGGTTTAGTCTGGAAACATTTTTATTATAACTATTGTTCACATTTTGTGTATTTAACAACACTTAACATCGATTATACGGATTCAAATTTCGACAGTGGTTGTTTCTATCCCTAACTCACATTTTAGAACTATTTTAAAGCATTAATGCTTTCATCTGCAAATGGTAAATTATGCCTTTAACAGTACAGTTAAATATATGTGACTGCTAAAACAGGTAGATATTCACCATGGGATACAAAAGGAGTGGCCGCTGGCCGCGTTATGCAGGTGACCACTATATTATAAAGGGTCTATAATAAAGCAATTTCGCGTAGGCGACATTTCAGTGGTTGCTATAGACAGGTGGCCGCTAAGAGAGGTTTGACTGTACACACACACAAAAAAAAAAAAAAAAAACTAAAAAAGCACTCTGAGAGTGCAGACCTCTGCCAAGCAGCTACTTTCCACCGATGATCTTGCTCTTCCATAGAGATGAGTGATTTCCACCCATACTGTACATAAGCATGCTAAATAAAAATCGCCCGATTTCCCAATATAGAAGCCTTTGTTATGTCATAAACCCTCAGCTGCGTGCCGCGCCACTCCTTAGCAGAAACTAGAGCACGCACTTTAGTGCATGAAAGTGCATGAAAACCTAAAAAACGTGCAGTCTGAACACCAAGTTCAATGACCCTACAGCTGTACCTGCCAAAATATCGAAAACCCTTCATAAAATCCATAAAAATTTCTGGATCACTACCAAAAGTTAATAATCTGTTTCTTGTGTCATTCTCAACCTTATCTACAAGTTTCATTCACATCTGTGCTCAACTTTTTGAGTTATTTTGCACACGGACATACAAACAAACAAACAAACGTACTAATGGTAATGAAAACAAAACCTCCTCCCTTGGCGGAGGTAAAAATTTGAACAGTTTGGATCATGCTCACCCTTTGAGAAGCCATTCATCAATGCCTGTGTGTGAGAGGAGTTTGATGAGGAACCATATCAGGCAAGGGATGAATGCTAGGGTGAAGAGCTGTACAAAGCAGTGCAGTCTGACATGCAGGAGGGCGCTTTTCAGATCCTACAAAAAATATTGGGGAAATCACAGGAATGCTGGGTAATGACAATGATAACAATATGTATACTGCACAACATACATGTATTCACTCAAGGTGTTCAAGGCACTCACAGTTAAATATCCATTTAGAAAGTTCATTTACTCAAAGCAGGACATAAATGCAATATGAATTGTATCTATATTTCATGATAATCATCTTTATCACTTTCTACTATTCAGAAAAATGACTAAACAACTACATGAACATGTAAAATGAGGATCTGTCTATACCTCATCTCAATAAAAAAAAATAAAAAAAAAAATATATATATATTATAATAAGTACTTCCACATGTATACAACATAACCTAGATAATGAGATCAAAGAGCTTAGAATCAGACACACAAATCAGATAGCAGTACATTAAACAATGCAAGACTTTAAATAAAATCATGCATAATTTAAGCACCTATTCAAAAGCAAGGAATATTTGCAGTGTCGATATTTTTGCAAATTTTACAGTGGGCTGAACTTCTAAGAAACCAGGAGCATGAAAATATTTCTGCAATATATTAAAATGTGAGCACATAGAAATACCCTCATCCAAGGAGTTAAGATCCATATCTTTCCCAAAATCGCCAAATGCAAAAAAAAAGGAAAAAAAGTGGAAGGTGAATTATTCATGATGAAACAAAAATATTCATGATAGTGCTTTAATAATGTTAACAAGTAATATGCGATATACATTTTATTCTCAAATATCAAAGGCACAGCAAGGACATTCTACAATGTAGATGTAAAAATGTGTATAAAACATAAAAAATGACTGTTATGCTTTTACAAGACAAAATCTCCAGAATTTACATTTATTCATTTGCATGTAGAATGCACTACATTTAAGCAGGTTTCTAAATACAGATTGTACTGCCCTAAACTTGTTCTATAAATTAACATTTTTGAAGGATTGGACCAAATGATTGATCACAAAACTACAGCTCAGAATACATTCCCTACATTAAAGGGTTGGTATTGATTGCTTGAGATGGGGATTCAAGTTTTAACTTTTTTCGCGAGATAAGAAACCACTCATATGAAACATTTAAGAGTGTAGAATTCTAAAAAGGATTCAAAGCTCATTTCAGGAAAATCGGTTTTGAAATGGTTGAGATAGCCAACAGCTAAGTGGTCCTAATTGAAAATGGGTCACAACTTTCCTAAGGACCAGTTTGTTTTGTTTTGTCTTTGGATATCTCAGCCATTTCAAAAACTTTTAGATCCGTAATTCCTCTTAGAATTGCATGCTCTTTAATATTTCATGTCAGTGGTTTCTAATCATCTCGCAAAAAAAGTTAAAACCTGAATCCCCATCTCAACGAAAACCGATATCTATTTTGGATATTTCCTCTCTCTCTCATCTCCCCCCCCCCCCACTCCCTTGCCAACTATTTGCGATGACCACATTGTTTTCATTAAAACAATGAAACAAAGGATTATGTTACAGGTTGTACCTTTCAAAATATTGATTAGAATTCAAAGTAGGTTTTGATTTTCATCATTGTTCACTGTTATAATTGTTGATGCACTGTATATCATCAATATCAAATAATATCAAAGATTACACAACATAGGCTTGGGAAGAAGTCCAAGGACTACATAGAGTAATATTTATGATTCTCTACACTCAGGCAACCAAGCATGATAAGTACTTGTATGGCATTGAATTGGAATATTGCATCTTATGTATATTACCTTTATAGCATTTACCTCCCCTAACTAATGCAAATGAATTAAGAATGCAATATCACAGACACATACAGATTGTGATAATGCCAATAAGAGAAGGTCATTTATTTCATATTGTTCTTTTTGGTAACTGAAAACAGTCATCTTGGTTACATGACAGTGACACCACTTGCTGAGTACACCTCATAGTTTTGCACACGAAATTGACCCAATATAATTTTTCATAATATAAAAATCAGTATCACTTTGCAACTGATTGACAAATTGCCCTACATCGACATAAATAAGCACTGAATTGATCAGTGTTTTAGTAGTAGCCATGATAAAAAATCATGGGCGTACATACTCGAGCAGGATTCGAACCTACGACCTCCTGATCACCGGACAGGCGTCATCTCCACTAGACCACCGAGCTTTCGCCCGACAGCAAGTGTTGGTTCTAATCCTTATAGCACACGTATGCACGGCATGGACAAATTACGGGCCGCGGCATTATTGATTGTGACGTAATCGACCTTGATAGCATAAACAATTTATCGTTTATGATCCCTGCATTTTTAATTACCCCTATATTGAATAAGCACTAAATAAAAGAAAAACAAAAAAGGGTGGAAAGTATAGGTATCTTCATTTCATACATATTCATGTCTTTAAAACACTCCAGTCATAGTTGCAAAATCTCACTAAAAATTCCATATAAGTAGTTATTTTTGCACCCTTAATTTCATGCATTAAATATCAAATTATGTCAATTATTTTTACATCATCGTAATAGTATAAATAACATTTTTGGGGGATTTTTTCATATTTATTCCTCTTGGATTTGAATGAAAGAGGTCATGCCTGCCTGTTTCGTGCAATCGGTTTCCATCTTAGAATTTTTTGCTTATCTACCCATTCTCCTAAAGAAGGGGTACAATAGCGTCTCGTGAGCCCGATGGGCTACTAAAATCAGAGCAATTGTGTTGCTAGCGTTAATTTTGGGGGATATCGAGGTGACATGATTATGATCTCCGGTGAAGTTAGTTTTTTGTGTATAACGATTAGATAGATTGCACTTGGTATTACATTTTTTTCCCTTTAGGGGAAAAATACAAGATACTTTCCCGTTGTAAGAGCCGCAGAATTTTATTTTTATCGGAGTGGCGCTCGCGCTTCCGCCTTGTGCGTAGGCGCAGAGATTCAGTCCCACATCGTTCGTTGTTCGACGCTTGAACGTGCATTTTGGCGCATGCCTATGGCAACTGCGTTATGTCGTGCTATTTTGTAGGTTAGGCTGGTTTTTGTGCAGAATGCATCCTTTGCTGCATGGTTCCTTGGTTAATAAGGTTTTGTTAAAACATGAAAGTTCTGTGTGAAGTCGGATACTGCTTTGGCTTGCTTACGAGAGGGTCTGAATCTAAGCTGCTAAAGTCTCACTTTATGTACAATTTTGCTTTGGGATAGCTGTGTACTGTAGTGTATGTAGCCTGGATAACCAGTACTAGCTTCTAAATATGAATGTTTTTTTTGTGTTTTTTTTTTAAAGATTTATCAGTTTGGGCAGTTTGTAATATCTGTCCAGGCGTCGATGTTCTATAACCTTACTAAATTACCTTCAAGTCTCCATACCATGGACCTGGTAACGGTGGTTCAGGCATGCTTTTGTGGATTTAGGCCTATACAAATGCCTTCAAGAAATTGGAAAAGGAGTTCATAATAGGTAGATTTGATATAGATTCGTCTATATTATATACTGTATGTGATATTTGTGAGTAGGGCCTATTATCAGTATGGTTGCACATTTGCCTTCAGCTTTTGCAATGTTTATATCCACTCATTCCAACACAATGATGATGGGCATGGTGAAATTGTTTACCAATGATGATATAATGACAAAATATGACATTGATGCATCATTATTTTGGTCTCAAGAAAGTGACAGAGTGCATGTGGTTTACTTTTTTATTTTTATCATTTATCAATGTTAATGAATTCAACATCACAAACAACAGTGTTACACAACCTGAAAGAGTATTCAGCTACAGGTAGTGATGTATGTTGACTTTCCATCCACTGCTCATAAAAAAAAAAAAAATTAGCTGCTGCACAGATGTAATTTCCTTCTTACTTGAATAAGGAAGTACATGTACAGATTTATGCTAAAACATGTACCGGTACTAAATAATGCAGTTGATGCAATGGATGTGGGTTTGGTCGTTTGTTTTGTTGTTGTTTTCAGTGAGCAAAGCAACGAAACGTGCAGATGTAAATATATGTAGAGGTAGTAAAGTACTGCTGTGTGATGGCGTTGAACAATTAAGTCTTGAACTGTGGATACTATGCTTGCAGTGCACTCATATTTAGAAGACTTCAACATGACTTGAATGAGCGCTTTATGGGGGGGGCAATCAATTGAAACTTTTCAACAAAGCTGCAATAATTAAACAATAGCAATAAAAATGAAATAAAAACAAGGTGATCAACATGTTTCAATAGGGCGTGCTACAATTAACACTAATCACAATGTCGTGACAAAGACAACAGAGAAATTCTTGAGACTGCTGAATGCTAAATGTGTCAAGATTAATTTTGCCTCCACACTTTGAGAGATTTCAAGTCAGTGCTGGTCAGTCAGCCTGGACTTTACTGCTCTCTCAAATGAAATTGTTGGCAAACTAATGTGTTTTTTTTTTCTGTCAACTGATAGTGCAATGGTAATGAACATGGTTGAAATGATGAGCAGTCAATGGTGACTGATGGACAGACATCTGACTGCCTTAGCAGTGCTTAGTGTTGTCCGCTTTTGTGCACTGTCACTGGTGTGCAAAGTGAACTGTGCAGTCTTTGTAAAAGTTATGTGTTCTCTCCTGTACAGTCAAGTCGTTTTTCATTTGTGGAAGTTTTGATTGTAACAGTAGTAGCACGATGTACCGGTACAGGAGTTCGTGGGATGAATTACTGGCACAATCCTTCCGTAACCTTGGCCACCACCCGCCCCTCTGGCCCCGGCCCGCGGCGCTCGGCTCCGCGGTCGACTGTAAAGTAACCCGCGCCGCCCGTGTCGCGGCCCGTGTGGTGACCATATATTTGATTTGCCGTAAAGTGTAAATCGAACTGCCCTGAGCAGTGACAAGGTCAAATTCAAGGGTAATAAATGATTCGCAAAAAAATTCTAAGATGAACAGGAACCACATGAACTTAACAGGAATGTCCTGAATAATGTCAAACAGGCCATCAAATTTCACAGAAAAATCCCGTCGAAACACCGAAAAAGTGAAGAAAATAAGCTGAAAATTGATCGTAATTACGATCCTCTCTGTGTGTCCCATGGGACCAACTCGTCATGACAGCGACATGACTTCAAACGTCGACCCATTGCGAGTTGAATGTTTTGCTAGGAACGTTCTAATTTTTATGAGAGATTGGGTATATCTTGCTCTTCTGGATTTTCTCTGAAACATGTCAAAGTATTTTTTATGAATGATAAAGTGAGCCCTCTCTCGGCGGATGTGCACAATATGGCTGCGCGCGTAAGCTGTCCATTGCTTCTGTGTTGACGTAACATACGTGAGCATGCAGCGGGTACTGCTTTGTTATAGTATCAGTACAGTATCACTTGTTACAGTATCACTTTTGACTCTGATATGATTGTGGAGACAATTCTGTAATGACTGTAATATGCCCCAAGGCAGACTCCAGCACATGCAAAAGCACAATCAAGAGGTATCCTAATTTGGGGACCTATGTCAGTGCATGATGGTGAGTTGCAGCCTTATGACACCCCTTCATTTCTTTTAAACACATATTTTCATCACATTTCTTCAAATCTCTTAAATCTTCACCCAGTATAACTTAAGAATTTAATCTTTCAACTGCCAACCTGTAGAATGCTATGATATTTTGAATGAATATGAAATTTAAGAACTATTTTTTTTTTTTACATGAGAGGGCCTGAACTCAGACTTTAACCTAAAAACTGCTGTCTTTGTCCAGAAGAATGTATGTACTAGTATTTGCTTTGTTTCATTACATGTAGCAGGTTTACTTGTGGTATGATATATACCAGAGGATAAATTTGATTGTTTTTTCATGTGTCTATAGTCTTGTCTTGAAGCAATATCCTTTGTCAAAAGAGAATGTTAGCAGACGTAAACCCCATTGCTACAAAACCTGGCAGTGAGATAGGAGAATATATTTCCAATTAAATTGTTATATAAGATACTTCAAGCAACTATCAAATACCTGGTATGTTTTATACAGTTTGAATTAGTTACAGAACTTGTATGACTAGCTTTACTTTCTGTAAGAAATGAAAACTACGTTAAGAAAATTAATCATCGAAAATAAAGTCACAACTCAACTCTGTCGGTTTCACAGCCCTGTTTTTGTTTTGTTTTGTTTTGTTTTTTTGGTGTGTGTGGGTTTTTTTTTGTGTTTTGGTTTTTGTGTTTTGGTTTTTTTTTTGCTCAATGTTATGTCCATCTGTTTTTGGTGTGTACTCATGCCACACACCTCTCCTTTGAAAAGATATTCCCGTTCAATTTTGTGTTTGTGTCTTATCTGTTTTAAGTGCTGGTGGTCGTTCTTCCAACAGAATACAACTATACCATTTCAATATTTTCCACTTCTGCAATAGTATCATAGCTGTAAGTATATAGCTGTTAACAAATATATAAGATGTAATTCTCACAAAATCAATTTTCACTCTCAAAGTTGATGATTTTTACAGTTAAAGCAGTGTGATTGCAACTCTAAGTAAACTCATGTCAGTTCTAACACCGCAATTTTCTCTCACTACTAGAACAATATTTCACAGACTGCGCATTAACAATATGCATACCTCTGACTTTAGGGACAGCCCACTATTGAAGAAAATCAGGGATACTGCAAGATACTTGATTGTGATCTCAGGAATGAGAGGGCCTGTAGAATGAAGATACAGATGCAGCATAGAATAATGTCAACATAATTCAATGTATGTAAATGAAAGCATGGAGTGGGGTCTAATCATCATACATAGATCTGGGTCAAGATAGAATGTACATTGTATCTCACTAATAGGAGCATAACAAACTGACATTTTCTTCAAAGATATGACATATTGTCGCTGGGGCGGCAAGACCTCGTATCTACAAAATGTCAAATGTTCAGGAGAGCAAAAAAAATATGGTGGCCAAAGAACTATAGCGAATGGGATAGCCTTTTCTTTGACATGCCGTGGTGGCTTCATTTTTGGAGTAAGACAGTTGGGATTTGGTCAGGACGTCACTTAACCCACTATTTGACCATTAGTCCAGAAAAGTAATTTTCACTAAAATTTCAGATACAAGGTCTTGTCACTCCAGCGACGATATATCTTTGAAGATATATGTCTTCAAAGATATATATGTCATATCTTTGAAGGAAAATAAAATAGTTCTCTTTTAAGTATTATGATAACATGCGTCATACATACAGACCACATTCACTAGCAATATAGTTTGTGTTGACAGAAATGAAACAATTAATTCCAGGTGGAGCGTACACACCACCACAACCAAATCACGGTCTTTCCAACCCAACAAATTACCTGCTAAATCAAAAGATAAACCGCTAATCATTTTTATAGTTGCCAAAATTGAGATGCAGCTTATGCAATATTGCAGCTTCATGAGAAGTAAATATGTACAGTTCACCTACACAATGTACACACACACACACACACACACACACACACACACACACACTGTATACAAATGTACAAACACTTATGAGGACTGAGTAACCAAATTCTTTCCTGAAACGAGACTACAATATATGCCAAATATTTCATAAGGTTTTTTATTTCTGCAAATTTCCTCAGTCGGGTACTGTTTGCAAATTTAAAAACACATCAAAATATTAACTCTGATCCCGACAGGAATGTGACGTGCATGCATACATTCCTTCATTCAGCACTGTACTCTACAACCACAAATTTAACCACTTGTGAAATTGTTGGGAAATCCCAATTTGCGAAAAACAAGACTCGCTTTTAATATGGCGATCAGTACATTGCATTCAGCCATGACTGTAATCATAAACTTGAGGTGCCATGACATATGCTCCATTGACAAACACTCTACCAACATTTGCTCTCAAAATATGACACCGATTGACAATTGCTTACAGACAATTGTTCCGCCAACATTTGCTCGAAAAGTAAAACACAATTGCTTTGCCAAAAATTGCTCTGCTGACATTTTCTTCGAAGATACAGCATTTGTTCCCATGGCAGGTGCTTTGCTGACTTTGCTCCAAAAATACAACATTTGCTCCGCCAACAATTGCTCCAACAACATTTTTTTCAAAGATGCAGCATTTGGGTCCGTGGTAAGTGCTTCGCTGACTCTGCAGAATATTAAATTCTCAAGTGCTTTCGATACTATGATGTTTGCTTTTCATTACCTTTGTGTGAAACTATAAAACATCTAAATGCTATTCAGATAATATTTTGCACAATTTTGTTTCTTTCTTAATCAATGCTCCGAAAGAGATGAATTAGAGCACAGTTGAATCAGTAACCACTGCTTCATTCATGTGTTTCATTGCATTTTTTAATACTACAACCAATGACATATTCAAATGAATCATTGGTTTATGACTAGACCATATCAAATTTCATCTCTTTCAAAGCACTGATAAAGAAAGAAACAAAAAATTGTGCAAAATGATTTCTGAATGATATCTTTAAATCTCCAGACTATCACAGTTTCACACTGAATTTATGAAAAGTGAACAGCATTTCTTTCATAGCGCTTGAGAATTTTATCATCAGCAAAGTCGGTGGAGCACTTGGCAGTGGAGCATATGTCGTATCTTTGAAGAAAATGTCAGCAGTGCAATTGTCGTGGGAGCATATGTTGCACCTTTGGAGCGAATGTCAGCTGCGCAATTGTCTGCAGAGAAAATGTTGGAGGAACAAAATATGTCAGGGGAACAAATGTTGGCAGAGCAAATGTAGCAGAGTATTTGTCATGGAACATTTGTCACAATTTTCTGAACAATTGCCGGCAGAGCATATGTCGTGTCACCATCGTGTTAAGTGCAATTGTCTATGGGAGCTCTTCCATACAAGTATGAACAGTTTAGTTCTGCCATACAGGTGGTTCTAATAAATTCTTTCCACCTCTCTAGTTGAAAAAACTTTTTTCCCTTTTTTCCTACAAAACCTTTGCCTTCTTGCTTGTGTATTGTTTGAGAGAACAGAGACTAAAAGTAGTATATGGTTCCATTAAAGAGTCCAGCTGTTTTGATCCAGTATGATGACTTACGAATCTGTTTAAAAAGTAATTTACATTATTGAAATTTGATGAAATTATGAAAGATTAAGATTCGGATTTGCAAGTGATCACTATAGATCAGAACTACAATTTAACGAAGTTAAAGATTCATATTGCTGACATATGTTGACTGAATATTTCACACAGTTGCTTCACAGGACTGCATTGAACTATTCATAATTGACCCTAACATTAGACAAATGCTGACCATATTTGAAGTACACCATTACGTACAGTTATTGTCATAGTTCTATGAACAGTAATGTGACTATCTTCAACAGAAAGTTACTTAATTCATCATCATCTGGTAAATCATTACAACTTTACACACAATTCTCGCTAAGACGGAGTCTGACACTTTTTGAGAGAGTTTTCCTCCAAGGTTCACGAATTCAAAATAACTCATTAGAGCAGAGGTGTTGCCATGGTTACTGTCATATCCCTGCATTGTGCCGGTGACATTTCATCTGCATTTTGGTAGATTTGAACCAACTTGGTCCTCCCGCTTATGATCGTTATTAAACTAAATTTACACTTCAGAACAAGTGCTACACACTAACGTCAATTACTGTATAGTCGCCACTTGCATGTATTTTCTATGCACTCCTGGGTTGGCGAACTAACGATAGGCACTGAAATAGTTTGCCGCCCATAGCGCGCCACATATTATTAGCATGTGTTTATACACACACTTCAATGTATGTAGGATGCATTGTGCATCATCGCGTTTGAAAAACTTTGTTAATCTGCCACCTGAAATCCATTCGAAATCAAAAACATTCTCACATTAAAAATGGTTTTGTCACCTGTTACATAATGGTAAAATACATATTCCGCAGTTAGGTGGACACATGGATAAAAGAAATGTGCCTCTTTATCTTACTCTTTAATTTAGGTATCAACAAATACCATGGATGTTCACCAATCATTAAGGTCTTTCAAATTCAGTAGATTTTATTTTTCATATTAATTGGTTTTGCGAGATCTAAAACAATCATTTAAAATGTACATGTGGGACTGGGGAAGCTGAAATTCACTCAAATGCAAATTACAGTGGGTTCCTTTGAAAATTTTTCCTCAAAGTTTTGCTTAGGGGTAAAAGATGAATACAATCAAATACTCCAGAAGTCATGTTTGGACAATTGGGCAATGGCGCTGTCCTAGCTGCGCCAGTCGAGGGAAGCTGTCCTCCTTTTTTGTCATTTGTCAATGTATACGTCAGTCTTGTGTGTCTTTTGCGTTGGAATCCGAGGAAACATATTCCAAGGACGCTGTTGGTTCGTATTGCAGTTTGAATATTGAGTTCATTTTGTGATTATGGAGGTGAAAATGTTGACGTTTCTGTTCGAGCTTGCTGTGGTTCTGTATGTCCATGCATTGATATTCTCGTGCGCCACGCTTCGGCCGTTCACCTTGCAAAAGACCCGCTTGATACCGGTACCTCCGTGTGATATTCCAAAGCCAAAGTCAAGTGCGGTTCTCACACAATACACCGCATCTGAACTGCACGCATTACGTTATCAAACAAACGTTGCATTAGTCGTACCGGGAGATGTGAAAGCCAGAATCAAGCATCTTGGCATCCAAAAACATCGCGGTCGCCGAGGGGGTCGCCATATTCGGCGACCTATATCTGTCACTGCTTCTCACCAACGTCACGAATGCAAAGTGTTTTTTCCCCCGAGGAAATCTGCTCTTCTTCCAATAAGAACAGAGAAAAGTTCCGTTGTGCTTCCCTCATATCATCTGTGTAATGCACGTTCTTTGAATAATAAACTAGATGAATTATCCGTTTTGATTCGCGATTTTGATGTTGACATAAGCGTCGTTACGGAGACCTGGTTTACTAAAGACCAACCTGAGTCGAGTTATGCAGTGAATGGTTACCGAGTTTTCACTAAATCACGTCAAGAACGTAAAGGTGGAGGAGTAGCGGTATACGCTAAACCGGATCTCAACCCTACTGTCCCTGAATTTCTCCCAGACCCAAATCATCATGAGGTGCTCTGGATTCATCTTAGACCGAACCGCTTGCCCCGCGCTGTCAGTTCTCTATTTGTTGCAGCTGTATATTCCCCGCCCGCAAATCAACATGAAGAAGAACTGATTGACTACCTTACTACATCCATTGATTTGATTAAGACCAGACATGTGTACGCTGGAATAGTTTTACTGGGCGATTTAAACCATCTAAACACTGTACCGATCTGCGAAGGCAGCGAAATGTTTCAGGTGGTGAATAAACCAACAAGACAAGGAGCCATTTTGGATAAGATTATCACCAATGTCCGAATGTTTTATAATGAACCTCAGATATCTTCACCAATCGGTTCCTCGGACCACCGGACAGTGCTATGGCTTCCCAAAGAACCCGCTCATATCGCGCATAACTCTCGATTTCGGAAGCGCATGGTTAGGCCAATGAGAGACTCGGATATTCGGCGCTTTGGTCAGTGGATCGTACAACATGATTGGCCAGAAATTTCGGAGACACAAAATGTCCAGTCCATGTGTGACGCATTCTACAGTACTCTAAGTGAAAGGATTGATTATTTCTTCCCCACCAAAACAATAAAACTACACTCTTCTGATAGACCATGGATAACTCCATATATCAAAGCTCTGATTCATCAAAGGCAAGCAGCTTTCATTCGCGGCGAAAGTGTTAGGTGGAAAGCTCTCCGAAATAAAGTGCAACGTGAAATAAAAGCTCAAAAGGAAAAATTTTATGTTGAGCGAGTAAGAAAACTGAAGAAAGAGAACCCATCCCGTTGGTACCAGAATTTAAAGATCATGACTGGAAATAGAAACGCTTCAGTTTTCAGTGTCGAAGCTGAGGGAGTTGAATCTACTGATATTGAGGGTGTTGCCGCTGCAATAAACGATTTCTTTGTAAATGTGAATATAGACATCCCTGAAATCAACACCAAAGCATTGCCATCGTTCTTGCCTTCCCCCACCCCGCCCATCACCGTTCAACCTTGGGAAGTGTGTAAACAGCTTTTGAAATTAAAAGTAGGGAAAGCAAGCGGGCCAGACGGAATTTCTGCTCGTATAATCAGAGAGTTTGCAGTTGAGTTTGCCGAGCCGCTGTGTAAAATTCTCAACGCATCTTACCATGCTGATGTTGTCCCTGTGCAGTGGAAAAATGCCGTTATAGCCCCCATCCCCAAAGTACCAGGATCCCGTAGCATTGATAATTTACGACCCATCTCACTAACTGACCATTTCGCGAAGGTGTCCGAATTCTTCATATCAAAGGCCCTCCTCGCTGATATCAATGGAAATTTAGACATGAAACAATACGGCAGTCGTCCCTGTCTTTCAACAGTCCATTACATGGTAGATCTTATCAATTACCTCGTCAAAAACGCTGAAGTGCCCCGCAATGTTTCAACGGTAGTTTGCACGGACTTTTCAAAAGGTTTTGATCGGGTTAATCATACTATTGCTGTTCAAAAACTTGTCTCCCTTGGCGCCCGTCCGTCTATCATCCCGTGGATATGCGACTTTTTGACAAATCGCATGAGCTGTGTACGTTACCAAGGGACGCTCTCATCTTGGCAACGTATGAAAGCAGGTGTGCCACAAGGAACGCTGTTGGGACCGTTGATTTTTTTATCACTTGTTGATGACGCCCTCCGCGACCAACCTGTTATGCGATGGAAATATGTAGATGATATGTCAGTTGCCGACAGCCACAAGGCTCCGACCGAAATTAGTAGGGATTTGCTGGATTCTCTACAAATCCTCGAAAATTGGTGTGATGACAATTATGTCAAATTGAATCCGAAGAAATGTTCTGTACTCCAAATTTCTTTCTCAAAAGTACATGTTCCCGAACCAAATGTTTCTTTGTGTGGCCAAAAACTCAGTAATGTGAAACACATAAAAATTCTTGGTGTTGTTGTCCAGGATGATTTAAAATGGGATTCTCAAGTAGCCTCTATGGTTTCCCGAGCCAATCAACGTTTGTTTATGTTGCGAACTCTCAAGACCTTTAATGTTGCCAGGAAAGATTTGTTAACTGTTTATGCAATTTTTGTTCGACCTTTGCTTGAATATGCCTGCCCTGTCTGGCACAGTGCTTTAACTCAGTCTCAACGAAATAAAATAGAGAAAGTACAAAAACGTTCACTCCGAATAATTCTGTCGTACAATTATTTCTCTTATTCCCAGGCATTAGAACTCGCAGGACTTCAGTCACTTGAGGAAAGACGTCAGTACCTGTGTCTAGAGTTTGCCCGGAAGGTTTTCAAATCAAATATGTCAAACCAATGGTTTTTGCCTGCAAATCTATCGAGGAGTCTAAGAAACAATCGACTGTGTTTTGAACCAAAGTGTAAAACTGACCGCTATCGAAACAGCTGTGTCCCATACCTCACGAGATTGTTGAATATGCACGGTGTATAATTGAATAATTTGTTGTTTATGATGTAATTATTATGTTGTTTGTTCGTCGTTGTCGTCGTTGCAGCATACTCTTGTCAGAGCGTAGCTTCCCTCACGGCAACATGATACAAACATCTGTTTTGAGCCATTCTAGTTGCTTTCTCCATAGAACCAAATGTCTCCCTCACCGTTCTGTCGCATCCTATTTGGGTCTCCCTCTACTACGCTTTCCAGGGAACTGGGCCATAAGGACTCTCTTTTCCATCCCATTGTGTCTCATAATATGCCCAAAGTATCCCAGCTTCTGTTTCTTTGCATACTTCAGTAGCCAGTCACTAGGTATACATTGAGTACCTCTCTGATGTCTTCATTTGTTCGTCGTTCCACCCACGGGACTCTCAAAATTCTGTGATCACATTTATTTTCAAATGCACAAATTCTTTTCTCATCTGCCTTCCGTAGAACCCAAGCTTCGGATGCGTAGGTTGCAATTGGGAAAATGCAGGCTCTGAGAACTCTGAGTTTTGTCTCCTTGTCTTGTCCTTGCCACAGTTTCCTCATGGCATTCAATGCCTTCAAACCCATAGCTAGTCGGCTTTTAACTTCCCTGCTGTTATCACCATTTTGCTGCATTCTCACCCCAAGATACTTGAAGTTGTCAACCTCCTCCAGTATTGAACCATCAATGCTAACTCAATGCTAATGTTGTTTGCTAATGCTATTTTTTTTTTGTTTAGTTCTTATCAATTATGTTATATCTTATTGCCAGTATATGTTCACGTTAATGCTCATTTTATGAATTTATGTCTTTACTGTTTGATGTTTTTATGTGAATTAGATAGTGGTATTATGTTGAGATATAATGTGTTTCGCAGTTATGGGATTGGATTGTACATGGAGTTGTATTGTGGAGGAGATAGTAGGGATTATGAAATAGGTGTTTATATGGGGGAAATAGGTGAAATATGGTTATTTAATGTACAGGTATCTTATGAGTAGGATACTCACCCTCATGAATTTATATCATACGGTGCTTGTGCAATAAGAAATAATTTATTAGTTTGTGTATTCGTATTGTAAAGTATTCTTTGTTTTGTGTTTTCTGTAATAATTGATATGAGTAATTGGATTTGGGGAATTGACGTTAAGTTCAGTTAAAAATGAATGCAAACACAGTTATTTAAGTATCAAAGTGTTAATGGTTAATGAGGTTGTTTTTTTTTTTTTTAAACAGATGATATCTAAAATATATTTATTGAATTTTTATATTGCATTGAATCAATCATAAGGAAATGTGGTGTATTTGCTATTGTTAAAATGTTTATATAATGTCTGTTGTTTGATGTAATTCATACGTTTTTCATGTGATGCATTATAATTTAGCCTTCGGGCTACTATTTTGCATGTTTGTTCCAATAAACCATTATCAATCAATCAATCAATGTGACATTTTGCCAAAGGGTGAAATGACGAGCAGAATTACTCTGGACAAATGTAACGCTCAGCTACTAATCGTAATGTTACTACAAGTACTGTAACCATGCTTTTGGGGGTCTAGCTAATGAATTATCAGTCGAACTGCTAAAAATATTTGTGTGAACATTTGTCATGATGCAATAAATTGAAAATAATGCAATTGTTTGAAGTACCAAACGGTAGCTTGAATTTTTGCACACTTTTTGTTACAAGAAATTGTTTTGTCGTGTCCTTTTGTCGTAACGTTACTAACCAGCCCTTTTCGTTGCCATAGCAATTCTGATATTCATCGGATTATATTCATTCTTTTCTATATCATATTCATAAACCTGGAAAGGATGAACATGTTTTTAACACGATTTTGACTTGAAATGAATAGTGATTTAGTAGTAAAAATGAATATCTAAATTTGTTTAAATGTAACATTACTAACCGCTGAATAGCCCATTTCGATTATAATTACACTGTACGTGTAATTCTATTTGTGTTTTTATGAAGGAAAGGTGAATTAGGAATGTCTTTTTAGAGCGATGAAAATCTGTCGCCCCAACTTATCTCCGATCACGGTGCACGTTACATGAGAAGTGAATGCCTGGTGACTTTAGGTAGTGCAAGTGCAAGTGGCGACTTAATGGTAATCGACGTTAGGTACCGGTACCATACATTACATGAATGATGAAGGTTAATTTAAATTAATTCGTTGATCTAAACACACCTTCAAAGAGGGTTCGCTCTTTAATACTGTTAGTAACAGTGTTACTCAAAACTGTGACACTTTTTTTACTTTATTTAGTTTATTTAAGTCGTGGAGGTACGGGTACTTTCTGGTACAGATCCTCTGATAAGTATAACCACCATTTTCCCCTGGCCTGGGCGGGGACGGGCCTGGAGACTCATGATCATGTCAGTCGAGCTCGAGTCACGTCACCAATCACACTCACCAGCTCACTTCACACGCTATGTTCTATCTCATCTGTTAAGTTTACCACGGAAACTTACCACCTTTAGCACCAATTGAAGGTTCTGCCCTGGCAGCAAGGATTACAACGATGATACCTATCAAAAACCAATTCTCTTTTATCCGTTCAAACAACCCCATTCTTGCTTGAGTGACACGACAGATCTAACAGTTATGGGCAGCCAGTCTTCACCTGTACAGCAGAATGAGGTTTCCGTAATTTCTAAGCCCGGCTTCGCTTCAGAGTTGAAGCGGCACATCTCACACACAAATCCACGTTGCAGGTGTAAACATTGCCATCGCACGATGAGAATGCTTGCGATCAAGTGAAATATAGTCCTTAAATACAACTCCGGTTAACAAATGTGATTTAACTTATTTACTTCAAGACTACCACACTAGGGAATTCTATATTTTTATTATTAGATGCAGTTCACATCCAACAAAATTTTGGCCTAAAAAGTGTAAAGGCGGATTAATAATAACAGTTTCTCGAAGTAAACAAGCAAAATGGCAGCTTCTATGAAGAAACAACCCGCAGTAATTTACCTTCTAGTTACCTGCCAGATATGTCTAGGAAAGGTAAGAATTATCATTAAGAATATATGAGGACATTTCATTTTGTTCTTTTACATTTCCGTCTTTTTTAGTTCGGCAGTAATGAGGAAATATCAATACACAACTATGTTTGCATTGTGTATGTCTTCACTGTAGTCCCACATGGCACATATTCAGTAAGAACCAGGGCACAGTAATAGTGAGTTATCAGTGCACAACACAACACCAACAGTACTCAGTAGTACACTGCAACACTGCCAACAGTACAGACTGCAGAATCAAGCTCATGCGCTCAAGCACCACATTCTGTAAGTCTTCTCAAATGCTGTGTATGTGTTCATCAGTTCGACATTGTAGTAAATACAGCAATGTGAACATGCAGTGTTAATGCAAGAGGAAGTACTCTTTCATTCCAAGAGCTATCACACAAATTGGAACGCACTACCAACACCACACGACAGTCATTCGAGTCACTGACACCACAATCAAGGGTGGGGTGGGGGGGGGGGGTGTGTCAAGAAGAATTTAGAAAGTAAGTCGAACTTAAAATTTAAAATTGACTAAAAATTATGGTATGCTGTGTGTGTCTTCAATGCTGCTCAACTTTCTAATGAAAACATTATGATGATTTGAAATGGGTTGTGATTAGGCTAATGAAATTAAACTTTGAGAAACATAAACACCCCCGCCCCCAAGGATTATGGTATTCTTTCTAAACAGCAACCCTCCACTACATCCAAGAGCAAAGCAACTAGCTTCTACGAGCTGCCAACATTAGCGCATCCCCTGTCCAGTTGGACCCTGCATAGCATAGGGGTGTTGGACAGTACCAAGCAAAGAAGAAGAAGAAAAGGAGCTATGTAGACCCAATTTCTGATTTAGATATTTGGCGTATTTGATATCCAGGTTGTATCCTTGCTTCACAAAAGAGATGATCATATATTATGATTCATAATACTGATGATGAGAGATGTGCAACTGACTATCCCATGATTATATTCCTGTGAAATAATGAATAATAATAATGCTAATGATAATAATGATAATGATAACAATAATAATCATTATTATTATTACTATTATTATTATTATTATTATTATTATTATTATTATTATTATTGGCATTAGCATTAGCATTGTTTGTATTATCATTATCATTATTATCATCATCATTATTAATTGGCTTTTTGAAGATATTGCCAAGTAAGCAGCTTGACCGCGTAGAAAAAGTCCTCTAAATGCTTTGTTAGACATTGAATACCTTCAGAAGACCATGCATGTACAATATAAAACTGTTTTTTTAACAGGTTTAGAAATATAGATTCTATCTCTTGTTAATGAAGTTATGATCATAAAAAAAAAGAAAACTGGAAATAAATTCTTTAATCATGTGTCTCTGTCATCTTGCTGGGAAATATTCTATTGAATTCTGCTTGATTCTAGGTGCATACTGTTGTCTGAATTGTTTAACCTTATAAAATACATTATGAATGGCCAGGCTCAGGCTGATCTTGTATTCACTTTTGTCACAAACTGGGTGTTTAACAGGGTGTTTAATCTGGTGAAGTGGTCCTACCTTACATCCAACCGGACACCATGGTAGACCAGATTTTGCAGCTGAATATGGGCTATCCAGCCATCTTAAACGAAACAAACTGCTTGCTCTGTTTAAGCAGCAGAATTGTTGAAGAAATTCATCACAAATAAATCTTAACATTTCAATGGCATGTAGCCATTGTGGGAAATAAATCAAGGAAAAATTCAAACACTGTTTTGTAGTTGATCAAACAGTGCATTAATGACCAGATACTTATCTAGATATGTATTATTCATATATCTTATATATCTTATACTTATCTAGATCTATTTTGCAAATAATACAATCAAAGGGTGTGTACAGTTCTGGTTGAGGTGAGGATTTAGCTTTTAATGTTTTGCGAGATATTCAGAAACCACTCTATGAAATATTAAAGAGCGTGGAATTCTAAGGGGTATCAAAAGTTTATTTGATGAAAATCGGTTTTGAAATGGCTGAGATATCCAAAAACAAGGTGAAACGAAGAGATCCTGATAAAAAGCGTGGCCTGTCGCCTTTTATTATTATCACTTTTTTGGATATCTCAGCCATTTGAAAACCAATTTTCATGAAATAAACATTGAATCCTTCTTAAAGGAGACCTCTGGATGATTTTCAGATTTTTACATTTAAACAACTATAAATTAGTTTAAATACATACTGAGGACAGAGTTTCAGAATTTGTGATAATTGGGATGAAGAATAAGAATATTTTCAAAATCCAGAACAAATTGCAATGAACAAGGATGATGACATGGCAGAGTCACCGTAAGAATGCATGAGTTGGGGCTCAAGGAACCAGAACAAAAGAAGAAGGCATGCATACATTATACACAGGTGAACTCGCAAGCAAGCGGTATTGTAATGGAATTACACTGCTACATTTCTGAAATATGTGAACCTCCTATGTCATCATCCTTGTTCAGTGTAATTTGTTTGAGATTTTTCAAAGTATTGTTTCTCTGCTCAAGAACCACAATAAATTCCACAAATCTATACATGGAGTTGTCGATTTATGTACTACAGGATGTGAAATTATGAAAATCGTCTGGAATGTCCCTTTAAAATTACATGCTCTTTCATATTTCATAAGAGGTTTCTCATTATCTCACTTACATTGTAGGAATGTTCAAAACATGAATCCCCACCTCAACCTGTACTATACAGTCCCTTTAAGCCATTCCTGGTCATTGTCTTTGAAACTGTAACTATTTATATACACATTGTACAATGTATGATTATAAAGCCAGTTATGAATCCAAAGGTAATCATATAATATTGAAACTCTCTTGTAAATATTTAATGGGTGTTTTGCTGATCGTCCTTGATAAAGTTCTTTTGTACAATGTTCTGCCCCACATGTTGTTTTTTGTTTGTTTGTTTTTTAAGCTAAAGCAAAATCAGGAATGTGAGAGTTCAGAGTTTAATCTGATTTCAGACCTTTTTTTCTCTGCTCAAGACCCACTTTTCAGACTCATTTGTAGATTTTCAAATGCATTGAAATGTATAATGCATACAATGTATATGTACATACACATGGACATTGATTGCACTATCTTGTAAGCACACTGGTGTATAACATTTCTCCATGGGATGACTTTTTCTGTTCATGTTGGCTGCATTGTCACTCGGCGACTTCTATTGTGTCGTGAGTTTTCTGAAAGTCACTTTTTTCACTGTTGGTGTGAACTATCTTTCTAATGATGGTTTTAAAAGCTTACTTTGAATGAAACTTCACATCTGATTTTATTTTTTGTGCGATGGGAGCATTAAAGGTCATGTTGTAACATGCAAATGATTCAAAGTGGAGATAACATTGTGTGAGAAAAAAAATAGAATGAGTTATATAAATAGTAAAATAGTAAAAGCAGCTAAATCTTAATCACTCATTGATCTAATTTGTAATCGTTCTGTTCGCCTAATGGGGCATTTGATGCTTGTGCTCAGTGATAGTACTATACAGCTTTATGATGGGGCAAAAAAAACTGAATGACTCTTTTTATGCAAAGTGCTTTGTTACAATGCTTGACAATTGTGTCACAGTCACTTAAACTAACATGCCATTCCTTGTCCAGAAATTAAGTAAAGATTTTATAGATCAATGGGAAGCTATGAGCAAATACACAATGACTATCATAAAGAACATTCTCACGGAAATAAGTGAGACTACATTGTATAGAATTCCATTTTAACTCTTACAATATTTCATGTTGTTTTGTTTAATTAATGAAAGTGCTACAGCCTTCTGTAAATTAGCAGGCCTGCCATGTGTCCCTGATTCCGCATTTGCCTTCCTGAAAACATCAATAAGTCTTCATATCTGGGATATGAGGGGAAAAAAATCTCTATGGTTCAGGAATTAGTTTTGCCCATTGTGGTGCATCGAGTAATGCACCTGTAGGTACAGGTGTATCTCCCCAATTGTTTTTTGTCCCCTGATTTTGATGGGTTACTTTGGCAGCTCTGCTACTGTTCTATATCTCAAGTTTTGTGACTGTATTGCTATTGCATCACAATTTCCAATCAGTGTTTTAAAGTCTTTGGAATATACAGCAATCATGAAAAATATGGTACCATGACATTTGCTCAGCACTGTGACAGTTGCTCCCATTAAATACAACATGTTTCTGCATGCTAAACCAATCATAAATTCTACCCACAAACATAATCCTAACCCTAATCCTAATTGTAACCCTAATCCTCACATCAAACTAAACCTTCGTGTAAAATGCTATCACAACCCTAAACCCTAAGTCTCTGGAGAACATACAGCTGCAAGACCCGAGCAATTGTTGCAGGAGCAAATGTCATGTCACTGAAAAATACTTGTCCAATGTGAGCATGTACATTGTACTTTGTTCATTTTTCAAACATCGCACAGATTGTACAAGTGTATTATGACACTCCAAAAACATACATGTATAATAACAGGTGTACCTGATCAGCATGTAACAAATCTAAAATGTGTATCATGTTCAACCATACAGATGTCCTTGGTGATCAAAGGCACATCATACATTGTATGTGCTTATTCAATAGAATCCAAATGTTGTGAAGGGAATAAAGATGGGGCTTGTTTTCACAGCTATTGAACATTTTCAGAGAATGACATGAATGTTCATTATGATATGATTTCATTTAACCTGTGCTTTGACATCCATTTAATCCCCTGAATGTATATCTGCTACTGACTTAAATTCTTATGATTTTTCCTGTAATCTTGTCCAAAAATGCAACATTCAGTCCAAACTCATGGTATTGATTTTTATTGGTACTCAAGTCTGTGAACATACAAGGGATATATTGATACCAAGTGTAAGTGTGACCTGACTCCTGATTCCTGAATTGTGCAGCCCATTATCAAAGTTGCTTTAATTTGCATTCATTTGCCACAGGTCAGGCAGCCAGTGATCTGCAGCAACCAACATGTGTTCTGCAACTCCTGTCTTGAGGAGTGGCTACGACACCGGTCAGTCTGTCCAACTTGTCTCATACCCATCACACCAGACAACCCCTTCAAGCAGATCCTCGGTAAGATCTCTATTCCTGGACTTTGTATCGGTGTTCATTCTTTATGGATTATGTTTGAATCAGTAAAGTACTTGGTAGTGCTGTTCATTCCAGGCCTCAACGCTTATACTGGAATGAAAAACTTGTAATAGAATTTATGCTGCACACACAATGTATTTAGCAAGTCTAATATTTTGCGAGTCAAGACTTCTATTGTTCCAGACAGTTTCAGGAGTGGTAAAATTCCCAATCGTGCAGTACAGTTTTTGCACCTTGTACAAGTATGTATGTGTACTGTGTACCAGTACATGCTGTACATATGCACGTTGTATTGGTAATGATGATAATGGTTGTAAATTTATATAGCACAATCATTTCAGGATCAGGGTTAATATTTTTCTGTGTTGTTAAATTTGCATATAGCACCCAACTTGCAAAATTTATGAAAGTGAAAACCAAGGAAAATATCGTGTATGTATACAGCACTGCACATTCAATTTGTAACTACATGTACTCACTTAAGAAAACATGACACAAAAAGGTGTGCCTGTACATCTGAAGCACACCATGCTCAACTATCACAGAGCTATACGTAAGCAGAGTTTTCATGTAAATAACATGTAAATTGAATATCTTTAGTATCTAAAGTAACTTAATTTAGATTTAATTTTCAAACTTAAAAGCTTATCAAAATTACACCTCCTTGTAACATTGTATCTGTCTACAAAGTGTGCAATGGCAGTAGCTTTAGGGTAAGAAACTCATTTACTAATATTATTTCAAAATATCGCAGTTGATTTGAAGTAGAATGTTTTACCTTGAAGCCATTATGATGTTGATACAATACTATTTCACATGATGCATGAAACGTGAATCCTGAGAACTTTTGAATTGAATGAAGATTAAAAAGATAGAAGTGAATGGTAGATCTTAACCCTCCCCCCCCCCAAAAAAAAAAAAAAAAAAAAGTAGAAGATATTTGCATGAACCTTGCAGTAACATCAAAAAGCATTTGAATTCAGCATGTTCTAAGATAATCAGTTTTAAAAAGACATGTACATGTACATTGTATAGCTACATTCATATTTCTTGCATATTGCTGTTTGCATGCATAAGATATAAGGTATACCATACAAGCATACAATGTTTGTTTTTCTGTGCCATGCAGAGCAAGTCATATTTACTGAAGGAAAATCCATGTTATATTGTAAGATTATGAGATGATACATCTGTCAGCACTTTGTCAATATGAGCCTGAATATTGGATATTATGATATTTGTGTAGCGATAAGTTTCCACTGTTTTATGGAATTCATTCATATTCTTTTCATCATATATTTAAAAGACAATTACCCCTCCCCCCCCCCCCCGCAGCTAAATACCGGTTGGTGATAGGGTTAGAGTAAAACTAAGGTTAGGGTTAGGATTAGGATTAGGGTCAGGGGAAGGGGAAGGGTCTGGCATAATTGTCCAGGGGATGATTGTCCTAAAACCTCCATTCATATAAGTTTAGAGACATGTAATATAAAAAGTTTGATTGATTGATTGAACATTATTGATACAATTCAATTTAAGAAAATGTCTGTCATGTACAAGTTATAGCCATGGGAGGGAGCTAGACCAACAAGGCTAAATCACCTGTCAAGTTTTTTTTTTCTCTCTCCCCCCCCCCCTCCTCTTTTCTCTCTCTCTCTTTCTTGCCCATTGCCATGGATCATTTTTTTTTAATTCATCATCGTGACTCAAAGAAAATGATCTTTTAATGTGCAGCAGTTCTATTTTTTTTTTTAAAGAAATGTATGAATTTAAATTCACTCCATAAGAAATGTGCATAGAAAGGGAAGTTTTGAGGACATTAGATTTCTTTGAACTAAATCTCCCTTCACATTGGAAGTACAATGTACCTCATTGTGCTTTACTCGTCTATTGACTTTCCCTATTTATGAAATTGTTAAATCCATCTCTTGTGATGAAGATATTCATAAAAAAAAAAATTCACTATGTACAGTGTTTATTGCTCTTTCTCCAGAGTTAGCCCAATTCCCTTTGATAACTCTTGGTGCTTTCACACTAATACTATGCACACCCATACCTCTATTCATTCATGTGATATCATCGATTGAATTGTCATTTTGAGCAAAATTTGTTACAGCATAGAAAGTCACAAACATTGCAGAAAGTGAGATAATTGATGGGCTTTTTTTCTCTCTCTCTTCATTGTTAATTATGATTAATGATACCGATACCCTCTCCTGATGCAATTGTGAAGAATTAATCTTTCACTGGGACGGAGTGGGTCAGCTTGCATGGCTGCCAAATCACTTGCCTCATAGCTCTTGCCAGCTCTCATGAAACTTAGAATGCCTCATTAATATACCAGTGGGAAACATTAATACACAAGTCTTTGTGGTATCCATAATTGATACACCAATTTCCAATGTAATTGTAAATTCATTTTCTTTCCTCTTCCTCTATCTGTGCTCCATTTTTCTCCCATTTCTCCTCTTTCCTCCTCCTTGCAGTACCTCTATTTTTTTCTCTCCTCCCTTCCCCCCCCCCATGTACTCTGCCAGCTGATAAATACTTGATTCCCACTTTGTTTACTTTTAATGCCTGGCTGTGGAGCAAGGCGCGATATTTTATAAATTCATATGTCTCAGCTTTACTAGTTTGGAGCTGTGTTCTGCATGCTTTTCACCTCAATCCACTTCTCAGGTGGCCCCAGTAACGCCGACGGATCCGAGCAGAGACGGTCTGCGCCAGAGCTGCGCAAGATGCGATTTGATCTCCTACACAGAGAGTATGAGGTAAGCGTAATTTGACTGCAGGAATGGTGGGAACACTCGGTGGAATTTCATTCTCTCTGAACATCATAATCGCTTGTCATTAGGGACGATATTTATGCATGCTATGAGCACTCTAACCAATCAAATATTTTTTTGCAATAATGTTTGGGGTAAAATATGTTTTTTGATAGAGAAAGGTTATAGTACTGGAGATTGTATGCATAGTCCTGTCATGTCAGGAACAATAATTTATTTTCATTAGTAGTTTTAATTTTTTAATAGTTTATCATTTTCCATATAGTATTTTTAGTCATTTACTGGGATTACACATCCTGTGACATCCAATTATGCAGTGTAACTGTCCGCTTTCATTGGAGATTGTAGTCTCATGGTTGTCATGTACTAACAGTCAAGTTACAATTTTTCATTCTGTTTGAACTTGTATGTATTCACTCAAAACATGTCATAGAACAGGGAAGTAGTACTCCGCGGAGGAGACACCTGGACTTGTTGAATTCACACCATGCCCCTTGCATACAGTATGGGCTGGCTTGTGCAGTTTATTTCTGCGGAACATGAATTTACACATGTGCTTGCTTTTCTTTTCCACTACAGACCGAGCTGGAACGACTGCAAAAGGAGGTTGATAGACTCAGGTCCAGAAACAGGGAGTTGGAGAAGATTCGTCAGACGAAGGTCCCTCTCCCATCCCCACAATGTGCACCATCTTCGTCAACTGGCGGCGGCACAGGACCCAGCAAAGTTGGCAACAAGACTGCGGACAAGTCCACTGCGGACAAAGGGAGTGCAGCTACCTCATCGAAGAGGAACAGGGAGGATGTTATGAGGTTGGCACGAAGGCTGAAGGAGATATGGCACGCCTACAAGCATAGTGAACGAGAGTTGAGGAGAGTGAAGCAGGTACGATCATCTGTAAAATTTGATAGTCTCAACACAGTCTTTTAAATGATGAATACGTTTGAAAATGTTTTAAGAATCATACGAGTACTGACACATTACGCTATCAAGTGACAGTCTTTATAATGCTTTCAAATATTGTTGTCATCACATAGGAGTTCAAAGGCAGTCCCGAAGGCTTGCTAGTGTCGCCAATACTGATCTAAACATACAGAAGTATACTTTAGTTGTTTGCCTTATTTATCTTACTCGAAAGTCCAATTAAACACAGAAAAATCAGAAAGTTGGAGCAATTCACAACACACAACCTATCATCTAAACAAGCATGTGTATGATGCTAATGATACAAACATACCAAAATTTTCATGAGATAAGCACAGATGGCTATGAGACTAGGAAAACCTCACCCAACTTAAATTTGAAATCATTTTACAGACTGCATGTGTATGATGCTAATGATACAAACATACCAAGATTTTCATGAGATAAGCACAGATGGCTATGAGACTGGGAAAACCTCACCCAACTTAAATTTGAAATCATTTTACAGACTAATGGGCAATACATTACTGACCAAAGAAAAAATGCAGACAAGAAAAGTAAATGAACAGAAAGGCAGATTATTTCTTATTTGATAGATAGATTATGTAATCTAATCTAATGATTTATGTTAGATCATATTTTTATAAAGGGATGGTGTAATTTTGGTTGAGATTGGGCTTCAGGTTTCCAACTTTTTTCATGAGATAATGACAAACCTCTTATGAAATATGAAAAAGCATACTATTCTAAGAGGTATTCAGAGTTTATTTGATGAAAATTGGTTTTCAAATGGCTGAGATATAAAATAAAAAAACAAAACAAAACAACAACAAGGAGGTCCAATTAAAGGTGGGACCCACCTTTCATGAGGACCTCTTTGTTTACTTCGTTTTGTTTTTGTTTGTTTGTTTGTTTGTTTTTTGATATCTCGGGCATTTCAAAACCAATTTCCATGAAATAAACTTTGAATTCCTCCTAGGTTTGTGTACTCTTTCATGTTTCTGTAAGTGGTTTTTAATTATTCTGCAAAAAGTTAAAATCTGAATCCTGCAACTCAAACAAAACTATACTATCCCATTAAGCTGGGAAGTGATGGGCAGATGTGAGTAGCATGCTCCTAGGTTTCACCATGAGATTGAAAGAAAGAAAATTGATTGATCATGAAATGAAAAGAATGCAATAAAATTAACTTCTCATTCTTTACAAGATAAACAAAATTGATTATGAAATGAGAGGAATGCATCCAAATTAACTTCTCATTCTTTACGAGATAAACAACATTGATCAAATAAAATTTCACACATAAACATCTTGCATTAATATTTTACATCATTCACAGAAGAGATCTTTGAAGATGGTATGTGAGGAACCCTTGAACAGTTTATTTTACAAACACCAAATGTTTAAAGTGACTTCTGAAGAAATATTGTGTACTTTGCATATGCAGCAAGCAAGCAACCATGTACAAATTTGTATGTCCCAAAGTAAGTGATGTGTAAGTTGGGCAACAAGTTTCTTTTCCCATGATTTCTTGTTCAATGTGCCATTGCTACATAATAGTTTTGAACAACATACATGAATGTACAAGCACAGGATTAGCGACTCACCAAGGATTACCGTAGACAGTCAGACATGTTTCTTGATGTTTCATGGAGGAAATGTTCTTGAATGTCTTCATCTGTGCGGTGACTTTCCCTTTTGTTTGTTTGTCTTTTTGTTAAGTATGACATTTTCACATTTGCTCACTGAAGCTTTTTGAGATGTACTTGTAAGCCTGGTATGTAGAATGAATGTTTGTGTCCTGTCCTTGAACATTTGACAGTGATGGAAACCTGCATTTGGACTGAAAAAAAAAAAAGTCAACTCGACACTTAGGGAATTGAAGGTCACTATTAGGTAATTGGATAGGATATATTTAGCTTACTGTAACATTTCCGTCCATATGAAAATTTAATAAAATGAAATGAAAATGCATGATAAGGTAATGTCAGTCAAACAGTTGGGGTTTTGAAAACGATCAAGGAAGGTTTAATAGATGTTAAATCTAGTCTTTGCCTTGTACATTTGTACCGCATTTCAGCCAGCAGTGTTTAAGAGTTGTCATGCCAATTCACAGTCTGAAGAACAAAAAGTCATTCTTCTGATATATACGTACTATTAACAATACAGTCGTAGTCATGGAAATTCTGTGTACCTACCATGTATAGAATCTCTTTCTTTTCTTTTCTTTTTAAGTGGAAGCTCTCGCACATTGCCAAGCCTCATGATGTGTCATTTAAATTCCTTATGAAATTAATTTCACCAGATAAACATTATTTTGACCTTTTTTAATAAATGTCTGCACTATAAACTTGTGAGATTCCATCAAACATCTGAGCCATACCTTCAATGGCAGCCTCTAAAGAGACCTTAAGACCTAGTACATGTACAATACATTCCTTCAGTGAGTTTCTTGCCATATCTCTTTTTTGAATGCTGTGGTGCAAATTTGTGACATAATTGAACATTTCATTATTCTTATTATTGTTATTATTATTATTATTATTACTGTTATTATCATTATCATTATTATTATTCATAATCATTATCATAGTTGTTTTATGTTTGTCATTATTATCATCATTATGAATATTATTATTCATTGCCATTGATATCAAAACATTTTTTCTAAAGAACAAAATTTCATCAAAAAGTTGGTTTGCTCCTGTTGTAACTTGTTACACTGGAATGCAGTCAATCTTCTTCAATAATCTACTTTAGATCCTGCTAACAGCATTTTGTTGCCACTACCCACACCTGCCAAAATTTTCAGCAATGCTATACAGCATTATAGTGTTGATTTGTGTGAAATTTGATGAATACTGATTATGATGATATTAAAGATAGAGCATAGTATATTGCAGTTTATCAACCGTATTAAGGTATCAGCTCTTTTGCTGTATTATCGTCAGTTTGAAAAGGTCTGTGCCTCCAGTGTCAAAGAGCCCAGAAGGCCATGATATCATCAGAATAAATGTATGAGAGGAAAAAAATTATGGGGCATTTTACTTCCCTTTTGATCAAAATGGGTTCTACCATGGAGATTCAAATGACTCTGATAGGTCTTTTTTGATACAGTCTACATGTGCCTGTATGGAATACAACACTCTGATGTGTAGATAGTGGGAATAGAATACATTGCAGGTATATGCAGCATGATATGAGACCCTGTTTGCACTCAGTGCGAAAAAGAATTATGAAACTTTGAATGCTGTGAAAGAAGACATCTCGTTTAAGTGATTCGCATAGATCTATGGTTCTTTGTACAGCAGTATTTGATTGAAATTTTCCACAGTATATGTATTTCTCCATGTAATTTATCTCCTTATTACCCAGTGAAATATGTGCAGTATATTATTATACGTACCTCATGACTAGGCCTAATTACTCATTACATTAAGAGTCACTGACACATTTTGTGGTGGAGTGAGGAGAAGGGAGAGTGACAGCTTTTTGGGAAGGGTGTGAGATTAAGGTGACACGGAGCGTGACGTTGGCCGGAATACGTGTCAAACCGCGTCCCGGCCAGCTCTGCATTAATTATGGGCAAACTGTCGCATCGTGATGTACTCATCAGCTCCAAAATGTTATTGGAGCATGTGTAGTATGGTTGGGCTTAGAGGAAAGACCACAGATAGATATAATACAAACAAGTGGAAGGCAGCTTTGTCTAAAGAAACAATAATGGATATCCGTATTGCCTGAAATCTTCCTCAGGTAGATTCACATTTGTTGCTTCAACTTGCTGCACTTCAATTGCATGGCAATTTTAGAAATTTGATTGTATATTCACTCATTTGCATCATCACATACAATGTAAAAGGACAATGATCTTTTTTTAGACAATTTCAATTTCATACTGTTGGCACATATTGTATGTCTTTCCCTGCCAGATTCTCATACCCCATTGACTTTGCACAGCAACCCATTTTACATAGGCAAAGAGTTAAATTCTACTACAGTGGAAACTCGATATAACGAGATGGTCGGGACCGAGTCATTTTCCTCGTTATAGCCGATATCTCGTTATATCAGTAGGCATAAAAGAAGGCATAAAATAAAGACATTAATTTGCACATGTGGGACTACCCATCATATTTCAATCAATACTGATAACTTGATATTGTGTGTGAGGGAATTACTCACCTTTATGGGTAAGAAGATGTTTTTCGACAAGGAAATCCAATATCAAGAATGTGTTTCTTATTAATTGTAGATGTTTGAATTTGTAAATTTATATAGCTTGCGATTGTATCAAGATCGTCTGTGGATTGGTATGTGGTTATCGTATGGGTGTGTGTTGTGTGGAAAGCTTGAATAATGGTCTGCACAATGCTGTGTGTGTATGTGACACATACTGTATGTACATTATGACTGCGTGTGTGTGAAGACGGGGAATTCCTTAAAGTAGAAGGCCAATCACAGCATCAGATTGCCTCACACCTGCTAAACATCATGATGATGTCATGTATACATATGGCCGTCTCACCACATTTTCTGCATGTATCAGTGTGCGTGCACACACACACTTCACACGTACAACATGCAGTGCTAGCTGGAGTGCACTGAAGAAAATGATTACATGTATGTGTGTACAAGACAGTTTTTGGCGCATCAAGCTTTACAATCTCGGAAGATGATAGCACAGGCGACATAAAGCTTTACCGAAGGCATTTTGCTTTACCTCGCTATAGCAGGTTTGATTTACTATGTTTTTCTTTGTTTGGAAGTCACAAAATTCATCTCGTTATAGCAGTTATTTCGTTATAGCCGATCTCGCTATAAGAGTAGCATTTTACGTAGACTTGTGTGGAAGGAAATTTGGGACCGAGAAAATTTCCTCGTTATAACCGATATCTCGTTATAGCAGTGTTCGTTATACCGAGTTTCCCCTGTACTTTAGAATCGAGACCTATTTTCATTTTTTTTTTTAGCTAATGTACTAAAGCTGTGGTTATGTCAAAGGACATTTCATTGATTAATGATTTGTAAACAAATTATTGTCCCCGCCGAACGAGTTCGAGCAGGGGACTATGAAACGGGCTCCGTACGTGTGTGTGTCCGTCCGTGCGTCCGTCCGTGCGTCCGTCCGTGCGTCCGTGTGTGCGTCCGTGTGTGATCAAAATGTTCAAAATGCTACTCCTTCGCCATTTCTAACCCGATTTTGATTCTGTTTGCTTTATATGATAGCACTACATGGGAGCTTTGAAACTTCTATACAGAATTTCAGTTGTGACCTTTGACCTATATTGTACATTTTGCTTCAAAATGCTACTCCTTCGCCATTTCTAACCCGATTTTGATTCCGTTTGCTTTATATGATGGCACTAGGTGAGGGCTTCAAAACTTCTACACAGAATTTTGACCTTTGACTTCTTTGACCTTTGACCTTGATTTTTGACCTATATTGTACATTGCCTACAAAATGCTACTCCTTCGCCATTTCTAACCCGATTTTGATTCCGTTTGCTTAATGTGATGGCACTAGGTGAGGGCTTCTATACAGAATTTTGACCTTTGACTTCTATACAGAATTCTGTATACTTCTATACAGAATTTTGACCTTTGACTTCTTTGACCTTTGACCTTGATTTTTGACCTATATTGTACATTTTGCTACAAAATGCTACTCCTTCGCCATTTCTAACCCGATTTCGATTCCGTTTGCTTTATGTGATGGCACTAGGTGAGGGCTTCAAAACTTCTACACAGAATTTTGACCTTTGACTTCTTTGATCTTTGACCTTGATTTTTTTACCTATATTGTACATTGGCTACAAAATGCTACTCCTTCGCCATTTCTAACCTGATTTCGATTCCGTTTGCTTTATGTGATGGCACTAGGTGAGGGCTTCAAAACTTCTACATAGAATTTTGACCTTTGACTTCTTTGACCTTTGACCTTCATCTTTTTACCTATATTGTACATTTTGCTACTAAATGCTACTTCCGGCGGGGACATATATTACGCACCGCGTAATTTCTACTTTTCCTTGTTTGAAATGTTTTTAGAGAGAGAATAGAAGTTTGCCTGTCATAAAGGGCTAACAGGGTTTAATCAGTGTCCCCCCCCCCCCCCCCTTTGCTGCTGATGCATACATACGAAAATCGACCCAAAGTAATTATTTTCTTGTTTGGTTGAGTCCAATATGAAGTATATCGATGAAGTTTGATGATATTTGCCTTGTTTTTTTCAATAATTGGGAAGGTGTTGCCTATGTAACGTTAGATGTCCAAAATGCCTTCCTCGTAAATAGTATTTCTTTCATTTTTTTTTTCTAAAAGATGGAAAGTCATATTTGTAGATATTGCAGGTATGGTGATTTGGCCCGAAACTGATTTGAAGTTTTTTGTCTTTTCTTTTATCTTGTCATGGTGTTTTGTTTTGTTTTTCATAATGATGCATTGAGTAGTGATGAAATGTTAACTCTTGATTCTAGGAAGTGAATTTCTGTCGTAAGCGATATCACAAAGTAAATGTAATGAAGCTTCATAATGTTTTCTGTTGATGCAACTGTGGATCATTTGTCATGCACTACATGTTAGTAATTGCAATGAGCATGACAGACAACAGAGTGATCATTTTTTATTTTTCTGCCATTTACAAGGCCTGATGCTTTCCTTCTTTCCCGTGCAAACAGGACAACGTGCGACTGAGGGATTCCAATTCCAGCTACATACGAGAAGTCAGTCGACTCGAGCAGGAACTGGGTGAAATGACCCCCAGAAGGTGAGTCACATTTTTCTCGGAATTTTTCAAGGTTGAGTGCACTGTTCATCATACCGCTCTTTTAATCATGATGCCTTTTGCCATGTTTCACGTCCCGCTGACCTGCACACACATCTACACTAGATTTACTCAATGGAAATGAAGCCATTAAGTGGAAAAAAACACTTTTTAGCGTGAAATTATTGTTTTGTTGTAGTAAACCGATAGTTTGGGTGCCTGAGGCTGAACGATGGTTTTACCCTATTTCGAGGGTGCTGAATCCGAATCGGGATGATACTAGTCTTGCATCCTTGAAGGTTTTGAGATATTCAAAATAGCTGCCAAAATGGTTGTCAAAATCTGAAATTCTCATATATATCCTTATAAATGATGAAAAATAGGACAAAAAAAAAATGAAATTCCACCATATTTTGTATGTGCTGAGTCCGAATCTGAATGATGCAACTTTTGCATTCTTGAGAATTCTAAGATATTCAAGATGGCCACCAAAAATGGAAATTCCCATATACAATTGTATTTCCTTTGCAACAGTGACAAATTTGGAAAAAAAAAAAGAATTGATGGTCTTTACCTATTTTTGGGGTGCTGAATCCAAATCTGGATGAAGCAACTCTTTTATCCTTTAGGTGTTTTAGATATCCAAAATGGCCACCAAAAATTTGAATATTGAAATAGGTATTTCCTTATATATAAATGAATTGGAAATAGATGGTTTTACCCTATTTTGAGGGTGCTGAATCCGGATCTGGTTGATGCAAGTTTTGCATCCTTGAGGTTTTTGAGATATTCAAGATGGTGGCCAAAGTGAATATAACAAATCTTGAATATCTCAAAAACCTTATTAAGGATTCAAAGGTTGCATCAACCAGATTTGGATTCAGCACCTTTGATTTAAGGTAAAACCATCATTTTTGTATTGATTACTTCACCAGATATAAGGAAAAGCTTTAAAAATTAAAATTTCAATTTTTTCGGGCGGCCATCTTGAATATAAAAAAGTCCTCATTGATGTAAGAGTTGCATTTACCAGATTCGGATTCAGCACCCGCAAAATAGGGTAAACCCATCAATTTATTGTTAATTTTGTACAATTTATATGGAAATACTTGATATCAAAATTTAAATTTTTAGCGACCATTTTTAACATCTCAAAACCCTCAGTGAAACAATATTCGGATTCAACACCCTCAAAATAGGTTAAAACCATCAAATCTCTTTAACTTTCTATCATCTAATAAGAAATATATTGGAATTTGAATTTTTGGTGGCTATCTTGAATATCTTAGAATCCTCAAGAATGCAAAAGTTGCATCACCCAGCTTCAGACTCAGCACATTCGCAATATGATGGAACTTCATTTTATGTCCTATTTGTCATCATTTATAAGGATTGATAAGAATTTCAGATTTTGCCGGTCATTTTGGTGGTCATATTGAATATCTCTAAACCCTCAAGGATGCAATTGAGTTACATCATCCAGATTCGGATTCAGCACCCTTGAAATAGGGTAATAGCATCAAAAAACATTGGGTGGACGGTAAAACAAGGTTAGGCCCAGAATCTGACTTTGGCGCCCAGAATCTGACTTTGGCACCCAGACTACAAGTAACGATGACCGTCAGGGGTGATGTGGTTTTAGTTTGCTCAATTGTCAAACAAAAACAAGATTTTGGTATCATGTCTGTATGTGTGTGTGTGTGTGTGTGTGTGTGTACACAAACTGATCAGAGGACTGAGAGATGACGACAACATCTCATCTGATTTGCATATAATTGTGGTATCATCTTATATCTCATGAATGTTTTCATGTAAACATGTGAACCTTCAAGATTCAGTAACTTTCTTACTTTATGTCCGATTTTGATTAAAATTTTGATGAAACCATTTTGTTTGTTTGCGTTTTACTCTTTTAATCAAAGTCAACCTGAACATTGAGAGGAATTGCACTATAAGGATTTTTTTTTAATCCATTGCAGGAAAATGATATCATCTTTGTATTCTGTCAAGGTATTAGCATCGATGCATCTCTGTCATCTTTACTTTATAGGAATATGGTATGTCTTTGTGTGTGTGTGTGTGTGTGTGTGTATGTGTTTTTGTGTTTGTGTATGATGGTGTTTATGTGTGGGTGGGTGCATTTGTGATTGAATAAAATTCATAATTCTCCCTGTAGCATATAACTGTAAAAACTCAAACAACAGCGACGCTATTTAATTTCCATAACAATGTGTTGACAACGCTGAGCTGGTGCATAGCACGAGCTTTTGATATAAATTTGATCGTTCACGAAAAGCATCATAGAGCACTATCTCTATCTCCAAACTACCATAGTTTTTGAAGATTTTCTCAGCAGTTGTTGCATGTTTGAAAAAGAAATGTTTATCAAGTTATCTAAAGCTCTGAAAATGCATTTCTGTTGTGAGGTGACAATGTTTTAGTCATGAAAACGGGAAAATTAGATGCAGTTACCGCATATAATCCTCAGCCCATGCCTGCTGCACAATAATTCCACATTATAGGAATTGCACAAGTCAACAATGAAAGTGTGACCCCGCTTGACCTCCCAATACTGCACATGGATGTGTAAGATCTTGTCATTAATTTGCAAGTAGCATCATATGGACCTGACTGCTAGTTACAAACTGATACATTATAAAATGCGTTAGGGAGAGAAGTGATCAAGTTTATAATCAATCGTCATGCACGTCTTGGGTTGGAGTAAAATCATCTAAGATTCAAAGTTATCCTGAACCTGTAACTGCATACATACATACGTATGTAGTGCTGTTTATACAATCACTTCTTTTTTCAAGTCAAGTCTTTGTAGTCTATTTCAGTCATGCGTCATGCGCCATGATTTATGGTAAAGCTTTACAATTAAAGTTAAAATTCAATTTTCAAATCAAATTTTATTTGAATTTCCAATATCACATTTTTCCAATACAATAACAACAAAAAAGTAAAATTAGAAAAATCAGAAACTACTTGTTCAAAATCATTGTATTATTTAAAAGGAAATTGAGAGAGACCCATATAAAAGACAAGCTTGTAAAGATGAGGGCCACTCAATATATTTATATTAAATGAAAGTAAAATAACTGAAGCACATGGAAGCACAAGCGCAACGGTTTTTGTTTTAAAACCTCTGTCTTTCATTTAATTTGAAGTTGCTTTCCTTCATATTCACATTTATTTTAAGTCACATTTATGAGGTAATTTATGGAAGTGTGCATAAAACCCCTGCAGAAACATTTGAATTATATTCAACAGTATCCTTATACTTTCAAATGATCATGATAATGAGGATGTGATTTTATTGAATATATACAGTGTACTGTATATACATATATGCTATTAATTTCATGTTAATCTAGTAATCTGTGTGAAGCAGAGACTATGGAGTTTTAAATTCCACCTTCAATCAAGAGTGTGTAACTTCCTCGTCTGTCCTTAAAAGTAACAATCCAGCACTCCTGATTGTTGTCACTTACTTTAGTGAGTTAGGAATACCCAGGAATAATATGTTACATATCGTTTCAAAGCTGTGAATATCCTCTTTTGACAGTTTGACTTGGGATGGGAGGGGGGAGGGGGCAAAGTAGAAATGTACAGAATATCCTTCAAATAGTCTCAGGAAAACTGTGAGACTTTCCACGGACAATATCAACTGATCAATTTACTTTGGGGGATGCATAGCAGTGTCAAAAATATGGATTGACCATGGCCATAACATGGCATTTATCCCCTTTGACGGAAGATCGACAAATCAGACATGCCCTCATCAGCTCTCGTATGTGATTGGGTGGTCACGTCAGAGTGGGCAGACACTCTCATGCGGCATTCAAGGCTTAGCGCGACGAGGTGCCACGCAATTAGTTGAGTGGTGTCCATGTTGCACTATTAATGTCACCATTCTGATGATATAAATGCCCATATCACAAATATCCAGTCGATCACTGTGATGACAGCTACAACACAATTGCATTTTGTGATTGTTTAAGAGCTCAATTATTCAGTACCAAATGCGCGCTTGGGATTGCGCCAGTGATTCGGATTATACATTGTGCTGCATGATCTACACTTCTATCACGGCTGGTTGTGTGTCTAAGCCGACAGCTTTTTAATCCTGTTAACCCACTTTGCGGGCTGGTTTTGGGGTCTTCTTTTCTCCAATAAAAGCTTTACCTGAATTCATTCACTTTCAATTACTTTATATGAGTGATCTGCCATGATTACCGAGATAGGCCAAGTGTGAGTGATTTCTATAGGTTAAAAAAAAAAATCCTTTGTCTGAGCATGATCATTGGAAAGTTAAATCTAATAGAAAAATGAGTGTTCCTGATTTATTTATTTTATCTTTCTTTCCACAAAAGTGTCTCCAGCTGATTGAATCCAGTTCAGGTGCAGTTTGATTAGTTTGTGACACTGTTTTGTGAGTACAGGGGACACAATGTAGTTTCTGGTCCTTTGTAAGTAGACCAGCATGTATATGATATGCACGTATTGTATATTGTTCCATATCTCTTCTTGGTACAAGTACACAATTAGCAGACATAGAAAAAGATCAGTTTCACTGCCCTCTTTGAGGTTATGAGGTTAAGTGATAGGAAATATCAGCTGTGTGAGTGAAAGATACGGCTACAGGAGATGAATAATCACGCCCTTTTTGACTGAAATATGAAGAGTTCCTTTCTGAAGCGTGCTAAATCAATTTTTCATCAAATCCGAGCTTTTTACAGAAATGTGTTCCTTTTCAGTAGTCCCATACAGTAAACTAAGTACTGAATACTTGTGGGGGGGGGGGGGGAAGAGAGATCAGGCAAAGCAAAAGTTGCTTTGTTATTGTTTTTGTACATCCTGTATTTGTTTGTGTATATAGTAAACTCAATTATGTTTCCACTTTCTATGTGTCATGAGTAATGATCCAAAGGAAGAAGGGGCAGTAATGTTTGTGAATCTACTTAATATCTTTCACAATATATTTTGTTCTTTTATATTGATATGGTGATCTGATATTTCTTTCATTTTTTGATACTGTACACTGTATTGGTTTAGATACTGAATTGATTATGTTGGCATGTATACATAACATACAATGTACAAATCAAGTTGAGTTTAGGCTAAAAAACCTATCAAATGCAATTTGAACTGTTGGAAATAGAACCTCAGAAAGTTTGAATAGTACCAATGCATTACAATTGTTCTCCAAGATATAATAAAAGTGACATGCTTTACCAGTACTTGAGCTGTGGTATTGTAAGTGAAAGTTATCAAACATCCATTGTAGCAATACAGTAATTTGTGATAGAAATGCTGATATCAACATGATATCTTTATGCAGCAACTTCTGAGGATAGTCGAGCATGCTAGTGCATAGATTTTTCTTCGCATTTTATTTTTCCTCATGACTCAATGAGGAGAAGTTGCCAGAGGTCCTGTCCCTGGTCGTGCTTTGTCAAACATTCCTGATCGCTCCTGACTTGAGAGGTCAAGATGCCATCTCGAGACAATTCCCCTGTCCTTAAGACGGGGTCCCGGGGACCGCCCCTCCGTCCGCCTGTTCCCTTAATTATGCACGATATTTGGGGGCCCAAGTCAAGCACCTTCGTCAATTTTTCATGACTGTTTACACTCTCGGCTAACAGCATTCAAGCGATGGCGTGAATGCCGAACACAATGGCTGCAGCCACTACAAAGGGCGCAATCAATAAATGTGTTTTTGTGGGGGGAATGCCAGCTCTAGACAGAGACCCCCCTACACCCTTTGTCTTTCTTGTGATGTAATCCACCCTCGGCAGACAATCATGTCTTTATCCCTGCCTCCCTCTCGCCCTTTTGCCCTTATTCTTCCCTGCCTTTCGATAGAGACCACTAGGGAAAAATGCTTTCAGAAGACTAAGGATTAGAGGTGTCTTCAAAAAAAAAAAAGTGTTTATGTACAAAGACTGCAGATCAGTGGGTAGACCAAATTCAAAGGATTACATGGTTTAGGGGCTCCTAGCTTCTTGCTCTTTTCTCAAGCTTTATTGACAAGTTCTTGGTGGGTTTCTTTTTTTTTTTGGGGGGGGGGGGAAGGGGATTAACCAGTAATGCTGTATGCTTCACAAAGAAATTGTTGCTATCATATAGAGTTGCCTATACCTTTAGTCTTCTTTTCTTTGATAAAGATGAAAATGCATTCAGTGATGTGAGGAATTTCAATTTCATGTCAATGGTAGAGAATGAATTTCCCAAATCACTATGATCTGTTCGATGTAAGGCAGTCATAGAAACACTCAGGAGCATGATAAAAATAGTAAACTTTCTCTCCGGCATAAAAAAGGCTACATGTTTATACTTACACAAGGCCTTTAACAACATAAAAAAAAAATAATAAATTGAATATGATATTAAATATTTTTGATATTTAGATTAAAGGATGCATTTTTTTTTTTTGTTATAAAATTGTAAATCATTGACTACATGAATGAAAATGAAATTTAAATTGTTAGATCACTTGAAGATGAATTGGCTATTTTGTTTGACGAGGCCAATGACTTTAATCTGAAGTCACTGGGGAAAAGAGTGAATGTCCTTTTAACCGGGCAAATGGGGTAAGGTATCCTGAATAGCAGGCAGGTGCATGTACATGCTCTCTAGTCTTTGTTGCCATGGAAATATTAAATTATGGATGGCTGATCATTGATGTCGTGAATTTCTGCGGGTCAAGAATCGGTTCATGTGCACTTTAATGAGCGTACAGTGAGCAAAGAATTGGGGTACTCAACATACACTCTTTATCTTTAGTTTGCACTGTGGGTGTCTTTGTATTGCGGTTGTTGTTCATATAATGCATGCATAACTCCCTCCTCTTTTGTCAGAAATGACTTTAGCCTGTACTAAAAAGAAAATTAGTCTCATCAAGATGGAAAAACAAATTTGCTTCTCATTGACTTAATACAGCATGCAAACTTCCTGTGTGGTTTTTTTCTTGACAAAATATCTTTGCTCGTTACCATGGTGATAAAGAGAATGGACTGCACTGTGGGTGTCTTTGTATTGCGGTGGTTGTTCATATAATGCATGCATAACTCCCTCCTCTTTTGTCAGAAATGACTTTAACCTGTACTAAAAAGAAAGTTAGTCTCTTCAAGATCGAAAAACAGATTTGCTTTTCAGTGACTTAATACAGAGATATATCAGCCACTGCAGTATTGGCATCACCTTGGCATATTGTGTATAAATCAAGGCTCTTAACACCCAGATCCTCAGTTCAAATCTTGCCAGATACATACATTCATTGGAAGGATATTAGTACCCTCAACATCTCTCTTTCATCAGGTGTAAAGATCGGTACTCGGCTGTGCTTGGGCAATAAAACAAATAGACAGGGACATCTGAAAGACTTGTGAGTGACCAGAAGATACAAGCATAAGTAAAAAGGACAATCCATCAATATTATTCTTGACATCACTTTTCTATCTTCCATTTTCCTTCATGTCTTGTCAGGTACAAGAGTTATGCACAGACAGCCCAACTAGTCAGGCTCAACAAGAGTGAGCAGGAGGTGAAGCAGCTAAAACGGGCACTGGAGCGCACTGATGTCTACTTGGAGGATCTAGAACTCAAGCTGGAGCAGTATCGAGAAAAGTATGGCGAGCTGGCGCCTGGGAGCAGCTCCTCCACGGGCAAAAAGTCGTCATGTGACCATGGCAACGATGGACATGAAATCGAGGATGGGAGGAAGAGAGGTAAATCATGGAGGTTGCATCACTGTCATGCAGGCATTCCGAGTACCGGCAATGGCAAAAGTGAAGACGATGGAGATGATGGTGTAAGTGCTACAAGGAAGGGCGTGGCAAGAAGGATCGACTTCAGCAATATCATCATCCCAGATACCGATGACGAGTCAGAGGACAACGTCAACAAGACCCCTGTGAAGAGATCCAGTGGGCAGGATTCATCTGACTTACCTGTTGCCAAGAAATTTTACGCCAGCAAGAGAGGGTGCTTCAGCAGCCAAGCCATGAGTGTAGGTGATGTTTCGGGACCTTCAAGTACAGGATCAAGTCCGCTCAACCGGAAGATTTCAAATGGGCGTGGCTGTGATGCTGTCCTTGAATTTGAAAATAGATCGGGTAGTGAACATCTGTACTCCAGGAATCAGGGAGGGGCAGGTGCCATTTCAACATCTGTCACACCTGGTAGTGGATATAGCACTTCATTTATGAGCTCAGTCTTTGTGCATGCAGGACCTTCTGTTCAGAATACAAGCAGCACTGCCGTTGCTGCAACAGAACTTCCAGGATCATCCCAAGAGGTGGCCAGAGAGAAAGGAGGAAGTTTCACCGGGAATCCTCAAAGACCACTCGACAGCAATGCATGCATGCACACACCTCGCCAGACTGCTGTGCTTGATGATGGGCCATCACTCAGCAGGAGCACTGTCCAGGCACACCAGCAAGAGCCTTTTGGAAGAAATGTTGTCCCGTAGACAGAAGGACGCAGCAACCACCAGAGTTAGATCCAGTATGACTTTGATCTTCCCTGGACAGATTCCAGTGACCCTGTCCAACATGTGAAATCTCTCTTGGAGAGACCCTGCCACTCGCATCCTGGCACTGATACAGACTTTGCTGGTACAGGTAGCAAGGCTGGTCATGAAATGTCTACCTCCAGTGCTTGATTTACCAGCTCATTGCCCTTTAATGCCATTTTCTTCACATTTAATCTGAGATGTTTGCCATGAGTAGAAAAGAGTACATCTAAACTTTATACAGAAGGACAGAAATTCAGCACAAACTGAGTTGTCTTATTTTGTCTTATTTGGTTTTCATAAAATGGGGTGCTACAATTTCAGCAGTTACAAGAAAGTGAGCAAATTGTTTTGAGGAGAAGGGATATTCAGAAGCAAATGCTGTTTTATCTCTTAAAGTGACATCCATACCTAAAGGGTTTAAAATATTAACTGCATACATAATGTACCAACAAAGTTGATAAGTAACCCACTCTCTTAATATATGTCTACAAAATTGTAGAATCTTAAGGATGCTAGATGCAGTGGGATATATGTCTTTTAAAGCTAATGTCAAAATAATGCAAATTCCTCTTTAATTTCACAGGTGTGATATAGAGTGGATGTTTTAGCTTGAAAGAGAAAGACATGTTTTAATACTAATCGTAGTCAATGTGAAACATCATGTAGAAGAGTATGAACTCAAAGAAAAATTTCTACAACTCTAGAAGACTACAGCTGTAATTTATTAAAGGGAAGAAGAAGAGACACTCATTTAACCCATGCTTCAAGGTTTGTTGCATCAATATGATTAGGGAGGTGTCAGGTAGGTCTTTTTGGCATGGTTAAAGGTAGAATTCACTGTGTAATTGAAGAATTATACATTCTCACAGTCCCTTACCCTTCCTCACACAGGTTTGTGCTTGTCACATTTTACTTGCAGCTCAAGCCTCCTAAATTGCTTTAATACAAAAGCTTCAAATATCAGCCAAGCCATCAAACATTATGTCAATGAAGGGCAATTTGTCAATTATATGCAATAAAGCTTCAAACAGATGATTCCACAGAGACCATCTCTGTGATTGTAGAGATTTTCTTTTTCTAAATTTATCCCCTTCTTGGTGAAAATATAGAAAGATACAAGACTGAAAAGTGTAACTCAAAAATCTGTTTCACTTTTTCGAAGTGCCCAACCAATTAGTAATGTTACATGTATTTAACATTTACCTGGATTTGGTGTTGTTTTTTTGAGAGGTGTATGTCAATCATGTGGAGATGTGATCCACCGTATACTGCTACATACTCTTTATATGTAATTGCATGAATACCTATAGTATGTGCTATGCAGATTGTACTGCCAGTTCACAAGAGGAACACAATGCTCATTTATTTATTTGCATCTTTTCATGAGTAGGTTAATATATGCTGTATACACAGTATAATGATGTGGTCATTTGTAGGCAGTCTGGATTTGATCCGACTTGATACAAAGTGTGAAGTACACGCAGAAGACATGTATGGCAGCAAGTGATTGCTCTATGGCATGAGTCAATACACGTTTTTATTGTTGAAGAGGTTATCCATGTTTTCTAAATGAGGTGAAAACATGTAAATAGTACAAAAATGCCCATGAGAGTTTGAAAAGTGTGCATCTCATTTGGATGCCCGTAATTGGCCCCTCCACTGTTTTTTTGTTTGTTTGTTTGTTTGTTTGTTTTGTTTTGTTTTTTTGTGTGTGTATGTATATGTTGGAGAAGTGAATGCATGAAACATCACCAGATGGCACATATTCCATCAATTTTGGTTGTTTTCAATACTTTTGTGTTTTACATACAGATGGTGATTATGGTTATTTATTCTATGAAGATACATACAGTAGTTTGTTGTAAAATGTTAGTCCATAATAAGTATCAGTCACTTTTAGCTTCAGTTTGTGCTTTACGTTATTAGGCCATATGGGTTGTTTCTTGTTTGTTTGGGTCTTGATGTTTTCTCCTTTTGACTGTTAGATTTTTAGTAACTTAATTTTTCATTATGCAGTTAAGAAATACATTCTGTCACTTGCCTGGATTTCTTTTTTTAAAGTCAAGTTGAAATACATGTACAGGTCAGTATTTCTTGCCATTCAAACATCATACAGTATCAGTCTGTAAGCACCATCAAAGCGTGATGATTTGTGTGTTTCAAGCAGCTAAGTAAAATCCACCATTGAAGGCCCTGTGTTATCATTGGAGCAAGTTTTAGATTCACTTTGGAACTCTTCAGAAAAATACAAGTGCTTGAGAGTTTTACAAGCAAATGTATTGTTTCAATTCCCACATGGTCTAACAGTAGATATGAGTATACAATTGTACATCATTGACTTTTACCAAGAACACAAAGCTACACCGTGTGAAGTCAAAAGAACTCAAAAGTCATGTGAATTATGAGACTGATTTGCTAATATTTGGGCTTATGACCTTATCCATGGCGACCAATGGTTTCTTATTTTTGTCGTGCAAAAATGAAATGATCTTATTGATAGCAAAAACAAGACTAAATAGATTTGCAGTTTTGAAAGAAATCTTATGACATTGTTATCCCATGGTATCATGTAAGTCACTTATTGGAGATATTCATACAGTGAAATTCAAATGTTCTCATTCTGTTGGTGTGTGTGTTACAGTGCAAATAAGTGTTGTCTCTTTTTGGAATTCCCTCATTTTCTAAGAGAAGTCACACCAAGTGAGATTTTACTCTTCAAAATTTGCTCAAAACGCTTTGCAGGAAACACAGGGCTGCAAAGTAATATTTCTGTGTTGACTACATTTATTTCTATTTGGTTTGTTTATTTTGATGTCACGTAAACATTTCATACATTATTAGAAAGTATTGTCGAGTCTCAGGATAAGTTTATTGTTTTGTTGTATTTTGTGGCAATAAAAGTGCACCACATTTGTTACACAACTATTTGAATAATGTTTCTGCTTATTACCTTCTTCATTATTCAGATTTGTCTATTTCTTGGAAAGCCTCAGTATTTTTCACCATGTTAATGTGATTTTGATACCAATAACCAAGGAGTTATAACAATTGGAGAACAGTTTTGATGAGAGAATGGTAAACCAATGGATGATTTAAACACACTTTCTTTATCATAAACCCATCTCTTACAATCAGACTAAGGTTTAAAGATTTGTGGCCTGAAATTTTGTGCAACATGTTTCATAATCAAGTGCATAAGTTTTAAGTTTGCCTTCCATTTCCAAATGATAAACAATTTGTAAATCTGTTCAGCATATGCAGAGATAGTAATGGAACACATGAACGATGTTTAAGGAAAATATAACTGTCCACTCAGCACGTGATGTCTCTATAGTGTGTCTACACACAGCAACATAAAGAAAATTGAGATATCCACAAATTTGATATGCTGTAGGCCTATATATAACAGCAGATGTATTTATGTTACTGGCATGTTAGGGGTACATTGTATTATCAATCATTTTTCCTGCCTTTTGAAGGAGGGGTACGTCCAGTGGTCTTTCATTGTGCTAGAAAATGAAAACATTTAGAATTATCTTTACATTGTACTATTGTGACACCTCAAACAGTCGTGACATTCCCATTCTTTAATGACGATGGGCTTAACCAAAATTTAAAAAACAACAACAACAACAAACCAGCTGTGAACAGATCGTCTGATTTTTCTTGAACTTCCATGATGTGTTCTACTACAGTATTACTAGTACTTCTGCAATCACTAGTTTCACGTATCAATTTTGAGTGTTAAATTCCCAAGTGTAAAGTGTGGTATACACCCACGGATAATTTCCATCGGAATCATTTATTCTTGGCTACCAAACTTGTCGCCAAAAACGGCGCCACCCTAGAATCACAGTCTCGACAAGCAAGGGCCAGTTAATGGTAAGCCACGATGGACGCTTTTCTTTCATCTGCTCAGTCCTCTCCAAACTAACAGGCATTCTTAAATTATGCTTCATCGTGTTTTTATATGCAAATGATGTGATTTTGCATCGAATTGTGTTTTTGCATGTTTGTTTGTTTGTGTGTGCATGTGTGTGTGTGTGTGTGTGTGTGTGTGCGGGCGCGTGCGTTATCTTTGCCCCGGAGGCTTTCAAAAGACCGCATTTATCTTGTGTCAGTGCTTTTGCCGACTCTTCTGCCGTTATTGGGAAAAAAGAAAAAAACACAATTTAGTTTCTTTCTTTTTTTTTTTAATTTGTAAAAATAGAATTAAAGAGGACACCCGCGCCCACTATGTATGAAACATCTGCTCTTCCTAATTTGGATAGTAGTTTCCCGCAAAATAGGCGATTGTTTGTGATAAAGATGCGATGCCTAAGCATGCACTCCTTTCTTATTATTATTTTGAGATTGATGACATAGCTGGGATTGAAAAACGGCGTGATTGTGGGTTCCGACCACGAGCCCGCCCGCGCCCAACCGACCAGCCGTACAGGAAGTGGCCTGCCAGACTTACGGTCACAGTAAATGATGCTGCCCGTGTTTTGGGGGGCTCTGCGCTGATAGGAGGATGTTCTCTGCGCGATTTTTGTGACTTCCTGTCTTATTGCAGTCCTCTCAATTTATTTCGTGGTGTAGAGGCAGTTAAAATTGTATATTGCCACCCCCCCCCCCCCCCCCCCTCCCCAATGCAATATCTGGTCTGGCGTGGGTGTCGAGTTCGGAGCGAATTTAACGTTTATTATGTGTATTTACACGACTGACGATTGCATTATGATAATAAATGACATGTTTTGTCTATTAGTGATTATCTACTGTAAAAATTGTTATACTGCCAAACTGCAGGATCATCAAAGTTATGACATTTTATATTTTTTGAATGAGTCGACCATAAGGTGATACGAGGGAAATAAGGTACCATTAAAATCTCTCGTCACGTCACCCCTACAATATATTAGTCCGAGACAATAAACCCGAGAAAAACTGCGAAATAAGGGGTTTTACTCGGATAAAAAATAAAAAAGGGGAAGTCGAAAAATTAGTAAGTACATCTTAGTTGAGAGCTTAATGGGTTACCTCAGCTACCCCCTGTCTTATAATGATTAGAATATTCAGAATTTTGAAACTCTTTGCTTTCTATAGAAGAAATACATTGCCGATTGTCTCGAAAACTGTGACTGTTAGGAAACAAATCCTTCTAAAAGGCTGATGCCCCGCGCCTGTGGAATCGGCTTCCTCAATGTATCCAGGAATCATCATCCCTAGCCGTGTTCCAAGAATCCTTGAATAGGGCCTACTATCCTTTTCAATAATAATATGATTGATCAATTATGTGTATTTTGTATTTTTCATTTCCTATTTTTCATACCCCCTAAATTTAAGTTTAATATCATTTTCTGTAGCGCTGTGATAGGCTTACATGTTTACTCGTTGTAAGAGTGCTATAAAGTACCTATATTTTAACGAATTGTATTGTGTCGCGGGTGTTATTCTTTAATTTTTGCTTGTTTGTTGTGTTAAATGGGGATAATGATTTATCGCTATAGAAAGCGCATATGGTCTGGAAAAAAAAAGACATATCTAGAAATGCAATTCAAAATTTGATGGGATCTGAAGCAAATCATTAATTTTGATTTGGGTTCGCGCTGGAAGACAATATTGCGGTAGACGTGCATGTTATCATTGATTCAGATGTAAGTTGTCACTATGTAAAACCCTAGCATTTTGATCGATTCTATATTAACTGGTACTGTGTAAGTACCAATAGTTCACAAACAGCATTTGTTCTGTCATGAATGAGATTACCGTAATATGCAAATTATGAAGTTGTTGTACGCTGTCACTGGCACGAGTACTTAAGCTTTAAAAAGAACAGCAAATTGCGCGTAATAATTGACAGTGATTATTTTGTGAGTTGTTAGATAATTTTTCAGTCTCTTCCCGAGTTTACTGCATTCATCACAAACTCTGTCACTTTCTTTCTATAATGTATCTTTGTCTTTGTCTGTATTTGGGCCTTTTTGCTTTAATTTTGTGGTCGTTGTAGTTTATTTGTCTATCTGTTTATTTTCCTCTTTGACTGCCTGAACCACTTTTTGAATGACTTTTTCTACTATCTATCCATCTATCTATACATCACTAAGTCTTGCACATTACTCAAAATTTCTATTTCGTTTGCTCCTCCGTCCTATAGTTACTACGGTTACCACTTTGCCGCCCGCTATCTCCGTAATGGAGGCCTCTGAATGGTAAGGATCTCTTCTGAAATTAGCCGGCGGTGCGCGTGCGAAATGTTCGTTTTCGCCCTACCAGACGATGGAAAGGCGTCTCACAAGACGAACGGCGACGTGACCCGTACGCCGTCATCTCCGGCGTACCACTTGCATTCGCGCCGCTCGGCACCAAGCGATTCACTCACCTAGACGTCGCCCATATGTCTTTTTACTATCTATGTCTATTATCCGTTGTTATTAATTTCATCGCCGACGTTTCATTCTTTTTGTTCTGTGGGAAGGTTGACGCGAGAATATTCGCAAGTTCCTCACGATTTTGAAGTTGTTTCCTTGCTCATTAGTCGCGGACTCAATTAATCTAATGGATTTCTCTTTCGCTACTTTGTACGGCGTCACGTGTTTTTCATTAATATGTACTCAATCACTTTTACCAGAAAAAGAAACAAAAATCCGCCAAGAAGTCGCGCGGACACGTAAAATAAAAGGAAATGAAAACGATGTCAAAACTACGTTATCAACCATTATTCAGCTAAAATTGTGAGCATCGGATGTGGTGACGGACATTGTTATTTGTTTTGTTGTTTTTTGTTTTTAGTCCTTATCACACAATTTACACGTTGCCAGAAAGCGCGAATAGAGGTTCGCTGTCGACAATTGTACCTGATGGATCAAAGGTAATTCGGCTCTGTAAGCTACTACAAACATCATGAACATAAATAATACGAATCATTACCGCGGACAAAGTCATATTTCTTACTTTCTGTCGAAATAGCGTTAAGATGTTTATTTTTAATAATGGTATAGTTCCTTGTGATCCGTCTTGGCTTATACCCATATCAGCCTATTACATCAAAGGAGACCTCTGGATGATTTTCAGACTTTAGTTGAACATTTACTGTAGATTAGTTGTATTGAATACAGAGTTTCGAAATTTGTAGTTATTGGGAAGAGGAATAAGAATGTTTTCAAAATTTATAACAAATTGCAATGAACAAGGATGGTGACATACAGCATCACCATTGAGAACGCATGAGTTGGACTGAAGGAAGCTGAACAAAAGAAGAAGGTATGCATAGATTCTGCACAGGTGAACTTGTTAGGCAAGCGGTATATTAATGGTTGCGAATCACGCTGCAACATTTCTGAAATATGTAAGGCTCCTATGTCATCATAATTGCTCAGTATAATTTGTTTTAAGGTTTTTCAAAGTATTGTTTCTCTGCTCACGGACCACAATAAATTCCACAAGTCTATACATAGGGGTGACGATTTATGTACTACAGGATGTGAAATTATGAAAATCGTCTGGAATGGCCCTTTAACATAAGATTACGGGATATTCTCTCCAAAGCAGGCAGAGAACGTGAAAAGTAATGAAGCCTAGTACATTACTTTCACAGGATGTCTGTTTTATTAGGAATGTGCTGGTCTCGGAAGGAGAGAGAGGGGAAAAACAGTATAGGTAGTATCATACATCGCTTTTATCATTCTGCAGTCGGTCTTAGAATTGAGACCGGAATCGTACGATCATCAATGCCCCCAAATCAATCTCACCACTTTCCGTCACCAAACGGTAAAATATCGACTCGTTTAAATGGACGATATTCACTTGTTTGTGTTTTCGGCTTTTTCTCTTGTTGTTTTAAAAATTGATGATTTGTTGAGTTTTGTGAAGGTTGTTGTATTTATCAATTTTTAATTTTTTACACAAATGCGTACTTCCTGACATTTTGTGTCCGATATGATGAACTCATCAAGCCATTCTCATCACTATGGGGGCGATATTAGTTTTTGTTTTGTTTTGTTTTCATTTGTAATTTGTTGTGTTTTTTTTTTTTCGTTTATATTAACACAGTTTTGATGTGACATTAAATCACTTTCTTATAATGGCAAACGGATCCATGCCTCGCATGGGCGATTTTGACCCCCTATGCACTTTGGGGACGAGGCATCCACGGGATTTAATGATGAATGAGTTCATGAAACAAGCGGATTGCATAGACGGTATAGGAGTATTACAAATGTTGACCTCGCAAACGTTCAGAAGCTACATCGAATGATCAAATGTCATGTGTATGTTCTTTCACAACTCATGACGTAGAAACAGGATTAAAGATCGGTGGATTTAAGATAGAACCAATCAATAAGCAGGGGCGGATCCAGAAATTCCGTATTAGAGGGGAGGCGCCTTTACAATTTTTTTTCTTTTCATTTCTTTTGTTTTGACAAAAAAAAAAAATAGATAAAGAGGGGACACATGCCCAGTGCGCCCCCTCTGCACCGCCACTGGATAAGGGTAGAAAGAAATTTACACATTCAATTTTTACTCAAATAGTTCGTTTTTGCTGACACTGCTCGGTCCAGAGTAGCGTGTGCAGTGTCTCATTCTAATTATTACATTATCATTATGTTGTTGGATAACTTAGTCGTATTGACGTTATGTATAGAGCTTGACTCGTGGACAGCCTTTCGTGCTATCTAAAAGAATATTGTATGCTTTTGTTTTCTTCAAACTGTCAGATGCCAAAATAGCTAACCGACCAACGGCGAGTATCTAACTTTTTATTCGTTATACCCGGGTGGTAATAATATGTCCCGTTAAATATATTCCAGTCCTTGTGAATCTGTATAAGAAAAGACTTTTGAGCTGGGGTTGATGTATCTATGACGCACAGTAACTATTGAAGCAAAGCAGGTTCAAGTTTGATAATGAGGATGTCACATTCTTTCCCTGGATCATCGGTTATCAAATTAAATTTTGCCTCTTTCAAACTAATCATTCGTTATCATCATATTGCTGCTGTGTTCGGCAACTCGGTACAGGAAACGTCTTTACGCATTTTAGTTACTCTCAGAGCGGAATAAGAAACTCTCAGCAGTACAATATAATAGCACAATCTTCTTCCAAGAAGACGTATGTACTGGAAATATCTGCATAAACAAAAAGAAATACAATACTTGTAACTTGAACCGAGTAAAATGTGAAAGTCAATCTAGATGTAATATAACAAATGCTCTCCCGGTGGCTTTAGTGTGCTACATCTACCACATTATTCATTTTTACCCAACATAAAGACAAATGCTACTGTATACATGATCTATGGCAAAACATACATCAATATGTAAAAACTGTTGAGTTCTTTTTAATAAGAGATCATTTTTAAACGAAGTTGTTTTTATAGTCTTATACGATCATTGATTTTATTAAAGTCTTTCTCAGACTTTTGGACGTGTGGCATAACCAGTTTGGAAGCTTGCCCGGTGAATATTATGATACTTCGAACTTGTCGAATTGTTACGTGGGCA